>CM053408.1:64651086-64675266 GCA_028644305.1 Xerus rutilus
AAGAAAGTAATCTGCTTATAATTTTGTGCAAAGTTAGAAAAATTATGATTGAAACAATTTTTTTCTATTTGCCTCAACAAATGTTTTCAATGAATAGTGTGTACAGCTTCTGATAATTTGTTTTTTTCTGTTATGTTTGCCAACATGTATTAAAATGCAACTTTTGGGAAAAAAATAAAATAATAAAAAAAAAAAAGAAAGTATATGGAGATACATCTCAAATAAAACTAAAGGTAACAAAGTAGACATTTTGATTATATTCTCCTCTCAGTTTTCATTATGCTAAAGTATCATTAAATATCCTTAGCTATGTCTGATGATCTTGCTCAGTGGTTGCACACCTGCATAATATAAGTGAAGCCCTCAGTTCAATCCTAAGCATTGCAAAATTAAAACAAAAAACAAAAAAAACAAAAAAACAAAACTCTAAAATAATGAGCATGTAACTGAATAAAATAATAATTTAACTAAAATGTAGCAACATTTTGATTAACAATCTTTGTCCAATACTTCTTAGATTCTATACTTAGGCAAGATTTAACCATTCTGAATTTAATATTGTTTCATCCCAAAAATGAAAATAGCTCATTGCACAGTTGCCTTAAACAAAATATTTTAAAAAATATATGTAATACCTGATAGAGTGCTGGAAATTTAATGAGCATGAATGAGTCTTATTTGCTAGTATTTTCTAATTAATGTTCATAATGACAATATCTCCAGTAGCAAAGCTCCAAGGAACACAATTTCTCTGGGTGATGGGAAATAGAGGAGAGCCCAGGCTGTGGCAACTGATCCTAAAGACTGAGTCAGCAGAGCACTTCCGGAACAGGATGAGTCTGGCTGGAAGCAGGTCCAGCTCTCTGAGTAGATGTAGGTTTAATGCCTGAAATATGTTAGTACTCTGGCAAGACCCCAAGGAGAAAGCAAAGAAGACCACAAAACTGCTGCTAGCTCACCCTAAGCAGAGGATAACGGGAGTAAATAACCTTAAAAGCAAAAATTAAGAGGAAATTCAAACTCTAAATGGAGCCATGATTCAGCCTATTAGAGTGAAAGCAGAGGAAGCTCCATTCCTTCTGTGTTGAGTAAAGACTTCTGCTATGTCAAAGGCCAAATGAAAAATTTTCAGCTATCACAATCACTGCAGGTACTACTTTGTTTATTCTCCACAGAGGTTAAAGTGTTTTTGTAAGAAAACAAACAAAACAAAACCAAAAGACATATTCTAAAGATAGATTCGAGCAGTAAAATGTATGTCATATTACTGAGGCACTAATAAATATTATTATTTGAGTTGAAAGTGGCTCATATATGTCTGTAATAATCTTCTATACTCATCCTCTTAACCACTTTCTTTCTCTAGAAATGGAGTTAAGATTGAAAAAGAGGCAGAGGAAAGCTATGTAGAAGGAAGAAGGGAAGAAAACTATTATACATGTTAGTAGCACTTTATTAAGTCCTGGACATTGGATCTGTTTCCTAAAACTACTGCAAATGTTTTCTTCTCAGCATTCTTAACAGTGTAAGAAACCACTTTTAGAACAAATTTAATAGATAATATTGACATTTAGAGAAAATGTAACTGGCGTAATGTTAAGTGCTGAAGTTTGAAAGTACAAATGTTTAGAATTCAGACTGGGAAAGCAACTCAGTGGTAGAGTAATGTGTGAGGTCCTGGGTTCAATTTGTAGCACTGAAAAAATTAGTAATGCATACTATGTTTCTGATTGAAAAGACAGTATTATAAGTTTATAAAACACTTCCAATATATGTACACTAAGTAACATTGCAATCAGATTTTACAGCCATCTTAATTTAGCTAAGCAAAATAACTTTAGGGTATATATGGAAAAAAGAAGTATAAGAATTGCCAAGTAATTATTAAAAAGAATATCAGGGAATAAATTTCACTATTGGTTAATAAAACTTAAAAAGCTGTAAACAGCACAATATGCTAATGGCATAAGAATAGATAAATGAGTGGTTCTGCAGTACAAAATCACTACATCTACAAAATCACATGGAAAAATAGATTATGTAAGACTACATATCTACCCCTACCTCCTGCTATCTCTGTTATCAACCCCCTATCCTATCACTACCTTATCTACTCATATCTTTATCTCTCTACCTGTCTCTATTTACATCATTACCTTTCTATCTCTCTTTGTATCTATTAGCTATTTATCTATTTCTGCCTATCATGTATCTATGTCTATCTATTGCTATGCATAAATATGAAGCAGGGAAAAAATTATACAAGATTGCAGAAGATTTGAAATTGACTGAAGTTTGCTTACATAGAATACTTTCAATGTCTTTAAAGAAAACATATCAACAAAAATCAAAATAAATAATAGAATGAAAAGTTTTGATAACATGATAATGACTTATTCCTAAAATACAAAGTTATCCTAATATTAAATATGAAACAAAATAGATGAATTGTAAAATGTATAAGGGAGAAAAGCATGCAAATCAAAACAGAAGAAAAACAATTAGGAAAAATCCATATCAAAATAATTTAATCTCAAGAACACACATATTAAACAGTAATGAAATAACTCTTTATCTCCAAATTGACAAGGATGAAAAAATTGTTGACACTTACGAGAAGAATTGTGAAATTGTGAAATTGTGAAATGTTACAATCTTTAGGAAAGCCAGTTGGTAAAATATATTAAAATTAAAACTCTTCACTATATACTCATCTTCTACACTTGGAAAGTACAATGATAGTACCTATTAAAATTGAAACTAACTACATACATGTTCTCTGAAATTATAGCAAAAATAATAACATCTTAATAACAAATATATTCATTTTGTAATCAGCAAAAAGCTAGGAACATCTTGAATTACCCAATAAGAAATAGACTAAACTGTAGAAAGCTTTATGAGATACAATTATATAGCCATGCTATATAATAATATAATAAATTAGATTATATTGACCTACATGTATGTCCATGATATATTATGTTAAAAAAGGAAAATTACAGAGGCACTTATACCACCAAAAAAAGATTCTTTGTCTGTTTGTCTCTCTGTGTTATAAAAATGAAGACAAAAAAAAAGAGTGAATGGCCATCTGTATACTGTAACTTCTAAATATTTTCTCTAACAGAGCAAATATTTAGAAATTACAGTATATAGTACTTTAGACTATATCAAACAATCTATTTAATGTCTTTACTTGTATATCAAATGTTCTTATGTATAAGCTAGTTTTTTGCTGTGCAACAGACAGGCACAAAAATCTCCATGGCATAGGATTTATTGTGGAGATGTGGGTTGATTGAGGTTTAGGATTTTCTGGGCTTTACTCTGGGTTGTGATTTGGGTCTAGGCCTGCTCCACATATTTCTCATCCTTCTTCAAGGAGATGTTGTAATACATGTTTTTCTCACAGTAATAAACAAGAGCATAAACTCACCTTTCAAATCACATTTCCAAGCTCTCTTATCACATCTCCTAATACACCAGTGGCCAACAGGTCACATGGTAAGTCCAACTCTAAGACTATAAGAAGTACACCCTGATCACCATGAAGTGGTGGCATAACTGTGGATATGGAATACTACCATGGGGAAGGGAGCTGGAAGAAAAAATCAAGGACAAACTCAAATCTACCACAGCATTTTAAAATTTAATATTTCTGAAACAAAACTCATACCCCTCTCTCCACCTATTACCCATCTCTTTACAGCTTTCCCTATCAAGTAAATGGCAACATGATCCTCCAAATACATGGGAATCATGTTCTGCTCTGCCATTCATAGTCCAGGTCAACAGACCCTCTTGGCTCTACCTATCAATTCTAGATAGAATTCCATTACTTTCCACCACCTGCACCACCATCTCACTGAACTAGGTTGCTTAACTAAATTACTGAGAACCTTTTAACTGGGCTACCTGTTTCTACTATTCTTCTAAATCCTGTTCTATATTTGAAAAATAGCAGCTGGAATTGCTGCATTAAAACTTGAAATCATATTATGTCATTCCCTTTCACTCAGAATATCAACTGGATCCATTTCAGTGGCCAACAAGGTTTTCCTGAATGTGGAGACATTGCTACCCCTCTCCCTATATTTATTCCACTCCAATCTCACTGAACTCCTGTTGCTCTTCAAGCAAGCTCAGCACCTTTCCAAAGTCTGGTTTTTCTATCTGCTTTTTCCTGTGTACAGATTTTCTTCCCCCAGATTGTCACATCACCTCTTCTGGGAGACATTTTTTGATATCCTTACTCAAAATCACGGGCTTCCCTTCACAGGGGAGTGTATACAGTGATACTATGTACACTCCCTTTTTCTTCAGTTTTACCCAAGATATTTTATGGCATTTCTATCACTCTACATAATTTATTTGCTTATTTTTATTGCCTTCTATTTAAAATGAAATATTACACCATATGCACATCCCTATTCTTTCCATGTAACATAGTTCTGCAATCATTTTCAGAAATGATAAAGTTGTGGAGTTCCAAATCAGTCACAATAACATAAAATTTAAAGCATTGTGTAATATACAAAATCTATATGGAGAAGTTACTTGTGCAATAATGCCTAGCCTTTATTCTCTTTATTTTTGTTTAGTTTCTCCTCTTAACCCATAAACAGAAAATTCAGTACTCTATATAATTTTCCTTTTGCTAAAATTACATTTCCCCCCAAATTTCTAGGCCTTTACTTTGAAACATCTATTTGATTAAAACTGACAGAAGTTAGAAATGTGTTTTAAAAATATACATGCTCAGGCTAGAGAAGGTTTATACCTTCTAAGCTTTTAGCACTGGCACAAATAAAAGATTACAAATGTTATTATTAATGCTATTTTATAGACTGAAGGAACAGCTTATTAGCTCTATAAGATTCTTGAGAGGGCCACATTTAAAATCCATGGATTACATTTAAAATCCAGTAATTAATCTCTTCTAGAGATTAATTTACACCTTCAGAGATCTCCCAAAATAATTCTCAGTCTTTATAAGATGTGCAAAAATTATCATAGAAGACCCAGACCCAGAGCAATTTGTGATAGTCATTGGACTGACTTGAAACTGTGATCCAGAGGGAAAACTCCACAACAGGAATTACTGATGCTGTAGATGATAGTAAAGTCAAAAGAGCAGTAAGTAATGAAGAATTATGCAGTCAGACTAAGAAGGTACCTCAAGTACCTGGACTAAAAGATGGCAACTGCCAGAAATCAATGCAGGTAAATGTAGAATACTGAATCTTGAGAAAGAAGAAAAAGAGGCAATTTTGGAAAAAGAAAAAAAAATGCTGCAGCATATTGCCTCAAGAACACTTTTGGAAGTTATGGAAAATTTTTCCAAAGGGTGCAGTGCATTGTGCAATTCTTCAATGATGAAGCAAGATGGATGGTGGTGCATTTGTCCCTGAAGTGCCATATAAATTATGACACAGAGTGGTTTTCAGATGCTCTCTAGGGAAGTAACTGAATCTCGGGATTATGTTGCTGATATTATTAGCTATGTCTATGGACAAGCATGGGTACAGGCAAGAAAACAGACAATTGTAATGGTACCAAAAATTAGAATTTAATTTTTTTTCACCATCTTTGTCAAAGTGATCTTATGAATTCCCCATTGGCAATAAACCAAGTATCATTTTAAAGAGCTGGAATATGTGTTAATAATTTGGTTGTTAAAAAAGAATCAACATTAACTCAGTGAGACTCTGTCTCTACATAGAACACAAAATAGAGCTGGGGGTGTGTCTCAGTGATCTAGTGACCCTGAGTTCAATCCCGGTACCAAAAAAAAAAAAAAAAAAGAATCAACATTTAGGGGAAGTTAATCCTCTAACTAAATACATCTTTCTCAAAATATTGAATTCAAAAAGGGACAAATTTTTTCTACTTTAGAAAAACATTATTTTGAAAATGATTCCTATGGAAAAACAATGGTTTCTATTTTCCCAGGTCCTCTCTTCTCCCTCCTCTTTTCTTTTCAATAGCAATTGATAGAAAAAAAATTTTCTTTCTTTCTTTTCCTTAATTCTCTGTTGTTGCTTTTTACTAGCCACAAAAGATCCTCAAAACATATTTACTCTAGTTTCTATTCCTGACAAAATTAAATTTGGGGGATGTTTCTGACATAATGGACGTACGATTAACATTTTGGTGATTGCAAAAATTAATTTTACAAAATCAATAGCCAGTAATAGCCTTGTAAAAATCATTGCATTGCTCACTGTGTGCCAGGTATTATTTTAAGTGTTCAATTTAAAAATGTTAAGCAAGATTTTATAAGAGAAATGATCCTATCAGCAAAAGTGGAAACTGAGGCTCAGAAAGAACAAAATAATAGAACTAGTGAGTGATAAAGTTGAAGCTTGTGCTGCCACAGGTGTCTAAATTCAGAGCACAATTTAAACCCTATCATCCCACTGCCCCTGTAGGCCCTACAAACAATAGCAAAATCATATTCATTCATAGTTTTCAAAGTGACTTGGGGCATTTAGAAATAGCCATGCATTCTGTGGTCCCCTGATGAGTGAGGAACTGTACCAAGTCCTGGGAGAGAGATGGCATTCCACGTCTCCACCTCATTCTTCTCCTTTCTTTATATTTGTTTGTAAAATCAGATAAGAATATCTGAAATATTTCTCAAACAACTTGTAAAGAATATGTACAGCTTGCTCACTTCACAGATTTTTTTCAAACTCGTATAACCTTTACAGCTTACTTTTTTTTCTATTTTGGTGAATAAGAGACCAAATTGAAGCTCAATCCTCATCTTTGCCTCCTGATTGAGAATAAAGTAACTATACCTTTGCATTCTATCCACCAGAAAAGGCACATGCAACTTCATTTCAATAGTCACCTGAGAAACCATCAAAGATACATTGCCTTTAGGACAACAGGTAAGAAATGAGTGCAAAATTACTAAAGACATGACATCCTAATTAAAGGAGTTCTATATGGAAAGCTAGAGAAATTATAGGCAAAATCAAAGTGATCGTGAAATCTTGTCTCTGCAGATGTCAATATCCTAGGAGCTGGTCCTTTAATTAGAATCTCCTTTTATTTCATTTAAGCTCAAGATAAAAGCTAACTGTAGTCACCTTACCCAGAAAGTTGCTCAGAACAAAAAGATGTATCCTGGAAAAAGAAAGTCAGGGTTATAACAGCCCAGGTATATAAATATGTACATGGCCTATCATTTCCTGTAACAAATGGTATAAAGATATGCTGGTGACAGTGAAGGAGGTGTGTGGAGAGCCTGCTTTATCACCTGCCCCTGCCTGCGCTTCTGAGAAGCACTCTTTCCCATCCCAGCCCGGGGCCATCATTAGTCCTTGCACATGGAAGCAATGAAGGTGTCTCTTAAAGTAAATCATTGGAGGATTTTTATAATCTCAAATAAAATTTTCTAATATTTTTTTCTAAGTTTTCCAGGTTTAAGGTTTTAATCTTTTATTATTTATTGTGCTGCAGTTTTGAGGAGCATGGTGAGAAGCCCTGGATAAATAGTTGGATGGCAAAATATGTGCCATACAATGCTCTATTAAAAACTAATGATTTCTTTCTTTTTCATATTATTACTGTTACATCCTCTGGTGGTTAAAAATTAATATCATGTAAGTTTATAAACCTTTGGCTGTCAATCAGTGAAATTACTGATAAATATCCTTTGGAGATTGCATAGGAAAGAAAATTTGCATGTAAATTTTTCTTCAACCACCAGAAAGACCACAGGCAACCATTTCATCTGAACATATTTTCCAGTGTTTTTAAAAATAATATCAGAATAAAAACTTACATGTCAAAAAAGAAAGAAACAAAAACCCATATCTAATTCAAATGGCAACTTTGAAAATTAAGAGCAGATACTAATGAAACAGGTGCTGTGGAATAATATAGTAGGAATATTTCCTACTATATTATTAATGAGGATTTGGTAAAACAAATGATTGGCAAATAATTTTTTGGTGGAATTAATCAGAAAAGAATCAATCAGTTAAGGGAAAAGTATATTGCTTTACCTTCTGTTTTGAAAGTCTTTAAGTCGCTGCCTTTATTATTATATTTATTTCTGACATTAAGTAAAATTGATTTGCATCTGTCTGTTAAGACTTAAATACGAACTTAGAATATTATGCTGCCTAAAAGTGTCTGACCCTTGTCTAATGAAGGAAGACCAGAAAGCAGACACATTCAGAATCAATATAAAGGGGAAGTCATGATAATTTTAAATCTCAAATTTGTATTCTTTTATGTTTCAGCATTCCTAAGTCCAACATGCCTAAGAAGGAAGGCAGAGAAAGTCAGGAAGAAGGAAAGAAGACAAGAATGAAAAAAAAAAGGAGGAGAGGAAAGAAGACAAGAATGAAAAAAAGGAGGACAGCAAATTATTACTGCTAAATGTGTGGTAAGAACTGAAATAAATATAAAATGGCTCTTAGCCCTTTTGCTACTTCTTAACATAATTTTTAGTCCTATTTTCTTCAGTGTTTACAACAATCATATATATTTTTTCAAGATAAGTATTATTCTTGCTTCTCCTGGACTGTGATTTTAAAAAGATTTATTCTAATTTTGTATTATGTATGCCATTTGGACCTTCAATTTATTTGTGGCACAGCAAGCTCTCTGCTGAGTGTACTGCTTGTCCTATAATTACTATCTTCCACTGAGCGTTTTGTTCCATTATGATCTCCTAGAACATTTTATTCTCAAAAAAATGTAGCACAGACTGATTCTTTGTTTTAAGAATTCTCCTTTAACTTTCTGTGTTTTAAAATGTTTAAAATTATTTTTTGAATAATAAAAAGTGAAGTGAAAAATCAGAACTAGGACATATTTTTAAATTCATGTCCAATTTTTCAACTTTTATTTTGGAAATGAAAATATATTATAGAATGTAACTTCATACTTACAAATATCTTGTTCTTTATGTGCACTAATAATATGAATATGTGAGTAGAAACAGATTTAGAAGATGTAAATACAGTTAGAAGATGTATTTAGTAATCAGGAGCACTTTTTGGTAAACTTTATTTTCTTAACTTTTTCTATGCAAGTTTTATCATGAATGCAGTAATACTGATTTTTAAAGACTACCAGTTCACATATAAGTTATTTTTCTCTGTGTAAATAACAGTAACTTTAAGCAGTTATGAATACTTTGCTGGTAACCCCAAACCATCTTCATGATATTTTTAAAATGATCAACAAATTATTTGAAGAATTTATATTTCATTTCTAGCACATTTAAGTAATTTTAATTTTTACTAACATCGTATCTTGGTCCATATGAAAGTGTCAAGCAAGACCCAGCTATAGAAATAGTGTTTAAAATGCAATATACTTCTAAAAAGGGACTAGGGTAACATACACAAGAGTAACAGGATAGTTACCAAGTTAAACAGAGAGGTCAAAACACATTCTTCAACAAAATACGTATGTCAAAAGAATTTATAGCAAGATCACATGATGAAGCTTTTCAATTTAAATTTAAATATAGATCTGGGTTTCCTGATTGCAAAGTCAAAATAGGAGTATATTTCTCATTTGACAACAAAGAAAACATCTGATCTCTGAAAAGAAAAAGTGGGGTACCCCTGTACAAATAATAAAGTAATATTGCCGCAAGGAAGACAGTTCTTAAAGCACAATATGAAAACAGAAAATTCCTAGATGTTTTTAGAAGAAGAGGGGGACATTATCACTCCCCGTGCCTATTAGTTTTTCAGATTCATTCCCACTTTAAACTTAAGAATTTTGTAGTAGAGCAAGCAGTGCCTGCCTATGTGTAGTTCTTTGCCTGAAATGCAAAGAACTCATTCAGCTACATTTAGGTAGTCAATACTCATACCTGATGTCTCACCTCAAACTTCAACCCTTAACAGAAGGTCCCAAAGTATAATGATTTAGATATGAGAGTCCCCCAAAACCTCCTATGTGAGACAATGCAGGAATTTTCAGAGGTGAAATGATTTGATTATGAGAGGTGTAACATTAATCAGTGGATTAATCAACAGATATAGATTAACTGGCATGCAGGGTGTGGCTGAAGGAAGCGGACCATTGAAGTTGTGCCTTTGGGGTTTATAGTTTGCTCCTGGTGAACACAACTGTCTCTCTCTGCTTCCTTGCTGGTAGGCCCCGACCTGCTTTCCTCCTTGCACCATGATATTCGGCCTCACTTCAGGCCTAGGGGTGTGGAGTCAGCTGACTATGAACTGAACCTTTGAAACCATGATCCAAAATAAACTTTTCTCCTCTACATTCTCCTCTACATACTCTCCTCTAAATTCTTGTCAGATCTTTTGGTCACAATGACAGCTACAATAAAAACTAAATAAAACACTAAGCACTCTTAAACTTTCTCATGGATCCAGACACTTTTCACTGTTGTTATACTTTATTTACTCCTTCCTGATAGGTTATTATTAACTCTCTGAAAGGGAGGATTGTCTTTGTTGATATTTTATTCCAACATGAGCAATGATACCTAGTAGACACTCAGTAAATCTTTGGTCTACAAATGAGTAAATTGAGGGTTGTACTGGGGAGTCTTTTCTTCAGTGGTTTGAGGTAAAACAGTTGAGTGGGGGTGAAATGAACGAGGGGAAGGACAACACCACAGATGGAGAGGGATGGGGATGGTCTTAGGCTTAGAGCTCATATCGTTACCTATTTCCTTAAGCAACTCCCAATTGTTAAAAGTCAGTGCGGATATGATCCTTGAGAACAGAATTTGGTAAAGGATGAAAAAAGGTTTTGTTTAATCACATTTACAATGCTTAAGCTGCTTTGAACTTGAGACCTGAAGGAAAGAACCAGAGAATATCTTGATATGGCTCTGTTCTACAAAATGGACTTTTCATGAATTCATTCTTAATAGTGTCTTTTCATAGTTGTCTTTGAGGAAGCAATTCATATTTAGCAAGAATTGCTATTAATTAGTATTCTTGGGCATAGTCTTACTTTCTGTTTGTTCTGATGTTCCAAAATTGAAAGAAAAAAAAAATGCCTGCCATTTAATTATATTAAATCAGATATGTGAACAACAGAATTCTGGCGTCAAAGACTGTATTAGCAAATTGTGCCAATTAAAAGCACACAGCAAGTACCATGCACTTTCCTTTTGCATTAGTGGCTTTTAAATCATATAGTGGCATAGTAACAAATACAGCTAGCATGATATGACTGTCACATTTTCCACACATTCATTTTTAGCTACTTTGCCTTTTAAAGAAAAAATACAGTATGCTGTAGGCCTACACATAAAATGCTTCCCAAAATATAAGAGATAATTATATGCTTAAGGAGTAATATGCAAACACTCTTCTACAGATAATTATGAACACTTATTTCTCCACATGGGAAGCCAGCCAAGAAGTAAAGACATGTTGCACTTTGGGAAGTCATCCATTTTTAATACACAAGGCAGTGCCCCATCGAATACTTCAAGAAGAAAGCTATCAGATTTCTTGTGATCAAATGAACAACCAAAAGTAAAAGAATCCTAAAATGACAATTAACATCAATCACACAGTGCCTCATTAAAAAACAATGCTATGAAAAAAAGTTCTATAAGAATAAATATTGGTGATCATCAAAAAGCATCTAATATATTTTAAGATATTTGTATGTATCTTCCTTCAGAAATATACTTTAAAAATCAATAGAAATTGAGAAAGGCAAATAGACTTGTATGAACTGTATTTTTAGATATCTTTATGCTCAGATTTTGATTAATTATGGTAAAGGGTGGTGGGTATAGCATTGAATGAAGATGTGTAATTAAAGTTGTTTTAGTCAACTTTTTTGCTGCTTGACCAAAAGACCTGATAAGAACAATTTTAGAGAAGGAAAAGTTTATTTGGGGCTCACAGTTTCAGAGGTCTCAGTCCATAGACAGCTGGCTCCTTTGCTCTAGGCTCAAGAAGAGGCAGAACATCATGGTGGGAGGGTGTTGCAGAGGACTTTGCACCAGGGGAGAGAGAGAGAGAGAGAGAGAGAGAGAGAGAGAGAATGAGTGTGAGAGAGCACTCCCCTCATTATAGACAAAATAAAAGCTCCAAGGACACTCCCCAACAACCCACCTCCTCCAGTCACACCTACCTGCCTACAGTTACCACCTAGTTAATACTTATCAGTGGATTAATGCACTAATTAGGTTAAGATTCTAAAGAGATTTTAAAATTCTTTTATTTTAGGTAAAATTTACAGAGTTAAACTCAGATTTCAAGTGTATACTTTGATGTGTTCGAATAAATTCATGCATATAAATAATTCACATCCCAAACAGATCACTGCCATGATTGAGAAAGTCACCTCATCTTCCCTTGCAATCAGTCTCACAACCCACAGGGAAACTGTGCCCTCACTTCCATCATTAAAAGTTCTTTGGTATGTTCTCAAACTTTAAGTAAATGGAACTATCCTGTATTTATTTATTTATTTATTTATTTATTTATTTATTTATTTATGTATGTATGTATGCATTATCTGTTTTAGAGATATTTTTGAGAATTTTCTGTCTGCTTGCATGTGTCAGAAGATTATTTTTTAAAATTTATTTATTTTACTTTATTTTGTTTTATTTTTCATATTTTTAGTACTGGGTATTGAACCAGGGGCACTTAACCACTGAACCACATACTCAGCACCCTCCTGCACCTCACCTTTTTCTACTTTGAGACAGTTGCTGAGGCTGGCTTTGCACTTGTGATCCTCCTGCCTCAGCCTCACGAGCTGCTGGGATTACAGGCACATACCACCATGCCTGGCTTCATTTTTTAAATTACCTAGTAATATTCATTAATTACAGATATTTTTCTCCCTTTCTTTTGGTACACATTTGAATTACTTCTGGTTTGAACTATTATCAATCAAGCTTCAATAAGAATATTTGGGTTTTGTGCAAGGTGAGAGATAGGGGTCTAACATAGACGTTCTCCATAGAAATAGAAAAAGCAGTCATAAAATTTATTTGGAAAATAGGAGGCCCAGAATAGCCAAAGCAATCTTCAGTGAGAAGAGTGAATCAGGAGGCATCTCAATACCAGACCTTATATCATACAACACATGTATAGTACACAGGCCAATGCCCACGACCACCTTCAGGGACTGCCGTGGGAGCCCAGCCAAGGGCAGACCAGAGAACACTAGCTACCAGTCACAGGGGAACCTAGACCAAGGGAAGGGACTGCCTCTTGGGACCCCTATGGGAGACCTGGCATAAGTGAGGCCCAGGACTGCCCCCAACTCTGGACCAGAATTCCTGCTGACTAGCAGGAGCAGAGGCCAAGGCCCAGGACCACCTTTGGGGACTACCGTGAAAGCCCAGTCAAGGCCACTCCCACTGCCATCTTGAATTACTTCCACTACCTCCACCACCATCTTTAGTAGCAGTAGTATCCATCTGGAGACACCTGCTGGGGTATGCAAGTGAACTCCAAGGTGAGATACAGGTAATCTGTAGTGTCAATACAAGATTATAGGATAGAAACCACAATACCTCAGATTGGCATTGCAAGAAAGGAAGATAAATAATCAATGTAAAAAAACAAGGGAATAAAGTGCTCCAAATAAACCTAGATACTACAATAATAGAATCCATTGACAGCACAGTTGATGAAATGTCAGAGAAAGAATTCAGAATGTGTGTAATTAAAATGGTCTGTGAATTAAAGAATGACTTAAGCAAGCAAATACAGGCAAAAATTGATAACTTCAACAAATAAATAAGAGAGCAAATAAAGGCAACCATCAATTACACCAATGAAGAGATAATGGAACAAATACAGGTAGAAAAATATTACTTTAAGGAAGAGCTAGAGATTGTGAAGAATAAGAGGCCCAGAATAGCCAAAGCAATCCTTAGCAAGAAGAGTGAAGCAGGAGGCATCACAATACCAGACCTTAAACTATACTACAAAGATATAGTAACAAAAATGGCATGATACTGGCACAAAAATAGACATGTAGACCAATGGTACAGAATAGAAGATACAGAGACAAACCTACTTAAATACTGTTATCTTATACTAGACAAAGGTGCCAAACATGTATGTTGGAGAAAAGATAGCCTCTTCAACAAATGGTGTTGAAAAAACTGGAAATCCACATGCAGCAAAATGAAACTAAATTCCTTTCTCTTACCATGCACAAAATTCAACTCAAAGTGGATCAAGGACCTGGGAACTAGATCAGAGACCCTAAGCCTAATAGAAGAAAAAGTAGGCCAAAATC
This sequence comes from Xerus rutilus, assembly GCA_028644305.1. NCBI lineage: Eukaryota > Metazoa > Chordata > Mammalia > Rodentia > Sciuridae > Xerus > Xerus rutilus. The sequence goes on from CM053408.1 coordinate 64,665,328, forward strand.
TTCATCATGTCGGATTAGGACCATACTTCCTTAACAAGACTCCTATAGCACAAGAAGTAAAATCAAGAACCAACAAATGGGATGGATTCAAACTAAAAAGCTTCTTATCAGCAAAAGAAACAATCAATGAGTTGAACAGAGAGCCGACATTCTGGGAACAAATTTTTGCCACATGCACATCTGATAGAGCACTAATCTCCAATATATGTAAAGAACTCAAAAAACTTAACATCAAAAAAAAAACAAACAACGCAATCAATAAATGGGCTAATGAGCTAAACAGACACTTCTCAGAAGAAGATATGCAATCAATCAACAGACATAGAAAAAAGGTTCAAAATCTCTAGCAATTAGAGAAATGCAAATCAAAACTACTCTAAGATTTCATCTCACACCAGTCAGAATGGCAGTTTTCCAGAATACAAACCACAATCAGTGTTGGCGAGGATGTGGGGGAAAAGGCACACTCATGCATTGCTGGTGGGACTGCAAATTGGCACAACCTATCTGGAAAGCAATATGGAGATTCCTTAGAAAACTTGGAATGGAACCACCGTTTGATCCAGCTATCCCACTCCTCAGTCTATACCCAAAGACTTAAAAACAGCATACCACAGTGACACAGACACTTCAATGTTTATAGCAGCTCAATTCACAATAGCTAAACTGTGGAGCCAACCTAGATGCCCTTCAATAGATGAATGGATGAAGTAACTATGGTATATATACACAATGGAATATTACTCAGCAATAAAAGAGAATAAAATTATGGCATTTGCAGGTAAATGGATGGAGTTGGAGAATATCATGCTAAGCAAAGTAAGCCAATCCCAAATAACCAAATGCCAAATGTTATCTCTGATAAGTGGATGCTGATTCATAATGGGGGAGAGGACACAGGAAGAATGGAGGAAATTTGTTCAAAGGGGAGGGAGGGGAGAAGGGACATGGGGACAGTAAAGATGGTGGAATAAGATGGACATCATAGCCCTAGCTTCATGTATGATTTTATATATGATGTGATTGTACATCATATACAAGCAGAGAAATGAAAAGTTGTGCTCCATTTGTGTATAATGAATCAAAATGCATTCTGCTATCATGTATACCTAAGTAGAATGTTATTAAATAAATAAATTAAATAAATAAATAAAGTGAAGTATATACTGGAAAAACCCCCACAGGTATAGTAACAAAAACAGCATGATATTGGCACAAAAACAGACATGAAGGCCAGTTGCACAGAATAGAAGATGCAGAGATAAACCCACATAAATACAGTTATCTCATACTAGACAATAACACCATAAACATACATTGGGGAAAAGATAGCCTCTCCAACAAATGGTGCTAGGAAAACTGGAAATCTATATGTAAATGAAATTAGACCCTTATCTCTCACTTAGCACAAAATTTAACTCAAAGTCCATCAAGGACCTAGGCATTAGACCAGAGGCTCTACACCTACTAGGAGGAAAGGATGGCCCAACTCCATCATGTCGGCTTCGGAACTGAATTCTTCAACAAGGCTCCTAAAATGCAAGAATTAAAATCAAGAACCAATAAGTGGGATTGTATCAAACTAAACAGCTTCTTCACAACAAAGGAAACAAACAAGAATGTAAAGAAAGAGCCTAGAGAATGGGAGAAAATCTTTGCTACCTGCACCTTATATAGAGCATTATTCTCCAGGATATATAAAGAACTCAAAAAACTTACACCAAAAACAAAAAAACAAAAACAAAAACAAAAAAATGAAAAGAAAAGAAAAAAGAAAGAAAACACAACCCAATCAGTATATGGTCAACGAACTGAACACATACTTCACAGAAGAAGAAATATGGTTGGTCAACAAATATATGAAAAGATGTTCCACATCTCTAGCAATTAGAGAAATAAAAGTTTACACTGGGATTTCATCTCACTCTAGTCAGAATGGCAATTATCCAGAGTACAAGTAACAATAAGTGTTGGCAAGGAGGTGGGGAAAATGGTTCACTCATACATTACTGGTGGGACTGCAAATTGATGAAATCAGCCTGGAAAGCAGCATGTAGATTCCTCAGAAAACTTGGAAAGTTGGAATGGAACATCCATTTGATCCAGTTATCCCACTCCTCAGTGTATACCCAAATTTAAAATCAGCATACTATAGTGATCAATGTTTATAGCAGTTCAATACAATAGCTGAACTATGGAACCAGTCTAGGTGCCCTTCAACAGATAAATGGATAAAGAAAATATGGTACATATGCACAATGGAATATTACTCAGCCATAAAGAAGAATAAAATATGGCATTTGCCAGTAAATGGATGGAACTGGGGGCTATCATGCTAAGTGAAATAAGCCAATCCCAAAAAATCAAAGACTGAATGTTCTCTCTGATATGTGGATGTTAAATGACAATCAGCAGGGGTGGGGGGAAGGAAGAATAGCAGTTCACTGGATTAGATAAAGGAGAATGAAGGGAAAGGAGGGGAAATGGGAATAGAAAAGACAGTAAATGAATTGGACAGAATTTTCTTATGTTCTTATATGAATACATGACCAGTTTAACTCCACATCATGTACAACTATAAGAATGGGAAGTTATATTCCATATATGTATGATATATTAAAATACATTCCACTGTCACGTAAAACTAAAAATTAAACATTAAAACAACAAAAAATATATTTGTATAAGTTTTATGTGGATTTATATTTTGATTTTCTTTGGGCAATTACTGTGAGTTGAAATTCTAGGTATCAAGGAAAGTGCATTTTAAGAGACTGCAGAACAGTTTCCCAAGTTTGGGTTAGTTTATATTCTCACCACCAGTGTAAAAGGAGTCCAGTGGCTACACCTCCTTGCCAACATGTGTTTTTTCATGTTTTTAGAAGTATATTATTGTTCAATTTCCAAATATTGAAGGCTTTTCTAGTTATCTTTCTGTTACTCATTTCCAGTTTTATTCCATTATGGCCTTTTAGAAAGCATGTTTTATGTGATTTCTGTCATTCCATAAATGAGGGTTTGCTTTATAACATAGAGCATTATTTTGTATATTCTGTATGTTGATTTTTTGTCCTGCAATGTTACATAATTCATTTATTAGTTCTAACAGACTTCATTATTATTGATTCTTTGGATTTTTGCTCTATGTGATCATATCATCAGCAATAATAAATAATATAATTACAAATAATTTTACTTTGTCCTTTACAATTTTTTTTCTTTTTCTTGACTAAATGCTCTACTTCAAACTTCTAGTACTATGTTGAAAAGTAGTGGCTAGAATAGACATCTTTATATTCTGACATATCCTAGAGAAAACGTTTTCAGTTTTTCCTGAATGATTACCATGTTATTTGTGGATTTTTCATAAATGGCCTCTATCATGTTGTGGTAAGTTCCTTCTATGCCTATTTTATTGAGAATTTTAATTTATGAGTTGTATTGAATGTTTATGCTTACTTCTCTGCATTTATTGAGATGATGATATGAATTTTATCTTTCATTTTGTTAATGTGGGGTCCCACATTGATTTGCGGGTGTTGAACCATCCTTGTTTGCCAGGGCTTAATCTCACTTGGTTTTGGTTTATGATGCTCTATGATGCTATTGAATTGATTTGATAGCATTTTATTGAGATCTTTTTCATGGATATTCATCAGGATATTAGTCTTTAGCTTTCTTTTCTTTGTTTGGATTTTGTACTAGGATGATCCTGGCTTCATAAAATGAGTTTAAAAGTGTTTCCTCTTCTATTTTTAAAAATATCTTAAGAATTGTAGCCAGGCGCGGTGGGGCAAGCCTGTAATCCCAGATCTTAGGGAGGCTGAGACAGGAGAATCACGAGTTCAAAGCCAGCCTCAGCAATGGCGAGGTGCTAAGCAACTCAGTGAGACCCTGTCTACATAAAACACAAAATAGGGCAGGAGATGTGGCTCAGTGGTCGAGTGCCCCTGAGTTCAATCTCCAGTGCCAAAAAAAAAAAAGAAGAAGAAGGATTGGAATTAATTTCTTGACTGTTTGGTAGAATATGAAGCCATCAGGTCCTGGGCTTTTATTTAATGGGAGGTTTTTAATTCCTGATTCATCTCCTTATTTGTTACTGGTTTTTCAGGCTTTCTACTCTTTGATACAATTTTGGTAGATTCCATTTCTAGAAATTTTTCCATAACTTCTAGGTTTACTAAATTTGTTTGATACAATTGCTCATAATTGCCTCTTATGATCCTATTTATCCTGAGGCCTTCATTATAATGTCACTTCTGCCATTTCAGTTTTTTCTTTTTTTTTCTTTTTTCTTTTTGTACTGAGGATTGAACTCAGTGGTACTCAAACTCTGAGCCACATCCTCAGCCCTATTTTCTGTTTTATGTAGAGACAGGGTCTCACTGAGTTGCTTAGTGCCTTGCCATTGCTGAGGCTGGCTTTGAACTCGCGATTCTCCTGTCTCAGCCTCCCTAAGTGCTGGGATTACAGGCATGTGCCACCATGCCCATTTCCATTTCAGTTTTATTTATTTGACTTTCCTGTTGTTGTGTTTGTTGTTTTTAATTATTCTAGCTAAAGTAGTTTCTAAAATTTTGTTTTATCTATTTAAGTAATCAACTCTTAATTAGGTGATATTTTCTATTGTTTTTCCATTCTTTGTTTGACTTGTTTTGCTCTAATCTGTATTATTTTTGATCCCTTGCTAATTTGGGGCTGTTTGTTCTTTTTCTAGTTCTTTGAGTTATAACATTAAATTGTTTATTTTAGATAGGGACTAATTCCTATAAACTTTCCTGTGATTACTGCTTTTGGTGTGTTTCATAGATTTTGGTATGATATGTTTTCATCATTTGTCTTGAGAAGCTAAATATCTTTTAATTTCCTCTTTGTCTCAATGATTGTTCAAGAGTATGCTTTTTAGTTTCTCTGTATTTATGAATTCTATTTTCTTTTCTTTTTTTTTTTTTTTGGCACCAGGGATTGAACTCAGGGGCACTCAACCACTGAGCCACATCTCCAGCCCTATTATGTGTTTTATTTAGAGACAGGGTCTCACTGAGTTGCTTAGTGCCTAGCTGTTGCTGAGGCTGGCTTTAAACTCCTGATCCTCTTGCCTCAGCCTCCTGAGCTGCTGGGATTACAGGTATGCACCACCATGCCTGGCTTAAGTCTACTGTTATTTTAATGGATTTTATCTCTGGATGCTCAATTATTTTAAGTGGGTTATTGAAATTCTCTTTTATTGTATTGCTGTCAATTTTTCCCTTCAGATCTATACATATTTGCTTTATATATTTAGGTGCTGTGATATTGGTGATATATATTTTACAATCATTGTATCTTCCTGTTGAACTGATCCTTTTTTTATCAGGTAATACCTTATTTGTCCCTAGAAAAAGGTTTTAATTTTCAGTCTATTTTGCCTGGTATAAATAGAGCTATTCTGCCCTCTTTGAGTACTATTTACAATAAATATTCTTTTCTTTTTACTTTCAGACTATGCATACTTTCAAATCTAAAGTGAATCTCTTATGGACAGCATATTGCTACATCTCATTTTTTTTAACTCATTTGTTCTTTTCATGTCTTTTGATTGGGGAGTTTAATACATTAACTTACTAATGCCATTTTGCCTATTGCTGTCTTTTTTTTTTTTGCATCTATTTTGCCTCTCTATTCTTCTTTTACAGCATTTTTCTGTTATTTGGTGATTGTTTGGTAGTGATTTGCTTTGATTCTTTTTATCTTTCATGTATTTATTATGTAAATTTCTTTGTGGTTAGCTTGAAGCTTATAGAGAATATCTTATAACTATCTATTTTAAGTTGATCGACACTTCAGTCATACCAAATTCAATCCTTTCATTCTCCTCACTCATACATTGTTTTTGTAGTCAGAATTTGTTTCTTTATATATTATGTATTTACTTAAAATTTTTATGTTTCCTTTTATGTTGCAGCTGATAGTAATTCTCACACCACCATTACATTTAACAATGTAATTTTTTTGTATTGCCTATTTATTCTTCATAGTGTAATTTATGCTTTTGTCTTGCTGTTTAGCATACTTTCATTTTAATTGAAAGAACTCACATTAACATTTGTTGTAAGGCAAGCAAGTCCAGTGGTGAAAACCTTCTACATTTTTGTTTTTGCTAGGAAGATTTTCTCTCTCTTTCATTTTTAAAGGCTAATCGTATTCTTTAGAACTCTTTGATTGTAAGTTTTTATTTATTGTTGTCTTTTGTGGGGGGAGGGGATGTCAAGCTTTGGGTTTTGGTTTCTTTTCAACATTTTAAATATATCATCTGACTCTCCCCTGGTTTCCAACTCTTTTGCTGAGACATCTACTCATCATTTACAAGGATTTCCTTTTATCATATCAGTCATTATTCTCTACTTTCAAAATTTTCTCTTTATCCATCACTCTTGATAATTTGATTATAATGTGTCTCAGTGTCTTTGAGTTAAACTTAATTGAGGTATTTTGAGCTTCATGAATTTGAATGTCCAGTTTTTTTCAAATTTTTGAAAAATTTCAGCCATTATTAGTTTAAATAATCTTTCTGCCCCTTTCTTTCTTATCTTCCTTTTAGACACCCACACTGCAAATTTGGTGCATTGCAATGCAAATGATGGTGTCTCATAAATTCCGTTGTCATTTCTCGCTCTTTTTCTTTTTTTTTCTCTGACTAGATAATTTCAAATGACCTATCTTCTAAGTTGCAGATATTTTCTTCTTGATTAATTCTGTTCTCCTCCACAATTTCTGTTTTTTATAAATTAATTCTCTTTGTTGAACTTGTCATTTTGTTTGTATATGTTTTCTTTATCTCACTAATTTATCTATCTCTGTTCTCTTGCAACTTGTTGAACTCTGTTTAAACTAATTGTTTTGAAGTCTTTGGTAACTCATAACATCTCCATTTCTTTGAGATTTGTTACTGGAAATTTATTGTTTTCCTTTGGTAATATCACCTGTTCCGTGTAGTTTTGTGCTGACTTCTGTGCATTAGAAGGTGTAATCATTCTTCCAGATTTTAGGAATTGGCTTCAGTGAGGAGAGATCTTGGCCCACAGAGGGAAGGAGTGCAGATCTCAGGGGATGGTGTCATAGCAGTAGGGAGTATGGGAAGCTCTATCATCTGAGATCAGTGTCAGTGAAATCTGCAGAGGTCTTTCACAGTAAAAGGTAAAATGTTCATGGTGGTAGCTGTGGCTGCTGGGGTCTTCGATCACAAAGTCTGCCAGTGTCTTCCTGCTCTACTGTGTCTCTCTGGGGGAAGTTGCAGTGGAGGAGGTCCTTTTCAGCACTTGAATCTGTGTTGTGACCGCACATACTATGGGTCAACACCAGGGTTTAAGACTGTGTGTGTGTGTGTGTGTGTGTGTGTGTGTGTGTGTGTTGGCAGCACTGCTAGATGTCTGAGGGGGATATGCTAGGTCTAGACTTTGTGGTGAGCAGTGGTGGTTTCTACTTCAGAGGACTCAGCATCTCCGTCAGCCATTATCAGTACTGTGAAAACCGCAAGGGAGTTTGGTGGTAAAAGGTGCGTGTCCACAGAAGAGGTGAGGGCTCCTGATATTTTTGGTGGCAAAGCTTGCTGAGGACTTCTTGCTTTCAGTCACTTTTCAGTCACTTTCAGGTGACTTAGCATCCCTTTTTATGCTGACCTGTGCTGGGTTGCAGGGTGGGCTGATGCGGGTAAAACACTTCATACTCTTTTCTATGCAGCCATCTTTGCTTTTGTGCCCACTGGGTTCTTGCAACTTCTTTACTGAAATCCTGAGTTTTCCTGGAGTAGATTTTGTTCATAGATAATTGTTACATTGTTTTGTGAGACAGATATGGACTGGAACTTTATACTCTTCCATCTTGAATTTATCCATCCAGGTAATGGTTTTGTTATTGTAATTGTTTTTTTCAGCACTGGGGATCAAACCCAGGGCCTTGCACTTGCCAGGCAAGTGCTCTACCACTGAGCGACACCCCCAGCTCACACTTTTTTAATTTTCTAAATCCAATCTGAAAATCTTTGCTTTTAACTTGTGTATTTACACTATTTATATTTAAAGTGGTTACTACTGTGGTTTTATTAAAATATACCATATTACTAGCTGTTGGTTATCCTATTTACTCTTTGTTTTTAATTCATTTTTTCTCTTTGTCTTTTGTGGGCTTAATTGAACATTTTATAATTTTTATTTTATCTTATCTTTTCTATAGTCATTATTTATGTTATTGAAATTAATGATTTTCCTAATAGTTTAAGTTCAAATATTATACCAGCTCACATGTAAAAAGTCTTTTAAATTAATATTTTACCAATTCCTTACTCTCATTATTTGTCATATTTATTGTTTTAGTTTTACAAATTCTATAAACACATGATACAATGCTACTAGATTTCTTCCTGTTATTATCAGAGCATCTAAAAATGTAAAAACTTGCAAATTTAATTTAACTTAATTTTATTTCTTTTCAACACACTTCATTTCTTTGCATGAATCTAGATTTATTACTTCATATTCTTTATGCCTGAAGAACTTTCCTTAACATTTCTAAATTTCTTTTCAAGCATATCACTAAGAATAAACTTGCTCATTTTTTGTCTAAGAAAATTCTTATTTTTTCTTAATTTTTGAATGATAATTTACTAGGTATAGATGTCTGAGTTGACAATCCTTTTTCCTCGCAGTGCTTGAAAGACATCAATCCATTCTATACTTTTTGAATTGTTTCTAATGAGAGGTCCACTATAATTCTTATCCTTTTTTTCTCTGTAGATAATATATCTTCTTTCCTTGGTTGAAGTTTGTGTGTGTGTGTGTGTGTGTGTGTGTGTGTGTGTGTGTGTGTGTGTGTGTTTGGCTTTTAATAAATGGAGTCTGATATGCATAGTATCTTACCATCCCACCCAATCCCACCTAAACTTAAATTTTTGATTTTATGTCCTTTAATAATGTTTGAAAACTTCTTAGCTATTACTTTTCTAATAACATTTCTGCCTCATTTTCTTTCTTCTTCTAAGATCCTGATTTTCCACATATTAGACTGTTTTATATTGCCCCCACAGTTCTTGAATTATTACTCTTTTTTAGGTAGAGTTTTGATAGTAGCTTATGTTTTGCTTCCTCAACAAGTACCATAAATGGAGTTATCTTAAATTTCCTGTCTTCTCTGTGAGTACTTGTGTGGTTTATGGAGAGAAAAAAAGAAACGTTACAGGCTACAAACCTACCTAGATATGCAGCCATAAACAATTTTATACTCTCTAATCAACTCACATTTAGCCTTTATTGATTCATTTAAAAAATTCTAGTTGAATTTTCTTACCAACTTATATGGCATTGGATGATATTTTACCTAGGTAAACACATGTTTTATATCCATAAAGTTTTTTACCTGAAATTCAAGTTCACTAATAGATTGAAAAAAACTCTTTAATACACAGTTTGACAAGATTTTTTTCATATTTAATTTATTTATTTGTTCTATTTAGGCTTACATGATAACAGAGTGCAATTTGATTCATTGTACATAGAGTGAGGATAACATATCAATTCTCTAGTTTTAAGTTGTATAGAATCACAACATATATGCAGTCATACATAAAGTTAGGGCTATGATGACCATCAAATTCCACCACCTTTACTGTCCCCATGCCCCCTCCCTCCTTACACCCCTGTGAACTCTGTGACCATTGTTCCCACGGCCTTCCCCACATTATGGATCAGCATCCACTTATCAACAAGTACATTCGGCATTTGATTTTCTGAGATTGGCTTACTTCACTTAGCATGATATTCTCCAACTCCATCCATTTACCTGCAAATGCCATAATTTTATTCTCTCTTACTGCTGAGTAATATTCCATTGTGTATATATACCACGGTTTCTTTATCCATTCATCTATCAAAGGTCATCTAGGTTGGTTCCACAGTTTAGCTATTG
>CM053408.1:64675766-64708052 GCA_028644305.1 Xerus rutilus
GTACATTTGGTGTCCTGTAAGCCTCTTGTATTTGATTTTCCATTTCATTTTTCATATTTAGGTCATTTTCTGTTATTATTTCATTGAAGAGATTATACATTCCTTTGGTTTGAAATTCTGCGCTTTCTTCTATCCCAATAAATCTTAGATTTGGTCTTTTGATGCTGTCCCATATTTCTTGTATGTTCTGTTCATGATTTTTTATCATCTTCACTGTATGGTCAAATTTATTTTCAAGATTGTATATCTTGTCTTCATTATCCAAGGTTCTGTCTTCCAGGTGATCTAGTCTACTGGTGATGCTTTCTATTGAGTTTTTATTTGGTTTATTGTTTCCTTCATTTCAAGTATTTCTGATTGTTTTTTTTTCATGATCTCTAACTCTTTCTTAAAGTAATCTTTTGCTACTTGTAATTACTCTCTTATCTATTTGTTAGAATGATCGATGGTTGCCTTTATTTGCTCACCAATTTCTTTGTTGGATTGATCAATTTTTGCCTGTAATTGTTCACTTATGTCATTCTTTAGTTTGCTGATCATTTTAATTATGTACATTCTGAATTCTTTCTCTGACATTTCATCAACTGTGCTGTCAATGGATTCTGTTACAGTGGTATCCAGGTTTATTTGGGGTACCTTCTTCCCTTGTTTTTTCATGTTGATTGTATGTCCTCCTTTCTTGAAATACCAATCTGAGGTATTGCGGCTTCTATCCTATAATCTTGTATTGACATTCCAGATTATGTGACTCACCTTGGAGCTACTTCTTTTTCCCCAGTGTCCCTAGATGGGCACTACTGCCATTAAAGTTGGTGGATGTACCTCCAGAGGGCAGAGGGAGTCGCCTTGGCTGGGCTCCTGAAGCGGCCCCTCTCTTGCACTCCTGCTGGTGAACAGGAACTTTGGAATGGAACTGGAGGCGGGCCCAGGTCTCACTTAGGCAAGGTCCCAAGCAAGAGAGTCTGTGTGCGACCCTTACGGTGAGTGTGAGCTCCCCTGGGGCTGGAGGCTAGCAGGCTCTGGTCTGCCTTCAACTGGGTACCCCTGGCATTCCCTAAGGATGGTTTTGGGCCTTCTGTCTCGCCTGACCACAGGAACTCTGGAGCGGAACTGAGGTGGGCCCAGAGTGCTCTTGGGTGGGGCCTCTTCACTCTGGGATCTCTGCAAGCCACTCTTACCCTGGGTATGCCTTCCTCTGTGCCTAGCGGCTAGCAGTCCCTAGTCTCCCTTTGGCTGGACAACGGTGGAGGTTCCTGAGGGTGGATCAGGGCCCTCTGCAGCTCCTGCCAGTCCACAGGAACTCTCAAGATTTTTTATTTATTAGTATAAGGGTAAGATGAATGCTTTTTAGTACTATCTCTCTCTGAGATAAACAGGAAGTTTATTGGTATTTTTAGTGTATTCATTCTAGTGGGGACTGGAATTATAGTTTTAAGTTGCATTTTTCTGATGGCCGATAATGTTTAGCTTTTTTTTAATTTATTTTTTTAATTTTTAATTTTATGTTTAGAATTTTAATGTAATTTTTGTCATTTGTATGTTGAGTAAGTGTAGTGAAAAAACTATATGCTCAAGTTTTTTACACAATGATTTAGTTATTGATTTATTAGTGATCTGTAGGGACTCATTATATATTTTGGATACAAGTCCTTTGTCATATAGATGTTTTGCAAATATTTTCTTCCTCCCTGTCAATTACCTTTCCATTTTTCAGTTGCAACTGTTGAGAAAGAGGTTTCCATTCATATGAATTTCAATATATCATTTTATTTTGGTTCTTTTTTTGTGTCCTTTTAAAAAAGTGTTGCCTACTCCAGTAACAAAAACATTCTATTATTTTTTCTTGCAAGCACTTTACGATTTTAGATTCATGTTTAAATGTCTGATCCATTTCAAATTAAAATTGTTGAGTGTGGTACAATGTAGGAGTCATGATTCAGATTTTTCTCTGAATACTTGTGTAGTTGTTTCTAGCACCACTGATTGAAAAGTCTCTGTCTTCTCTCATTGAATTATATAGATGCCCTCACTGAAAATCAGTCAGCCATACACATGTCTATTGCTGGACTCTGTATTCTTTTCATTGATTTATTTGCCTATGTTTATACTAATATCATGCAGACTTGATTATTATTGATCAATAGTTGTCTTTGTTCTTTTTTAATGGCATATTGAAGTTTTCTTTTGTGTTGAGAGAGAATTCAGTCAGATTCAGAGTCTTGAATATATTTCACTTTCAATAGCCAAGAAATGAAATCAAGACCTTTAAGTTTGAGACCTTTTAATTTTTATCCTTCTCCCTTTTCCTTTTACTCTTTTCTTCCTCCCTCCCTCCCTCCCTTCCTTCTTTTCTTTCTTGTCTTATACCCAACTTTATTTATTTTAGAAATTGAAAATATAACATCTGCCTTGCCCTTGCCTGAACATCATGAAAAATGCTTTGAGACAGCATTGTTCTATGGAAAGTTATATTTTGTATTTACTTCATGTAAAAATACAATTCTTCTACTCCAAACTGCTGTGTACATGTAAGCCTTGAATTTTAGAAAGCTCTTTAGAAGCTTTAGCTAATCCAAATGTTCTATTTCTGATTTTGACTTAAAGATAGAACCAGAGACACAAAACCATAGCAAAATGACAATCGCATTTTAGTTAAAATAGGGCCCCTTCTCATCACCCAATACCTCCATCTATAGTCAGGCAAAAACCCAATTAGTTATTAATTGATGTGCATTAAAATTCATTAACTCTGCATGTGAGGCCTGAGCTATAATTAACTGTCTTTCTTACCTTTTGTTCTGAAATCTCTGGGTAAAAGATCCCATTGCTAATAAGAAGGAGGAAACATTTTGCTGTATGTAGTTAGTTAGAAGCAAGGTCTCTAGAAGGTTGTATAACTGAGCACCCATAATGTCACGTCATAGCCAAGCAGCATTATTGAGTCTTTAAAAATTGCTTCCTATGTAGAATGTAGTTTCGACATATTTTAAGGATGTGGGGAAGTAATGATATTCTTTGTTTCAATGTTTTGATCTTACTATGATATTTACACACTTAATTATACTTTCAACCAATTATACTCTTCAACCAATCAAAATTTGTATTCAAACTTAAGATAAAAAATGAATGTGCAGTTTCAAATAAATGTTTTGAAAGCAGATCAATCTTAATCTAAATGCGATGAAATCACTGTATATTTTCTTCAAAGACACCTTACAAATGAGTGATATACAAAACAAATTTTTATTGCATATTCAACCTAAGTTAAGGACTTTCCTAAATATCTTGCATCAAAATTCTAAGCTGATATTTGGACAGATTTACAGTAACAGTTATTTTGGAATTTTGCTATCTGTAATCTACAAAAATATAAAAAAATCCTTAAAATCCTTCAGATCTCATGTCCCTTAAAGCATGTTTGATGAGAATTATGCACAAACTTTATTCAAGTAAAGATTCTAAGCCATTTTGCAGTGGATTCCATCTGTGGGTACACTAAAAAGAGAGAAAATTGTGTCAAATGAGAAAGAAAAAATTCACAACTTGAAGAAAGCCATTAAGAACTTTTAGTAGGGCTGGGGTTGTAGCTCAGTGGTAAACTGCTTGCCTAGCACATGTGAAACACTGGGTTCCATCCTCAGCACCACATAAAAATAAAATAAAATAATTGTGTACATCTATGACTAAGAAAACATTTAATAAAAAGAACTTTTTGTCTTGCCAATGTTCTACTGTGTAAATTGAACTACAGGGACACTGTGATTTAAATGACTTTTCTAAAGTCATAGATCTGGTAAGTGCCAGAATTGTCAAACAAATATGTTTTCTACCTAGTTCATAACTAGTATTCCCCAGTGCATAAAGAAGTTAATATTCAATTAATTTGTGCTTGAATCTAGAAAACTGTCACTAATTTTTACATTAATCTTGATATGCTGTAGGTGGCTTGAATTCCCACAAGATAATAACTGCATATAATATTGATAACTAACATTTATTTTAGTGCTATTATGTTATAGACACTGGTCTAAGTCTTTTACATCTATTAAATAATTTAACTTTCAGATAAATTTTGTGAGATAGGTCCTGTTGTTATCATCTATCTCTACTTAACAGATAAAAACACTGAAGTTTAGAGAAGTTAAATAACCTGCTCAAGTTCCCACAACTCACAAGATGAAAGTTTGTGCTTGAAACATGTCTCCTAAAATCTGCATATTAATGTTTACATGAAGTAATGGTTTGTCATTCTTAAGTGACAACACACAAGCCCAATTCCATTTATATTAGGAATATTAGGAAGTATCCTTAAATTTTAATGTAATTTTTAAATGATTGCCTATTGAATTACAGATTGAGCAGTTTCCTCTTAAAGCTTCCTACTTGGATTCTCACTGAAGCTGAAATGAGAAATGGTGGAAGAAAGAATTCTGTTGCATTCTCTGTCTCTGTATAAAAGTGTTGATTGGGAAGCTATTGAATAGGATGGATCCTTACTGACTCCCCCTCCTGTGATCAACCTCTCAATGTCCATTGCCCAAGATCCAGGTCCTAGGCCACTCTTCTTTCACATTCTTTAATGGGTGTTTTCATTCAGTCACTGGATTTGGAACCTACATATATGTCTGTGGCAAATAAATTTCTCTTTCTACCCATGGCCACAGAATTCCAAATTCACGTATTTCTTGACTTGTGTTTTGACCCTTTTCTTGAATTTTTAATAAATATGTCAAGTTTAAGATAACTTTAATAGAACTATGCAACCTTTTCTGCCCTCAAATACAGATCAGGAATCAAAATCTGCTTAGTTCAGTATTTTCCACATCAGTTAAAACTGATCTACCTAGTTGTTCACCCCAAATTAGAAGTCATTCATAACCTTTTGCTTCCCTCACCCTCTGCATTTAGGCCTATGGCACATCCTCTCAGCTTCACTTCCAATCTTTATCTCATGCCCATCCTCTTCCCTTCTTCATACTGCCATTATTCTAAGCCAAACCACAATATCTGAATTAATAGCCTGATACTTGATTTCCTCACTTCCACAAGTTCTTCTTTATAATGAACTATCAATACACTAGCTAGGTACATTTTTAAAATGTAAAAATTTTGGTATGTTGCTTATGTTTCTTCCTTGCTTAAAGGCTCTCATTGGCGATCCATTGCACTGAGAATGGAACCTAGCTCTCTCTATGTGAATGTTTCCTCCGGATTCCATTCTAAGTCCTCCATTACAGTCATTCTATCCATGTCCCATTAATAATCTCTCTGACTACATGCAGATAATTTTCAAAGTTGCTTATTTGTTTGGAAAACCTTTAATGACTTTCTATTACTTCCATGATAAAGCTTAAATTGTGTAAAAAGGCACATGCAGGACTAGCCTGCCTTTTTAGGGTCACTTCCTTTTATCTCTATTATGAACCCTGTTTTTAGCCTTGCTTAACTAAGTACTATTTCTTGAGCCCTCAAGGACTCTCAAGTTCCCTTTTTCTGTCCATGCTATTAAGTCCTCTTGGAATATCCTTCCTCTTCCTGGTACACTCTTCCACTCTGTCTTAGAATGTCCCTTAGAAAGACCCAGCTCAAACTCTTTTCCCTTTGTAGTGTTTCTGATCCAACAGGAAAAATGAAATGTTCCCTGTTCCCCTCTGTCACTTCCATTTATTTCTCTAGAGCATTCTCATGTTCTTGTGTTGTAGTTATTATGTTATTTTAGCCCTATATCTATTTCATTGATTAATATATATTTTGTATAGAAGAAGCAGAACGCTATCTTATTTTACCACTGTTCCTTCAATCTGGCTTTGTCGAATTGACTCTGGATTAAATCTTAGGCATATCTCTCCTTTTTCATGTATGAATACACTCAGTGCCATTTAATGTTTTTTAAAAACCTTTAATCATCCAATGTAAAACTTCTTTTCTCTTCCAGCTGGGGCCTGATCAGGACCGGAAGCCTGAGGGCAGGGGGATCTGGTCTGATCCCTCCCTTCAGACCATTTCACTCTCAATCTCCTTCCCAATTCTCCAGCTGCTGTTTGGGCCCAGCCAGGCCAAGGAGGGCAGTCAGAATTAGATGAGCAGAATGATGTCTTAGATGCCTTTCTGGTTTTAATCTCATATTTAATCCATTGAGTATGGCAAATGACGAAAAAAATGGGTTTTCTCTCATGGAAACTTTGTGGTAATTGGAAACAAATTGCTGTAGTTAGCTCAGGCTACCATAATAAAACACCATAGAATGGATGGCTTACACAACACCTAGTTTCTCACAGTTCTAGAGGCTACAAGTTCAAGATAAAGGTGCCAACATGGCATCGTGAGAGCTGCATTTCCTTGGCCTCATCAGAACTGGAGGCCCTATCTTCAAATACCATCACATTGTGGGTTAGGGCTTCAATATACGAATAGGGGACAGACAGTTCAGTCTATTGCAACACTGCTGTTAACATTCATTGATGATCTCCTAGTATAGAAAATGTCCTTTCCAGTCACTCTTCATAATAGTCTCTCAGCTTGGCTTATGGCAGCCTATTCATATAAAACCTGTTGAGGATAACTTGTGCCTCCAGAAAGGGATGAATTTTAAGTCCTTTCCTTATTTGTGAACACATTGGAATTTTAAAGGCAGAAAAGTTTGAATTTGCATCTAATGTATTCTGCACTGCCTTCATTTTGTAGGTGAGGACACTGATGCTCAGAGAGGTCAATTAATGATGCCTGCAGAGTAGGGTAGTTATCAGCAGAAATGGGAATAGAAATCAAGCCTCATGACATGTGTTTAAGGATATATTTTTATTGCATCACACAGATGCTTCTTAAAAATTAGTGACTGGAAAGTAGAAAATAATCATTAGCGGTGGGATGAAACCCTAGCAGATGCTCTGGTGAGGCAAAGCTTATGGCAGGAAGCAGAGACACAATTAACAAATACTGCTGTATTTGCCGTGAAGGAAGTGAATTTTATGACTTGTAACAAAACCCCACAAAGGAGAGTTTTGGCAGTGCCAGGTCAACTTTCAGCAGCCCTTGCTGGAGACTCCGCTTGTTTAATGGGCTGAACTGCCCTGAGTCCTCATGGGGCTCATTAGACAATGCCTATCATCTTTAGACCTTGGGATTTGGAGCTTAAGCTACTTGTCCTATAAGAGGCAGTCTAGCAATGACTGCTAATGGTAAAGAGCAATAGATCATTGGGATTTAAATTAGGGGAGCAATCCAAATTCTTTTTTTGAAGATGCAGAGATATAAGGCAAGGCATGATATCAAAATATGTTGTCAACTGTATTTTAATTATAGAAACTTAAATAAGCAAAATCACATGAGCTATATTTTGGTTTTTCCCCTTAATTCTGGTCGCCATGAAAAAATTTTTATTTTCTACCTGTAAGTCAGGAGATAAATATTGTGTTGGGCTAAAACATACAGTGAAACTGGGAGAGTTCTCTGTCCCTTTGAATGGTACAAATAATGAGATGACAGCAAAATCTAGCTCACAAATATATAGGGCAAAATAAACTCCATGTAATGAACTCAGGCAGCCCTCCTAATGGTTGCTACTAATTTAATATTGAATTCACAATGCCTTAAATCTATGGCTTTCTTCTCAAGACCTCTAGGATTTGTAGAAAATTAAGTTATAAAATAAAGAAATAGGGAAATATCTTTGAAAAATGAATACGTAAATAAATGAAACCCTTTCAACCACCTCATGAGATCTGGTGATACAACAGGTTCTCCTATCAAGTAGAAAGAAACTCCGAGGTTTGCTGTGTGGCATCTTTCAGTTTATCCAATTGAAGAAAATTTTGCTGATCTAACCTCACTGTCAATGCTGCCTTGGAATTGAGTGAGATGGGGTTTATTTGCATTTTCTTTATTCCTTTAAATTTTTTGTATGGGAACAGCATCAACCTGTTAGAAAGCATTACAAAGTTGATACTAATTCAAATAAGGGTTCATTGTTTGAAAAGGCCTTTGGATTGTTCAATTTTCAATATGAAGCTGAAGTTGAGAATAAGTATAAACTAGAAGATGAGGCTGCACTTTGCTAAGCTGGTAGTGAGAAGGATTGGGAAATATATTCAAAATCCATTGACAACTGATGTACTTCCATTATTCACTCTTCTTAAAGGACAGCTCACGGAATCAAGGCTTTGCTGTCTATATTCTAGTTTTCATTTTGTTGGGGAATTTTTATATTGGATGAGGATCAATATTTTGCTCTGCCAACAGTAATCATTAAAGAGAGTGGTGCACACACACTCTGTAATCCATTTTAAAATATTAACCCTACAATGTCTTCCACTCAAAATTGTATTTAAAGACACTTATGATATTTTATTCAAGTGGTAGATTATATATAGGCAGTCTTCCTGGAAACTTTGTAATTGTAAGGCTCAATAAAATCATATATATTTTGCCCCCAATCGTGAGTTTTCTGTCTATCACTACTTATAATTTCTCCTTCCCATATGAATCAGGAAAGAATAAGTTAGAGATAAAATAGTAATTAGAAAAGTGATGACATTCATAGTCTTTCATCAGTCATTAGAAAGTGCACCCATCTATTTTTATTTGATAGCTTTTTTTTTATCACATCATTTCTAAATCTGGAAGTTTGAAGACAGGGAGAGATCAGAGTTGGTAGCTAAAGGGAAAAGACAGGACAGCAGCAGGCATGCATTTGCTGAGCACGAGCAAAGCAGAGCCCCAGGACAATGGCTCTTGCCTGCTCTATTGCTTTCCACAGGATGACTACACCCTCTACTCCTTAGTTCGGTTTGTTGCCTATAGAAATGATAACAGATTATTGACTCAGGTTGATTGCTCTTCATTTACTTTGACACATGTTTCATGGTAAAATTATATTTTATCTGAGGAAACCTCAGAAAGCATCCCTATCAGGAAGGTGCCATGGATATAGTGGTAAGGAAGGAAAAGCAGGAAGAGAAAGTACTCAGGGCATTCATTCACTCCATGGTTCTTTGGGAAATGAAATTGCTGCCAACACATGTCACTTTGACCAATGCCTAGGTGGATTTTAGAACTTCTTAGAGGCTGCATTAGTCAGCAGCTATGGCCATCACCAGCTAAGCAGCTGAATGATTCTCTGCTTAAATTGAACATAAGCCCAATTAACAGAGAGATGGGAAGTAGAAAAAAGCAGTTGTTTTTTTCCTATGACTTTTACAGTCTATTGAGGTGCCTTGTGAAGACAGGGAAGTTGTAAAGGAATTGTACTTTTGTCATGTCTGTTTGTTAAAGATGAGCAGCCAAAAATGACAGGCTCCTTCTTATAGGGAAAAAAAAAAAAAAGCAAGGTTAAAAAGTGTCTTTTCATCTCAGTGAAACAATGTCATTGCCAAGCATTTAAGAAAGAGTGAACTGCATGTAATAAATATCAGTTATACCAAATTTGAAGAATGCAGAGGCTGCACATTATTGCCTTGAAAGCTAAAAAAAAAGTTTTCTTCTTTTCTGAAATCAGTGACCCCCAAACTCTGTCATTAGTAACAATAATTAAAAGGTGTTCTAAGAGGGAATGGATGGATGATTACCACTAAGAGGCACATTCTCATTAATTTATTACTGATTTTTAACTTTGCTTCATTAGGACATGTCTGTTGAAGGCCGTTTAGGACTCAGGGGATATGCCTGCACATCACATTGCCTCCAGGTTGGTTCCAGGAGGGAGGATCATTTCAGTTTGTTGTTCTCCATGGACCTATATGTGCAGAGAGGTGAAGAGAAAACTACTGCCTTGTAAATCTTCCCATCATGGATGTGGTCAACTTCTTTAGAATGTTTTTGGGACAGACTGAACAGGCTTTTAGGAATAGTTCTAGAAAACAATCATCAGCTTGGCAACCTATGAAGCACTTTGAATGTTATCAATGGTTCTGCCTCAGAGAGAAGTATGAATAAATCTCAACCCTGTCCCAGAAAAATCAGGAACCTGGCATAGAGGATTTTGAAAGCACCTGAAACAGAAGTCCCCTTGTTTTATCTTTTATATTCCCTGTTAGCAGTTGTCACATACTTCATGAAGACTGCCTCAGGGAGAGGGTAAGCACTCCAAGATGTCTGATAGTAGAGCCTCATGGCAGATGCCACCAGACCTGGAGTACAGTTTTTATCTCAGAGATGTTCTCTGAATGAACTCCCTCAGCAGAACACTTTTTTTTTCTTTTTAAAAATATTCCCCGTGAAATAAATTATTTCTATTAACTCTCTGCCTTAGGGCTAAACATACAGAACTATGTCTTTTGGTTTCCCTATGGATACCTCTTGTGAAGAGGCTGTAAAGACAAAAATTGCTCTATCCCAGAGTTGGGCTACCACGAAGGAGAGTGGAATCAGGCATTTGTTGGTTGGCTGTGGCATAATTCGCTAGAGCTTATCTTTGTTTCCTATAGAAAAGCAAATGCCATACCAAATGCCCTTGAACTTCATTTGAAAGGATCAGCGATTTAGAAGTCTCCAGGGTGAAATTTTCCTCATTGCTACATTGCTTTCATCTCCACAAAACCTGGTATAAAGTAGACCCTGAGTAAATGAATAATTGAGTAAAATGTGGGTTCATTTCACGAATGCGATGGTCGTTTATACTTTTTTCTCCATGATGTTTTGTATAGAGAATGTGATTTAAGACCATCTGAAATAAATTCTTGAATAAAAACTGGAAATTATATTTGTTTTAGCTATATAATTAAAGGAAAGTACTATTTTCTTTAATTTGGCAGAAGACTTAGAAATCTGGATTATGCTTTTAGGAATTTTTTAACAAACCTATTAAAGATAACAGAACCCCCAGAACTACCACAGTGAAAATAAATGCGCAAAATGAATCCATTATCCAACACTCACAAAGCACTGTTTACCAATAATTAACAAATCCAACGATATTAAGAACTTAGCCCCCTCTAATGGAGCAGACCACAGGGAAATATCAAAGAAGTGCTAACAGCTG
Organism: Xerus rutilus; assembly: GCA_028644305.1. Classification (NCBI taxonomy): domain Eukaryota; kingdom Metazoa; phylum Chordata; class Mammalia; order Rodentia; family Sciuridae; genus Xerus; species Xerus rutilus. The sequence goes on from CM053408.1 coordinate 64,686,742, forward strand.
GCTTGTTAATATACTCAGTCTTTTTTCTTTTACAAGAAAAAAACAAATGGGAAAGCACAAAAGCCATTATACAATAGTTCTGTTTAAGATTAGCTGTAAGAAATAAAAGTACTGACTGGATTGATCACATAAACTTATTCCAGATCACAAATTCTAATATTGGATAACAGGTTTGAAAATATTATCAGCTTAAGAAGTGCTAATATTTAAGCAACTGATTTCATTCTTTAGCAAGTACTTTACTAAGAGGAAGACCCAGCCACAGATCCTGACTTAGGGAGGAGCATTTATCTCATTAAGTCACTGCTACATGCCATCTGTTTCAAACCCATGTGAACAAACCCTTCAAATAGCAAAAAGATCATGAAGAATGACAAATTTCACCTGTGTTTTTATATCTTGTTTATTTTCAGCCACTACAAATATATCTGAACAGGTGGAAATGAAAGCCAAGTTCAATGCTAATCCTTGTGAGAGGACCAAGCAGTCCTGTCTTTCAGATTCCCTCTCCCCTTTCTCAACACCTCCTGGAAACTCAAATCAGATCTCTTCTGAAAAGTCACATGGTCAAGGAAGCCTTTCCTGACTCTCAGGTGTGGAAATCTCTCTGGCTATGTGTATTGCATTTTGCCTGGATCATGACATGTATAAATCTCCAGGGTGATAAGACAACATTTATCTTTGGCACAGTTCTGTTCTTTCCAATACTCACTGGAGTGCCTGGCACATGATACATATTCAATCATTATTAGTTACATAAATGAACAAATGAATGAATGTAACCTTAAATGGTAATGATAGCGTTTTCTAGCATTAACTTAAACTAGGTAGAGATTTTTAGATGGTATTTAATGGTTATTTACTGAGAAGATGCCTTTAAAAACACTTTTTCATCAGCAGAACTTCATGCTTATTAAGCTCAGTATAGATATTCTGCATTGTACAATGTGCCAAGGGTCTCAAAAACATGTCTGTCTCAGTTGCACCCGATTTATTTAGCATATTTATACATGTGCCCAGGTGTGCGTGAACGCCTGGTGAGCGAACATGGCAACTGAATCCTCTCACAAATCCTTGCATTAAGATACCTAAGTTTATTTAAGATTCCTGAGTTGTTGTAATGGCTCGTTCTGAGAGGCTACATATATCTCCTGAAGTTTTAGATGTAGTTTTAGACCTGAAGCTAATCCAACTAATTATTATGAATCTGGAAATCATCCTTTGAACCACCTCCTTCCAGCTGTTTTTAGTAATAATTTTCCTAATCCTATTAGACCACCTTCCCTCTGCTAACAAATCACAATGAAACACAGAACGCAAGCTAAAAGAATCTTCCATATACATGTGCACATCTGAGGCTACTGTCGTCTGGCAAATAAAATTTAAGGCAAAGGACTGCTAAAATCCAATTCTACTAAATGGAGAAGCATTATGATTTATTACCTTATACTTTGTGTAGTAATCAAACTACTTCAGTTTAAGTATGTCTGAAACAAGTATATAAAATTTAAAATTAATGTTCACTTGCCTTCATGAATACTAAATGGCTTAGATAGTAAAATACTATGGGAAAGGGGGGCAAATAGTTTAAAATACCATTAACCTTTACTTCTATTTTACTGTTTGGTGTCAGGGTGGACTCTTGATGTAGTTTCCAGCTTTTAGCAGCTCTTGTTTTTGAATGGTCATAGCATAATGAGTTGAGATTGTGTGAAACATTTTATTAGTCTCGTTTTGACTGACATATTGCTTTTCAACTTAGTTTTAGTTCCAAGAAAAAAAATATAAAATTTTAAATACTTATAAGCAGTCTATTAACACATATTTTTATGTTATAGACAGTGAAAAATATATGAGAAATCACTTTTCAGTACACAATTTACTGAAAAGACAACTATGTCACATAGATATGATTAGCATTACATGGCAATTTAAACAGATACACATAGCACTTTAACTCACCACAATAGCAACAGGAGGTGAATATGAAAAAGTACAGTTAAACACTGTGTACTACAGTTAATTTTATGTAGTTATGATTTAATACTGTATCTTTGTGTTTGTTTATATTTCTCTGATCTGCAAATGGCATCCATGTATGTTTGGTGTTTACAAAAATTTTGAGAAATTTAAACTTTTTATAATAGATTTGTTTGTACCTTATGGTAGTAAATGGGCTCAAATGATCTCCAGTTGGGAAGTAAAGCATCTTTGGCTACCACCATATCTTCCCTAACCATACTGGATCTTAGTGCCTGATCCTCCTCTAAAGCAGCTAAGCCACAATATACTCACTACACTTAATTTTGCCCAGGATCAATACCTAATATGATACTAAGTAAATAGAGGGTGCTGATGAAAGAAGTAAATTCATACAGAATTAATGAAATAGGAAAGGAAGTTTCAATCATGTCTAAGTACTGATCTATTAGGAGTGATAGAATAAAAACTGAATGAATAAGACTATTTTCAATATGGACTAATGAAATTAGGCTTTCATGGATGGAACAATTCCTGGTGATGATTATTAAGTAAGTTTGAAATCATGAAAATGTGCTGTGGAAATGGAGACATGATCCCAGAACTCTGAATGTTCTCAATTAATTAAGTAGCAACCAACTTGCTGGCAAGATTTGGGACTCAAGGAAACCTGTGACCTAGATGTCACAGACATCAGTGAATTGATGAATGCAGGTAAAACTAGAAGGGTGCAGAAGGTAATAGCCAGATAGCCAGAGTTCAAAGAGGAGAGACTTTAGCTCTGGGAAGTCAGAGCAATGGACCAGTGACTGGAAAGACACATATTTTTAAGTAATGAAGAATGGTAGAAAGCCATTTTCATCAGACAGAGAGAAAGCAGGCTTCACTGCAAAGCAAAGGGAGTTCTTTAGGGATGCGCCAAGTTTCCATAATGGAAAGGAGGTAGAAGGGGTTTTCTGTGATGAAAATGAGAGAATGGAGGATGCTAACTGGCAGTTTGGTGTCCCAAATCTAACCTCTTGCTATTTCTGTGAGCTGCCGCTGCCCATATCCACAGACCTTGATGTGAAAGCCCAGCAACCTTACCTTCATAAAGTTTCCAGATTTACTAATAAAAGTACGGAATGGCCAGTTAAATGTGAATTTAGGGTAAATTACAATATTTTTAGTAAAGTTTGCCCTATGCTATTTTGAAACATACTAGAAGAATTCATCTGAAATTCAGATTTAATTGGATGTCTCCAACAGGCACAAATTCAAACTATTCTCCAGCACTTCTCTGTGAGATTAGGTGAGACCCAATCTTTGTATGAAAATGGACACCTGGTTTTCATCTCTTCTCCCCATCGAGCTTCCTCCACCCTCTTATAGGTAGGTTTTGCTCAGTAGTGAGTCGTGTTTATAGGACTCATTCTCTCAGGGTTTGCTTCTGTTGCCTTTGAATTATGACAGGGAGTTTATTCAAAGTCAGACCAAATAAATCATTGAAAGAATTTGAAGGGAGATAATGGGACCAAGGAGTCAAAAAGGAGACAAAGGGAAGGGAGATTGTCTCAGTTTTACAAATGAGGAAATCATCACTTGGAAAAGCTTAACTTGTCAAGCTAATCCAATTAGAAAGTGGCAGTGTTGCAGTTCAAATATAAATCAGGCTGGTGCCAAAGGCTTTGTGTATCTTCAAACAGCTCTCCTTCTCTAAGAAGGGGTTGAGTGTGAGTTCTCTTGTATGTACAACTGAGCTCTACCCACATGGTAGGCATATGTTTTCATAGGAAGAATCCTGGGTTATATTTTGTGGAGTTCCTCAGAGAAAGAGAGACCAAAGCAACAATTGAATTCAAGATCTGAGGCCTTAAAGAATCAAATCTGTACAGTCAGTAGAGTCCAGAGCAGGGAACCTTCTAGGTGCTCTGGGTGCTGAAGTTGTTGGTGGCACTTCTCAGTGGCCAGTGAGTCCAGAGTTGGATGGAAATCAGGCTTGCAAATAGTCTTAATGTAGAACACATATCTGCTTTCAGATGATTTCCCAGTATGAATGACTTTATATGCTTATCTACTGCTTTTCTTCATTTTTATTTTAAATTTTAACTATGAAACACATTCAAAGTTTAAAAAATTACAGTAATTTTTAGATTAAAGCATGAAGACATTATTTCAAAAGAAAAGTATGGTTGCTTAAAAGTGCCTTGGTGATTTATATAGCACTGTGATTTCTTAACTATGATCTATTTTTTCTTTTATTCCTGTTAATACACATTTCTTAAATATGAAATACTAGTGATATTTAATATGTAATAATAGTTTGTATTTTTCAATTGGGAAGGATTACAAGTTCGGTGAATGTGAGGCTGGGGGATGTAAAATATATCTTTGGCATTTGGACAGCTGTGGCTCCAAAATTTGGAGTTAAGAGGCAAGCAAAGAGTGTTTTATTGCCAGTATCTAAAACAAATTTTATTGGAAACTTTTATGTTTGTAGGTTTGAGTAGTTTTTATAGTGAAGAGTTCTGAAAACTGCCATAAAATTTTGCCTTGGGGGTTATGATTACATTTGTATCTTTCCCAAACTTATATAAATAAAAAAGACAGTTTTTACTGTGAAAGCTTAAAAGGTTAGAGAGGTATTTGGACTGTGATGAACCTTTTATAGGTTTGATGTTAGAAGAATTTATTTTAAAATATCAATAAAAATACAACTTTAAAGAAATTGCAAGAAATGCAACATCAAAGTTTCCATTCAAATGGACTCACTAAAGACAATTTAATTAATTTATTGTACTTGCTCAAGCTATCTCTAATTTTAGCTGATGCCACCATTATACATGGTTAGGATACACAATTTACAGTGTTCTTTGATGGATAGATAGTATTAGGAGGTAGAATTTTCCTTGCTAGGCTCTTAAAGTATAGGCTGGACAATCACTTGGCTAGAAATTATAGAGGAGATCAAAGCATTTTGAAGAGATCAGGGGAACCCTAAGATCCCTTTCCAAACCAGACAATGTGGTTTTTAAACTGCAAGGGGGTGATCTTTTAAACACATTATGTGGAAATCACCTCTTTCCCCCTCTTCCTTTATACCATGAGTCTTATCTTGTGAAAATAGGTTTTATTCCAAAGCAGAAGAGGAGGAAGAAGGGAGAAAGAAGGGGAGAAGGAAAGAGAAATGAAATATGTGTAGTATAAATAAGATGTCATACATGTTCTAAGATAACTGTGTAAAGAAGGAGGTATTTCCTCATTTTCTAAATGATGCACTTGAGTCAACACAGAGCTAAAATCCACATCTGAGTCTTCTCAATACAGACACCTGTACATTTCTCCATTATACTAGCTTTTAAAATTTTATTACTTGGAATTAAAGGTGAGGTAAGGAGTGAGAAAGTGATTTGCTATGGAACAGCTTTCCAGTTCATTATAACTCTCAGATAATATGAATCTCAGAGGAGATTGTATAGATATTTCTGGATCAGTCAGACAATCAACAAATGTCTCTGAGACATTGTGAGTCAGACACTGTTCTGGGCACTGTAGATATAGCAATTAACAAAGTAAATAGAATTCTTCCTTTTAGAATGCTTAAATTTTAGGGGCTGTGAGGATGGTAGAGGGTGTAAACAAGAAACATAAATAAAACAATTCCAGGTATTAATAAGTGCTTTGTGGAGTGTGAGGTGGGGGCAATGTCAAGAATGACTTTGTTTTGGAGAGAAAAAAATTAGGTAATGTCATGGAGGCAACTTAAGAAGTGGCAGTCAGGGAAAGTTTCTTTCAGGAGAGTCATGTGAGTTGAGATCTGAATTGAAGGGTCAGCATAAGATGTGAGATAAAATCATTGCCATTCAAGAACCAGAAAGTGCCAAGACTCTGTACTGAGACCATCCCTGTCATATCCACAGGACAGAAAGTGTAGCTGGTAGCATGAGAAGAAGATAGTGGAAGGAGCAACAATATTCAGGGAATAGCTAAATAAACACTAATAGTGTTTAGTACTTTCTGGACTGCAATATAGAGCATAGAGATTCTTCTAATATGACAAGGAGGCTCTAGAGGAGTTCAAGTAGGAGAGAAATTATGGATATTAGTTTCTCTTTGAATGAACATTCTATTTTGTGCACTATAGAGAAGTAAGAACAGATTCAAGGGGAGCACCCAGGGGACTGTTGCAGTCAATTATCTAAGGCAGAAATGAACAAGGAAATGTGTAGTAGGAGTGCGAGCAGTAGTCAGATTGTGAGGTACATTTTTGGAAAAGGTTGACATAGGTAGATGTCATATGATGAGTGACAAAAAGAATAAAGAATGACTTGTAGGTTTATTATCTAATTATATGAGCAAAATTTATGGCATTTACTAAAATGGAAAAAATATAGAAGGAAAGGAAGACAGAATTGCAGGATGAGATGGGAATTGACAGTTCTGTTTTGTCAGAGCTAAGATTCAAGCAAAAGCACATTGACTTCTAAACAAAAAAGTAAATTTTGTTTTGTTAAGAGTGGGAGGAAATGAAAACTAAAACTACACTAAGATTTCATCTCACTCCAATCAAAATGGCAATTATCAGGAATACAAGTAAAAATAAATGTTGGTGAGGATGTGGGGAAAAGGGTGCACTCATACATTGTTGGTGGGACTGCAAATTGGTGCAATCACTCTAGGAAGCAGTATGAAAATTCCTTAAAACTCAGAATGGAACCACTATTTAACACAGCTATCACACTCCTCGGTATATATCCAAAGATTTAAAATCAGCATACCACAGTGATGCAGCCACATCAAAGTTTATAGCAGTACAATTCACAATAGTGAAATTATGGAGCCAAACTAGGTGCCCTTTGACAGATGAATGATTTAAAGAATTGTGATATATATACACAATAGAGTATTACTCAGCCATAAAGAAGAATGAATTTATGACATTTGCCAGTATATGGATGAATCTGGAGACTATCATGCCAAGTGAAAGAAGCCAATCCCCAAAACCCAAAGGTCAAATGTTTCCTCTGATATGTGGAAGCTAACTTACAATAAGGGGGTGAAGGAGAATAGAAGTTCAGTGGATTAGACAAAGGAGAATGAAGGAAAGGGAGGTGAAATAGGAATGACAGTTGGATGAATCTGATATAACTTTCCTGTGTATATACATGAGTATATGACAGTGACTCTGACTCGCACCATTATGTATATCCATCCATGAGACTAGGGTCCTAATTAGAATTATACTTCATGCTTTTATGATTTTATCAAGATGGACTCTCATGTATAACTAAAAAGAACCAATAAAATTAAGAGTAGGAGGGGCTAAAGGTGACAAGAAAGGGTGAGTGAGCCTGGTTTGTTGACAGCGTTGAAAGCCAAGCTATGAAGTTTGGACTTACTCTTGTAAGTGGCAGGGAAGCTCATAAGAATTCTTTTCAAGAAAATTATATGATTAAATTTGTGTTTTCAACAGTTGTGGAGACTGGAATGGACAGGTAAAACACAAAAGAGAAGAATAAAAAATTAAGAGCCTCTTATGGTAATTCAGAAAATAGTGAAGAAGTTACCCCATCAGTGGGGATGGAAAAGAGAAGTGAGAAAGGGTGTCATGAACTGTTGGTGAAACATCAGCACAGGTGATGGGGTACTGGAGAAGATGGGCTGCACATTGGGTTTGGTACTCTAGTCTTAGAAAGAGAAGATACAGGAAGTTCAGGAAGAGAAATAAGTAACATTTCCCCAGAGGTTATAAATTTGGTTTAGAATGTGCTGAACTTAAGGTACTTAAGCTATTTGTGGCATCTTCCATATTGATCTCTTTCGGTAGGTATCTGAAATACAATATTCTTAGAGCAGTTGGGTCCAGAGATAAAAATTAGGTAGCTACCATTTTAGATGTGCTAGCTGAGGTTATAGAAGTGGACTTAAAATGATGCTACAAAACTTAGGGGACATGAATTTGGGATATGCAGTAAGAGATGTCTGGGATTGTCATGCTATCCCCTGAGTGACATCTTTACAGGGTCAAATAGTAAGCACCAGAACTACTTCAAAAATACAGGAAATAAAGGAAATTTCCCTGGAGTGTGTCTCATTGTTTTGTTAGCCTATTTCCACTTTTCTCCTCCTCTCTCATTATCTTACCATACAAATCCTTGTTCAAATTATCCCTCTCCCTCATCTTCAATTCATTCTCTCCTTCCTCCACGTGCACATCCCTTCTCACTTGTATCTAAACATCTTATAAGATACTCAGCCTTTTCATTTCTTGTATTGGAAAAAACTCTTAGAGAATATTAGGGATCTAGGAAGAAAATTACCTTTGAAGTCAGCATGGTTTACCAGAAAAATCAGAGAATGTTTCCAAATCACCTGTGTTTTAAGTCCAGCATTTTTACTTACTAATAGTATGAACTAGGTCATTTATGCTAATCCCTTTGAATCTCTGTATTTCTCATAAGAATGCTCATCTCACGACACTGTAACAAATATTAGATGGAATGATACATGTGGATGTGTTATATAGAAGAAGGCTGTGCCGTTTTAAGTCGTTTCCTCCTGTGTGGCTTACTCAATAAATGTTTCTCAAATGAATGATCACCTGTCCTCTGGATTCTTAGATCTGCCCCTATAGATCTGTCAGTCTCTATAAAATTGTTTTTTGAAGCATTTATAGCTGCCAGCATTTCTGATCTTAGGTGTGTTTTTTAATATTTTTGGTTGCATTGACTTTTGTCTTAAATAACAATTAAATTATTATGTAAAATGTATATCACATAGTTGTTATTCAATTAACAGTGATATTCACTTGTTTGCTTTTGATGCTATCTTTTCAATAACCTTAGTTATCCTTTTTTCTGCAAGTATTTTTTCGTTCACTTTTCAGCTATATGCAAAGGACATAAAATATTTAAAATACTCTACATAAAGCTAAACATAAACGTATAGCAACCAGTGAAGGCTATCACAGTTACATTCTCATTCAACTATGATTTTTATATGGCCTACTAAATTGTGTTTACCTTCTAACATTTTTCCTTACTGTAAAATATTCAGAATTGATTTAGAGGCTTGTCTTAAAACCTTGAAACATGAAAACCATGATTATTTTGTATACCCTATTAATGGACCTCTCTATATAATCATACAACCTCAAAAAGAGCACTGTATTATAGCTTGTAGCTTTCTTGCTTTTTCTGTAAAATACAATAAAGCTCCACTGTAAGCCATGGTATTAGATTTGGTTATATTTCAGGCAATATTTACCATAAACAAATAGTAGAGATTAATAATGATGAAAACACAATACTAGACTATAGACTTCATAAAAGCAAAAGCAATGTCAGATACTTTTGCTTTTATATTTGCAAGATCTAGCATAGAAATCACCCAGAAAAGCTTATATCGAACCAATGAATTTGTGTTTAGCAACTAGATAGTGATTTTATAACTATTGCCTCATGCAATTAAGTATTTCTTCCTCACTAATTTGGAAAGTACATTTATTCTCCACTGGCTTCTTCCTGTCCCTTCCAGGTTCATTCCATTCCAGGATCTTTATCCTAAATATTCCTTGTAAGTATAATGTTCTTCCCCTGTAGATTTTTAATGCAGTTTGTTCCCTCACTTTGTTCAAGTCTCTCCTCAAATGTCCTTCAAAAGGCCACTCCTTGCCCTACCATTTAAAGTCTCTCCCTACTTTGTCCTGAATCATCAGTCTCTGTCACCTTTTCTTAACATTTTTTGTTTATAGAATTTATCATAAATTAAACACTTATTTGTATACATGTTTATTGTCTGCCTCCCTTATTAGAATTACTGTCAGTGTGGGCAGGAATCCTGCCTGTATGGATCACTGCTACTTCCCCAAACTTACAGGAGTGCCCGGAAAACATTAGGTGCTCATAAAAATTGTTGAGTTGAGAAATGTATTCCTGATTTTTGTGGTTTATTAATCTCCCAGTAATCTTGGAAGATCTTTGAGAGGAGAAATTAAATTTTGTATATCATCTGTCTAGTAGGGTCAGAGTCACTGAAAAAATATTTAAATTGATTTTTACTGGTTATTTGTTCTAATTCAGGCATTTATACCTCTCATTTAACCCTTGAAAGAACTTTCTCAGGTAGATATTATTATTCCAATTTTAATGATGAGGGAACAGATTCAGAAAAATTAGTAATTTCTTAAGAATATTAAGTTAATAAATGACCAACATGATACTCAAAACCTGTTTATTTTGTCTCAAAACACTATGCTGTCTATCACTAAGCTGTGCTCTATTGAATATGGAATCCTTTACAACACTCCTGACTGAAGAGTTGTATTTAACTTTTATCTTATCATCCAATAGCAAAATTGTCCAGTCTTCCTAAAACTAAACCACAATCCATGCTGCACTCAGAAATGCTCTTATATTGGGCATATCCTTTCCACAGTCTCTAAAACATTCAGACTTTAAACAGCTTCCCTGCACCTAGAGTCTCCCCAATTTTCTTGTACTATAATTTTTCATTTAGAACACTTTTTTTTGTTTTGTTTTTTATTTTATTTTATTTTTTTTATTTAAATGCATTTCAAGTCATAGTACATAAACAGAGCTCAGTTTTTCCATTTCTCTGGTTGCAGATCATACTTTACTACCAAATCTTAACCATCTGAGTTAAGCCTGTCTAATGTTTAGTCAAGCTCTGAGGATTGTTAAGGTTGTCTTGGTCAGCACAAATAGGTGATCATCAATGTATACCAAGTGTTTCTATTTGTAAAGTGAATAATAATTATGTCCTTAGCTAATATTGGTAAGTGAATTTGGGTATTTATTTTAAAATAAAATAAAATAAGTTTGCCTTATGTGATAATTACTGTAGCTTAAAAGATGAAATAATGGTCATGAAGCACAATGAACGTCCCTTTCCTCCATTCCAGAACTTATTATCCAGTGAGGGCTCTTTGGTAGCCAATTTCCTCACCTTGTCAACAAGCCCAAAGGACCAACTCTCAAGTGAACACTCCAGGCCTTCTTTATGACAATTCTGTGCATGGAAAGGATATTTTAGAAAACTAAAATTTGCATACTTCAGAAAACAGCATTTGTTATTGAGTTCAATAGCTGTGTTCCTTTATGTTTTGAAGATAGAAGTTTACAGGATCTTATTTTAAATCTCCTGGTGGGATTCATTCATTCAACTAATGTGTTTGACAAATATGATAAAAGACAGGAAAGACTTAGCTCAGCAGACATCTGAGGGAACTGTTCTGAGCAGAGAGAACAGCAGTGCCAAGTCCCAAAGGTGGGATCATACCTGGTGTTCTTAGAATGCCAGGAATTTAGTGTGGCTACATCCAGAGAGGGAGGGGAACAGTATATACAGAAAGGTAGCAGAGAGTCCTCCCCTTGAAAAGGACTGCATAGACCCTAGGGCCTAAGTAGAAGCTAGAGGAACTATTAACAGATTATTGAGGTAAATTACCTTTTAAAGCAATTACATATTGCAGAAGCAAATACTTTTTGGTATATGGACCACTTATCAAACTATCTGTTTTATGAGTTCTGGTTTGGGTATATAATATATTTTATAAGAGTTCATATGATATTGTAAAACAGGATATCCACAAACAAAAGAATGAAATTGGATATACCATACACAAAAATTAATTCAAAATGGCAAAGACTGAAACATAACAACTGAAACTAAAAATTTTAGAAGAAAACAAGGGAAGAGCTCCTTGACATTGGCCTTAGCAATGAATTTTTGGGTACCGCACCAAAAGTTTAGGTGACAAAAGCCAAAGTAAACAAGAGAGACTGCATCAAACTAGAAAGCTGCACAGCAAAGGAAACAACAGAATGAAAAGACAGCCTGGAGGTTGGAAGAAATTACTTGTGAGTCATATATTTGACAAGGGGATAATATTCAAAATATGTAACCACATACAACTCAACAGCAAAAAAACAACCTGGTTTTAAAAATGGATAGAGAACATGAATAAACATTTCTTCAAAGATTTTTCTTTACTTTTTTGTTGGTGCCTTATAATTATACATAACAGTGGGACTCGTTATGCCATATTTGTGCATGCACACAACAGAATTGATCCATCTCATTTCCCAGGACCTTCCCTTTCTCTCCTCTCCTCCCTCCCCCATACGGCTCTTTGCTCTACTGATTTCCCCTCCATTATTATTATTATTGTTATTGTTATTTTAATTAGTGCATTATAATTACATAATAAGCAGTATTTATTGTTATATATTCATACTTGGACACAGCATGATCTGGTGGATTTCCCCAACACTTCACCATACCCACCCTTCATTCCCTCTGGATCCCCCTTATCTACTCTATTTGTCCCTCTTGTATTTTTGATATCCCCTTTTTTATTCTCTTTCTCCTTCTCTGTCTCTCTCTCTCTCTCTCTCTCTCTCTCTCTCTCTCTCTCGTTTCTGCATATGAGAGAAAACAATCAGTCCTTGAATTCCTGAATGTGACTTATTTCACTTATCATGATGTTCTCTAGTTCCATCTATTTACCAGAAAATGACACAATTTCATCCTTTTAAATAGATTTTTTAAAAAATGGCCAACAGGTAATATGAAAAAGTGATCATCACTTATCATCAAGAAAATGCAAATCAAACCACAATGAGATATCACACCTGTTAGGGTGGCTATTATTAAAAAGAAAAGAGATGGCAAATGTTGGTGGGGATATGAGGAAAGAGAATTCTTATACACTGCTTTTGGGAATGCAAATCAGTGCAGTAATTCAGAATAACAGTATGGAAGTTACTCAAAAAGTAAAATCTATGACTCAGCAATTCCTCTGCTGGATATACATCCAAAGAAAATAAAATCAGCACCTCATAGAGAAATCTTCATTTCCATGTTCCTTGTCGAATTATTCACAACAGCTGAGAAATAAACAATCTATGTCAATAAATGAATGAATAAAGAAATTGTAATAGATATAAATATACATAATAAAATATTACTCAATCTTTTAAAAGGAGAGAATTCTGCCATTTGTGACACAATGGCTAGAACTGAAGGACATTATTCTAAATGAAATAAGCTAGGCACAGAAAGAAAAATATTGCATGATCTCACAAGTGAAATCTAAAAAACATTTTGATTATAAAAACAGAATAAAATGATTACCAAGAGTGCATGCAGGGGGAGCAAATGGCGTCCTGGGTGCACCCTTTGTTTTGAAAAGACTCTCTTTTCAATGTTGAGTTGACTTGGCTTCTTTATAAAAAGAATACAATTAGACTCTATAATGTTACTATATAGAGAGACTATTTTGTTCTATTAATCTATTTTTTTTTTTTTTTGGTACTGGGGATTGACTCAGGGGCACTTGACCACTGAGCCACATCCCCAGCCCTATTTTGTGTTTTATGTAGAGACAGGGTCTCACTGAGTTGCTTAGCACCTCGCTGTTGCTGAGGCTGGCTTTGAACTTGCGGTTCTCCTGTCTCAGCCTCCCTAAATGCTGGGATTACAGGCTTGAGCCACCGCGCCCTGCTTGTTCTATTAATCTATATCCTTATACCAACACCATGATATCTTGAATACTAAGTCTTAAAATCAGATCATGTAAATTCTTCAGCTTCATACTTGTTCAAAATTCTTTTACTACAGAAGATTCTTTGTTGTATATGTTTTGGATTGGCCTATGAATTTAAAAAATCAATGAAATTTTTTCAGAATTCTATGGACTTTGTAGATCAATTTGGAGAGAATAAACACTACTAAAGTTCATGAACTTTGTATACATTTAAAATATACATTTTATATTAACTATTAACTTTTATCTTTTTATATTATAGTAACTTTATATTTTTCAGTATAATGGTTCTATAAATTTATTCATAAATATTTTATGATACTTCTGAAAATGGTGTTTAGTTTCACTTTCTAATTGTTTTCTGTCAATAGAAATAAAAATTGATTTTTCACATTATTGTATAACCTATGACCTTGTTGTATTCAATATAAATTCTAGTTCTTTTCATTTTTTAAAAAATTTCTTAGAAAATTTTATATTAATAATAATTGTGTTTATAAATAAAATGTCTCACTTTCCAATTTGTATGTTTTATATTTATTTTTCTTGCCTTTTGCATGATCTGGAACTTTCAATAAAAACTTTTTTTTATTTTTGGTACCAGGGATTGAACTCAGGGGCACTTGACCACTAAGCCACATCCCCAGCCCTATTTTGTGTTTTTATGTAGAGACAGGGTTTCACTGAGTTGCTTAGTGCCTCGCTCTTGCTGAGACTGGTTCTGAAGTCGTGATTCTCCTGTCTCAGCCTCCCAAAGTGCTGGGATTACAGACGTGCGTCACCATGCCTGGCTCAATAAAAACTTTTCTAGAGAATGGTGTTCTTGTCTTGTTTTTTAGGAAAAGTATTGACTATCTTATCATTATGTATGGTATTAGTTATAGATTTTTTTAGATGATCTAGTGAGTCGAAGTTCCTATCATTTCCTAATTATCTGATCAAATGATATTATAAATAAATAGTGGTTTTGTTACTTTTCCTATATCTGTTAAAATGATAATATAGTGTTTTTAACTTTATTTTGTAAATATGATGAATTTCATTGTTGGATATTCCCATTTTCACTTAGCTGTGTATCCATAGGATAAAATTCACTTGCACAAAATATGCTATTCTTTTATATATTTCTCTGTTTAATGCTGATATTTTAATCAGGGTTTTGACACCATGTTCATGAAAATTTTTTTTATATTTTTGTTTGGTTTTGATACCATGGTTATGCCAAGTTTTAAAATGATTGGCAAGTCTATGTTCTCCTGCTATTCTATGAATGAGCTTAAGATATTTCCTCTTTAAATCTTTAAAAGAATTTACTAGTATGAATATTTGACATTCAGTTTTTCTTGTGAGAGTTTTGATTATTAATTAAATATCTTAGATAGTGGTAGGTAGGCCTAGTTACATTTCCCAAGAAATTCTTATTTTACCTAAGACGTGATCTTATTGACATAATGTTCAAAATATTTCACTATGTAATATATGTAGGATCTGAAGTGAGATCTTTCCTACGTATGATACCTATTGAAGTTTCTCTCTTTTAAAATATTTCTTACTAGGATACTATCAATTTTATTAGTCCAATAAACATTATTAACTAATGTTTGACTCCACTCATCTATTGTTAACCTATTTTCAATTTAATTAATTTATGTTTTTATCTCCATTATTTCCTTCCTTCTTTGGTTTAACTTGATTTGCTCCCTTCTGAACTTTTTAAAGTGGAAGACTTGATAATTGATTTTATAAATTATTGTCTTTTTTAACTATTATTTTTAGTTTTAATTTATACATAGTCTTGTATATGAAATGTATTTGATGCATGTGTTTGTGTAATGATCCATTCGGGGTAATTACTTACCTATCATCTCAAACATATTTCATTTCTTTGTGTTGGGTATTTTCAAGACCATCTTTACTAGCTATTTTTGAATATTCAATTATTCGTGTCAACCATACTTATCTATAGTATTATAGAACATTAGGAGTTATTTCTCTTATATAACCACACACCTGTACCCATTAACCATCCTCCTTATATCCCTTTCTCCCCAAAACCCTTTCCTGTCTTCAGTAACCACTATTCTAATCTCTATTTTTTGGAGATCAGCATTTTAACTTCCACATATAAGTGGAAACATGTAGTATTTGTCTTTCTGAGCTTGAACTTTTTCACTTAACATAATATTCTTCAGTTCTGTTCATGGTATTGCAAATGGCAAAGTGTCATTTTTTGTGCCCAACTGATATCTGTTGTGCACATATATCAATTTCTTTACCCATTCACTGTCAATTTGTACTTAGGCTGACTCTGACTCTATATCTTGGCTATTATGAATAGTACTACAATAAATATAGATATCTCCCTGACATAGCAATTTCAATTCTTTAGGATATATATCCAGTAGTAGGATTGCTAGATCATATGACAGTTGTTTCTAGTTTTTTGACAAAACTACATATCATTTTCCATAATGGCTATACTGATTTACATTACTGCCAACAGTATAAAGGAGTTCATTTTCTCCATGTCTAAACCAGCATTTGGTATTTTCTTTCTCTTTGAACATAGTCATTCTAATAGATGTGAAATAATGTGTCATGGTGGTTTTTATTTGAATTTTCGTGACATGAGCATTTCTTCCTATACATGTAGGCATTAATATATTGTCTTTTGAGAAATATCTATTGAAGACATTCACCTATTTTTAAATTGGATTATTTAAATATTTTTGTTGAGCTATTTGAGTTTTTTCTATATTCTGGAAATTAAATTCTTACCAGTTGAATAGTTTGTATTATTTTTTTTTCATTATGTAGTTTGTTCCTTCACTTTGTTGATTGCTTCCTTTGGTATTCAGAAGATCTTTGGTTTTATATAACCCTATTTGTTAATCTTTGCTTATGTTGCTTGTGCCTTTGGGATCACATCTAAAAAAATCTTTGTCCAGACCAATGTCCTTAAACATTTTCTTTCAATAATTTAATAGTCTGGAGTCTTATGCTCAAGTCTTTGATTCATTTTGAGTGATTTTTATATATGGTGAGAGCTAGGGGTTTAGTTTCTTTGCATATGAATATCCAGTTTTCCCAGCACCATTTATCGAAAACTTTACTTTCTCCAGTGTGTGAAAATCAGTTTGTTGTAAACAGTGGATTTATTTTTGGGGTCTCTATTCTGTTCCATTTGACTAGATCTGTTTTTTATACCTATACCATATTGTTTTAGTTATTATAGCCTTATATTATGTTTTGAAGTTGGGTATTGTAATCCCTCTGGCTATGTTCATTTTGCTCAGGATTGATTTGGCTATCTGGAGTCACTTGTGGTTCAATTCAAATGTTAGAAATGTTTTTCTATTTCTGTGAAGAATGTTATTAGAATTTTAATAGGAATTGCATTGAATTTGTAGACCAATTTCGATAGTATGGACTTATTCACAATATTAATCTTCAAATCTAGTTCATCCTTGAACACTGGATGTCTTTCCTTTTTCCTTTTTTTTTTTTTTTTTTTTTTTTTGCTCTCTTCAATTTTTATCATCAGGGTTTTTAAATTTTTATTATACAGATCATTGACTTCCTATGTTAAATTTATTCCTAGGTGATTTGTTTGTTTTGCAGATATTGTAATATTGCTTTTATGATTTCTTTCTCAGCAATTTTGTTATTGCTATAAAATATGATACTGGTTTTTGTATATTGATTTTGTATACTGCAAACTTACTGAATTCATGTATTAGTCTTAACAGTTTTTGGTGAAGTATTTAGGTTTTTCTAATTATAAAGTAATATCATCTGCAAACATGGATAATTTGACTTCTTTTTGTATTTGTATACTTTCTATGTTTTTATTGCCTTATTGCTCTGATTAAGACTTGTAATAATATATTTAAAAATGATGTGCACTTTCATTACTCATTTAATTTCAGCTTTTTCCTTATTCCTATGATATAGGCTGTGGATTTATAATATGTAACCCTTAATGTGTTGAGGTACTTTCCTCTTATTTTTAAAATTTTTAAATTCCTAATTTTTAAATTCCTAATTTTTAAATTCCTAATTTTTGACTATTTTTATCATGAAGTGAAATTGAATATTATCAAATGCGTGGCTTTTTCTCATTTATTTAAATGACAATATGGTTTTATCCTTCATTCTGCTTTTGTGATGGATGTGTTTATTGACTTCTGTATGATAAAATATACTTTTGTCACCTAGAGAAAAATCTCTCTGATCATGGTGCATAATATTTTTATGTGCTATTGGATTGAATTTGCTAGTATTTCATTGAGAATTTTTTCATCTATGTTCATCAAGGATGTTGGTCTATAGAGCTGCTTTATGGTAGTGTTCTTGTCTACTTTTGGTGTCAGTCATACTGGTCTCTTAAAATGAACTCCTTCATAATACTGGTTTTTTAAAATATTTTTTTAGTTGCAGATGGACACAATATCTTTATTTTATTTATTTATTTTTTATGTGGTGCTGAGAATCGAACTCAGTGCCTCATGTATGCCAGGCAAGCGCTTTACCGCTGAGCCACAATCCCAGCCCATAGCACTGTTTTTGATGTATCTGGTAGGTTTTGTATATTGCATTTCCAATTCAATTCATTTTAAGACTTTCTAAAATTTCCCTTTTGTTTTTTTCATTGACCAACTTATCACTCAAGAGAATGTTTAATTTCCATGTATTTGTATAATTTAAAAAGTTCTTATTGTTGATTTCTAGTTTTATTCCACTGTAGTCAAAGAAAGTACATGATATGATTTTCATATTTTTGAATTTTTTAAGGCTCATTTTTTGTACTAAAAATGGTCTGTCCTGGAGAATGTTCCATGTGCTTATTAGAAGAATGTGTATGAAACAGCTATTAGATGAAATGTTCTGTAAAGATCTGCTAAGTCCCTTTGGTTTATAGTATAGATTAACCCTGTTTTTTCTTTGTTGATTTTTTACCAGATTGTCTGTCTATTGATAAAAATGGAGTGTTGAAGTCCCTCATCATTAATGTATTAGAGTTTCTCCTTTAAGATTTAATACTGCTTACTTATATAAAATTATATGCTCCAGCATAGAGAACATATATTTTGTTATTTCCTCTTGTTGAATTGATCTCTTTGTCATTATATAGTGGCCTTATTTCCTTTTGCAGTTGTTGATGTAAAGTCTATTTTATTTGATATAAATATAGCTACTTATGTTTGTTTTTAGTTTCCATTTGCATGGTATAACTTATTGTATTTCTTTATTTTCAGTGTATGGGTGTTGTTAATGGTGAAACAAGTTTCTTATAAATAGCATATCTTTGGGTTGTCTTTTTGAAATGAACTTAGTCTATGTCCTCTAATTGGGGAATTTTATTCATTTGCATTCAAGACCATTATTGAATAAGCAAAACCATCATGTTTTTTTCATTGTTAATTTTATTCTGGCTCTTGTGTATATCTTTTGCACTTTTTTTTCCTTATAGTTGTTTATCTTTGTGGTCTGGTTGTTTTCTATATTAGTACTGTTTGATTATATTCTGTTTCTCTTTTATATATTTGTTATACTGTTGAGTTTTTTACTTCAATGTGTTTTCATGGTGAAAGTTTTCATCCTTTTATTTACAGTGTAGGGTCTCTTTAAGTATTTCCTGGAGGTCTGGTCTAGGAATACTCTGTTTTTTCTTGATTTCTTTTTCATTTTTGAAAGAAAGTTTTGCTGGATATGAGAATTCCTGACTGACAATATTTTCTTTCAGAAATTTGAATATATCATTCATTTTTTTTTTCCTGGTCTTTAAGTTTTCTGCTGAAAAATCTGCTGTTACTGTAATGGGGATTTCATTGTAAGTGACTTGATGCTTTTCTTTTCTCTTGCTGATTTTAGAATTCTTCCTTTCTTTTGTAATTTTGAACTTTTTTCCTAAACAGGATTTTTTTTTTTTTTTTTGGTCTGCTCTCTTGGGAGTCCTTTGAACTTCCTGGACCTAAACATCTATGTCTTTCCCGTGATTTGGAAAGTTTTCACCTGCATTTCATTGAATAAGTTTTCTATGCCTTTTTGTTTGTCTTCTTCTGGAACACCAGTAATGTAAAATCTCTCTTGATTAATGGTGTCCAAAAAGCCTCAAAGACTTTTCATTCTTTTATTTTTGTTCTCTTTTTCATTTATTTGACTGAGTTGTTTCCAAAGACCTATTTTCAACCTTGGAATTTCTTTCTGCTGCCTAATTAATTCTGTTGTTAAGTCTTTCCACTCTATTTTTGTTTCATTTAATAAAGATTTTTGTCATTTATGTTGTGCTTCGTGTGGGTTCGCTCGACGAGTTGGGGTCCTGCAGGACGAGGGGACCGAGGAATGGGGTCCCACGGGATGAGATCAGGGGTCCCAGAGGACGAGGGACAATGGGGTCCCATGGGATGAGGTCAGGGGTCCCAGAGGATGAGGGACAATGGGGTCCCACAGGACGAAGTCTGGGGTCCCGGAGGACGAGGGTTTATGGGGTGGACGGTCACAGAGTCACTCACCCAGACACCGGGGGTAGGTAAAACTGCTCTGCGGGAGCGAGAAGCAGACCCATTTAGTTCAATTAGTGCAACAGTTTATATAGGGTCCTTGGACGAATCATGGCCCTGAGGTTAGGTTACAGCCAATAGGGTATTGATCCATGTCAGGCGTACAACCAATCAGCATGGGATGAGAAAAGGAGAGGCACTGAAGGCAGCCAATCAGCATGGGGTAAAGAGGAGGGGAAACATTCAAAGTAACCAATCAGCATGGGGAAAAGGAAAGGGGAGGGGAGGCATTGAAGGCATGGAGAGAGCTCCTATATTTCCCCCTTTTTACTTTTATTTGATAGGTCAACGGGGCCTGTGTGGCCCATAAGCAAGCATGTTGGCGGGATCTGTGATAAACTCCTCATGGGAGAGAATCATTCCGCTGGATTTTCCAGACTCCTACATGCTGCATATTTTAGAGTTGGGGGGGCACTAACAAAGCTGTAATCTGTCTTAGGTTGTGCTCCTCTGAGCACTTACCCATCATCAATTAGCAGCTTGTGCGCAAGAGAAGGGGCAAACAAGACTGCGCTTGGCTTAGGTTGTGCCCCTCTGGGCATCTTACCAGTCATTGGCTGAACAGCCTGTATGCATGTGCCCAAAATGAGCTCTCTCCTAAGAGAAGGAGTAATGGGGATGGGTAGAGTTGGAAAGGAAGGAGGGTTTGGGGTTAGGGTCAGCTGAAGCTGTGAAGCCTTGCGTTTCCAGCGAAGATGGGGTGGATAAGCTGCTTATGTTCTCGAGGTCTGCAATCCATGTGGCAGGAATTTTCCTGCACTCCTGCGATTCTTTAATGATATGAACTAAAAGAGCTTGTTAAGTTTTAATATGTTATTGTGGAGGGTCATGGTATGAAACTGGACCATGTGATGGCTTCCCCATGAATGAGGATATATGGTCAGGTAATAGAGATTTTCTCCAACTTATAGAGTCTAAAGTGGGTAATCTCAGAAGATCTATTAGTCTGAGAGACTGTGGGGTCAGAAGTGACAGAACATTGTGATGACTCATTGGTAGCTAAGAGGAAGGGCAAGACAGAGTCATCAAGGCCTATGGGCAGCAGTATTCCAGGAGTGGGGGCACAAACCCACCAGGAGGTGGCAATGCCCTAGAAGACCAATAGTAGTATAAGTGGATATTGCATTTTAGGTACTCACGGAAGTGACTTCTTTCTTCATGTGAGAAGTTTTGTTGTCTTCATGAGAGAGGCTTGGATGAGTATTCCTGGCTGGGATCCA
>CM053408.1:64708152-64771053 GCA_028644305.1 Xerus rutilus
GGGCCCTTCCATTGAAGGGTCAAAGGGTCTTTCCATCATACCAAGGGAATGGGAGTAGGGAAGGTAAATGGACCCCAGTGTCGGATTGCTGCATTGAGGCCTTGTTTGTCAAAAGTGAGATAGTTAAGGGTAAATAATGCATCTAACAATTTCAAAGAAGGGTCCTTTTCAGTAGAATCAAGTTTCTGAAGCATCTCCTTTGGAGTGTGATTGGTTCTTTCAATGATTGCTTGTCCCTGGGGGTTATAGGGAATCCCTTTGATATGGGAAATTCCCCAGGAAGTTAAAAATTCCTTCAATCTTAGGGAGACATAGGCCAGGCCATTGTCTGTTTTGATTGACCATGGGACACCCATGAATAGCATTGCTTGCTTCAGAGCCTTAATTACATGGGCTGCTTTTTCCCCTGTGAGGGCAGTAGCATACACAAGGGAGAAATAGGTGTCAATTATCACATGAACAAATTTAAGTTTCCCAAAGGTAGTGATATGAGTGACATCCATCTGCCATAGAGAGTTGGGTGTCAGCCCACAGGGGTTGACTCCCTGTTGTTGGAGTGGGCCCAACAGTAACAATGGACCGCAAGAAGAGTATGTATGAATGAGATGTTTGCATTGTTGGATTGGAATTTCAGGCAATAAGCGATGAAGACTATTTGCTGAGAGGTGAAACCTCTGGTGTAAGGCTCTAGCTTGTTCTAGAGTAGACATCATGACTTTAGGCTGACTTACAAGTTTGTCAATAGAGGCATTCCCTTCTGATAGGAAGCCAGGTAACCCGGAATGGGAGCGAATGTGCATAATATACCATGGTTGCGGTCTTATTTCTAGTACAGCCTTTTGGGCAGCCATAGGCTGATCAACAGGACAATCCTGGGGCCTAAAAGTGGAATAAGCAATAGAAGAGCAGACCTTGATAGCATATATGCTATCAGAGATTATATTAAGAGGAATGGTCTGATATCTTAGCAGCACCAGGATAAATGCAGTCAATTCAGCTACTTGGACAGAATCAGAATGCCTTTGGACAAATTGATCATTTGTTATATTAGATCCCATTATAATGTATCCAAGATGATGAGTGTTGGCATCTGTAAACACACAAGGAGCCATAGGAATGGGTTTGCTCAAGGGAAAGGCGTGAGTGATCACTGTTAAGAGAAGATCTTGTAAGGTCTGCAGTAGTTTAGTAAGCTCAGAAACCGGGGTGGGGATCCAGGGGCGTACATTGCCATCTGCCTGGAGATTAACCATGTAAGCTTGTGTGGTGAGTGGAGTTGGGCGAGAAGGATTGAAAGGAGAGAAGTGAGTGGGTCACAGGCAGAGGAAGTAAGGTAGGGAGGAGGAGAAGTAACGCACCGGGCACTGAAGGCAGGGTATGGTAAATACAAGGGGTGTCAGAGGCAAGGAAATTTCCATGAAGAGGGTATTCACAGGAAGTCGAAGACAAAGGATCAGGGCTATGTGATTGATGTTGTGGGGGTGCTATAGGGGTTGCCTCATTGAGGACTGAGGAGAGGAGTTTTCCCATGGTGAAGGAGTGGAGACAAGAAACTTTAAAGTGAAAGTAACAGTAATGATAGCAGGAGGAAAAGCTAGAGAAAAGAAATCGAAAGCAAAGAGGACAGAAAAAAAAACTGAGGATTATGAGAAGAAAGTGAGTTTGGGGTCTCATGAGACATAAAAAACACAGAAATGTTTAGGATCAGGGTATGTTGCGCTTTGTGAGGGACTTCTGTGGTTTGCTCACACAGTGAGCAATGCTCACACCGTGTCTCGGAA
This sequence comes from Xerus rutilus, assembly GCA_028644305.1. Taxonomy (NCBI): domain Eukaryota; kingdom Metazoa; phylum Chordata; class Mammalia; order Rodentia; family Sciuridae; genus Xerus; species Xerus rutilus. The sequence continues at coordinate 64,709,934 of CM053408.1, forward strand.
GACCACACGCCACAGGCGTTATGGCGGTTCCAGTCACCGGGCTGATCAGACCCTTATGTGTGACTGCCGAACGAACCAGGGAGTGAAGGTATGTTCCCTGACCTAACTTTATCACACAAAGACAAACAGACACAGAGGACCACAAAAAGGCTGATGTTACCTTCACCAGCAAGACAAGAAAGACAGGGGACCACACGAAATCACTTTCCGAGTTTCACTTTCTGAGTTTCACTTTCCGAATTTCCGAGTCCGAGGGGTCGAGCAGGCCACTAAAGCACGTTGACGCCAGATGTCGTTTATGTCGTGCTTCGTGTGGGTTCGCTTGACGAGTTGGGGTCCCGCAGGACGAGGGGACCAAGGAATGGGGTCCCACGGGACGAGGTCAGGGGTCCCAGAGGACGAGGGACAATGGGGTCCCACGGGATGAGGTCAGGGGTCCCAGAGGACGAGAGACAATGGGGTCCCCCGGGATGAGGTCTAGGGTCCCGGAGGACGAGGGTTTATGGGGTGGACCATCGCGGAGTCACTCACCCAGACTCCGGGGGTAGGTAAAATTTCTCTGCCTGAGCGAGAAGCAGACTCGTTTATTTCAGTAAGAGCGAACCCACACGAAGCATGACATAAACAACAGATTTTTTTAAGCTTCTAGATTTCTTATTTTTTTTATTTCCATCTCTTTGCTGAATTTCTCATTCTTAGCCTTATTGGTGCTCCTAATTTTGTTTAATTGTTTGTCTATATTGTCTCACATCTCATTAAAATTCCTTAAAATCATTTTTTTTTGAATGTTGGGTAATTCATCAATTTCCATTTACTTGGGGTCTGTTACTAGAGAGTTACTGCTTCTGCATGATATTACCTTGTGTTTTCATGCTTCTGATGATTCTATATTTATTTTTGTGCATCTGGTGGATAAGTTAACTTTATCAGTTTCATAGCTTGGCTATCACAGTAAAAGACTTTTTGTTGACAATGTGTTTTAGGGTGTTGATTGTATATGCTATATTGGCTTTGGTTCATATAGCTTATTTTCTAATAATTTTCTATCTAAGCAACAGATTTCTTTCCAAACACAGATTTGGTTGCATCAATCCTTCAACTTGTGACAGAACAAGATTTCATTATCACTAATTTCAAAATATCTAGAAATTTCTTTTGTGATATCTTTTTGAACCAGTAGGCTATTTATATGTGTGTTATTTAATTTCCAAATACTTTTAATTTTTACATATCTTATGTTTTTCATTCCTAGCTTAAGTCTGTTGAGGAAAGATAAAACATTCTGTAAGATCTCCATCTTTTTAAATGAACAGGGCTTCACTTATGGCCCAGAGTATGGTCTATCTTCTTAAGCATTCCAGATATACTTGAAAAACTCACATTATCATTTATTTTTATAGTTTTCTATAAAATTAGTTAGAGGCATATTGGTTGAAAATGTGGGTCAGATATTCTATATGTTGCTTTTTGTTTATTTTAATGAGGGAAGAGAACTAAAATTCTTCATGTATAATTGCAGATTTGTCTAATTCTGTTCTTCATTCTTTCCAATTTTGCTTCATCTAATTTGATTTCTGTTTTTAGGAAATATATATATTTTGATTATGTCTTGATACATCAGTTCCTTTGTTATTATATACTATCTATCTCCAATAAATATTAATATAGTCCTATCAGCTTACTACATTTAATTATTAAAACAGTGTTTTCACTTTATTTGTCCTCTTATTTTTAAAATTTTTTCTGTGTAGTGATTGTTTCTCAAATTTATTATCTCTTGGTTGTTTTGAGTAATGAAGAAAACGTACAATTCTGTTTTTCATTGTAGTTGTGACTATTTTTATAAACTGAAATTACAATGTTAAAACTTTTATTTTACATTCTCTGTTAGAAGGACGTGTCTAATGAATTTCCACCTTAAAAGAGTAATACGATGCCACAACTTAACATCACTTTCATTTCCCTTTTTCTTCTGTTTCTCAAATTTTGTTAATTCTTAATGAAAAAAATCATATTATTACAATTTGATACATGGTTGTTGAGTGATAGCCATAGGTCCAGGTTTAAAGTAATTTAATGATTCCTGCCACTCCTATCACACTATGCCCCATGGTTGATTAATTTATATCTTCAAGGTAAATTGAGAACTTAGTTCTGGGCAATGTGCCACGATCAGATTCAGCAGTGGGTAGGGCATCAACTAACTCCCCTACCCAATAGCTGCTCCCAGTGTAGTAACTGGAACTTCCAAATGAGTAAAGAAAAGTTGCTTCAGTTTTCTTATAGTTTCTATAATGTTCATATAAAAAACATCATTTCATTTCATTCTTTTACTTTTGATGAGATCTCATTCTAATAGTTTGGACCCTATCTATCAGCACTCCAGTCTTACTATTTTCATTTATGTTTCTAGGCATGAATACTCGACATTTTAAGTTTCTTTTCTATTTAATTTTCATGACTTCACAAGCAGCACTCTTCAGTTTACCTCTGAGTAAAGAATCTCTCTTGTCTCATTTACTTCATCCACCCCCATGTATTTGTTTTGAACATTTGGATTTGTGCTGTCCATTTTGTGTGAGTTTGAAATGCTAAGGGAAATAATTAGACAATGGAATCCACTCACATTTTAAAAGCTTAATTATGTTTCCAATGTTCTATACATTGTCAAGCACATTTTGTTGAATCTCAGGCAGTTATCAGGCAGTTCTGTTTGTTTGTTTGTTTGTTCAAAAAGCATCTGAGGAAATAATAAAGCATTATTTCAATGTATGTGCTTACAGTTCTCTTTCCATTCACAAATCATTACTCCTGCTTTTCCAAGTTTTCCTGTAAGAAGGTATTCCCTGTGATATATATTTTCCTTTTTAAATGGGCATTCACATAGCCAAATGGGAATCATAGGGAAGTTCCAAAAGGTAGAAAACTTTATTTCACTTTAAGTCAGGAGTCACCGAACTTCCCATGGTAGGCTATGAAATTAGTTTGCTAATTTGTTCTTTTGTGAAAAGAAGAGAGGAGAGGAAAAGGGTTATAGTGGATACCTTTAAATCTCCCTCCCGAAAATCAAGTGGTTTATCATCACCTAGGTAAGACTGCTTGCAAAGACAGGAAATGCCACCTAAGCTGCATTTTACAAAGTATATTAGTTTTATAATTATAATTCATATATGCCATATTATAATATGTATTATGAAATATGTAATTTGCATTATACAATTATCTTGATAAAAACTCATATTTTTTGGAAGTTTTGCAATGTATATTAGCATCTTAAATATTTCATTAGGTCTTCTAAAACTAAATCCAGATATCTTTATTGAATTTTTTCCCCCAAATTGGTGTTTTCTGTTTGTTTTGTTTTGTTTTTGTGATTCTGGGGATCAAACCCAGGACCTTGTGCTAAATAGCCATTAACTATGACCTTATCCCTCTTTTCTCAACTAATCTCAATTTACTTTTCTGCACAAAATATCAAATAACATTTTTGTTGTTTTTCTAGGAAACCCAGTTTGGGGGACTTGCCATAGGGCAACGCTTCCCATAAGGCCTTTTCCTTTGAGATCTGAGTTAATAGTTTAAAAAGAAATAAAGAGGGTGACAGAGACTACTTTTATTTTATACTTGACTATTGACCAACTGGAACACACAAACCCATACTCAAAGGAATGCCCTACTTTAAAATTCTGTCTTCATACACAAACCCAACTCTGAAAGAAAAGGAATGTGTGACTCCTTGTCCTCCAAATTTTTTTTTAAAATACTTTTTTAGTTGTTGATGGACTTTTATTTTATTTATTTATATGTGGTGCTGAGAATCAAACCCAGTGCCTCAGGCATGCTAGGCAAGCGCTCTACCACCAATCCACAACCCCAGCCCCCAAATTTTTGTCATACTCTGTATCTTTTCTAAATGTTAACACCACTTTATGTCATTGTAATGCTTAAAAATCCATTTTAACTAAAAATGCTATTATAAATTCACTCTAAAGTATTAATTGTTTTTAAAAAAAGTAATGTAATTCTAAAGATATTTCTGAAAGAAAGAGGCAGCAGTCAACACAGGGTTACTGACATCATAAGGTAAGTGAACAACTCTGGATACTTGAAAGAGAAAATTCCCTCAAGATAGAGGTTGAGGGACTGCTACAAGGACAAACTTTCCTGATAGGGGACAGACAGATGTGAGAGGTGGGAACGTGAACAATTCCATAAAACAAGCTCACTGTGCTAACCCCACATGCTTTATCTTTTAAAAAGCAATTTACCTGCAGTCTTCCCTAGCTTACGTTGACAGAATATATTGCATTCTTCAGTGAACTACCTGTTATCTGAAGGAAAAATGCAGGCCCCAAAATACCAATAAGAAGAACACAAGTTATCCTGAAGTGTGTGTGTTTGGGTGGGGGGAGATTTTGTAACCTTTACACAAACCAGATCCCAGAATTCAGGAAGATGAGGATAATTCCCCCTAATGATAAAATCTGTGAGAACAGGTTTCAATTAGAACCAGTTGGCATGGGCCAAGGTGACCTAGAGTTGTAGTGGCAATGGGGACTTGAAAATTTGATATCATCCTGCTGTCAGTCAAAAGCCAAGAGGTTGATGTGGGTGCCAAGTGCTATATTGAATAGAAGTGATGAGAGTGAACATCTTTGTTTTATGCCTGATTTAAGAAGAAATGCTTGTCATTCATCCCATTCAGTCTGACGTCCTTGGGTTTTCATAGATAGCCTTTATTATGTTGGAGTCAGTTCCTTCTATTTCTCATTTCTTCAAGTTGTTGTTGTTTTTTTAAATCATGAAGTGGTGATGAATTTTCAAAGATTTTTCTGTATCTATTTAGATGACCATGCCATCTTTGTCCTAGGATCTATTAATTTGGTGTATTACACTTATGGATTTGTGTGTGTTGACCATATTGTATCCCTAGAAAGAAACCAACCTTATCATGGTGTATGATGTTATTGATTTGTTGTTGAATTCAGTTTGCAAGTATTTTATTAAGGATTTCTGCATTATGTTCATTAAGGATATTGGTTTGTAATTTTCTTTCTTAATGTGTTTATCAAATTTTGGTATCAGGTATCAGGGTGATACTGGCTCTATGGAGTGAGTTTGGAAGCATTCCACTCCTTCTTTCCTTTTTCTCTTTTTCTTTCTTTCTTTCTCTCTCTCTCTCTCTCTCTCTCTCTCTGTCTCTCTTTCTTTCTTTCTTTAGGTATGGGGATTGAACTCAGGGACACTCAACCACTGAGCCACATCCCCAGCCCTATTTTGTGTTTTATGTAGAGACAGGGTCTCACTGAGTTGCTTGGTGCCTCACCTTTGCTGAGGCTGGCTTTGAACTCGCCATTCTCCTGTCTCAGCCTCCCAAAGTGCTGGGATTACAGGCGTGTGCCACTGTGCCCGGCTCCATTCTTTTCTATTACGTGAATATTTTTGAAAAATATTATGGTTTAGATGTGAGATGTCCCCCAAAAGCTCATGTGTGAAATAATACAAGGAAGCTCAGGGTGAAATGATTGGATTATTAACCTAATCCATGTGTCAATCCACTGATAGGGATTAAGTGAGTGATACCTGAAAGCAGGTAGGGTATGACTGGAGGAAGTTGGTCACTGGGGACATGCTTTGGGGTTTATATTTTGATGTGGCCAGGAGAGCTCTCTCTCCCTAAGCTTCTTGGTAGCCAAGTCCTGAACCACTTCTCTCCACAACACTCTTCTACCATGATGTTCTGCCTCACTCAAGCCTCCAGGAATGGAGTTGGCCATCTATGGATTGAGACTTCTGAAACCATGAGCCCCCAAATAAATTTTCCTCCTCTAAAATTGTTCTTGTCAGGTCTTTTGGCCACAGCAGTAAAAGTGCTGAATAAAACAAGGAATATTGGTGTTAGTCCTTATTTTAAAATCCAATAAAACTCAGCTATGAATCAGTCTGAGTCTAGGCTTTTATTTTTGGGAGGCTTTTTATTACTGCTTCAATCTTATTGTTACTGGTTTGTTTAGGTTTTCTATTTCCTTTTAGTTCAGTTTTGGTAGATCATATGTGTCTTGAAATTTATCTATTTCTTCCAGATTTTCCAATTTATTGGAATATAAATTTTCAGAATAGTCCTAATGATTCTCTGTTATCTGTCTAATATATCCATTTTCATCTCTAATATTATCGTGTCTCTTCTCTTTTGGTTAGTTTGGCTAACGGTATAACAATCTTCTTCCATGACTCAATAATTATGAGTCATGTTTAGCTTTTGAATGTTGTCCCATAACTCATGTCTATTCTGTTCATAGTTACTTACATTTTTTCTTTATTACAATCTGAATGTTCTAGTTCATCTACCTTGTCTTTGAACTCTGATATTTTTTCTTCTGCCTAATATAGTCTATTTGTAAAACTTTTGATTGGATTTTTTATTTGACTTGTTGAATTTTTCATTTCCAAGATTCCTGATTGGTTCTTTTTCAGAATCTCTGTCATTAAAATGCTGTGTTATATCCTGTATGTCCTACCTCAGTTAATTTTTTAATTCTCCTTTTAATTCACGGATCATTTTAATTACCAACTTTTAAAATTGTATTTCTGTCATTTCTTCCACTTCAGTATTTCTTTAATTATCAGAGAGTTTAACTTTTGGATGTGTACTCCCTTGTTTTCTATGTTGATATTTGTGCATCTGCTGGGATGGATAGCTCTTCCAGAGATATGTGGGAAACATCTTAGTGAGGTTTTTTCTCTTTGCTTTGTGCCCCAGGTTGATGGTATTTTTCAATGTCAACATAGGGACTCAATATGTTAAAATTACTATGATCAATCCCAATTGCTTTTAGAGGAGATAATAATAACCATTAACTATGACTACTTGAGAGAAACCATACTAACAAGGCATAAGACTTTATTGAAAATGTTCTTTAGAACTCCATTAATACAAAAGTGCAAATGGTGAGTAATACTGTAGAACAGACTGAAGTTAAAATTAAAATTAAAAAAATAAAATTAATATTAAACTATATAGGGTCTGAAAAGGAAGGAAAAAAGAAGCAAAAAATGGTAGGGGGAACTGAAAGAGATACAGAAGAATAAAAAATGAGATGACTAAAAGAAAAAAGAGGAAAGAGTATCAAAATAAGAAAGAAGAAAAATAAGATATTGAGGATAAATTCAATGAAAACATTAAAAATACATCATATTCTATTAAAGTATACAGTATTAAATAATGGAGGAGGGAATATCAAACAAATCAATATAGAAGATAATACAATGAAATAAAAAAACTTACATAGAAAAGATTAGAATTGCTCAGGTTCTCATGCCTATCTACACAGACATCACCCAATCCACCTTTGGTATAAACAATAGGCTGCTCTAATGGTCCATGGTGTGCCAAGACAGTAATGTCTTTTCTTGTGGCTGAGAGGAAATGGTTCTGGAGTACCATAGGCTGGTGGCAAAACCCTTCCTGAGCATCCAGTACCACTTTACTGCCTTCACACTGCCATCAAGAGCAAGTGGCTGTGGCAAGTGGTGGCAGTGGTAGGTAGTGGTGGGCCTCTGTGGCTTTCAGCTGTGGGTGCCTACATAACTTTAATTTGAAAACAGTTGTCCTATGACCTTCTTAAGAGGTTTCCTGATACTATAATATGTCATTCATATTGCGTCATGTCCTCCTTACAATGGCTCCCAGATACTGTGTTGCAATCTTCTCAAAATGGCTCCTCAGTATTATACCATGATCTTCTCAAAATGGTTCCCTAATACTGCACCGTAACCTTCATAAGATAGATCTCTGAAACTGTAGCTGGGATTCATATGCTACGAAGTAGGAATTATCTCCCCAGCGCCAGTGTGCTATAAAGATTCAAAATCTCCTGTCTGGATGGCACCTCTGCAAAATGTTTAGATCTGAGCTAGTTGTGTCCTCCAGGTCTCTGCATCTATTTGTTTTCCCTCTTATCTCTACTTCTGTATCATGCTATTAGGTATTGATCAATGTGGTGCTCTACCACACCCTCTGTTTCCTTATATAATGCTCTAGGGTTTTCATTTTTTTCAAATTATTCAAAACTAGCTTTTAACACCTTCCCATAGTCACATATACCTCAAAGAGTCTCTGTTTTTCAGTCATTTTGAGTCAATCATCTGCTGGAAGAGTTGGCCATCAGTTCATCATACTGAAATACTCCCTCCAAGAAATTCATAATGGTCTCAGAGATTTCAGTCCATGGCCAATTGACTTTACTGTTTTTGGGTCTGAACTGAGAAAGGAGGAGAGTGCATGATTGAGGAGGTCTGTTCATCTCTATGTGGCAGGGGGAACAAAGAGTAATAATAATAATTTTTTGCTAGATATTTAAATATGTGCTGAAATTATGATACATATGGCATGAAACTATAGGGTAAGAGTAATTAAAGTTAGATGATAGAATAAAATAGAGAAAAATAGCCACACATGTCTACTTATTAATTATAATCAAAATATAATAAGAGCAGATATTATGGAAGAAAGGATCAGTTAATCTAAAAAGAGAACTGGTATTATAATAAAGAACTTCTTTAGACCAAAAGATACCATAATTAAGATCAAATGGTAAATCATAGGCTTAGGAAAGATATTGCTAAAACTAATATTTAGTGTATATGTTATAATATACCAAACTCTTACAATTCAGAGATGAAATGATTGTACATACTCCACTCACACCACAGTTGAAAGATCCCTGAAGATAAACTGTTTTGGGTTAAATACCTCAGGGGCAATATGAATCACTGGGTTAAGATCTGAAAGGCATTGTATTATTCTTTTTCTTTCCTTTTTTTGTTTTATTTGTTCTTTTTAGATATACATGACAGTATATTCTTTTTTTAAAAAAGAAATATATTTTGACATATTATATATAGATGGAAGGCATCCTACTTTAAAGGTAGAGAGAGGGAGAAGAAAAACCAAAACCAAAATGACCCTAGGCTATTTTGGGTAGTTCTTCTCCATCTCAAGATGTTACATTCCCCTGCAGGGACAGGCCTGGGCTTTTGCAAGCATTTTTTCCCTTCTCTCAGGATGTTGAATTCCCAGTACATTCTAAAGTTATTTTTGAAGAGACCTACAACTCTTCAAGGCCACCTGGAGAAAACTCCTACAAGTCCCAGTTTTTCATTTCACTAACACTCAATTTTGTCAGGAATTTTAATTTTAGCTGTTATCATGAATGTTCAGTCATATGACATTATCATTACAATTTTCATTTTCATTAAGAGTAGTGTTTTCAAGCATTTATTCATACACTTATTAGTCATTCATGTATTTTGTGAAGTATCTGAAGTGTTTGCCTATGTTTTATTGGATTGTTGTCTTATTTTTTAGTTGTAAGAGTAATTTGTAGAATATGTCTTTTGTCAGACTTACATATTGCAAATATTTTTTTCCAAAGGGTAGTTTTACCTCTTTATTTTCTTAGTTATGTCACTTACATAATTTTATCAAAAGATTTGGATGAATTGACATTTAATGTATTACTTTGTTGTTATAAGCACATCATATTATTTATAGATGATTCAGGTAATGTATAATAATCTACTTTATCTTTCTTGTAAATAAAATTTTCTTGTAAAAGTTTTGTTTTCCCTGCAGTTATTATTTGTCTTACATTTCTATTCATTTAATCTCAGACATAGCTATCTCTAAATCTCCCCTAACTTTATGCTGAAAATTCAAATCTTCTTGCAATATGTTCAAATGTAGGATTCATATTCCTCCCCCTTCCTATTCGAGTTAGTAACGTTTCTATCTAAGCCTGATCTAGTGCTATCATCCTAGATTTTTTTTATCCCCATGACTCTAGGAATCTCCTTCATTTATCTACTATATTAAACTAGATTTTTTTTAGTTCCCTGAACATCATCCTGTGACTAAGAAATGATGCATAAAACTAATATTTTTTGAAGAATTATGTGCTTGATTAGTTTTAAAAATTTTTTTCTCTGACAATATAAGTAGATATAAAATTGTAGGTAAAAATATTTATTTTCCTTAGAACTGTTTAGGTATTGCTTTATATCCTCCTAGATCCCCATGTTTCTGTTGAATGATCTGTTTTAGCTCTGAACCCATACCCTTTTATGATTGTGTGCATGTACATGTGCATGTGTGTGTGTCTGCATGTGTGTCCACACATGTGCATGTATTCTTTTTTTGCCTTCAAATAAAGGCTCAATAATCATCATTATTTGATTGGTCATGTTTTTCTGAATTAATAAACTAATGGCTGAACTGAGGGACAGTCACTTCAGACCAGAGGCAGCATGAGAAAATCTTAAGCAAGAATAAACTGATATTATTGAAAATGAAAGTAACTTAATTTGTTCAATCCTAAAATTTCTCACTGCAACCTATGAGTAATTGTGAGCATTTGATTTCCTTACAAAATTTTCTTTTTAAAAGGAAATGTTATGGAATTCATATCTATGATATTTAAATTTCTGCTATCATATACAGAAGTATTAGACTCTTAAATGGATAATCTCTGAAGTCAATCTGCTTAGTTTTTACAGGTAGAATCCTAAATATCTCTGCCAGTTCAGTTAGAATATTAAGAATTTCTTTGGGAAAACAATTTCATTTCCCTGAATAGCTCATCATTTTTCTTCTGGGCTTTTTCACATAGGCTATTTAGGTGAATATTAAAAGTGTGAATAGAAATATTTGTACCCATGATGCTACAGATTGGCATCTTTAAAAGATGAGAGATACTGCCAAGTCTATCACTAATCAAGTTTCATAATTTACAACCTGTGCAAACTGTGGGCTGAGAACCACAGCAGTTGTGCTGAGCATTTCTGGGAAGTTACCATCAGCCCAGCACCAATTATTAAAACCTCTTGCACACATTAAAGCTATAAAGATTAAAAATATAGCACACTTGTCATTAAATATTGATGACTTCATGTAATATGCATTATATACAAAACAATGTCCTGCCACTCGAGCTTTATCACCACCCTACGGAAAATCGACAAACCCAGAGTCCCACATCAAAGCTCATTTTGGCAAAGCCAAGGAACAACTTCCTCATGCAAAATAAACACAGATGTTCCACACTCAGGCAACTGGCTAAGAGGAGATGGCACATAGGGGGATGCAAGGCTCTGTAAAAGATAGTGCCTCCTCACACAGCCCACATTCTCTTTTGTAGAGGCTGCAGATCCTGTGTAAAAAGACTGATCCTATTGTTTTTTTTTTTTTTTTAAAAAGCTTTTTTCCCTGACTATATGGCTGTGAATATATTGAACTGGTTCTCTGTACATATATGCAAAAGTATACAAACACTGTCTGAGGATGTCAATTTGGATGTTTTTGAGCTGTAGGGAAGAACTAAATTTCACATGCATCTTAAGCAGTGCCTTTCTTGCCAGTGATTTATTGATCTCTGTCTGTGAGGTATAATATTAATAGCCATATTAATTATAAGAAGGTCTGAGGAAGGAAAAGTTTCTAGCCTCTTCCATTAGCTGACAGTTAATGCTGGGTGGTTCCAAATGACCAGACAGCTATAATTGAGTTCTCTTGGTTCTTTCATTCTCAGATAATTGCAGTAGATTATCTTTGCTAAACAAACATTCCTGGGGCTCAGATGTACTATTCACCAAAACAAAGAGTTGTAAAAGATGAAGGATCCATGCTTGAGATTTCTGATATATGCCCTAAAATTGCATTGATATTGAATTATGACCTATTAAAATATCTACTCCTGCCAGGCACAGTGGCGCATGCCTGTAATCCCAGCACTTTGGGAGGCTAAGACAGGAGAATCACAAGTTCAAAGCCAGCCTTAGCAAAGGTAAAGTGATAAACAAATCAGTGAGACCTTATCTCTACATAAAACACAAAATAGGGCTGGGGATGTGGCTCAGTGGTCGAGTATCCCTGAGTTCAATCTCCAGTACCGCCCCCAAAAAATCTACTCCAAATGGGATTTTCCCTCTCCCCTCATATTTGCTCCCCTCATATGTGCTTGGGAGGATAAGATAGGGTAGGATTAGAAAGGGAAGGATAGGCTTTAGATGTTAATCTGTTTTTGGAACTAAACAAAAAGAATTTAAATATTCTATCTTAAAATAGTTTTGATTCAAAATATGTCTGAACCTTATGGGAATGTGGAGATGTTTAAATACCAACAAAGTCTTCCTGTATTTTGGCAGTATTATTGTCTAGGTTTTAATGAGTAATAGACCCTAGTAATCATATCATAATTAATAGTAAAAATCCATGGAAAGTATTTTAGGAAATAAATAACGTCCTGAGAAAACCAGGAGTCTTGCCCATTGTTTCTCACCATTGTTGTATTTTACGTATCTCGCACCATGCATGGCAAACAGAAGTTCTTAGGCTCTGTACCCTTTCTCTGTTGTGCTGTGATTATTTTTGTTCTTTTTTGCTCTCTTTGTTGCAGTGTCCTTTATACTTTTCTAACGTGCACCCTTATCAATATCTTGAGCACATGTCCCAGATATATATTTACTTTTTAAAAATTAAAAACAGAGGAGGAGTTGGGGCTATAGCTCAGTGGTAGAGCGCTTGCCTAGCATGCATGAGGCACTGGGTTCAATCCTCAGCACCACATATAAATAATGAATAAATAAAATAAAGATCAATCAGCAACTGAAAAAATATTTAAAAAAAAAAGATGAGGCAAGATAAAATTTTTGGTTTTTTTTTTCTTTTCTTTTCTTTTTTGTACTGGGGATTGAACCCAGGGGCACTTTACCCTTGAGCCACTTCCCTAGCCCTTTTTATATTTTACTTTGTACCTAAATCTTTAATATGGAACATTTCTAAATATTCACTTTTCAATATGTCTTCTCTATAATCCAAGACACTTTCTCACTTATTAAAGTACTTTCTTAACTATCAATGAGGTGAACAGAGAGCCTACATTCTGGGAGCAAATTTTTGCCACACACACATCAGATAGAGCACTGATCTCCAGGATATATAAAGAACTCAAAAATCTCAACACCAAAAAAACAAACAACCCGATCACTAAATGGGCAAAGGAGCTGAATAGAAACCTCTCAGAAGATAATATACAATCAATAAACAAATATAAGAAGAAATGTTCAACATCTCTAGCCATTAGAGAAATGCAAATCAAAACTACTCTCAGATTTCATCTCACTCCAGTCAGAATGGCAGCTATCCAAAATACCAGCAAAACTAAGTGCTGGTGAGGATGTGGTGAAAAAGGTACACTCAAACATTGCTGGTGGGACTGCAAACTGGTGCAACCAATCTGGAAAGCAGTATGGAGATTTCTTAAAAAACGTGGAATGGAACCACCATTTGATCCAGCTATTCCACTCCTCGGCCTATACCCTAAAGATTTAAAAACAGCATACTACAGTGACACAGCCACTTCAATGTTTATAGCAGCACAATTCACAACTGCTAAACTGTGGAAGCAACCCAGATGCCCTTCAATAGATGAATGGATAAAGAAACTGTGGTACATATACACAATGGAATATTATTCAGCAATAAAAGAGAATAAAATTATCATTTGCAGGTAAATAGATGGAATTGGAGAACATTATGCTAAGTGAAGTAAGCCAATCCCAAAAAACCAAATGCCAAATGTTCTCTCTGATTAGTGGATGCTGATACATAAGGGGAGTGGGAATGGGGAACATAGGAGAAATGGAGGTACTCTGGATGGGGTAGGGGGGAGGTGGGGGGAGGGAAGGGGGAATGAGTATAGTAAAGATGGCTGAATGAGATGGTCATTACTACCCTTGGTGCATGTATGAAGACACAAGTGGTGTGACTCTATCTGGTTTGCAACCAGAGAGATGGAAACATTGAGCTCTATATATGTACTATGACTTGAAATACATTTAAATCAATAAATTAATTAATTAAAGAAAAAATACTTTTTTTCATCCTGAAGGGACATATTAAATTTTTTCTCCACCAAATATCTGCTAGATAGCATCTTCCTGTCCGTCACTTGTCATTATAGAAAAGGTCAGAAAATTTGGAATGCTTTACTTTTTGTAAAAAAAAGTAATTTTAAATTTACGTTTAAAAATTTTAATGTAATGCTCACAAGTGTTCATGTTTTATCACAAAATAACATAGTCAATCTTTGTGGACTAAAATATAGTTTGATTTCTCCCAGTCTTATTACAAGATAATATGTATATTTTATATTTTGAAAATCTTACCCTTATACAACATATTATGAAATGCTCAGTACATTTTTTGTTTCTCATTTCAATTTCTTTTCTGTGATAGATAAAAGATATGATGAATAAATTTTATAAATTGTGGTATTGATTAATTAATCTTAGAATTCCCTCTTTAAATTCCATCTAGAGCAAGCAACAGCTCAGATTTTAGACTTTGAAAGTTGGGCTTTTATCATATATTGTTAGGAAATTCATTTTATTTAAAGAGTTATTCCTGTTAAAGTACCTTTCCTCTGGCATAACTTTTTTTATAAAGTGGCTCCTCAAATACCTGTAGGGAGGTGGCTATTGGAAAAAAGTAATTTCAAATGATATTTTTTTTTCTTCTTCACTTCTGATTCCTTGGTCTTTTTTTCTCTACTCCAGGTGATAGACTTAGGGACAGCTGGGGTTGAGTCCTGAGACTCTGTCATTTGTCATGTCTGTCCTGGCAGAAAGCAGAGGGTTGTGGATAAGCTTCTACCCAATTCCTCAACATGTCTCATCCATGCTCCTTTCCAAGGGCCTCTGCAGAGACTTGTGGCTTAACAACTTCCTTAACCCAGGGTTACGGCGTTAGAGACCCTCTGTGATATCAAGCTGTTCCCTTTGGCATACTCCCAGAAATTACAAGTAAATCATGGAAGCCAATAGAGGAAAAATAACAAACATACTAAGTGGATCAGTAGTCAGAGAGAGGAAGAATAGTCCAAATAACAATGTCAGATCTAGTGAATCAGAACAATTGTGCTGCACAGATAAATGCATAAATTAAAAAAAAAGAAAAAAATATATATGTACATATGCACACACATATTGCTTTGAACTAAAAATTCAGATGAAATGTTGGAGATCACTGTGGACATTTGTATTAATCACGTTGTTATTGACAAAGAAGTTCTTAATGTTTTTTAAAGTAAGAATTAAACAGGTCACTCTCTAGTTATAATTTAATAAAAATCAGAAGTAAAAATCAGGCAATGAAAGAAGTTTTCCTTACAAAGAATTTAAAAATAAATCTAAATCAAAAAAGAAATGAAAAGAAAATTCTAATAGTGATAAATAAAAATATCAATTTGAAAGCATATTTGGTAATAAAAATCTATACTCATAGGAAAATTTGCATTTTCTCTGTTGAAGGTGAATGGCCAAAAAGGAAGAAACTGGATCCACTTCTTTAAACTAGAAGTTAAAAAAACAATTACAAAACACATCAAAAGAAATTAGATAAGATAAAAGCTGAAATTATTTAAATTGCAAATCAGTAACTCCAAAATATAGTTCTCATAAAAGAATTACTTCATGAAGAAAGGTGAAAGAGTAATTTTTTAAAAAAGCTATGAATAAGAAAAACATAATAACAGATGTAGAGAAGGTTTTTTAAGTTTTGATTACTTATTTACAATTTGGGGGTCAGATCTTTTTAATTAGATGATTATCATTTTTTCCTTATAATGTGGCACAATAAGAGCATAATTTTCCTACTCATATTCTAGAACTCTTTTATTCTTTTTAGGTACTGGGGATTGAACTCAGGGGCACTCGACACTGAGCCACATTCCCAGCCCTATTTTGTATTTTATTTAGAGACAGGGTCTCACTGAGTTGCTAGTGCCTCGCTGTTGCTGAGGCTGGCTTTGAACTCCTTATCCTTCTGCCTCAGTCTCCGAAGCCACTGGTATTACAGGCATGTGCCACCACAGCTAGCCTTTTCTTATCCTTAATGTTACTCTAACCAAGCTTTTGTTGACCACATCCTCAATACTGCATTTGTCAACATTATTATACCTTTGTTTTGCTGCATCTAATTTTAATTTCCCAGTCTGCATCTTTTCCAACTTTTTGGAAAGATTGGACACAGTGAATTGCATCTTTCTCCTTCAAACACTTACTTTGCATGATTTTCAAGATGCTGCATTCTTTGGATCTTCCTTCCACCTCACTGGCTGTTTCTTCTCAGCTTTCTTACTAAGTTCCTTCTTACCTCCTGTAAGGAGCATATGCCATAGACATGCCTGGACATGCTGGAACTCACTAAGCTGCTGGCCATAAGGAACAGCAGCCATGGAAATGCTTAGTCATGTCTGCATGCAATCAATAAGGAACTGTAAGGGGCACTAGCCATAGGCATGCTTAACAATGACTGGTTACAACTGATAGGGAGCACAGCTTCATGGACATGCGCAAAAAACGTGTCTAGTAATTATATCATCTCACTGGATATAACCAATGGACATTTACTTTCACTGGGTGTAACCAATCACCAATGTACACCACCAACTTGGAACTGTATTTAAACTGCTTGTCCTGCCACGTTGAAGGGCTTTTGCTCCAAGGACAAGTGAAACTGGCTGCCTTGCTGTCCGTCCCTGGATCAACTCCACCATTCCCTGATGTCCAGCCATTGGCTGAAGAGAACCACTGGACAAAGACAACGTCTGCGCTTTGTCTAAGAGAAGTAACATGCACTGGAGGTATTTTGGGGTTAGTGGTTGCCCTAGGATTGTGTGAATTGTTTGTAGTGTTTCATTGCCCTAGGATAGTGTGACTTATTTATAGTGTTTAATTGGTGTGTATTAAGTGCTATTGGGGTGTTCCAGAACACCCAACACTTTTTGCATTAATTGCTTACATTGGATGATTTGTGTGATCGAATATATGCTTGCATTTAAAGATAATCCGCCTCTGAGTAATTATAAACAGTGCTGCTCGCAACACATCCCTAACCTCTTTCTGTTAAAATGTGCCCTGTCCACTCACCTTTACTACCTTGACTGACCACCTGGCTTTAAATACCACCACATCTCCCACTCTTACTCTCTCTGCTCACACATACGCATCCGCCCACACACACATCCACACATGTCTAATCCTACTTCACTTGCTCTCTTCCCATTTCCATCCTTCTATTTTATGGAAAGAAACTGTTGTCATTGCCCTCAACTCTTGTCTTTCTCTGGCATCTCATTGTCTAATTCGTCAGAAAATTCTATTGTCCTATTTTGAAATTATCCCTAGAAACATTATCTAAACTGCTACCATTCCTGGTTCAAGCCATCGTCATCTCTATAGCATGTTGTTTTGGATTTCCTTTTAACTAATTTTATTCCCCCTAGTCTGTCCTGAAAACCTCATCCAGAGATTATTATTTTTTAAATTTTAAAGTATAACTCAAACACATGATTCTGTTACTCAAAATTTATAATGGCTCAGCCTTTTGAGAAAGAATTCATATGCTTATCTTCACGTAATCTCTATTTGGAAATATGTCAAGTCTTTTAGACAACTACATAAATTGTACAGGAATAGTCACTAAAGTATACTCTTAAATCAGCATAACTGTATGAAATTATGTTCAATTATGAAATCTTACCTTAGAAGGAAATTTATGGATTACAACAAGGCTTGCAGTGTGTAGGCTAGAATTAATTATGAAAACATAGGGAAAGTACATTTCAAACTGTAATATGTTATGCAAATATGTTAATTCATTAATTCAACCCAATTTATTCAGTATCCTTTAAGGACAAGACTTTGTTCCAGATGCTGGATAAAGTTTCTGTGTTTATGATTTAATTCACTCTTCTCATTTTACGGAAAAGATAAGTATGTCCATCAAAACCAGAGAAATGGCCCAAATTCTAGCTTCAATCATGTGAAGTTAGGACCAGAGATTAGGCCTCCTGTTTCCTAATACAGTGTTCTCTCTCTATGGTATTAGAATTCTTCTCTTATACACTAATTTAAAGTTGCAATATATTGGGATTTGCATTAAAAAAAATAAGAAAACAGAATTACATACACAGGCATCTGGTCTGATCTACAATCTTTCTAATTCCCCCAAATCCCTAATGGGTACAGGCATTCTTACATAGTGAATGGAACCAATAAAGCACAAAGTAGAAAGCTGCTAGAATTAAAAATGCTAAGAACTACAATTTCAGGACTTTTTATGCAAGTGAAAGCACATATGTAGCACTATTCTTCCCTCATAGCAAGCAATTAATATGATAGTCTGGTGCTGCATATTTTCCTATTTAATTATCACAATATATCTATGGGGTGAGTTCTATTATTTTCCTAATTTTCCATTATAAAAGGGAAGCTTAGGGAGGTTAACTCTGGCCAAGGTCACAAAGCTAGCAGACAGAAAAGCAAGGACAGAAATTTAGATATTCTGACTTTAAAAATGCACCCCCCTAAATTTTTCTAACTCTCAAGAATTGCAAACTAAGATTATTTTAGCAATAGATTTTTGTAAAAGCTGCCTGAAGGAATTGAAAATTTTCAGGCCAGTCCAAAGGATATATTTCTAATTACACTTGAGTAAGTTTTCTTACAAAAGTTTTATTTATGGCTTTTCTTTTGCTAGAAAATGTAAATGTTAAAAATAAATATAGGGAACTTTCTCTTTTAGAAAGATAGACTAGCCACAGTTATCTGTATTCTTCCTGTTAGTGCAGCTGAAAAACACTTGGCAGATTGTAAAACAAACATTAGGAGATGCTGACAGCTGACAGGTGAAAAGAAGGGTGGCTAGCTAGAGGACTCAAGGCTTGAAGAAGAACATGGAGTGAGTTCCCAAAATTTCCTTTTTACTCAAACATTGTAGACTTGAAACTAAAGACGTAAGCTACCCAGAAATGCTAATGGGCATAGACAAAAACAAAAAAAAAAGCCTGTTCTTTCTAGTCAAAGAAATGCTAATGGGCATAGACAAAAACAAAAAAAAAAGCCTGTTCTTTCTAGTCAAAGAAAGACCTGGTTGGTGGTTCGACTTCTACTCTCTTGAGATTGGGATGGAGTTCTCCAGTTTCCTCGCAGTGGAGGGGTCTGGGGTCTCCATGCACAGCAGCTGGTAATGAGAGATACTTCCCTACTCTCCACAAGTCAGGTGTCACTGAAGACCACACGAGGAGTCTGGACTCCCAGTCTTGCCCTGCAGTATGAGTTTCTCTCCCTTTTCCCAGTAGGGTGGTGTCAGAAGGCTCCTGAAGAATCATGACTGTTGGTACCACCCAGAAGTAAGGAGGCCACCTGTCCTGTTGGAACTCCCACACCACCCAGGAGCAGGAGGGAATTCCCCCTCCCAGGTGTTAATGGAAGCCAAGTCAGAAGCCCAAATATCTACCCCCACCTAGCAGTAATAGTACATGGTACCCATCCCTTTCCTCTGCCAGAGTGGTGTAAGAGAAAGAGAAGTCAGATTTAAAAAAAAAAAAAAAAAAAAAAAGTTTAAATAAGACTATTGTAGCATAGTTTGAAAATGTTCAGATTTCAGTAGAAAAATCAAATAAGCCCAGAACCTGGGAGATCTCAAACTGAATACAAAAATAAACAAAAAGATGACAACACTGGGGCGAAAGAGATGTTAGGATTATTAAACAGATTTTAAAGCAGTCATGACTTTTAAACATGTTTCAGTAAGCAATTATGAATGTTAGAAACAATAAAAAGTAGCCTTAGCAAAGAATGTCAATCTCAGCAAATAAATAAATGATTTAAAGAGAACCAAATGCAAGTTTTGTGATTTAAAAATACAGCACCCAACAACAAAATGAAGAGGACCATAAAGAATCTGTTAGCTAGAAAGCAGTGAATAAGAAGCTATCCAATGTGAACAATGGGGAAAAAATAGAATGAGAGAAAGAGAGCAGGTTGTGAAAATATGTGAAAAAACAATGGATGGAAACTTCCCAGGTTGGAAAACCACACAAATGTACAGATTCAAGAGGCTGAATCAAGACCAAATAGGATAAACCCAAAGAAATTACCCTAAGACTCCCTGTAACCAAATGCAATGGATTTGCCTAAGAAGATAAAAGAGGCAAGAAAGGTTTGTCACTTGCAGCAAATAAAGCACCGGGGCTAATTCCCAGAGCAGTGTCTAAGTAAGGAGCTTTTATTGGGGAAACTCATACAGATTCATATAAGAAAGACTTCTCGTCACATGTAGAGGTGGACACATTCCTGAGTGTGCTCAGTTTGAAGTCATACTTCTCCATACATTGCATGTTCAAAAATCAGCAAACCAGAATGCCTCTGGTGGAGAATATAGTTCTATAATTAGCAATGTTTATTGTAGGGGGGTCAGAATGAGTTGGAAAGTTTGGCTGGCTCCTCAAAATTTTCTCTGGAGGGATTTATCTGAAACAAAACAAAAACCACAACAACAAAAACAAATTTGAAGCACATTAATAGTCAGTTAAATCACAGTTGCTCTTTCCGGTCACAAGCATACATGATTGTATCTAAAAACACCTGTCTAGTGGCTAAAGATATCATAATTAAAATTCTGAAAATTAAGGAGAGGAGAAAACTGTTGAAGGCAATGAAGAATTTATCCCCTCTCTGTGGAGGTAAACAACAATTATAATAGAAATGAGTTTCTTACCAAAAACCATGGAGGGAAGAAGTATGTGGACATGCAAATATCATATGACCCATCACTTGTACTCTGGGCACTAATCCCAGAGAAATGAAGAGCCACGTTCACACAAACACCTGTATACACGAGTTGACAGCAGCTTGTAATAGGCAAACAATGGAAACAACTCAAATTCATTCAACAAGTGAATGGTTAAACATGCGTTGGTATATTCAAGTCCTGGAATACTGTTTAGCAATACAGAAGAGCAAATTTTGCTATAAACAACATAATGAATTCCCAGAAAATTGATGCTGAGAAAAAAAGTCAATTCTAGCAGGTTGCATACTGTACAATTCCACTTACAAAACATTCTTGAAATAATGAGTATAGAAATGGATAACAGATCAGTGGTTCCCAAAGGTTAAGGGGGTAGACTGGGAAGAAGTGGGTGTGGTTAAAAAATCCTGTGGCAATGGAAATGGTCTTTATCTTAACATAGCAATGTCAGTATCCTGACCGTTATTTTGTCCCATAATGTTGCAAAATGTTATCAGCTGGGACACCTAGGCAAAGGGTATTTTTACTTATAAGCATATGTGAAATAGAATTGCCTCAAACTAAAAAAAAAAGTTAATTATAAAAATCAAATTTGGAAGGCAAACAGTATAAACAAGCAAAGAAATGCATATGTCTTTCTAAAATTTATATTTTTTAGTACATTGTATAATAACATGGTCAGGGATGGTAAAAAAGCAGTCATAACTGACAAATAGTGTAGACTCTTGCAATGCACTTAATTAACTAGAGTTCATTAGCTGTATATAGTGCGAGGCACAAAATATTTTTCCCTCAACCCTATAATCAATTGACTATTCCTCAGAAAGTGGAAAATGGTCATTGGAACAAGTAACAGAAAGTTTAAACCATGGATAATTCATTATTCTCAAGTCTCTGAACAAAAGATAGAATGTAAGTGATTCCCAGTTTTCAGGTCTAATTGAGTGTCATTTAATGATCTGGTTCTTTTTATTTGAGGTACAATTCAAAAGTAATTTCTTTTAGGTGTGAGAAGCACGGACAAAGAAAGTCTTTTATACTGCAGTTCCGAGTGTTCATTACTGAAGATTTTTAAACCCTCTGAGAGTTTTCTTTGAAGTATTGGGTTTCAGAACCAGTTTGTCTCAGGGTGTGTAATCGCTTTCTCATGTCATAGGACTGAGAACTGCTGAGGTTCCATCAGGCAAATGCCAATGACATTACACAAAGTAAAATTACAGTTTGGGTAACTGCTCTTTCCTTTCATAATCATGCAACATGCAATAGCTCAAGTGCCTTTTTAATCTTTATTCTGTGTCACTGAGTCTTACAACAACCTTCTCCATGCCAACCCTGGGAGGTAAACGTGTACTCCAATTTGCACCCTGAAATGCTTTCTGGTAGCCATTCCTAGATATGAACCTGTGCCACACTAAGCCCCAAGCGTCTGCTTGCACTTGACCTCAAGTCAAGCACTGTGTAAGCACTATGTCAGGAGGTACTATGTCTTCATTACCATAGTGTTCCCATCACTGGTTGTAGTAACTCCTTAGAGTAAGAGCTGAATAAATGTTATTGGAAAGCATGCTAAATAGCATAAATGTGCAAAAGACATGTAATATAGATTTATGAGGACTGTAGTGCCAATTTAAAGATTAATTTATTTCCACTGTGAGTGCCTGCTGTATGCCAGACCCAATTGTTAGATTTCATGGTTATAATGATGGGCAAGAGTGGTATAGTTTCTGTACCTAAGGCCCTTACGGGAAAGGTGGGATTCAAACATGCTCATTCTTTGACTCTTTTGTACAGCATTCTTTGATGCTCTGAGAGGACCTTAGACACATCTTTTCCTCTAAGTCCATTGTACTATTTATATATTAACTTTGCAGCAATTCTGGCAATCAGTTAAAATAGTGTGTGTACATGTCTAGAGGCCAAAATTTATATCAGCTGTCCTTTTCCTTTTCTCAGCCCCACATTGAATCTTTCCGTTAAAAAGCTATGAATTTATCCATAACGCATTCTCTGGGTCCATCTGATTCTACTTCCACTTTTACTTCCGTAGTCTAAGGCTCCATCAGCTCTCACCTAGACTGGCATCGTAGCCCCTAACACTTCCCTGCCTCTGCTCTTGTCTTACTGCAGGCAGTACTCCACAGAGCAGCCTGCGTGGCTCACCAGAAGTATGAATGAAGCCAGACCACTCCCTAGTCACAGGCTTTCTATATACTGGCAATAAAAACCAAACTCTTTACCATGGCTTAAAAATATTTGTGTTACATGGCATATTTTGATGGCATCTCATAAATATGGGCTGCCTTTCAGTTGCTTAAGCAAATTCAGCTTCTCCCACCTTGGGCATTGGTACTTGTGATTTTTCTAACTGGAATTTCCTCACTAACCTTTTTATTATAGACTCTTGTATGACCCAGATTTCAGCCCACCACCTCAGAGAAGCCTTCCCTGTATACTCAATATAAAGCAGAGAATCATTGTTTATCATATGATACAATTTCCATTTTAATTTTTTGCATAATACTTACTGCTATCTAATATTTTTCATGCTAAAATATCCTTTGTTTCACTTTCCTCCCAGTAGAATGTATATCCATGAGAATACAGACACCCTATTTCTTAGTCAACATTGTGTTTCTCATGCCTAGAATCACTCTTGATGAATATTAAGGACTGCATATATTTATTGAGTTGAACTGACATGTACATATCTGTCTCCTCCCTGAGCTATGAAAATTCTTGAGGGTGGAATATGCCTATTTGTTTATTTAGAAGAAGAAACATCCAGCAAAAGTTCTAAAATGATTCCAATTGATGTATTTTATAAAATTCTGCTATACTTGCAAAAAATTCTGTTTGTTTTACAAAATTTTTGAAAGTCCCACATCTTTCTCTTAGTAATTCGTACCCACTTAGGGGCCTTCTATATCTCAGAGTGAATAAACCCAAGCCTCTGCTCTCAGCACTGAGTCCACTCCAAAACCAAACCAGACAAACAGAAAGATCGGTGAAAACCAGAGAAATACAAAGTGAAGAAAAAGTATCATATATTTCAGGTATATTTAAAGTCATAGTATGTGGATTCTGGGTGGTCCGTTCTGATTTTTTTTTAAAACTCCTTAATAAAACCAAATTTATATGCACACATTTTTCTCCACTTGTATTTTTGACCATCAGGTGTCTCTAAATGAGCTCCAGTTGACATAAAAAGTTTGCTAAGTGTCATCCTGTTTTTCTTATATAAAATATTTGTTTTTTTAATTACCAAGTATGATATATTTTGTTTTTCAAAGTCTCTCTTTCATCTCAGAATAAGAAAATTGTTCTAGATATCTTTCATTTACCTTCTCACGTTTGCTTTTTACCACTTTTTTCTTTTTTATCGTATTATCTTCCATGGGATCCCCACCTGTATGGATTTTGACAGGTTCTCAGGACTTCTAATGTTTCATGGGTTTAGCCAATAGGGAGCCAAAGAAGAAGTTCAGGAGGAAGTCAGAGAATGAGATCAGCGACTCGTTCTTCGGATTTTCTCCCTCATAGAAACCCAACTCTGTCCAGGTCACTGTTCTCTGTTCACCAATTCCCTCCCCTTTTTGCTTCACTAAATCTTAGATTGCCACACTACCTGTCATGGTTCCCCCATTTCAAATCTCTATAAAGAGGCCCTTTTTAAACACACCCTCCTCCAATTAGCTTTTTTGCACTGAACCATCTTTTTCATGTTGGACTTCTGACTAATACAGATGTTTGGGGACTGTTGAAGTGGTATTCAAAGTACAGTATATTTTGGTTAATGATATGGGGAAAGATTCCATGTCCTAAGCCAAAGTTTATTAAAATAATGCTTTTAGAGTTTCAAGTCTCTACCTCATACATTAAGATAAGAAATCAGAATAGGCATTGTACACAGCTTGTGCAAGGCTCTGTGGTGTCTGTGTGTATGTGAGCATGCAGGGCTGAAGGCTAGGCTGAAGATATAAGTAGAAAAAACAGTATCCATAGGCTCAAGAGTCTGTAACCTATTAGAAAAGACAACACAAAAAATGAGTTCCAGGAACAAAGCAGGTACATGATAGAACAAGGAATAATAACAATGTAAGAAATTTCTCCCAAGAATATGTAATTATAGCACAAGACCAAAATAAAACTCATTGGCAATAGTCACTGAATTTTAGCTCAGTAGTTCTGCAAGGTGGCCTAGATATTTTTTATTTTATTTACTTAAATTTAATTAATTTTGATTTTGGTGATTCTGATACAGATAATCAATAGATAATAATATATTGAGGAATTTTACATTAGGAGTTCAAAGGAGAAAGACCACCTAGCCTGAAGTAAGCCAGAAAAGCCTCTTGGTAACAAAACATTTTAACCTGGGTTTACAGCAGTTTCATTGGATACAGATAAATGGGAAAAAAGTAATATCATTCCAAATGCAAAGCATAGGAATAAAGACTTTTACAATGTAATAGTTTCTAAACCAACAAAATTTATTAAGGATAATCAATTTATTATAAAATTTAAATTTTAAGTTGTCAGGAATACTCAAATGCTATCAATTATCCTTGAGCTAATGTGTAAAACATTCTTCTGCATTCCCAAATATATTATAATCATGTTACTAGCTACTATAAAAGAATGCCCTGAATTCACTTTCATCAGGTCATAGGACAGCCAAGGTTTTAAATTGTGTTACTTTCTCAGTATTGAGGTCATAAGACTGCCCTGAGTCCCAGCACAGGTGGCCACTCTCTGTGTGAAATGCCAAAACCTGTAAAACAAGAAGGTATGTCATGGATCTGTGGCAAGTCACTGGCAAACTAAGTACTTCCCTCACTGCGTCTGCCTGAGAACTGACATAAGTCAAAGACGCCATGAGGTAGAAAATACAAAGCTGCCTAATTAGCAAAATCTTTTCCCTTTCACCTGCACATATCCTCAGTAGCTGGAGCACCACTAAGAATACCATTTCATCTTCTGTCCTTACAGTGTGATCTCCAATGCTATGAATGACTTGTGTGTTTGCTTTCTGTGGAATTTATCACCTATCATCAACACACAAGTTTGATGAAGACCCTCTTTCTCTGGCTCCCCCAGTGGATTTTATTTCTGTAGGCTTACTGGACTACAACATTCTTTCTTATTAATTGAAAATGATAATTCTATCATTAAACCATTTTGGGGTTAACTAATAGTAGAACACAATCTTTTAATTTTAAATGAACACTATCTTAACTTGAACATATTTCTATTTTTATTGGTTCTTTTTGTTATGCATGACAATAGAATTCATTTTGACATAATTCTAATGCATGGAACATAAGTTGTTCTAATTCAATCCCCAGTACTTCCCCTCCCTGTTCCCATCCCTCTACTCGACTGATCTTTCTGCTATTGACTTATAGTTGTTGTTTTTTTTTAAATTAGTGTCTTACAGATATACATGATGATGAAATGCACTGTGGTGTATTCATATATTTACACAGGAATGTTAGGTACTTTGATAGGTTTATATGATTTTTGGCAATTTTGTCAAATTTTTTGGGAGGGGGTAAACTGTTCAAAAATCCAGCACAGTAGTCATTGCTGCACTTATCATATATTACAATAACCATACATGGAAATACATTGAATTCTAATTTTAAATAAAACTTCAAGAAATAAAATAGGGTATTTATTCTTAGGATGATGTATTTACATTAATCATTATCTTTGATCTTACTTTAGGTGCTGAAGTTACTAACTTCCTCATGGTACAGACTCTCCTTCCTTTAAAATATTTCCCACATAGGTTTATATAAGTTCTGGGAGGTATTATCCTATACACCTCATTTGCATACTAGAGAACTGAAATATAATTGAGTTATTTATTTTATCCTTGGGAATATGATTAATGGAACAATTAGAAACCTCAAGACTGCCACATTAATAGGCTATTTCATCAGGACTTAAGATGAGTATATGCTATGGCTTACCAGTTACCAATGAAAATGGAAAGGTATTTTTAAAAGAGAGAAATCAAAGTAATGGCCTTTGAATATTGTCATTTGACTGTTCAGAACAGCAGAATCTGGAAGCCAAAGTGTTAACGTCTATAAGCTGTTCCAACAAGGGAATATATACTGTTAAATATTGGGAGTTATTTAAAATGCCAGTGAGTATAATAGCAGTGCTCTGAAATAACCATTTCATCTGCCTACATTACTCTAAAATTAATGAATAATGAAGCGATGCCCTTCACATTCTCTTCCCTTTCCATTCCAAGATATATTGATCAGATGACATTTATTTAAGTTTGGGATAATGTATTAATTTCAAGATAATTATTCAATATACTTTTGTCACTGTTGATATGCTTCAATGTCATCCAGGGGCCGGGGGATGAATAAACTGTTATCTGACATTGCTGGACAGAGTGCTAGAAATAAATGCAATTTTTCTCCTTGAGATTCACTGACTTGGGTTTTTATTGGGGAGGGGGCATGAAAGAGGAGAAAGCTGGAGGCAGAGAGGGTATGATAGTATAACCTGCAGGTTAAGAGGATATGGGTATTTTAAAAGATAGTACTTTGGGACAAAGTGCTTTTGCATTGTTGCAGGGGTCAGACTGATCCTCAGCAAAGCTGACAGAGCCCATCCTTAGTGGATGCCACTGCAATATTAACACTCATTTGGAGCAGATGTGGCTAAAAGCATGAAACATTGAACAAACAGCTGCCACAGATCCAGTGCCATTGCATAAGCACTTATGTTCTATTAATGCAGTGGATTGCCGAGGCCAGTAGGGCAGACGTTATTCCCCACAGTTCTTAAGCAGATGGGCCAAACGATGGCTCCTCAGAGGAGTGCTCCCTGTTGAAGCAATTCCTCCATCTTATGTAAAGATTCTAATCCAAAATCATCTACCATGAACAGGATGCGTCTAAGGTCAGATGATGCCATGACAAGCTATTTCAGAGCAATATATGTACTTCAATATTTTATTTTATTGTTTTGATTTTGATAGAATACCAATGCTCAATGTTATTTCTTCTTCCTTTCCCACTTTCTGATCATGTATATTCATAGATGATGTACATACGACCTTGTGTTTCAACATATAGGATAATAGGGATCCCAAAACTTTAGACTTACACTTCTGCCTGCCTGATTCAGCGGTTGCAAATGTGGTGCTTCCAAGTCTACAACTATCATTTTGACTTATGGACTTATGTTTTTTTTCTGTTCACTGGAACAATTTAAAATTTTTAGAACAACAAAGCAGCAATATCAGACTTTAGGAGTAATAGCTATAATTCGTTCAAAACAAAATCAACAGGTCCTTTGCTTTCCTGCAATAGGGAGACCACCTGGGTGGTGTTTGCAAGTTGAAAGAGAAAAAGAGCAGGTGATGATTCTAACTTGTCTTCTGAGCTGATTTTCACTCTGCTGCCTTCTCACTTTCTGGTGCAGTCTAGGGCCACCTGGGTAATGAGCCATAACAAGCTCTGACCTCCAGCAAGCAAATAATTCCTTCAAGTGGAGAGAAAGTGGGAGAGCTGCTATATGGAATGTATTTTGATAGATTCTTAAGAGAACAATGTTTCCCAGCCATGCTTGTACTTCAGCACATTATACCATCTAAGTTCTCTGCTCCAACCTCAGGAAGGAAGAGGAAGTAAAGGAAGAAGTAGATGAGGAACAGAACAAAAAGCCACAGCTGGAAAATGACATAGGAAAGTAGCCAGGATTTCATTTATCCATTCTGCTCTTTTTTCCTGGCACACACTATGCACCAAACCCTATTCTGAGGGCACATTGATTATGTCAATGATATACAGGAACTGATGAAAAAAAATGAACAAAAACTTAACCAAATAAATTAACCAGATCATTTCAGATTTCAGTAAGTGTTATAAAGATAGTAAAACAGGAAAACATATTTAAAAATACTGCAATTCATGGTAGCATGCTAAGTTAAGCACAATAGTCAGGGAAGACTTCTCTGGGGGCTGGGAACTATTTGAGTGCTGAGAGATGAAGAGTGAGAAGGGGCCATCTCTGGGAAGATGCAAACAGGAAAGTCCAAGGAGGAGGCAACAATTAAGGGCAATGCCCGAGAGCTGAAGGAAGTTTGCTGTGTTGGAGGAATGGCATTTTAGTTGACTGTGCTTGAATTGTCCATATTGGGATATAAATTCATCTTTTTAAATTATCTCAACTGAAGAGTTTTGGAGAGAGGAGATATGGAAGGAACTGTAAATTTAGCCCTGTTCAGCTAATGGGCTCCCCAGGATCCCTTCAACAGTCGTTGTCTACATGGCCCTGTACCATGGTCAAGGCCACTATCCAAATCCTCAGCTGCTTTCTCAAAAATGGGTGTCACTTTCCAGAAAAGAGAGAAGCAAGGAAGTGTGGCAGTCTCAGGTCAGACACAATCTGTTCACTGCCCTACTGACAGCAGCAGCCATATTTTCAAATACAGAGGAGTATGTGGAACTCTACCATGGGCCTAGCAAATGTCAAGAGAGAACTGTGAGGAATACATTTGAGTTTTCCCAAATGTCTTCGAACCGAATGAAATGAGATGAGCTGAGAATGGTACCAGAGACCAAGTCAACTCAGAATGTTCTATTTTTTTTCTCTCCACAAACCTAACATGACACAAATTCAAAGCCAGGAAGTAGCAGTTCCAAACAAGTTGTGCTAGATGCTGCTTAGAAACAGCAAGGAGATGTGTAAAATGACTGTCGTGTTGAAATGCTCACTGCTCCTTATGAGGGGGAATGGCTGGAACCTACCTTTCCTGCAACCCTGGAATAAAAGTATCAAACAACCTCTGTGTTAGCAAGTATAAGTTTATAATAGCAAAAGAAAAGAAAAGGGTAAATATTTTGTCATAATTATAAAATCACATGCTGACTTGAAAAAGTTTAACCCACCTGTGTGTTGTGGGGAGACAGCTGAGTTTAGGGTGTGAAGAGGAGTGGTTTTTGATCTGGTTTTTCCAGAATTTTGCTTGTTTGTTGTTAAGTACAATGATTAGAGACAATACATCTTTAGACTTTCCTTGAACTTAAAATTAATGACCTCCTGGTATTCTTAACTTTATTCTCAGGATCACAGAATCAAAAAGGTTTTGATAAAGTAGCACATCCAGTGATTTTTAGACTTTCTTTCCTAGGTCCTAGGACTTTACCTAAACTACTTCAGGGAATCATCTCTGAAAGATTGAGGAGATCAAGAAATGTTTTCTATCTCATTTCTAATTGGTTGTGCTTTTCTAAAAGTCTTGGAAATAAGCATTGTATTTGTAAAGACTAGAGGTTGAAGGAGGTTTTATCTAAAGCAACAAGATCTACCTCTTCCTTTGAGTGAATTTGGGATATACACAATGGTTCCAAAGCACAGACAGCAAGCCCATGAATTTGAAGGGTGTGAAGGCTATAAGCCTATAAGCAACGTTTGTAGTCTATTTACGGGACTTCCTTCTGGACTCCTAAAAACCATCACATCCTCAGTATTTGACTACAGCTCCTGGCTTGTGGTTGGTTCTCAATGACTGAAGCTTAAATAGTAATTGCCATTGTGTTGTGGTAGATGAAACTCTGGCTCCTAGTTTAGGGCTGTATATAATGAGGACTTTGGGGTCCAATCTGACCCATGCTAAAGTCTAGCTCATCTATCTTCCTTCTCCAGACAGCCTTCTTGTATCC
This sequence comes from Xerus rutilus, assembly GCA_028644305.1. NCBI lineage: Eukaryota > Metazoa > Chordata > Mammalia > Rodentia > Sciuridae > Xerus > Xerus rutilus. The sequence goes on from CM053408.1 coordinate 64,740,282, forward strand.
CTTCAGGACTTGTTAATCTTTCCTTTTCTCCTAATCTGATTACAGGAAGAGTCTACATTCAAATGCACAGTCTCCTTTAATGTTGGCCAGTAATTCTTTAGTTTCGTTTTGACAACAAGAATATAACGTCCTTAAATATAGAATCTTAAGAATTTTTATGTATTTCTGAAATACACAAGTACTAGAACCAGTGCTTAATTTGTTACAGGCAAGCAAGATTATCCATTGAGTGATAGATCTTGCTCATTTCAGGAATATATTACATCTTACTCAAACTTATTCCAACTTGGAAACATGCCTTGTAACATCTGCTTCCTTTATTACCTCTGCTCTTGAAAGGATTTAGAACAAATTTTATAATGAACATTTTCCACTTTCCTAGTACATATGTAGACCTATTCTAGATCCAAATTAAGAAAAGTGGCTTATATTCTAGTCTTTCTACTATTTCTAGTCTTTCTTCACATTTGAGGTGACGTTTGTATGGACAAAATGTACTGATCTCACTCATATGTGCCCTCCATCAACTTGTATGTTGGGTTGTGTATGAAAATGACATTCAATACTCCTATTTTCCATCCTGATGTTATCTCCAATTTTGCATGACCCTAATTCCAAAACATCACATTCCCATATTGAGTTTCATATTTTTTAAAGTGGCTGGATTGTGCTTTCTTAGCTATCATGGGCAATGATCAAAGTCTGATTTAGGTGCTGTCTGTCAGGTGCAATAATCATTTTAGAAGACAGCATTGTATAAATGCCAGAACTCATTGTTATTGTGTATCTAAGACATTACTGCAAGAAATGTAATTCCCTGGCCTCAAACGTCAGTTAAATGATATAGCATACGCTTTGCTTGGAGCAGCGATGACTCTGGTAAAAGTGCCACCTGGCTAACAAGCCCAATGAGAAATGTACAGGGGGCTCTGATGTCATTTATAACAATGCCTATACATCGGATAACAAGAGCGGCATTGGCTCCCACCTCTGTTGGCTGTCTTAACTGCTAGAAAGACTGATCTGCCTCTCTGAGCTGCTGTTGGCCATTGCCACCTGCTGGCTCTGGCACACTGCTCCCCTGGATCCCCTCCTGGTGTTGTCCTGGCAGCCTTCCTCGCTGCCAAGTTTGAGCCAGAGAGCACAAGGTTGTTTGGAGCTTTTCACATTGCTGAGGCTGCATTGTGCAAACCGGGCTGAAAACAGGAGTCTTGGTGCTCTCCAGGGTCAGTGTGCTGACTGCTATGGTGATCAGCTGGCTGGCAGCAGCGATGACTGGAAATTGCCCCAGAGAACATCACATATTGGCAAAGAAAGGATACCGAGGGAGTAAGCCTTCATAAGAGAAAATAAACAATGCTTTATGAGGTATCTGCTAGCATTTTCTATTCAGCCTAAATTCATTTTAGACGTTCAAAACTTTTCAGAGAGGGAGAGTTGAATTTAAACATTTATATTTTAGTCTTGCAACTTTTCATTTCATTGGTTTTACTTTTAAGTTCTTGCCTGAAACTTAGCTCCATTTAACATGTGAGGGGTCAATGCCTACCTGAAGTCACAATGGCTTCTTGGTACAGACCTTTAGTCAAATATCAAACTACTCATCTAGCCTGGTGTTGTAAGCAATGACACAATTTCTCCAGCATTTGTTGTGGTTTCCATAGGAAGGAATGGGTGAGAATGAGTTAGAAGGTTCAGCAAAGCCTACTTTGAAACAATTCAACAGGCCTTGGAGGATGGAGCTATTTCCTGATGTTAGATTCTTAGCCCCAAGATGACTGGGATAAGGGAATAGTGGCCCCTAGCTTGAACATCTGATAGAGGAGGTGGTTGGGGTGTGGGCTCTGGATTGGTTCATTTGCATACAAATCCCCACTACTCATAAGTTATTTGCTACCTCTATTAACTAGACCAGAGAAGGACAATCCCTCCTGAGCCCCAGATGTCAAATCATCAAGAATAAAAAGTGAAAATACCTACTTAGCACATAAAGTTAGCCAGCTGCTACACAATATCATGCAACACTGAATTTATGATGACAGGGTTGTAGCTTATTTGCTCTTTTTATTTATTGTCTTCAATTAAAAAATTTCAAATAAAACACTCCTTCAAGTTTTCTAGTAATCACTTTTCAACGTGATTATTGAAAAGTACAACGACCTATGACATTCAATACCACCAGTAACACTCATTACCTAGCAGTGTGCGGAGACAGCAGGGAAAAAGGAGCTGAAAAGAAAGGAACTGAGAAGAAACATAACTGGGCAGGGCAGAAACACTCTGGATCACAAAGGCTACAAGTCTGATGATAGAGAAACATGTTAGAAAACACCAAATCCTAATTATGCTTTGTTGGGTGGCAGAGTTTATAGAGTTCTTTTTGTTTGTTTTTATTTCAACTTTTGATTATTTAGCTTATAAGAAATAGGCAGTCATGACGACTTTGGAGGGAGATTTGTCTGGGATGAGACCTTGGTGCTGGCATTTAGGAGCTCCACGATGTTTGAGTTGACTTCACCAGGTCTAAGTTTCTTTATCCTTAATGTGGAAACAACATTAGAAGATCACAATAGTACTTTAAGTAATATTCAAAAATTCAGCATGAAAAAAGTCATATCTCATTAGAGTGATCACATTAGAAAATATGATACATCTGGCTCATGATTCCCCCTCTTATTTCACACTCTTATTAATAAATACGATATTTTTACTTTCCATTTTTGTTCCTTTCAACTTAATGTTACAGCATTGCTAGTCTTTCTCCCATAATTGCTTCTGAAAAAGCAAGTAATCCGAGCATGCACTAGCATCAAAAAAGAATAAAAGAAGACTCAAAGTAGAGAGAGGCTACAAAAGAAGATGAACATGGGAAAAAATTCCTGTCTTATATTCTGATTTCCCTTGCACTTACATGTACAATTCACACATATTTATGGCTTCCTTACTTTTTAGAGACTATGTAGGTTCATAGAGGAGAATTAGGAAAATGTTGAATAGGAGAAGGAAGAAAAAATGCAATGACCACCAATTTTTCCTTCTAAATTCATCATTCCATTTTTCATAGTTTCTCATTGTTTTTCTTTTTTTTCTAAATCAGTCTTAAAGATATACTTTATAATACACACACACACATATATGTAATTTTCATCTCTATTACATTATATCATAATTACATACAAAGTTGTTGCATATTCTATCATTTTTGGTGTCTAAGCAATATTTATTTCTTTTAATAATTTTCAGGCTATTATAAGAATTATTGAGACATCTGAGAAAATGTGACTATGGAACAAAGGTTCAGAACAGATGGCCCATGCACTTGAGGTGACCAGAAGCTATATTTTTGAGAAAGGACAAATTAAACAAACAAACACCCTCCTCCCCCCAAAAAAAATCTTTTCAAAAACAAAGAAGTTTATTCAAAACTTGGATTTATGTTTCTGCTGACAACCTGGACACAGCAATGATAAACTTATATTCTGCCATGTAAGAACCTGAAAAAATATATTAGTGTTCTCTTTGGACTTGGTATGACTTCAGTTTGTTATAATCTCCTGTTCCCTGTTGCTCTCACTCATTTAATTGCATTTGAGAATTAAAAAGACTTAGAAATGTTTTGAGCAAGGTACAGGATTTATCTAGATGTCAGTATGGTCACATCCAACTATAAGAATCTAAGCCTTCGGTTTAGCCATGAGGTTCCAGAGACAAGAAAGTGGGAGCAATAATGAAGTTAATTTATTGAATCTAGCCAAGAAGGAAATTAAAGGATACTCCAAAATTTGTGTCTGGTTAAATGCAAGAGTACAAAGAACATTGACTGATGGGAGAAGATGGTAAGTTTGACTTTTTACCTATGGAAGTTTTTCTCCATAATCTCTTTTGTCTGTAAGAAATTAAAAGTTATTACTGTATCTAGATTAACTGTGTTGCTTCCCAAATTGAGTATTGCTCCTAAAAATGCCCAGTAATGTTTTTGATTACCCTTTCTGATGCTGGTTTCTCTTTCTGACATTTCAGGAAGAAATGAACCAGAGTTGGCAAAGTCCAGTCATCAGGTCAGCAAATGTAAGGCCTCCTTTATTCCTCTGTGATCTGATCACACCTTGAGTATTCAGCTGAGGCACCCTTTCCATGAGAGAGAAGACTTGATACTGTCTCAGGGGGAATTATTCAAAAAATCAGGTCATTGGCCTAGTCAACATGCTGTCTGCTTTCAAGAATTTAAAGGTGTGTTTGTGTAAAAAGAAATTATTTTTCTACAAATGACCCCCAAAGTGCAAAATTAGAAAAAATTAAGTAAAAGCTATATTTTGGACATTTTAAGAATCCATCAGAGAATTTAAAGTAAACAAAACTTTATAAAAAGAAATACATTGCAAATGTACATTTATATCAGTGTTCGCATTTATAATAAAAAAAGCTACCAGTTTAAAAAAAATAAAAGAATACTTATAATGAAGAATCTTCTTCAAAAGATAGAAAAATCTTCTGGGTGAGGTAGCACATGCCTGTAATCCCAGTGGTTTGTAGTGCTGAGGCAGGAGGATCTCAAATTCCAAGCCAGCCTCAGTAACTTATTGAGGCCCCATCACAAAATAAAAAGAGCTGGGGATGTGGCTCAGTGTTTAAGCATGGCTAGGTTCAATACCTAGTCCAAAAAAAAAAAAAAGAAAAGAAAAATTAAAAAAGTCTCTCTGGAAAATACCAAGTTCCCTTTCACCAGCGGTACATAGTCATTATGCTGGGAATGACTTGAGGGAGCTAGAGAAGGGACATAAAACTCAACTAAATGACCTCCAAGATCTTATCCATTCCTATGAATAAACAATTCTGTAAACCAGAGTATCATGGAAATAACTCCATAGACTCTTAAAACTGATCACTATGAGTATCAAATTCTGAAACACAACTTGTACTTCTGGTAGAGCTAAGAACCCAAGAGAAATCTTCTATCTCCTACTCAGCTCTCCACTGGTTGCCAAACTGCAGGGGAGTAAAAGACTGTGTTATCCTGATAGATGAGCTGGAGAATCCCTCACAGCTGTGTTGTGGAAATGTTCTCCATTTCCCTCATGATAACATTGAGTCATAAAAGGAAGAAATGAACATTTATTTGCCAACTCCACCTGTCTGTTGGACCCACCATATCTATATTAGCATCAAGGGAACTTGCCTATAGTGCTAAAATTTTTATCAGTAGGAGAGAAGCAACTGTTCTTTCCCTTAGATTGTGGTTAAAGCCAGTTTCTTTTTTCATCAGATACTAAATGAAAGAGCTGAGCCTTGGCTGACTCATTTGTCAACATTAACATTTAGTAAAATTTTTGGAACTAAAAGTCTCAAAACTTTTGAGCTTCACATTTTTAAAACTCAGAACTAGGTTGGAGATTGCTTTTGTTCTAAATCCAGTCTGAATATACAAAAGTCTTTTAATTAGAAAAGAAGAAGGAAAAAAAGGACAATTTTCCAGTGTTTTCTAGATAAAATCGAGGTCAAATAAAAGAGGGAAAATGAGGTGAATAAGATTCAAAAGAAACATTTCCTTTAAATCCAAAGTTCCAAGATTTATCCTTTTCTTCTCTTAATTTTTTAGATTAATTCACTGTTTTTGAAATCTCTGTAATAGCATCACTTCTATTATCAAAAAGGATTAATTTTAGAGTTGACTGAGAAGTGAGTTTTCAATCTATCCATATTAATGAACTAATTGAAGTGCCTATTTTCTTTTTATTTGTATTTGCAAGTAGCTCATCTGCTTCCTTTACGTTTTTAGGTCCAGATGTTTGGTGAGCAAATTCCCCTTTAAAATGGAACCTACTATGTGAACTTTATCCATAGCCTTGAAGTGTAAAGCATGACCTAGCAGGACAATGTATGTGGTGTTCTGTTTTTAAGAACAATGCAAATATCAAACAAAAATAATGAACAATTAAAACAAAACAGGTTCTCTGGACCACAATAGCAAATCAGTCCTGGCATCTGTACCCACCACATTCACCATTTGATTGATAACTGTGATTTGCTGACTCTCTCAATTACTCTAGTTTCATTACATTATGAGAAATGTGCCAACCACTCATTTGATTTTTATTATCTTTCTAGCCTTGCACTTACACAAAATATCCCAAAACTGGCATTTCGGAAGAGGATAAATAAATAAACTACAACCAAAAGAAAAAAAGATCAGTTTCTTTAATATGATCCTTGCCATCATTATCATATTGAAAATTCCCAAACCATGTGTCATCCAGGGCACTGCAAGACAGTAGACAACCTCTTCAAAGTTCTCTTATGTATATTTGGCTTTTCTTTCCTTCTGTCAATAAAATCCCCTTTCTGATCTCAGATGAACAGGGCCATTTCCATTTCACAGTAATAATCTTCTTCTTTAGTACCTACCTGGTCACAGATCTGCAAAGAATGTAGTTTTGAAATGAGCTTAAACTAAAGGAACACCATTGAACCTTAGGACTATTCATTTTTAAGCATTTTGGAAGCCTAGGACATTATACATATAACATTTCAACTCAGTAAAAATTACAATTCAGGTTTTTAAATTTTTTTTCTTTCTGGACAGTAAATATGAAAACATATGGACTGTTTCCTTGCGGTGTCCTCAAGATTATGGATTCCCAAGCCTTGAATTACTAGCTTGGGAGAAGTGCAAGGCTTTTACAAATCCAAATAATACTTCCCAGCTCTGGTCACTAAATGCTAAAGGCAGTTTTAAGGTAGAAATGAACTCCATTTGTTCACTGCTTTGTTCAATTTTGTTTGAAACCATTAGCCTAACTCCAGTTTCTGTCCTTTCTTACATTTCCATATTCTACAGTTACCATTAGCATGGTGGAGAATTTGTTTCCAAGTATATTCCAGATGTGTATCAGAAAAGTAATAGTCTAAATGATGTCACTGTAGATAATAACATATTGCTCTCGCTCACATCCCTAACGGGCGAGGGAAAGGGTTCCGGTTGGAGGGATGGGCTGGCTGTGAAATAAAGCTAAGAAAATGGTATCACAAAATAAATACCAGAGACCAGAAATAGGTTTTCAGAGTGAGGGCCGCGAGAGCTAAGCCGACCTGAGGGGTACAGCTTCTAACAAAGAAAGGAGCTCTCACTTGCTTTATTTATAGCAGTACAGATCAAAAAGGGATCCTTGGGAACTTCTTCACAAAAAAACAGGATGGGGTGGGGATGGGTAGGCTGTTTGGGTCACGCCCTCTCGGTGCTGTGTGGAACCTTTGACAGAGCTAGGTGAGAAGTCTTATGAATTGGGCATTCTCAAAGCTGCAGGCTTGTGGCTGGGAGTTACCTTTTAGACTTTCCTACCTAATGGCTTCTGTGTCCTTTTAGTTCACATACAGTTCACAGATGGATCCCTGCAATTGCATTTGATTTTACTACAATTCATATTTTTAAAACACCAGGAAAAGCAAAGGTGATCCTATTTGAATTGTTTCCAATCTAGCTATTTGTATTTTTGATGATACTATTCATCATTAACATCTAAAACTAGTCTCTCTGATCACTCTGTTGTGTTCTAATGTGTAGCCACATGCTTCAGTAGGATTTTCTTTCTTTCCTTTTCTTTCCTTCTTTCTTTTCTTTTTTTTTCCTTTTTTTTTTTTTTTTTTTTTTTTTTTACCATTAACTGAGAGTTAGAGTGGGATTTGAAAGGGGTTCTTTCTCCCTGTAGCAGCAACATTCCAACCTGTAACCTTGAGGCTGGGCCCCTTTACACTTAGATTACACTCAACCACTTATAGTTAATCCAATGATTTCTCACTTTTTCCATTCTTTCTTACTTACTTCCCTATACTATTTGTATTGAGTATATTTTCTAGACTATATTTCAGTGTTGGGATACTTTCTAATACTTGCACACAGGACTTTGACATTGTGTATTAAGTTTGTTTTTGTTTTTTTTTTTAATACTGAGGATTGAACTCAGGGGTACTCAAACACTGAGCCACATCCTCAGCCCTATTTTGTGTTTTATGTAGAGACAACGTCTCACTGAGTTGCTTAGTGCCTTACGGTTGCTGAGGCTGGCTTTGAACTCGCGATTCTCCTGTCTCAGCCTCCCAAAGTGCTGGGATTACAGGCTTGCACCACCGCACCCGGCTGTATTAAGTTTTTTGATATGCAAATAAATAAAACTGAAAAATCATCTAAATCATAATATTTTTGGGCTAAGCTAATATAGAACCAATATTAAATTTTGTTGGCTAAAATTTGCCTTATTTTTCATATTAAAATTTTATTATTTTCTTCAAATCACAAAAGTACACTTTCTATAATCTGAGGAGATTAAAATACACTTGTATAGAAATATACCTCTATTAGTCAGCTTTTCATTACTGTGACAAATACATGAGAAAAACAACTTAGATGAGAAGAATTATTTTCACTTAATTGGTTTCAGTCCATGGCCAGCCAGCTCCACTGCTTTGGACCTGAGGTGAAGCAGAACATCACGGTGGAAGGGTACTGTGGAGGACAGCTCCTCAGCCCATGGCAGCAAGGAAGTAGAAAGAAAAATGGGACAGAGACAAGATATACCCTTCCAGGAAATGCCTATAGTGACCCACTTCCTCCAACTAGGTTCTACCTCCTAGTAGTCCATTCAGCTGTCAATGGATTAACCACTGATGATGTCACAGCCTCATGATCCAATCACTTCACAACATCCCACCCTGCTACATCACGGACCAAGTGTTTAATACATAAGTCTATGGGGAACACTTCATATCCAAACCATAACAATATCTATTTAGGAAACATTCTTAGAAAGTAAAAGTATACATTAAACTTAGAAAGTAAAGGTATACATTAAACTCCCTGTTTTCTACTCACGTGTGTTCTTTTGAAAGCCATTCCTAAGTAGCACTGTTAGGAAGCTATAGATTAGAGATGAACAGGCCCACGAAGGCAGAATTGTCAGGGAATGATATCTCTATTCAGCAACACTAACAACTGTCTTTGGATTTGTTCCAGACTTTCAGATACAATCCCTCTTGGACATGTTTAATAACTTCAAAAACCATACCTGGAAAGAAACCATTCTTAAGAAAAAATACAGGAGTGAAAGGCAGCTGTTCAGGTAAGGCAGATGTATTTAATGATTTATGTCATGTTTCCATTAAAATTTCATATTCAGTACTGTGCTCATGCACAAGTTTCATGATGTTCAAATGACCCATCCCTGAATTCCAGCTGTGTTGGGGCATGCTACAGTATGCTTCATTAGCCTTTTGTTCCTAATAAACCACAATGATGTGTGAAGTTTTTTTCCTATGGGCCCTACCAGTTTTCATGTGGGTTTGGGCACAAATAACATAATATCCATATTGTGTGCATTTCTTTTTATAATAGTTGTAGCAATACCTCTTTGTCAGGGACCTTAAGCTTAGGAGTTAGATTCTCCAAAAAGTTGACTATTGGCTCTTAATGTTTGTGGTGAGAAGAGGCATGAGGTGTAAAGTTTTATCATAATGACAGTAAATTTTAAACTAACAGGATATTTATCCCATTTTTCATTCAGTTATTTAAAAGTGGGAAACTGGTTAAGCTCTTCCCTGAAAATCCAATGATGAGCACAGATTTCAGAAGTAGCTTCTGGTCTCATGGAGTTTAGAGTCTAATAATCTTGAACCTGAAATAGCATTCTAATCACCAAAATCCATACTCTTGTTGTACTAGGTCAGGAATTGGCAAATGCATGGCCTGAGGGTCAATTCTGCTTTCATAAATTTTATTGGAACAAAACTATTCCCATTTATTTGTATATTGTCTATGGGAAGTTTGGTCATACAAAAGTAGTAGTTATAATAGAGATCATATGGATTTTGCAAAGCCTGAAGTATTTGTGGTCTGACCTTTTACAGAAAAAAAAAAAATCATTGCCAACCCTTGTACCAGGTGAAATGATAATTTATAGACAATTACTTTATCTGTTTAAAACTGTTTTTATGTCCTATAATCCAATGAACCTTTACCCTACTTTGTTATATCACTGCAAAAACTAAAGCCCACTGGCAAAAATCACACAGTATCCTGGCAAAAATCATACAGCCACCAAGAGAGAGAACTGGTATTGTGCTGATCTTCTAACCTAGGGTGGCAATCCGGGTCTCTTGTTCATTTGACAGTGCTCATTGTGCTTAACCAGGCCCTGGGATACCACAGAGATTAAGACAGGCATATCCTCTGCCTCTGTGGGGCTTAATATCAAAAGAGTACAGTAGCTCTAAGTATTTCCTAGAATTTAAGGCCCATGAGCTTCTTTGACCCGTAGAATTGAGAAGTTGTTTCTATCTTAATAAAGTAGGAAAGAGAAACTATTAAGGTGAGTCCTCTCCATTTGCTCAGTGTGGTCTTAGAGAAGATGGGAAGAGAAGAACACTATTTTCCTATTTTATCCTCCAGGGTCCTGTTGGTGATAAAATAGTGCTGGACTCAAAGTATTTTTTTGCCAGTGGGGAGGGGTACCGGGGATTGAACTCAGGGGTACTCGACCACTGAGCCACATCTCCAGCCCTATTTTGTGTTTTATGTAGAGACAGGGTCCCACTGAGTTGCTTAGTGCCTCACTATTGCTGAGGCTGGCTTTGAACTCGCGATTCTTCTGTCTCAGCCTCCCAGAGTGCTGGGATTACAGGTGTGCGCCACCGCGCCTAGCTTCAAAGTGTTTTTTTGAGGACTAAAGAAAACACATTGTACCCGTTTCTGTATCCTCAGCATGCAGCAGCACATGGTATGCAGTAGGTACTCCACAGATTTTTGTTGAATGTCATGGATATCTCACAAATCTTTGAGAGAATTTTGCCTTGCCAAAATACTTACTTTGCTCTAAATTTCTTGGTCTGAAAATATTTCTTCTCATTGGATTTGTAAAGTATTGCCTTTTTCTGTTGCCACAGAAAATCACTAACCAGTTATCTCTTTTGTAAGCAGTCTTGGGCCTTAGATTTTTTTCCCCCCTCACACATAAACTCTGGAATTTGAATTCCTGACAAGAAAAAGAAGGCTTGAAAAATGCTCTTTTAAAATATGTCAATTTTAGCTGGGTGTGGTGATGCATGTCTGTAATCCCAACTACTCGGGATTTTGTGATCCTGCTTGTATCTTTGGTGGGTGATAAGGCAGGAGCATCACAAGTTCAAGGACCGCCTCAAGAAATTATCAAGACCCTAAGCAACTTGGTGAGACCCTGTCTCAAAAAATAAAATAAAATTAATTAATTTTAGTCAACAAACCAGTGACATGCCAAGCCATTTGAACCCAAGAGAAAAGGAAAATCATACTGCTCCCATCTTTGTAGAAATACTTTACTGACACTATTACTGCCAGATAAATAATATGGATACTTAACATTTTGATATTTATTCATCATGAATTTTTCACACTGAGATTTTAAAATATTACATAAATATATTATTTGCACTGATCACTATATTTTTAGCACCTCCTACATTTTTCTTTGAAAAGCCAGTGTCTCATTCATCTCCCCCTAGTGTGACTCTGCACAAATCCAAATATTTTGAAGAGTTTTTTTTTCACTTAAAACAATGATGTAAAATAAAGCTTCAAAGAAAAATTCCCTCTGATATTCTTTTCCTTCTTGACTGTGTTCCTAGCTTTTAAATATTACAAAAATATGAAGAAAGAGGTGGTTTTCATGTTCTTGTACTTGGTAGCTGAGGGTGATCTGCCTGGTGGGTAAGGATCATTGGTTGATGTTTCACAGTAGGTGAAGGCCACCTAGGAAAGCACGGCACACTCTGGGAGCTGGTTCTTTTTCTATTTCTTCCACATTTGGGGGTGTATGCAAACTACAATCTTGGTATGTGCATCTCTACTGAAATTCTTTCTAGTGGTCTATCACAGGGTTTCTACACCAGGAATACAGGAGGTGTTAGGAAAAAAACAAGTATTTCTGGCTAAAATCTAAAGCCACACCCTCTAGTCAATGTCTTAGTAACAGAAGCTAACATTTTTTGTCCATTATCCACACCTATTCTGAACTAGTCCTAAACATTATGGGAAGGATGAGTTGTTCTTCATTGATGAGAAGTATAGTCAAAACAATGTCTTACAGCCAGTCCTTTCTGGTCTTCCCAGACCTTTTTCCATAAGTTTGATGTCCTTGCGAATAGAGAACTTTAACATGAAGGAAGCATTTTATTTTCAACAAAACTAAATATTTTTAAAACAAAAATGTAACTTGATAGTCTTAAATTTTATTGTCATTTTGCATATTGATAAGAAAAATGCATATGTCTGTTTTATAACTGCAACCTGATTTTATGGAGTATATATATTCTGGTTCTGCATTCCACATTATATCAAATTCTAATCATCACCAGTATAGCAGTAATCATTCTGTTATGTATTGTAATTTACCAAGCCAGGTCCTATTTTAAATATTTAGATATTTTTGTACCAATAGAAGACAATCATAAAAAGGTTTTCATAATTATAGAACGTTTCTGGTTATATTTTTTTCTTCACATAAATTGTAGGATTGTGATTACCAGGTTGAAGTTATGTCTATATTTATGGTTGTAGTTACCTATTTATGCATTTTTTCATACTTTTTTAAAAAATAAAAATTACATTGTTTGAAATTGTGCATTTTGGTTTAATCTTGCAAAATAGAAAAAAAATCCAATACCATAGACAAGAAAACTAAAGTTTAAAAAGCAAAGTAAGTGATTTGGTTGTGTTTATGTGTTACCAAATAGCCCATTTTTAAAAAAAAAGTCAGCAATGAATTATTCTATTATAACAAAAATATAAGAAGGAGACAATGGTTTCTCTGATATGTATTTTTAAAATGTTTTTTTTCTGGCTAATATGCCTTGCACCCAATTTGAGTACAATTACAAAATAAGGACAAGTAGTAAATAATGCTCACATAATTTAAAACAAAATATAGTTGGAATAAAATTTATTGTTGTTAAAATTTACTGAAGCACAATAAAATTTTTAAAAGTTTATTTGAGCAAACAGTAATCCATAAATCAGTCTGCACCAAATCTGTATCAAACTAAAGGTGGTTTCCAAGTCCACTGAAGAAACACAAGAGGATAAGGATGGCTATTTCAGACAAAATTAAACAAAGAAAATATTTAACTGACCTAACAGGTTTTGTCTGCTCGGGGGTTCTTGAGGTTTTCAATTGATTTTAATTCACTTTAACATCGCAAACACTGAGATCAGCATAAAATTAATGATTCCTAGTTTATTACTTTAGGAAGACTAAGGCTGTAAAGTAGAATGCAAATTGTATGGGATCCTATTTTTTAAAAAGTAGTAAAATTATTCTGGAATCCATTTCCTTATTTATCACATTTGACTAAGCCATGATTTATTAAAATATATGAATTGAATTTAACCACTAAAACATTTTTCCAGATTTTCCTTTGTTCTAGTTATAGATATACATGACAGTCTTATAATTATTATCTGGACCATGCATTATTTACTTAAAGTAACTGTAAATTTCTTGTTGTAACACAGACGGAAGTAATAAGTTCTATTATGTAGAACATGGAGGATATTACATTTCACAATAACCTATTGTATATTTTGTGAATACTAGAAAAGAGGAGCTTAAAATCTCCAAATATAAAGTAATACTAAGGAGATGGAAATGTTAGTTATCCTTATTTGATCAGTACACATTTATAGATACATTGAAATATCACACTGTACCCCATAACTGGGAAACATCCATGGAAATGTTCAGATTTCATCTGGCACCATTTTGGACTAATCTATAAAATGCAATCTTAGCATGAAGGCCAGTACTAATTGGAAATATAAAAGCTAAGTAATTACCTGTTTAATTAAATCCCCATATCATTTTCTTCATTAGTGTATGCTTGTTTAGAAAAATTGTCTTTTGGACTTTTTGTCCCAAATTCCAGTTGTTATGATACATATTGGAGCTCTTGAAAAAAGTAGATAAAATAAATCAATTCCGTGTAACTCAGGTTGGTTGTGGTAGTTGTTAAATTGAGAACATTATGTTTTCATAGTCACAGTTGCTTTAATATTGTCAAAATAATTTGCAAATTATATGAGAGCAGAAGAAATTAGGAATAAAATTACAGATACTACCAACCTTTAAAAGAAAATAAAACAGAATATATAATAAAATTTTAAGTAGCAGATATTATTTAAAGAGTGACTTAGAAATAGGTTTACTTCTTTCAGAATGTTTTCCTTCTTTTCTTTTAAAGGAAAGTTTTCCTATTTACACAAATATTATTTTATTTGAAAAAGTACTATTTGACAAGATTTTCAGGAATATATACTTGCATTTTGTATCAGTCTGTGTCTAGTCAGAAAATACTGATTCATATTTCAAATGCGGAAACATAATAAGGACTTGGATACAAAGAGATTGCTGAAGGAACAGACATGAGTAAGCATGCATAACTGCTATTGTCCCAGGGATGGAAAAAGGAAAATCACACAGATCCCACAGTCACTGTAGCTGAGGCTGTTTAAATTGCTGGCATCCAAATCAGCTGGAGAAAACCAGAAGTTCCCACTTCAACTAACATTGTGAAATTCCAAAACTATAGCTGTAGGAGCCAGAGCTCCAGAGTACTGTGCTAAAGGAACACAATGCATCTACTAGCTCCGTCATCTCTCAGTAGGAAACTGAGAAGAAACCTGTAGTCTTCGCCTCTGCTGATATTTTTGCCATGGCCAGAGGTACAGCCTAAAAAGATAAAGCAAACGAAAAATGTCTTCTTTCCATTCAGTTTATAACTTTCTACCACTTTCTATTGTCAGAACATAACAGGAAGCCCACTGATAGGAGTGGAGTAGGCTGGGAAATGTAGATGCTGAGCTTCCAGCCTCCATGGCACAGAAGAGAGCTCTGAATGATGGGAGTGAGCAAAGAAAAAGATAAGTAAATAATGGAACAACCCCATATAGTGTGTAACTGGTAAATATTTTATTTCTTCTTCAAACACTTGAAAGCACAAAGATTAAAATAATAATTGTACTCATAATACTATGTTATTGGTAAACAATAATCTGATCCTTGTGCTGTGAACAGAACTTAACAGGAATACTTGATTGTATTTGTACCCTCAAATAAAATGTGTTTAGAAAATAGGATAAAATTGTTGTTACCTCAGAGAAACAAGATGATTTCCCAATGATCTGAGACCTCAGATCCCATCTGTGTTGGCTATAGCAGATCTTTCTCTTTCCAGAGGAAATGCTGCAGTTGCAGGCTCTATTCTGACCTGTTACAATGACTTCCAATGCTAACTGCCTGGAGTTAAGCCAAACTTCACAAGTGCAGGATACATTCTTCCACGTGGCTGCTCTCACTTCAATCACCAGACCTAAGGGGATTCCTTGAATGATGTTCACTTCTGACCAACTGACTACTAATTTGGTAGCTCCTCTACCCCTTTAGTCTCAAAAATTGTCTAGAACAAGTCACAGAACTCAGAATAAGTTCTGTCCTTATAACTTGTTTTTTAAAGCCAGAATCAGCCAAAAGAAGAGACTCACATGACCAGGTCGGAGATGATTCCAAACAGGAAGCCTCCAGTGTCATCTCTCCATGAGTCAGGATATATCAGCCTTCCAGCATGCATAGGAATTGTCAAAAGGAAGTTCACTGAATCCTTAGAGTCCAGAGTTTTATTGGAGTTTCCTTCCAAGGGCATGACTGTTTGACTCACTGGCTGTATGCTTGAACTCAGTGTTGAACTTGCCTCTTCCTGCAGATCAGATTGATATCATGTGACTCAAAGCCTCAACCCTCTAATTGCATGGTTGGTCTTTCTGGTGTGGTCAGCCCTCTTTGTGGGTCATCCCATTACCACAAACTATCTAGAGGTAGATGTGTCACCTTGTGAGCATAAACCAGCAGGACCCATGATAAATAAGAAAAACACTCCTGTAACTACAGAAAGTCCAGAGACTTAGAGACCATCTCTCAGCAACTGAAGACAAAGTTCAGCCAAATTCTTTATTTTACAGAACCAGTGTTTAAGCCAGTCCTTAAGAGGGCAGACTTCTAGAACCTTCTTCGATGTCAACATGGGATCTGAAGTTTTCCTTGATACTCCAAACCTGGCATACAGAACTCAAGTTGTCTCCTTTTATGGGATTACTAGGAAATTCTTCTGTACCCCTGAGGCTAGCCATTCAAACATAGAAATGCTCCATGTGCACCTAGGACCACAGCTGCCTTATCTGACTCTCCATAGTTTAACCCTGCCCAAAGCTTCTCGGGATCTTGCCCTTGAGGACCTCCTTAGATCCCTTGGAAAATGATTGCAGCATGGATTTGGACTGGGCAACTTATTCCACTTTGGACAATGTGATCTGGGGCTTTGGCCACTTTCTGCTCTCATTGCCAATGAGAAGACCCAAGCAGCATGTGCAGAATATGACAGGGTAAAGAATCAGTTTTCAGACAAACTTGTCATTAATATGACTTCACCAGGTCTTTTTGAGGGAAAGAATTAACAGAAATGATTCTCTACTAGTATTAGAAAGAACTTTAAAAAAGACATTAGAAAGTGAAGTCAAATCTGATTATTCTCTTTGGATATTTCATTAACTCCTAAGAAAATTATTAAGCTTTACAAAGTGCATAAGGTGAATTTTGTATAAGAAAAATAATGATTACTTCATTTGTTTTAGTAATGTTTTCAAATGTATGATTGGACAGAACTTACAATTATAAACTGACTCAATATTACCTACTATTGGTATGTTATTTTAGAAAATACAAGAATGCTGAAAATATAATTGAAAATATTATTTATCATACTGTTTAGTATAGTCATGATAACTCAGGCAATGCTATTTCATTGAATCTTCAACAGAGGGGCCTATGGCAGACTGAATTATTGATCAAAATTGCTTAGTTTTATTTTGTAATAAATACAAGGTATTTTGTTATGGCCTTGGAATAGACAAAATGTACTTTCCCATGTCCCAAACATGTAATTTGGTTTGGATAAAAAGATACTAGAAGATATAATATAAATGGAGGACTGAGATGTACTTGTGTAATGGGTAGCGTTTTATATGTCTGCACTTACTATGAGAAGAGCTTCTCCTGGTAACTTCTGCTACTAGATACTGGATATCAGAATTAGAGGACAATGGAACAGACTGAGCCTCACCTACTGCAGAGAATAGAGCAGAACCACAGCTAGGAGCCAAGACCAGCTGAGCCCAGCCCAGTCAGCCAAGTCCTAGATAACCTACAAACACACAAAAGAGAATAAACGATTATTATTTTAATTTACAGGTTTATGGAGTGATTTGCCAAGTGCTATTATTGTGGCAATACTAAGTAATGTAGAAATTGGGACTTAGTAGTGAGTCGTTGCCATGACAAAATATGTGACATTGGCTTTGGGATTAGGTGGCAGAGATCAATGACACTCCTAGAAGTCTGGAAAAATGTTACATGGCAGCAAAACATTTGGTAAAACTAACACCCATCGGATTTATAAGGAAAGGAAGGAAATAACTATTGAACTGCCAGTATTGAAGGAGATTTTGAGGCAGAAAGTTTAATGTGCTAATTGTTGTTAGCCACATTTAATAAGATCCTACAAAATTTAGATGAGCTCAGAAAAGAACTTGACTGGTAAAGAGGAAGAAATGATTGTTGTTTTAGGCCACTGAGTTTTTGGTACACATTATTGAGGCAACAAGTGGAAGATATAGAATCTAAAATCTACATTAGTTTTAATCCAACATCCCTATTGTGTTTTTTCCTTATGTAAATATTGACTAATCTCTATGCTGGATATTATGAGGAATACCAAGGAGAATGATTGTATTTGTAGATAATTAAATTTTATATTCAGATGAAGCAATTTTAAATTATATTTGATGAAAAGATGGTTGATAATTTTAAAATATCAATCTTTTTATAAATACAAACTGCTTTATAGTACAAATATATTTTTAAATAGACTCTGGCATGCTAACTACAAGACATATTTTAAATATTGATGGGTTGATGAAAACTTTGAATAATTCAACAATTAAATTATGTTATACTTACCAGTTTTGCCTGTCAGTGAGAGAATAATTAATATTCTTATATTTATTTTCATTGCTGGTAAATGCATCACTGGCCAAATTAAGATATCCCAGAGTTGAACTGAACCAATATGGCCAGAGTGATTAATTTGGTTTAAATCACTACTGGAGTCCTAATTCTAGGAAGAGACCTCATAAATTCTAGCATGATACAAGCCAACAAGGTTGCAGTGCCAGTGTTAATGTTTATGCCTGTGTCCTGGCTCAGCACATTATCCTCAAATGAAGACAACCCAAAACACTCCAAACAAGAGATGGGCTGCCAGAGTAGATTTCCAGCATTATAGCAACTTGTACGTATTTATTCACTTCAGTTGTCTGAATGAGAAAGACCACCTATATCTATAAATGGCAAATACCTAGCACACAGTGGTACTATAGAATTGCAATAACATGAGAACATGAACATGGTGATATGTAGTCAAGAAGTTCACCATTTCATTGAAACAACAAAGGAGATAACTGTATTTACATAGAGAAATTTTATGCATGCTATCAACCTATTTCCTTCTTTTCTGAAGGTACTCTAGCCCCCTAGAAAAGAAGATAGAAGGGTACCATGGACACAAACCAGAACAGGAAAAAGAAAAAGAAAAACAAAACAAAACAAAACCACTCACTGTTAATAGGGATCCATGTAATAAGTTTAAATTTCAATTGTGTCCAACATCCCAAGTTTAAACATTTTGAAATATTGTCTTATCTTACATATCCAAACATATTCCAAATGATCATCTAGTAAAAATGATTTCTTGCCCCTCAGTGAGCTTTCCAGCTTGAGTCATGTAAGCTGATACATGCACACCATACCACATGCCATAGAAGTCTTTTTTTCTTTTGTAAATAGGAAAAATAATTTGTTTCCATTACTTAACTTGTGTTTTAGTTTCTTGTGCCAAACCAGACCTTTGGCTGTCCTTTGTTTAAAAATAAAAGCTTAAACTAGTACTAAGAAGTTTTAATTTTTTTCTACAAAGTCTGTTATTTTCACTTCATTTCTGTTTTGGTTGTTGAAAAATGGGATATATGAAAACATATTATTTCTAAGGACTCATTTTAATTTACTGGGCAAGCTAAAATATGTACAGTTAATATGGAGTATGAAAAGTCAGGAAATATTTCTGTACCAAGGAGACAAAGGCCATAGCTAGAATAAATGAAATGAACTCCTGGACTAGGATTTGATTGTGTAGTTTGCTGTTTCTGTGATAAAAATCCCTTGTTAATAGAGTACAGATCAATCAAAATATTAAAGCCAACATTATTTGCATCCATCAAATGCAATCACGCCCACTGGCATGGGGCTGTGGAATTCTGGGCTTCACTTGCCCTGGGAGTTCAAGGGCTGTAGCAATAAGCCATTAACATATTTCCCACAGACAGGGCAGTGAAATGATTGAATATTTAACCAATGCCAAAACATCACAATGCACCTCTTCTGCTTGAGAATTGAACCTGTCAGCTCCTAAATTGTTTGCATTTTCAAGCAGTTAGCACAGTTTACCATCTGAAAACCGTCACATCACCTCCATTCCTATAGCAAATTGCTTCATAAATGTTAAGTTAAAGGATAATGTTATACTTCCAAGTGTAATTGGCAGACAGACATAATGTGTTCCATGTATATTTTATCACTGACCCAAGAGGGAATAGAAAGGAGAAGCGAGAACTGCTGCTCACATTTTGGCATAAAATAATAGCTGTTTTTTAAAGAGTAGGTGAATCAAAAATCTTACATGCATGTATGTATTGGAAAAGTCTGGTGTCATCTTATTAAAAAACAATTTGTCAGATTCCTATGGTGTCTCACATCTACAAGTCATAGCATTATTTCCACCAGCTGTTAATGTTGTTACCAGAATTAAGCCTAGAAAGTCCACAGCTTAAGCAACTTAAGTGGTTTTAAAAATAACATGTGCTCACACACTCTTCTTAAAAGGGTAAACTTTTTAAAAGTAGAGTTTGTTAAAGGAGCTCATTGTGGAATTTATGTCTACATACTTAGTTGTAGCCAAGTTCAAGGGGAATGATGCCTGTTAGAAATTTCTTGGTTCCATGTCACTAGGTTGAATGCCCTGCCTCTGTTTGGCTCAGAAATGATGTTTCCTCTAGACTAGAGTTGTAAAGAAAGCAATTTAAAATGCATAAACACAGTGCCTGAGCCATGCCATCTATCCACCACCCAGCAGGGTAGTCACACTAAAGCACTGCCTCACTTCCTAACTGCTCAACAAAAATCCTCACTCCCTTCCCAGCTATTAATATTCATGTGAATTTGTACCAACTACATTTAGGCAGAATGAAAAATTATCACATTAGAACACCACAGAATTACTACATTTCTAAGACCAAATTTTCCCCAGAATAATCTTTACAAAATGAAGAATCAGAGATTTTTATTTGACCTTCATTTTTGCTGCAATTAAAAACAAACAACTGAATTTCAGGAAGCTTGAGGTTTGGCCTTGGTTCCACCACTTAATCATTCAAATAATATTTGTTGAGGTTTTTTACATGATTGTCACAATATTAGATGCTGGAATACAGGAGATTCATAGACTTTGCTCAAAGTCCACAGGCTAGTGGTGGGAACTAACAGAATATTTCATTTTGACAAGTA
The DNA here is from genome assembly GCA_028644305.1 of Xerus rutilus. Taxonomy (NCBI): domain Eukaryota; kingdom Metazoa; phylum Chordata; class Mammalia; order Rodentia; family Sciuridae; genus Xerus; species Xerus rutilus. Next base: position 64,761,023 of record CM053408.1, read on the forward strand.
AGAACTACACTCAGTTTACATAACCATCAGTAAGGTGGCAAGCGTTGGAGCAGCTGATTTTTGATTTTGTCATTTTTATCTTTTTATATGTATATATACATTTTTCAAAATGAGCTGTGTGTTAAGCACGGTGTGCATTTTACTTTACGTGCATGTTTTCCCTTAATCCCCATATGAACACCAGGAGGTTAGGTACTAATGTACAGATGCTATGCAACTGGTCCAAAGTCACACAGCTGCTAAATGGCAGACTGGAAATGAGGAGCCCATTTGTTCTGCTCCAATAGCCACAGCCTTACAATTAATATAAGACACCTCAAAATAAGAGTTTCCAACACTACTATGATGAAGATGGAATTACAGCTTGCAAGATAAAAAGCTATGACACATTTTCTGAGCAGGATTAGTGTGCAGAGGGGAAGATGGAGAGAAATCATCTGTATATCACACCTGTTTACAGACTAAGTATAAACAGTTCCATTGTACTCCATAATTTATATTTTTCTTATAAAATAAAAATCAGGAGAATGAAACTGGAATGTGGTGCTTGAGAATCATAAAACATGTTGTTTATCTTTGTCCATGTACTGTGGGCTGGCTGGAGTAGAAATTCCTTAACAATCCACAGACGCATTAGCATGGTGTCATGGACAGAGCCTGGCCCTGGAAAGTGACTCTTGTCAATGACTGCATGGTATTTAGAATTCGTATACTTGAACTGGGATTCAGTCTCCCTATCTGTAAAATAAGGAGACTGGTCTCATCCAATTCTGAAATTTTGTGATTGTTTCTTGGATTCCAGGTCCATGATACCTATAATCTGACATTAGAAATAGAAAGATAAATATTCACTAAAAACACATACTAATTCACCTTTGCTTTGTATTACAAATGCTTTCCTTTCTCTAACCCTTACCCAAACACATACACACACACACACACACACACACACACACACACACTTCCTCCCACACTGCCTAATTCCTAGTTATATTTCACCTCTCAATTTAAAGATTGCTTTGATAGGAAAGTGTTTATTGACCCTTAAAATCTTAGCACAGTGTCCTCCTACTGACTTCTATAAAGTACTCTGTACTTTCTCTGTCATTGAGTTATTGTGATGGTTAGATTAGGTAATACATGTACAGTACTTAGAAACATGACTAGCACATAAACTACTCAACAACTATTAATTAGCATCATCATCACTAGCATAATCATGACTGCTAAACTTACCACACCATGTCTCTTTGATTATCTGTGTTACCTACTAAGAGTTAGCTTTGGGAAGGCAGGGACCTGAACAGTTTGAATTGTTGGATTATCAGCAATTTGGCACAGTGATTGACAAGAATAAGTGAATATTTTTTAAAATAGGTTAATGTTAAACAACATATTGAAATTTATATAAAGAGATTTTCATTAAAGCAACATAGTAGGCCAAAACTTACATTTCTGTGAAATAGACTGATACATGAGATTTAAAATAATTTGATGCTATGAGGGCTGTGATAAAGTTATGAACAAAGTTTTATGGAGATATTAATCTTACCTGAAGGACTGAAGTATGTAACACTTGAAGAACCAGAGGGATTGAATCTAGCAGAAATGCTGTTTCACATAAAAAAAGAAAGGTATGAATAAAAATGCAGGTGGGAAAATGCATGGCATGGATGTGCTACTAGAAGTATTTTCATCTTAGACACCAGAGAGTATGGCCTGGAGGTAAAGAAGAGGTTATTAGGGAGCAAAAAGAGATGATAAGCAGAAAAGTGGCTAAATTTAGATTTTTTCATGTTAAAAAATCACATTTATTATGTGGTGATATGGAGCGTTCACGAAGTGTTTTCCTCATCTCTTAGTCACCAGTCACCACTATCCATTCTATACTCAACTCCACTATTCTACACTCTGGGCCATTGAGTACAACCTGCCACTTACCAAACCTTAGCAAATGCGGTTCATTTCTCAGTTTTTATTCTACATGCCCCCTTTTGATCTTTGTCACAGCTGAATATTTCCATCCTCTTTCCCTGCTTTATTTACTCAATACTATTGGCATCACCTTTGTTTTGTCTGTTATTGAAAAGCCAGTCAAGCATTTTTCCCAAGCTATTAAATTAGGACTATCCTTTGATTTTTCCTTTATCATTTCCTCTTCCCCAATCCTTCTTTGTCCCATCTAACTAATGATCAAGCCTACTGGTTTCCATTTCTGAAATACTTCTCAAATGCAGACATCATGTCATGGTTTTCCATGAGTGTTTTTTCCATGCATAACTCCAACAGCTTTATTCTACCTCACAAATCAGATGAACTAAGAATAAAATTAAAAACCTTTGGAACAATCTAAGACCAGGCATGTTTTCTGGAGACTCACATTGTGTCTGTCCTAAGAATTTCTGACATGGGCTGGTTCAGTCTTCCCATACACCTTTGATTCTCCTAGATTTCAACCTTTTCTATCAGAACATAAGAAGAAAGAAAAAGGAAAATAAATCACAGCTTAGTGCATGTGATGCATTACCGCATTTAAGAGCACAAAGTACTATGATTATATGCTTTTAATAGGAAAAGAGTGACTTACTCATGGTCCATAAACTAGTTCTTTACAGTTCTCTGTCCTTTGAAACTTAAACATGCTTATTTCTGATTTATTTGAAATGAGCCCTTAGCGGTTAATATACCTTCAAGAATGTGTTTTTAAATAACTCCAAGTTATGTAAGTTTCTACTGTGGCAGAACCCTAATCATCACAATACTTATTGAACAAAAATGTAAAGGCAAAGATATATAATTCCATTATAAAATGAAAGAAAAGAAGTATTAGTATTACTTACCCTTTTTCAAATTTCCTTTGTCAAAATTCTGCCATAACTCATTTTGTCAGGTAACTGATAAACAAAAAGCTTTAATGACACAGATAATTTGAAGTTCACTATATTTTATTATTTCTTCTATGATTTTACCATTATTCATACACTAGTTCTAGTAAACTATCTTAACTATAGGACTTCTTCAAAGATTTAATTTCCTAAGATGCTTCCTTAGTATAAAAGAGAGACTACAGTGAGTATTAAAAATGTCATGTTTCGAATGTCTGCTTGTGTTTTCTACCATCCCTTACAGGGGAATGTCTGTCTAAGCTTCTGCCCTCAATCCAAGTTCCTTGACCTTCTCCCCAAAGAAGAGAGGGGGGATCACTGGATTTGTGAGACAAGGAGACAATCCTTGTGCCAGGTTTTCAAAGAGGAATGTTTCCACCTCCTGTGACTTAAAGACAGTTTCTGCGTTCCACACCTGATTTATAAGTCCCTTGACTTTCCCTTGATCTTCGTTTAGGTTCTTCTGCCTGAGATTAGGTGGACACAGCACCTGATTAGTTAGAGCAGATGACCAAATATCAGTCCCAAATTAGTTAGATGAGGAGTTAAAAGATTTACAGAGCCATTTCTCCAATGCAGACTTCTCAGCAGCATTAAGAATGTCACCTTATACTTTTGAATAAATAAGTACTTTGGTATCTCATTTGACATGTAGCTTCTGTCTTTAGAGCCCAACAGACAGAAATATATGTATTTGGGCATCACATTTGAGCACCAAAACTTGATCCCGAAAACCCTATAATAATTCTCTATGCTTTTTGTGTCAATGGAATACTTTCTTTCAATTTCATCACCACAGATCATCCACCACTATATCAGACATAAACTATATATGGACTCAGACCAGGTAAAAGCACAGATTCTGGGTCTAGATTGACTGAATTTGGAACCCTTGTTTTACTGTGATGTGGAGCAATCAGTTTTCCTCTCCATGCCTTGGTTACCTTGCCTTTACAATTTTAATAGTAATATTTATAATATACAAACTTAATATAAAATATATAACTATAATTATAATAATCCTAACCTTATGTAGTAGGACTTATGTAGTAGGACTGAAAAATATATATATCATAAACATAAAATAATATCTGTCTGATAAACTGGAAATTCTAGTTTAATGTCACTATATGCTTTTTTAATCTGCATAATTTATTCCATAGTAATAAATAATTCCATTGAAAGCCAGAGGACAGGTGGTACTGTGTCACAGACAAAAAACCCTTTTTATAGAAGGTATGTATGTATGACAATAATGTTATAATGTAATGTGATAATATGAGTGAAATCAAACAACTAAAAATAATTTATGTTGACAGATAAGTAAATGCAAAAACAACCTAGTTATTCTTTAATCTGTGATGGTTCAAATGCAGTTGTATTTAAAGTCAAGAAGTTAAGCTCCAGAGGCCCTTTGCAAGGCTATAATTTCATAATATAAAGGGAAATGTTCCAAGTTTTGAGACTAATGCATGCACATTTTCTATTAAGATACACATAGAGAAAGAGAGTTAGGTAGACATACATTGTAATTCAGATTTGCCTACTTACAGATGGTAACATTCTGTGCAATAATAATGCTCTCAAAACCATTTGCAAATTTGTCCAGCAACAACTCTGCTTTTAATGATGAAGTTTCCACAGTGGCAGATGGCAGAGTGAGCAGCAAAGGATGCTGCCGACCCACCAGGGTTATGTCTGTCACTAAAGCGATCTGGCTCCAAAAGCCAGAGTCTGTTGAGGTCAAACTGGCTATTGCTCCATTGGAATGATTTGATTGATCACGTTTGTGGTTTTTCCATAAACGATGACCTTATAGAAGGGGCCTTGACAGTTTCATTCTTCTGTAGAAACATGATATAGAGAAACACACAGTGTCTGCAACATATTTTAACATTATAGACAAACAAAGGGACAATTCTTTAAACTTAAAAAAGTAAGTACACTTACTACTTTGCAGCTCTGCCCTTGTGTATGACTGGTTGGATGACCTATAGAAAAAGTAGAAATACTACTTTTTAATATTCATTTCATATTTAAGAGAAAAGGAAGGTAGAACAGAAAATGAAATATATTATTCAATACATTTTTAAAATCCAGCAAATATTATTGTCCTACTAAGATTATATAAGACCCAGTTATTCTCTAAGCATCTAAAATTGGCAGATTGTGCAGATAAAAGGAAATTAAAAACTAAACTTCAATGTCCAATTGAACCCCTGGTATACTTGGAAAAAAATCATATAGGATTCCATGAGAAGTTTAGCATAATAATGCTTATAAAGTATATTGCATTAAAATAACAAAGTTCTATTTATGTTGTGATATTGTTTGACTTGTTTCTCATATAATGAGTAAGTGAGTGCCACTTTCAAAATTGACTTTACTATTATAGCAAGACTTAGGCACTGGAAGAAGTAGAGTGCATCTGTCCCACACATTTATTGAAGAGTAACAGAAAAATTACACAAAAGTATTAATTTCCTTCTAACACTAAAATAAGAAGCAAAGCTCCTATGAGTATAGTTGCTCATTAATAATAACAATAGCTATTGCATATAATTATTTTATGTCAAAAACTTCATGTTCATCCACATATTACCTCTTTTCAGGCTTTATGATCACCATTGGACTAGAGTCCATGAAAAGCCACACCACTGGCATATGAGCCAGTCAGAACCAGCTGTTAATTTTTCAGGCATTTTATAAGTCATTTGCTAAACATGACCATTATTAAGGATTAAATTTCATAAACTTATACTTAAATAAATTATATTAAAACAAAGGTTATAAATATTCAAGCTAATTACATCCTAATTATTTTATTACATTTTTACTATTAATTACATTCCTGAGTGTTTTTTACATATATTCTATATGTATGAAATACCATACTGTACAATGCTTTGCTACATTTCTTCCCAAAACTGAATTTGGTGATATCCCCTTAGCAGCTTGAAATCAGCTGCTGTGGGATTATTTATGCCATGAAATCAGCACATGCTGTAAACCAGGGTTTTTCTGCCCTTACATTCAGTTGTTAAACATTTATCAGTCCGCTGCTAAGTGTGACATGTCCTTCAGATTTTGAGGCACATTGCCCAGCAGGACCTACTATCTTCTTTTGTATGGTTTGAAGCACGAGTTTCAACTATGGTCTCTACTGGTTTGGGGAGAAGTGGGATGAGCATGTGCATAAGTGCTTTCTGGGGTGAAAATCAGGCTTCTATTAGATTCTGAGAGACTGTATGATGAAAAAGAAAATTTTTAAAAAACCAATAGGACACTTCTAAATGAAAAATTCTATGTCTTCCATAAGCATTTCTTTTCTGTGAAATAAAGAGATCAACTAGATTGCATCAGTCATGTTCTTGAATTTTGCCCTTCTTAATGTAGCCAGAAAATGTCTCTCAATTTTAACCAGTAAAATCTTTGCTTACTTTTTCCTTGCTTTCCTCTTAAATGAGGTTCCCAGATTTAGCAAATAAGACTCCCAGTTAAATTTGAATTTCAGATAAATAATATTTGGCACATATTTATTCTAAAATATTATTCCTTTTTAAACTGGAATTTAAATGTAATTAGGCATCCTATATTTTATCTGGCAACTCTACTCCTGAAGACTTGCTTTTTTCATTCTACCATCTCCCTTTTCTTCTCATGTGGAAGTCCACTGCATTAATGAATTGTTGCCTGGCTTTTATATTACTTAGGTCAATAAGATTTAGTTATGTCTGTATTTAATCCCAGTTCCACCAACACTTCCTAGTGTCGGTATTGGGTTAAAATAAGGCTTCTCATAATTGCAGCAAGAGTAAATTTTACATATATATATATGTATATATATATATATATGCGCACACATACATACATACACACATACACACACACATATAAATAAACAATGTAGTGTGCTGCAGTTAGCAAGCCTGTACTATCTATATGTTAGCTCTGGTGATGACAACAATGATGTCATCATCATGTCTTCATTGTCAAAGACCTACAATCCTCTGAATTATCAGTGACCTCTTTTTACTATCTCTCTTCAAATACATTCATCCCTTTTCTGGCCTCATCCATCTTTTCTGGAATAATTCATCAAAACTAATAACCAGTTTCATCCATCACCACCAAAAGAACCCCAAACTTTCACCAGATTTTATTTTCCTGATGTTTATGCTGAGGTAGCTAAAACATGCTCATTTATGCTAAGGATCAGCACCATCACTTTGCCAGTACTGGCCAGAGATCTGGCTAGAGAATAGGACACTAATGACACTTTTTTGAGTCTGAATTCTGCCAAACACTATGCAAGGACCTTTTGCATATGTTCTTTCATTTAATCCTCATAATAGCCCTGTAAGTATTACCCATTTTACAGATAAGAAAAATGAGAACCTTAGTGGTAAAAGAAGGAAAAAAAGGGAGAAGTTTGAATTTAGCTGCTATTGATAGGAAGTACTCCCTACAAAAGTGATTATAATACCTGTTTTGGTGTAGATATTATTGAGGTCTTTATTTTCCTTTAAAAGTATTCTTATAGAATATCATTTATCCTTTTTTTTTTTTTGGTACCAGGGATTGAATTCAGGGGTACTTGACCATTGAGCTACATCCTCAGTCCTATTTTTTGTGTTTTACGTAGAGATAGGGTCTCACCAAGTTGCTTGGCACCTTACCTTTGCTGAAGCTGGCTTTGAATTCGCAATTCTCCTGTCTCAGCCTCCCAAAGTGCTGGGATTATAGGCACAGGCTTGCGCCACCGGGCCCTGCTTAAACGTTGATTTTTTTTTTTTAATTTCTGTCCTGAGAATTAAACCCAGGGGAGCTCTAGCCAACTGAGCCACATCCCTAGCCCTTTGAATTTTTAAAATTCTTATTTTTATTTATTTTTTTGGGGCGTGCTGGGGATTGAGCTCAGGGGCACTCAACCACTGAGCCACATCCCCAGCCCTATTTTTTTTTTTTTTGGTAGTGCTGAGGATTGAACCCAGGGTCTTATACCTGCGAGGCCAGCACTCTACCAACTGAGCTATATCCTCAACCCTCATTTATCCCTATAGCCTCCCTACAATTAGGAAAAGTAGGGTGGTGCTGTCTCCACTGCCTACAGAGACAGGAGGGATTAATTTCTGGGCTGTTAACTATACAGTTGTTAGAGTTTTACTGGTGTTCAGTGCCCTGATTTAATATTCTTATTTTTTCCCTACTATACCCGTAAGGACAAGTTTTCATCAGAAGTGAAAGTGCTGATCAATGCCATGTTAAAAAGAATTCTAAGAACTTTTCCAAGTTCAAAGCAAAGAATGCTACAAACAATTAAATTTCTGCTTGTGGACACAAGAGGTGGGGCAATGATGATAACCTGAGGGGAGAACAGTGAAGACAGGGTAGTGAAAAGACATGTGAGATGCTCGAGGTAAACGATGTATCACCAAACCTCAAAATGACAGATTCCAGTCAGTTTTAAGGGTTCAATGTTGAGGACTCAAACATGAGATGCTAGGTCCTTTGAATTGTCTCCACCAGAACAACGGATGGAGTAATCTAGTTCAAGACATTGTGTGCTTTTCTTCCATTGTACTCTGTTTCTCTTTTAAAAAAAAAAAAATTCAACCTGATTGGATTGGGTTTAAATGTTCTTTTACTCTTGGCCTATACTGATAAAATGGTAGTTCAAGAAGTGGTACATTTGTTTTTTTGTTATTGTTTTGCTTTGTTTTATTTTTCCCAGAGGATTAAATCCAAGGCATCACACATGCTTGGAAAGGGCTCTATCACTGAGCTACATCCCCAGCCAAGAAGTGGCACCTTTGGAATATGAGTTTACCAAAGCAGGTGCTTAAATGCTCCCACCTCTTCTCAGGTAACAGATGAATTCATTGAAAGTAGATTGAACAAATTAGTTGACCTATGTTGATTATATATACATTTTAATAAATGTCATTTAATAATGTTTAAGCTGGGTGCAATGACACGTGCCTGTAATTTCAGGTATTCATAAGACTGAGGCAGGAGAATTGAGAGTTCATGGCCAGTCTGCTCAACAGGGCAGGATTTCCTGCTCCCCCCAAAAAAGTGTATAGACATCATTGTAACAAATCCCAGTGGACTGCGTTATGAAAGCTGGCCTTCTCTTTAATTAGCCAAGTAATATATACACGTTCATATAGGGAATTAATTAAAGCTCTAATGGCAGAACATAATGATTCATTCATTTATTCATTTGCTTACATTAGTAGCAACTGAATTTATTATCCACATATAGACTTTCATGGAGCCCCAATATATAAATAGAAAAATGGGAAAGTCCTAAAGCTGGGAATCATTCCTAGAAACTTCAGATCATCAGAGCACAGGTTGAAAAACACAGATCTAAGATAGTTTTTTTTAGTACTACCTGGACCATGGGTAATTTTGGTCTTTGCAAAAGTCTGTGGATATAGTAAGATACTACATCTCTTATGGGAAAATATATATATATAATGGGAAAACCACAGTATAGGAAATGAAGACATTACATTCTGGTTATAACTTAAGGTATGAATGTGATCAACTTCCTTCGTGCTTTGAATGCTTCTTTTATTTATCTATTAATTACAACATTGGAACAGATGTTTCATTGGTTTGTTTTTCAAAGGCCTATTCTGTCCAAGTACAACAAAACCCACATAGATTGTGGACATTTATTTTAATTCTATTATTCTAGGAATCCATATTTATATATGGAGATTGTTATGTCCCAAATATAATTTTGCTTCTAATACTTCCTCTAAGTTTTCTATTTGCACTTTTTCTGCTTCATAGAAAATAACATTGTTGTGGGCTAGAATGTAGCTCAGTGGTAAAGTGCTTGCCTAGTATGCACCAAGCCCTGGATTAAATCCCCAAAGGGGATTGAAAAAGAAAAGACAAAAAGAAAATTAAAAAAATAATATATTAATGGCATTTAGATTAATGTATTGTTATTAGTTTTGTACAATTAATATATTTCCAAAAATGTTTTTGAATCTAGTTTAAAAGTAAACTGAATATTTAAACTAGATTCAAAAACATTGAATGTTTTTGAATCTAGTTTAAAAGTAAACTGAATATTTAAACTAGATTCAAAAACATTGAATGTTTTTGAATCTAGTTTAAAAGTAA
>CM053408.1:64771153-64824158 GCA_028644305.1 Xerus rutilus
ACAAAACTAATAACAATACATTAATCTAAATGCCATTAATATATTATTTTTTTAATTTTCTTTTTGTCTTTTCTTTTTCAATCCCCTTTGGGGAGGTGGGGGGCAGGAAAGGGGAATGGGTATAGTAAAGATGGTTGATAAAAATATATATAAAAAAATATATATATATATATATACTGTTCATTGAAAGTGCATATAAAGATGTTTAATATGAAAAAAAATAAAGAAATAAAATAAAATAAAATAAAAAATAAAATAAATATTCAGTTTACTATTTATAGTCACTAAAAAATATTTAAATACACACACACACACACACACACACACACACACTGCTCCTTGAAGTAAAAAATTATATTATGTTCTTGTTGTAAATATGACAACATCTAACAAAGACAGGCATATTATTGATAAGTATTCTTCATAACTGAATGGAAATGAAATACTAAGTATATATATACTAATTATATATCTCTGCAAATTATATCTACATAAAAATTCTTATTTATCTTTGTGCTTTTAAACATTGTTTTGTCAAAGACACTCATAAAATAGGTAGTGTAGCATAATGGTTTAAAAGATGTGGTTTAATACACTGAAACTCTGCTTTGTGTTATTTAAAATCTACGTGACCTTGGATGAATTAGTTAGCCCTTTAAATTTTAGCTTTCTCAGCTTTAATATAAAGAAAATGAAATAATACTTACATTTTGGTATCTTTGTGAGGTTTAGAGGGGATAAAATATATATGTGCTTGACATAATACATTGCACAAAATATATTCAATATTAGCTAATATTATCATTTATAATCAAAAAGGTTATTCTTAATATTGTCATCATTATAAAAATATAGTTAATTCTTGAAGCTTCTCCAAATAATTCTTCGAAGAAAGCTGAGAGAAATTAACATGTCCAAAGACTGCTTGTGTGTAATTTACATATTATGCTGAATTTTTAAAATATGATCTCATTAAATTCTCACAACCAACTTGTGAGGTAACTGTTACATTCACTTTACAGAGACATTGTGGAACTTAAAATTATATACCTGGAAACTCAAAGTTGATTGATTTTTGAGGTACCTCTTCTCTATTAATGTAATTGTGGACATGTATTCCAACTCTCCACATATCTCAGTCAAGGACCAACTCTTTTGAGTTGTAAAACTTTGCATAAAATATAATCTCAACTGATTATTCATGACTGATGTCATCTTCCTAATTTTTTTTTAAATTTTTTTTTAGTTTTAGATGAACACAATACCTTTATTTTATTTATTTTTATGTGGTGCCAAGGATGGAACCCACTGCCTCATATGTGCTAGGCAAGCACTCTACCACTGAGCCATAACCCCAGCCCACCTTCCTAATTCTTAAGAGAGGTTTTCATTTTTATAGATCAAGAAAATTCCAAGAGTGACAAACACAGAGACATGTTATTTTCCTGCCTCAGCTGCCACAATGCTTTAAATTTAAGTATCAAAGTTCTTTGAAAAGCATTAAGTATTAGGCATTCTCTTACTGATGAAATTAAGATTCCAGAAAGAATGTGACTTTGCAATATTTCCTGTTAAATATTTGTTTTTCCTCAAGGATTTTCTTATTAGCAGAATCTATGTGCATTCATTTTATTAATAAATAACATATTGCTTCAATTGCCAATTTTTTTTTTCTGATTATACTCAGGAATAGTGAGAAACAGTCATGAGGTCAATCTAACATAATTTAAGCATCTTTCTGACCACGAGGTGACTACTTGTCTGCTCAATCCTGACCACCTGCCTTAAGAGAGAATGAAAGGCACCAGCAGAAAACAGATCAGATGGCAGAATTTGGGAAAAAGCCAGTTTGCAAAATGTGAGATTCTACTGAATACATTATCAAAAGGTCCCATATTGAACTTTTTTGAGCACGTGGAAGAGATGGCTGTGGTAGTTAACTGCTTCAACTTCATTCAGGCTTAACCATGGCTTATTATTTCAGTGATATTGCACAAGCCTCCTTCTTAGTTTAGTGAGCATTCTTATTCGAGTTTATTCAAAAGCTCCAAAGAAATTCAGACATCAGAAATTCAGAATTTGATTAGGAAGAGTTCACCTGCAGGTGTTAGGTAAAATCACAAGGTACTTCAAATCCATTATACCATGCAACCCAAAGCCACCCCTCAGGTTCCTAAGTGCCTATTTTTATGTAGCCTCATAAAATAAGAACCTTACTGAAAGTTTGATTCTATAAGGCCAGTTTTGGAGGCTGGAGGGAACTAAGGTGGACATTAGAGTTTTTATCAAAAGTTGTTCTTAGATGAAACGATTAGATTATTTCTGGAAAAGGTAAAGAACTTAGCTTCCAATTTGTTTAAATGGGGTTGAAGGAAAGGGGAATTTTTTTTTTTTTTTTTTGACATTCATTAGGAGTCTAAATGTACCAAGGAGGGCTGTAAAATACATTTTATTGAAGCTCATTTAGATTGGAAGCAGAGGAACATCTGTAACTACTCTGAAGGGGACTTTGGAAGAACTTTTTACGAGTAAACTGGGATTGTTGCTTTTAATTATTCGAGTGTATAGATTATTCAGTAATGTGTGTAAAGAGCTTATTTAGCTACCACCTCCAGGCCACATCAATGAAATATAAGAGGACATTTTTTTTTCAGTTCACGTTGCTTGTGCTCTGTAATTTAAAATATAATCTTCAAAGGAACTAAAGCAAGTGAAAGTGTGATTTTTTTGCGGCAGTGGCTTGCTGAGGAATCCCATTGTGGATTTAGTTTTCTATGTGTGTAACTCAGTAATAGCTACGTTTTTTTTTATACTGCATTCCAAAGGCATAATTCCATTTCTCCCCCTTAAGAACTACTCATATATAATCTTGTTTCAGATTTCTTCAGCAGGAGTTTCCAAAATTGAAGTAAGAATGGCAAGCCATTCTGTTTACAAAATTAAAGCTTAAGTCATTTACTAAAATTTTACTAGGTACTTTATTTTTAAGGAAGTCAACATCTTGATTCCCACATTATGAAATAAATGATACCTTTAGCCTCTGAGCTGTTACTTTACAGAGGAATTAACAGTTCCTACCCCTTTATTAACACAGCCCTCCATGTTTGGTTAGGAAACACATGGTCAGGAGACAGCTTATTGTCACATCAGTCCTTATTTGATAGCGATGACACTTGCTGAATGAAAAGTCATCTTTACCCTTTTTCATAATCAAACATGTAAAGGGAGGTTAGGCAATGACATACCTCTTTTAAATGCAACTCAAATGCCTATTTTTTGTTTTATTTTATTGGATTCATCTAAATGAGAATTGTTCTAAAAATAATAATCATTCCAAAACATAAGAAGTTTTTCATAACTTAGATATAATCTTTAAACAGGAACAGAGCATGTCCCAAGTCTCTAGTTCATAGAAGGCATTGCTAGAATAGCACCAATAATTTGCAAAAACAAAGTCATTAATGATCTTTGCATACTTTTTCTAACCCCACTTGACTTGGGAATAACTTGACTTTTATGTAAATTCACTAAATTACATCTTTCTGTCCACTCTATTTAGTGTGATAATTAGGAAAGAGAATTTTCAAAAGAACAAGCTTTAAATTGGTCACTCTGGCATGGCAGATTTTATTATGGATGCCTACGTGCTCCTCAGAAAGACACTTCTCGACTCCCTGGGAAGAAAGCATATGACTGAATTTCAGCAGTTCAGTTTTTACATTAAAATATGGCCAGTGAGGAGTTCCAATCTGTCAGGGAAAAGTGGCCATGCGGCCAGAGTTATCATTTTACTTTGGGGGTCTTGTGTTTGCCAAGTGGTCAGCCAGCTGTCCAGGCTTTTAAAATGAGGAAGCTGAAAATTCTGAGAGGTGAATTGCACTGGAACATTTAATATTTATCAAACCTGAAGAATTTTTAATAAAATTAAAAGAGAATTGCTGTTTGCAATTTGAAGTTTTAATAAATATCCTCTTAAATTCTAGTTAGGTAGGAAGTCTAATCCCTCACAGTTGTGTGCATCGTTACACAACACAAAGAGGTTGGGTAAGAGGGCTATAGGCCTGATTTCAAAGTTTGCCACCCACTGCTATTCAGTGGTTGTGTAAACTTCTCTCTGAGCCTCAGTCTTATTATCTGTAAAATGGGAATAATAGTGATAGCATTTAACTTGAAAAAATGTGTTTGATTTATAGTAATGTATTCAAAGCACCCATCAGACAGAAGACAGTAAATTATACTAAAATAGTTAAATATACCTTAAAGGCATAGCAGCTAGAATCTGACTTGAAGATAGATTGTTTATACTTGTTAGCATATACTAAACAGAGCCATAATTTCTAAACATGTGCAATATATTGATGCAGAAAATTGATAAGGAAGATTGTCAAAAATATGTCTTTCTTTCTGAGTAAGGAAGTTAGAAGTTAAGCTTTTGGAATGATGACTCTGAACCAAAGAGATTTCGTTGGATAACAAGGTTAGATTTATCTTCCCTACTTTCTTCGGGGAACTGAGAGGAAGGCTGCAGGGGAAAGTGCCAGCCAGTCACGTTTGCATGAGATAAATAATCAGTTGTGAGCTCAGTGTGTGATTCTCGTTAAAATCCAGACATTGGAACAGCTCCCGAAAAGCACTGCCACCACCACCACTACCAATCTCTTTTGCATCTCATTGGCATTTGAGGACGTTAATTGACTCATTATTGCAATTCATATTCAGGAAAGGAAGTTGATTAAGGAAGGCAGATGCAGAATCTCCAGACAGTCATGGCTGCGTTGTTTGTCCCGGCAGTTTACTTGAGTTATTAGAATACTTAGGAAGCTATAGCCAGAGGGACAGGGAACATGTCCCACCAAGCGCCACCCACACTGAATAGTTTTTTACTAAAAAGAATACAATTTTGATAACCTTATCTTACCTTAAGGTCCAAATAGGCTTTTTTCTAAGCTCTTTAATTATCGCCACTTCATTTTATTTGAATTGCTCTTCTGGAAAATTGGTCTCTAATACTTACGTTTCATCAAGGAATATTTTTTGAAAGTCAATAAGAAATATCTCTTGACTCTATTGAGTTAAATAACTTTTAAAATTTATTACCAGTAGTAAATTTTAAATGATTTTTATGTTTTCCCATATCGCAATTCTCATTTTGATTAAGTAAACCCTGACGAATTTATAGATCAAATGTGTTTCGTTATTGCAGTGGCTGTTTTCTTTTGTTAATTTGCTCCTTTTCAAACAAACTAGTTTCCATTTTTATATCTGATAGTGCATGCAGGTAGATACATATATAATTACGTATGTGAGTTAGAAAAAACACTTTCTGTTTTTAAATTTGGACTGACCAGTATTGTTGAGTATACTGAATATTCTTAAAAGTTGATTCTCAGCAATGTGCAAACACTTGGAATTCCGAGATCAACCAAACACAAAAAATACAGTTCACTTTGTTGTTCTATATATTGAATTCCTCAGTAATAATTTTGAGAAAATTATTTTTTTCTCTCCACCTCAAATGTGAAAGCACCACTCAGACTTTACTATGAATAGTTTTATTCTGTAAAAGAAATAGAATTCAGTCCATAAGAAGTTCATCCAAAACAACAGATCTTACAAAAAGCTTGCTTGGCACTGAGAATAAGCAACATTGCCATTTAGTAACATCATTTTTTCCTCATCTTCCCATTGCTCAGACTCAGCTAATTTCACCTCTTTCACT
This sequence comes from Xerus rutilus, assembly GCA_028644305.1. NCBI lineage: Eukaryota > Metazoa > Chordata > Mammalia > Rodentia > Sciuridae > Xerus > Xerus rutilus. Next base: position 64,776,873 of record CM053408.1, read on the forward strand.
TGGTCTGTACTAATACAAAGACATATACAGAGTTAATAAATTTTCTCACACATATATAGACTTACATGAACTAGAATCGTATGGCAGAATTAAATGTATCTCCTTTATACTTTAGCCTGATAGTAATTTCTCTGGACTTGAGAGCAAATAACTCAAGGCTAATATTTCTCATTCATTAGTTATTATAAGTGTTAATAACATTGCAAAGTATATTTCTATGAAAAACCAATTTGACAAAAGTTTAATGAATAATGATGATGCATGTGCCAGGAAATTCAGGGTGGGGACAGTGGTCATAGATTAACAACGTATGACCCTACCATCCAAGAGTTTACAGTCCAGTAGTGGGTGGAAACAGTTACATCTGATACAAAGCACAATATAGGTACTTCACGTGGAGAATAAGCAAAATTAATTGAGAACTTTAAGAAATTAGCAACCTACTAACAGTTATTTTTAAAATTTTAGAGGAAAACTAGGGAAATGTTTTACCTGGTGCTTCAAGGCTCCATATGATTTTGATACATACGAAAAAGAAAGTTATTGCAGGTGAATAAAACACCATGAAAGAATTCAGTGGTACAAGCCATTCTGGGAAGAGTCAGTAGTTATGCATGATCAGAACACAGATTAATTGAAAGAGAACCAAGAGATAAACCCCAAAGGTAGGTGGGAGACAGACTCAGGAGGGCTTTAAAAATACACTTTATCCTACTAATGACTGCACTGTAAAGTCACAGAGCTATGAGGGACGTTCAGTATCATCTGAATGACAAGAAAGGTTATTTGAGCAGATGTCTCATTGAGCAAATCCTGGCCCAGACAGGTTTGATATACTGTAATAGGAAAATCTTGGAGGTAGAATGCTGTGGAAAACAAGGCAGGTATGACAGAAGTCCAAAGAAGCAATTACCAGCCACAAAGAAGAGGCAATGGGAAGAATACAGCATATGTGTTTGCGGGAATGGATAACTCTATATTGTGAGTGTAGAGTACTGAGTGTAGGATGGTTGGAGTAGAGAAATAACAAGATAATAAAAAGATTCTTAGTTTTGATTATTGGCTTCATGATTGATGCAGGGAGAGAGAGAAGAGAAAAAAACAGAGGCAGTGAGAAACAGAACAAGAGGAATACAACAAAATAACTCTATGTGAGCAAATATCCAGTGGGTCTTTGTAAATGGGAGTTGGAAGATGAGGGTCAGCACTTTAGATCTAGATGAAGCTAGGAATATGAATTGGATAGGAACACGAAGTGAACTGTGGGGATAAATGAAGATGGTCACCTCAAGAGCTCCTAGAAGCTGGGGGAGACATCACAAAACTCTTCAGAAACAGAGGTGTCAACAAAGAAGAGAGTCTTCTTGCTTTAATGAAGCTTTAATTTACTGCGACCTAGAAAATATGGTATGCTTAAGAACAAAGCGGTGTGAAAATTAGACCACAGATATGCAATCACAGGCAAAGTAAAGGCCCAAACAACATCATCTTTTTATTCAATCACTTCTTTGTTCATTTCTTCACTTATAAACAACTCGTTCTGAGGATCTTTATGGGCCAGGTCTCAAGATATACATGATGGTCTAAACTTCCAGATAGTTCTTGGTAACTCATGTAATCCTTTGCTGATTTTCCACTTTCCTCATATTCCCATACTAAGGATTGATACGCATTAAAGCTTTTCCTTCCCTTTGTACCAGTGATGATCAATACATGACTGTAATAAAAATATTATTTGATACTTAAATAATATTATTTTTGTCAGCTTTTTCACTGGTGTGACTAAAAGACCTAGCAAGAACAACTGTAGAGGAGGAAAAGTTTATTTAAGGGCTCACATGTTTTCAGAGGTCTTAGTCCATAGACAACAAGCTCCATTCCTCTGGGCTTCAGGTGAGGCAGAACTTCATGGCGGAAGAGTGTGGCAGAGGAAAGCAGTCCACATGATGGCCAGGAAGCAGAGAAAGGGAGACTCCACTTTCCAGATACAAAGATATACCCCAAAGCCACACCCCCAATGACCCACCTCCTCCAGCCACACCCACCTTCAGTTACCACTCAGTTAATCCCATTAGAGGATTGATTCTCTGATTGAGTTAAGACTCATAACCCAATCATTTCTCCTCTAAACCTTCTTGCATTGACTCACACATGAGCTTTTGGGAGACATCTCACATCCAAACCATAACAAATACTTTCATAAACATTTGTTCATTTAATCTTCCTGGCAATCTGATGAGATGGAGGTAAGCATTGCTATTCCCACTTTATAGATATGGAACAAAAATAGCAAACAGCATTTTATATGCTCAAGTAACAGGTAATTGCTAAAACTTTGTCAAAGGAGCCATGTTGTCATTTTAAAATGTAAGCATCTCTTTCTCCCAAAAAAAACTTTCCCCTAAAACTTAGGACTTTTATAAAAGTGAGATGGTATCTACTTTATTATGTCAAACCAAAGGATTATCTCTTTTCACCATCACTAAATACTCTCCAGCTCCGGTTTAGATGATATACCCAGGTATTACCCTTCCAGGCCTCAGAAGCCTGTTGCTAGCAAAAGAAAGCAAGCTTTTCAGTTGTTCTCTTCCATTAGCTTCAGCTTTCATTTTTCCAGTTCCTATAGAAAATTTATACTGTGATTTTGAGCACTAGTTACTTTTAGCAAAATTACCAGTATTCTTCCAGTATGTCAAGTTAAAAATCCTGCGAGGATACTTTCTGAAAAACATGATTTTTCAGAATTGCCTAAAAGCCTCATATTGAGGCAAATACCTGATCCCAATCTTGTGTTAAAAGGCTCATATTTCACATTATATTTCCAAAGCAGGTCTGAAAAAAAAACATGTGAGGAGTTAGTTGTCATTTATGATAGTTCCAACCAATATGCAAAGGTTCTCTGAAATTCTCAGAAGCATTTTGAGGCCATGTTTGGGTTCAGTGGGAGAAAGTACCATGAGGGATACCGTGTCACTGGCACAAGTAGAGAAGGGTAACATGTGTCCTGGGTATTATGCCATCTTGTCCTAATGGCAACTGAGTCAGATTATTCTAGGATCAGATAATGAGGTTTCTGGAGTGAGTAATGCAGGTGTTCAGCTCTCTTAAGAGCAAGGTTGGACTCACTGAGGAATGCCCCTGACCCCACCTTCCAATCAATGTCAACTTTTGTTACAAAGTCTAAGCAGTGCTGCAGATGGCAGTTAATGCTTTAAACAAATGTAGAAATAAGCAACTGTTTTTATTCAATTCCTAATTGCATGTTTGCAAATACTTTTAACCCAAGTCTCAAGCGTTTTCTGCATTAAATAGCTGACATTTACTGGAAAAGGGATATGATGGGAAATTTAAATCAGTGAAAACTAAGTAATTGTTTTGAATTTTAAGAATAAATTTCTTTCTAGGGATCGTACAGGGATAGTAGGAATGGGTGGAAGACATATAAATTACCACGCATCAACATAAATGGAGGTAACTAGACACGACTGATTATAGTAATAGAGAAAACTCTCAGGAGGGCTGCCTGCACGTGGACACATCCAAATGTTATTTTTGCTCAGTTTTTCCTAGCACTAAACACTTTATCTGCAGAGTGGATTGCTATCCCTGACACTACATCATTTCCTCCAGAGCCAGAGTTGCCACTGGTTTAGGTGACTTACTCAAGGTCACTGAACATGAGGGGTATAGTGGAGGATATTTCAAAGGCTTTTGAGTTCCAGGCTGTTGCTTACCCATTGAACCTCATAGAGGAAAATGCAAAAAGCCTACAGATCTATTTATCTACATATTTTCTTTGGCTCAAACTGTACATTTATAAAGTGATTCCTGCACTCATGTCATGGTTCATTTGCTTTAAAGCATTTAAAAAGAATTTTATTCAACTCCAGACAATTTATGTTTTTGAATGATTTTTGGATTCTGTGATTTGACAGAGAAAGACCTATAGATTCCACAGTGCAAAAGGCAGAAAAAAATAGTTTGAAAGTGAAAACGACAATAAAAGATATCAGGTATTTTACATGGAAAGTCATAGAAACTCTCTAGATAGTCCTTAAAAGTCACTTTTATTTATTTTATTAAAAATCATATACCATTACTTCATTTAACATTTGAGACCAATTTGCTTCCCTATTGGTCCTATTCTGATTCCCTATGTCTCCTGCAACAGAAACAGCGCATCTATAACCAGTTTACCTATGTTCAAATTCAACCAGGAAAATAGAAACCTTTGGAGATTTCCAAAATGAAGGACTGTAATTCATCTTGGAATTAAATTCCTTCATTTAAGGATGAAAGCCAAACAGGAGTTAGTGAGGCAAATCAGAGATCAGCATGAACAGAAAAAAATCACGCCCAGAGCTGGAGGAACAAAAGAAGGAGACGTTATTTCCAGAATCCAGAAGCCAGGACCAACCACTGGGAGCTGCAACCATGTAAGGAGTTAATTGTAGGAGTTAGGAGCGGGAAACACGAAGGGCTTTGTCCAGTAGGAGCTGGCATCACAGATAAGGCCAGCCACTTCAGGAAATGCCACAGGAAACAGGATCAGGAAGAATGGTTGACTTCCTTTTCCCACACTCTGGTCTTCTAGAAGCCCCTCACTTTGCAAGAGAACAAGAGTCTGGATATGCAGAACAATGAAGGAAAAAGATGAATCTGAGAGCTAATCAGCTAATTTATTTATCCATTAAAAGATTCTAATCCCAGCAACTTGGGAAGCTAAGGCAGGAGGTCTGTAATTTCAAGACCAGCCTCAGCAAATTAGTGAGGCCCTAAGCAACTGAGTGAGACCCTGTCTCAAAAATAAAAATAAAAAGGGCTGGGGATGTTGTTCAGTAGCTAAGTGCCTCTGGGTTCAATTCCTTGTACCAATGAAAACAAAAGGAGAAGGAAGAAAAGGAGGAGGAGGAAGAGGAGGAGAAGGAGAAGGAGAAGAAGAAAAGGATTCTGCCTAACTCAAAATTTTGAATTAAAAAAAAATCTATTTAACTTCCTTCTCATAAAGAAAAATTGATTTAACTTTTATGCTTTGATTTCCTGCCACACAAAGTGCATTGATAGGACCCTGTTTATTTTTGTGTAGACATATGGTATTTGTAGGGAGGAAGTATTCAGTGACATTTGACATGAGGATAAGTTAACACAAGTTTACTAGACCAAACATTTTGACCATTATTAGCAAGCAGTTGCCTTTCCTAGCACATGGCGTTTTAGCAGTTGTCTGACAATTTTCATTACTGAGAGACCATCCTGTTTGTTTAGAGACCCTTTGAGAGTATACTTTAAATTTTTTTATTTTTGTTTAATTTTTAATTTGTTCTAATTAGTTATACATGACAGTAGAATGTATTTTGACACACTGTACACAAATGTAGCACAACTTCTTCCTCTGGCTGAACATGGTGCAGAGTCACACTGGCAGTATAGTCATACTGTAAAATCCTACCTCAAAATGGAGTCACTCTGGCTCAGGCCTGCATGTATTTGCTAACCTGCTTTTTGTGCTTCTGTGATTTAATGCTATGCTTGCTTCTCACGGATGGGGCCAAACCAAAAGCTGTCAGACCCCCTGGCCAGTAACCTAAAGTTCCAGGAACTGAAAGGCAGATATAAGTGGTGCCATCATGGTTAAACTGTAAATAACTATAGGTTGAATATTTGCCAAATCCTGCTTTCAAGGATGTAAATCATGTAACTCACCCACCCTATAATAACTTCTGAAACCCTCATTTTGGGGTCACTCTCTGAAGGAAAGGAGAGCTGACTCCAATCAATTGGTCTGTGTACCTATTTTCTCAATAAACTTTGCTGCTTCTGCAGAGTTGTCTGGGCTGCATTTCTTGGGGAGATGTGTGGGTTGGATGCAACAATACATGTATACAGGGTAATAATGTCAGTCTCATTCCACTGTCCTTCCCATCCCCAGACCCCCTCTCCTCCCCCCACTCCTCAGTTTATATCCAAAAGACTTAAAATCAGCATAGTACAGTGACACAGTCACATCAATGTTTATAGTAGCTCAATTCACAATAGCTAAACTGTGGAACCAACCTAAACGCCCTTCAATAGATGAATTGGTAAAGAGACTGTGGTACATATACACAATGGAATAGAACGAAATTATAGCACTTGCAGTAATGAATGGAGCTGGAGAATATCATGTTAAGTGAAATAAGCCAAACCCAAAAAACCAAAGGCCGAATGTTTTCTCTGATAAGCAGATGCTGATCCATAATGGGGGGTGGGGTGGGGGAATGAAGGGACTTTAGATTATGCAGAGGAGAGCAAGGGAAGAGTATACTTTTTATATGTGCACCAAAAACATACCTTTGACATTTTAAGAGATTTCCCCCTCCACTCCCCAAAGCCTGATGAGGTACCTCTAGGTGTGTGGAGGGGAAGGAGGGAGCATTCTTCTATTCATATATGGATCTTTGCTGATCTTTGCTAACTCCTTTTTTGACTCTTCTGAGGTCCATGAAAAGTCTTCAATCCAGAGACAATATTATAGGATTTCAAATAGGGTCCCCCAAAGGAGATAAATAAAATGCTAAATATTGTGTGCATATTTCACGTACATTTTTCTTAAGGGAATTTTCAAAACTCAAAAACTATTTAGAAATAAATAGTTTTACATCCCCCTTGGGGATGTAAAACGTGTCTGCATGATAGGTGAGATCATTTTAAATTGATAGTGTATACAAATAGTAGGAAGATACTAAAGGTAGGGGGAATGTCTATAGGAATTAATCTCTTATTCCTTCCTTCTTATGGCTTTTTTAAAAAATGCTACCTAGTTCTTCAGAAATAAAAATATCTCTCTTGGCTTCTATTTGAATTATGGTTTTTCTATTCTAGAGGTGAAGCTAGAAGTGACTGCTAGAAGATATGACTTTTTTTCTAGAATAGACATATAATGAGCACACAATAATCCATATCCTTCTTTATCTGAATTTTGATTCTATATACAAAATTTTATAAATACAAAGAACATTCTAAAATGTCATGTGGTCTCTCCTACTAGTGATTCATCATACGTTATAGGATGTCAGCTCTAGATGGAAGGATGGAACCTTAGAACTTATCCATTCTATCTGTTTACATTATGTAAGGGGGCTTGAGATCTCATGAGAGAATAGGTACATGTGTAAGTACTACCTACCGGTACCATCCATATGTCACATTCCCACTTCCTTTTATCTGTACATGAAAAACAAAGTTCTTGGCCATCATTTTACTTTTTATAATTTATAGGGATTTTCAATTTTCTACTGAACTTTCTGATTGAAGATAATTGACTAAATCCATAACCATTGAGAACAAACAACCATCAACACCCTGTTTATTTTCTGGTATAGGTTGCCAGATCTTGGGAAAGGCTGTTCAGATTCAAATTCTACTTTATAAGAGCCAAATATGACCCAAAGATGGACTGTTGACAGTTATTGAACTTCTTTAGGTCTTATTTTCTTTTATCTGTAACAAAGACAATCAAATAATCTACTTCATGAGGATTGAATGAACAGAAATACATGGAAAGATCTTAGCAGCACACAGTAGTTCTTAATAAATGGTAGTTATTGCTATGAGGTACTTTGGAGTCTAAGGATACTGGACCAATAACATTGTTCAGAAAGAACATTGGAATGCATGGCCCCAGACACAAGCACTTAGAAACACCAAGCCTTGCGTGTGTTAGAATTTATAGCTGACCAAAGCTGGACAGAAAATAATTTCCATGTTAAAAACAGTTAAATTCAGTTAGGAGATGAGATCTGGGTAATATAAGATTTATTCAATAAACCGTTCATACTACATTTAATTAAAATGCTAGAATCATAGTCTTGAAGTAAACGTATATAAGACAGCAAACAAATTACTTTAAGGACTGTAGCCAAAAGCCCAAAGCCTCTCAAAATCAGAATCTTCTAATCCATCCCTCATAAAAGATTTTGTAGTAACTGCAGTAGTTGCAGGTGCTGTAATGAGAAGGAAAATCCCCAAATCCCAGTTTGCCTCTTTAGAACCAGGGATTTTGCTCAGATCATTTCTTTTTCTTTTTTTTTTTCTTTTTTCCCCCCTTTTATGATCAGGATTGCTTGTTGTTTTCAGCTTGGCAGAATGTGGTCACAAGGATGCCTTTGACTTCTTTCAGTCTGCCTCTCCCTACAGGGTTCTCAAAGCCTCACATCTCAAAGAGGGAAACTGTTGGAATTGTTTCTCTCAATCTTGATTTTTTTTTAAAAAAAATTACTTCTGCTTTGGAAAAATGCATTTATTCAAGCATAGTCTCGTCAGCATTCTAGAAAATATGAAACCATTTTGCACTGAATTTTTAAATGCAAAAAAAATTGGCAGATGAACAAATATAACTTCTTGTGATTCTGTTCCAATAATCTTGGCGAATTGTTATACTGTAAACCCAGAAAATTAACATTGCCAGATAAACAGTCTGATTATATCTGGCACCATCAAGATTTTGTAGTGAGAAAATGTACAGTTTCCTAAGGCCTCTGACAGAAAGCCACTCTCAGACCTTTTCAAAGGTTATCAGAAGTTATTACTTGAGATTAACTATGGCATGAACAAAAAGGTTTGAAGTCTTGTTTATAGTTAGCCTGTGGCTCTGAATTAGCAAGTTCTCTCTTAAATGATCAGTGTTTGAATTCTGGGTGCTAATGAGCGAAGGTTAGCCAGAGGGAATACGTATGAGGGGAACAAAAGATTAAAGTATTCTCTATGGGGGGAAGAAGTATTACACAAAAATCTCAATATATTTTAGAAGTCAAATTGTGTTTTAATCAATGCCTCCAAAATAAGCTGAAGAAGTCCTATTGACGTTCCCAGCTGTAAGAGTAGAAGTCTGGTTTCGCATTTGCATGATTTTGAAGGTCAAATGCCTGCTATCCAAGTCTTACTGATCCATATGGACTAGAAATGCCACAATATGCAATCATCATGAAGGCAGATTGTCTCCTGTAAATCTGTCCTTTCTGTAACACATTCAAAATGTACCGTATTGGCTGGATTATAAATCCTTTTAGGAAATGTGTGCACATTTGCAGAAGCAGCTTCACGTTGATGGATGATGGCATTGGTGTTCTGAGAACCCTTAAAATAATTTATCATATGTATAAATCTGATTTTGCATGTGTCTGGATTTCCTCTGGCCAGGTATACCTGTAATTCAAAACCCTTTTCCTGAAAGTTAATAAAATCATTTCCAAGCTGTTCGCCATGTTTTCTGTAGATATCGGACCTGAAGATTTGATTATCCTAGATCTCAACTTTGTTTGCTAGATAGAAATTCATTTAAACATCTTCTTTATTGTTTACTTCCATTAAGATATCAGTGTCCCTAGCATACTCAAAATATCACTCATGTTAAAATTACTTAAATATACCCAGAAACACAGCCATTGTATAAAAGAAAGAAAAATTAATTTGATGGTGATGTCAAGTATTCCATTGTGTTATGGAAAATTAATAATCTTTGCATATCTACTTTTGTGAATCTTCTAGTCAGTACTAGACATTATTAAACCCAACACCTTCCATTATTTTTTCTAAGCAATTTCCTTCACTTTGAAAAAGTGATATAGCCTTCCTTCTGTCTCAGACATCATGTATCTTTTAGAGCATTGAAATAGCATTTTTTCCTGTTCATAAACAGATAAATTAGATCCATTCCATGGATACTTAGAAATTTCTTTATTTTTAAAACGAGAAGTGCCAGTTTCAACTGTTTGAAAATATTACAGGACATCAGAATCAGGAGACATTGCTTTCCTTATTTATTCTGTTTGTTTCCTTATTTAACAAACAGAAAGTGAAGCCCATATTGAAGTAACCTAATAAAATCAAATGGTGAGTGTGTGGCTTGCCTAGAGCTAGAAACTGAGTTTGAGTTGACTCAGATTAGCATATGTGCATCCCTACCATGGCATGATGCCTCTCGCTATAGAAAAGGAGTAAATGGGAAGCTGAATTGATGTGTCACCCGTTGTTTTTTTGTTAGTTTGTTTTTTCCCACTGATGTCCTGTTTCGCACTCTAATTAGTTTACTTTTTGCATTTCCCAGAAAGTAAGATATCATTCATTCATTTATTCATTTATTCCCCAAACATTTTGTGAGAGCTGGCTATATGACAGACACTCTAGTGGATAATTCAAGACAATCGACAATCTAGACATGGAACCCAGTTTACAGCAGCATGAGAACAGAGGAACAGAGTTCCCTTCTATGATCTTGTCACTGTTTCTCAAAGTGGCCTTAAAATAAGATGCAGACCCTGGAGCCACACTCCCTTGTCTTGATCCCAGTTCTACCACTTTCCTGCTTGCCCCCAGGAAAATTACTAGATCTCTCTATCGTAGCTTCCTAATATGAGCAACAAACTGCGTTAATAAATTGACATAACTCAAGGAATTTTGAATCAAGCCAAACACAAAAGAAGAGTTCAATAAACATTAGATAGAAATCATTAGTTCTGCTACCATCAAAAATGAAAGGCCTCTTGACAGGTAACCTCCAGGACAACTGTGGCCTAACTTCACTCCATGTTACTTTAAGCCCTTCCAATTTCCCCACTTCCCCTTTAATGCCCACAGAGTATCTAATTTTAAGATCCATTTTAATGGCTATTTCTGCAAACAGAACATCTAGCAGTTTGGTGATGAAATCAGGGCAGTTTGAGATGTCGCACGCTAACTAGTTACACTGCACAAAGCCTAACAGTTTGCTTTCTGTTTTTAAAGAAGCGTTTCGTTTAGCCATACTTGTGGCGGCACATGTAATTGAAAAGAGGCATATGGAGACCAGCATGCAAAGCCTAACAAACACTTCAGAGTGGCTTAAAAACTATGCTAATCAGTTTGGAAAACCATGATTTAATCTTAAAAGAATAAGAAGAAAAAGAAAAAAGAAACCTCCCCAAACCTAAGGTGACTTTTAAGAGAAACGTAATCATTGTTGATATTACCTAACACTGGTTTTATTTCCCCCCTGCCTTGGAAAATGTCGGAAATAAAATAGAAAACTATAAAAAAGAAGGAATGAGAACTCCCATGACTTGTAGCTTTGTGGAGCAGAGATGAACTGTCAGTGGAGGAAGCCAGGACACCAGCTCACAGTAGGGATCAGAGTGCAGACTCTCCTCCACAACATGGAGACCCTATACTCGCTCACAACACTTCTCTCTCTGCAAGAAGGCTCTGAGCATTACCTGAAAACAAGGAAGGCATCAGATGAACAGACCTTTATAACAGAATGTGCATCTGCCAAGACAAAAATACACGACAAGCTTCTGGTGCTGGCACACTGACAGTATGAGCAAGCTGTCTTAGTAGTGATTTTGCAAATCATTTGAGTTTAAATTCTATATAGGCCGTAGGGCCCCTGGAGCATCACTTTCTATATTTGGCCTCCTCATTTAGCTATGTTTGGAATAAATAGGCTATGGATAAAAATCATGCCCTTTAAGAGTTTTGCATACACTGACTAGTTCTGCATATGTATCATAGGTGAACTGAGTGACTGCTGCGAGTCTATGCATGCACACACACATACGCAGGCTTTCTAAATGTATTTTTAAGCTGCTTTCCTGTGTGACTTTTTCTTTCTTTCTTTCTTTTTTTTTTAAGTTCAGCTCTCTGGCATTTAGTAACCCACAAGCTGCTGTTTCTTTTTCCAAAGAAGTTCAGCTCGATGGAGGGGCCAAGAAAAATGAGCCCAACTGATGATTGCAATCTCGAAAGAAAATATGTTTTTTATCAGAGACCACATGTTGCCAATGCCAATTAAAGTAAAACTGGAAGATTTCATCAGATACCAACCTGGAGAGGAGAAATAACATGCCAACTGTAAGAAAGGAAACGTATTCTTCAGGTAGAATTGCTGGGATGTTCAGTTGAGGTGAATTTTGAAATTAAGGTGGAAGGTGCAGTGCACATTGTAGATTGAGCAATTCGTTGGCCATCTAAGTAAAAAACTTGTGCAAAGGCAATGCCATGGATTTTTATTTAAGCTAATATAGATGAATTCCTGGCTTTACCAGTAACCTACTTGAATCATCTTCCTATCTCTGAGCCTTAGTTTCCTCATTTGTAAATCAAGAATCATGGAATCCTGTTCAAATTAAGAAATGACAATGTGAATTAAGGCACCAGTCGCATAATATGTACTTGGTAAATATTGAAAGAAATTGATCAATTTGTAGATGAATATATCAATAAGGAAATTATGTTCCTTTCTAAAGTGATATGGGCAACCACTTTGATACATTCATATTGCAAACATAGGAACTATTGTTTCCATCACTCTAATGTCTTTCAAACATTGCCAAGGAGCATTGTAATGATGTCACATGTTCTTATGGTTTTGTTCTTATATCAATTAATGACAGTCATTCAATCATCTGATTGCATCCCATCAAAAGAGATGACATTTTCCAATGGCTTGGGAAGTATGAAATATCAAGTTTAAAAGTTTCACCTTGAAGGCACTCTGCTTTAGTTTCCATTATTCCTGAAATGTTTATGCCAATCTGAAAAGATCATTGTAAGGTCAAGTATGAAGAACAGTCCAAAATTTTCATGTATTCACCACATAGAAAAATTTCATGTATTCCTATCTTCTTTTCCTTCTGTTGAGAGGCTTTTATATTTTTTAGAACTATTAGGAGTTTGTTAGATAAATGAGCTTAGTGTTTCGTTCTCAAAAATGAGTACAGAGGCTGAAATTCAGAAATGGAGGCCTGGAAATATTTTTGTTCATTTCCAAATGTAGAACTTGAGAGTTCTTAGAAGTTGCTGGAAGTGATTATTTTTAAAAATTACACTATGTTGGATGTATGAATTATAATATAAAACCAGGTAGTATGCATGTATTTTTTCAAACACATTCTTTATGTAAAGCTCTCATTCTCATTTTTACACATCTTCCAAGTTAGAAGTGAATAATAACAGATACATATACTGTACTTATCCATCATTTATTTGAATATTGTATTACACTATCTCCAAGCTCAATAAATTACACTCTTTTTTTTCTAGAAAGATTCATCGATGCATTTCTTTGTGAAGTAAGAAATGATCACTTACTCAAACAAAATTTTCCTTATTCTCTTGTAGATGCATTATTTTAAGATATATTCTTTTTCTTATCTTGTGGATATATTCAATTAAGGAGCTTCAAGATTTAAGAAGCCTATAGCCAGGCTTCTTGTTCTAACCAGGTCATACATGTTTTTCCTGGGCAAAGCCTGAGGAAGTGCTAAGACCAGTGAAGGAAATCGGTTTGTGCTATTGTGTCATGCGAGTCTTTATATTTGGAAGAGTCACAATAATCACATTAATCATGTACATTTTGTCAGCTTCCATGGATGTTCTCTTTTCCCAACCCTGAGTGTGAAGGTAGAATTATAAGCTCAGAGATCTAAAATAGCGAAACTGGGCTACAACTTTTGCTGGAAAGAGTATAATTTGCTTGACTGAGAAGTTCTTCTGTATTTTCCTGTTACATGGATCCTTCAGGGTGTTTTATTCCTCTTCCCACAGAACACCAGCTTTCTGACATTGCATTAAGGCATTCTCAGGAAACAATATAAATTTCATTCATATTATTCAACTGAGTTAGTCATGAAAAGAAACAGCTATTTTATTTCTAAAAATATAGACTCAAGTTGGATACATGCAAATATGAGATTAACATACCAACGTTCAGCCTTTCTGGACATTGTCACTTTTCAATGACTGAAGAAAGTATATATTTATACCAAAAGGTGTTCTTTATATAAAATTTAATGAAAATAGAAAATAAAATATCGCATGCATTCCAAGCCATCAAATACATTAAAAAGCATTTTTAAATAGGGAAAAATAAAACACCACACCATCATTTGTATAGGAAAAAATGATAAATAGGAACTTATCAAAATTAAAATCTTTGCTTTGCAAAAGATACTATTAGGAGAATGAAAAGACAGGCCCATCCCGAGATAAAATATTTGCAAATCAACGTGAAAATAATTCTTAAATTCAACTGTAAGAAAATAAACATAATTTAAAAATGGGCACAGATTTGAATCATGTTTCACCAAAGAAGATATGTTGATGGCAAATAAATATAAGGGCTCAATATCATTAATCATTAAGAAAATAAAAATTAAAACTATTATGAAATAGCACTGCATATATAATAGAAAACTAAAAGTGGTGTTGAAATATTGGCTGTAGGTGAAGATTCATTGATGAGGAGCACCTAGTGGGAAAGCAAAATGGTATTATCTTTTTAGAAACAGTGTGTCAGGTTTTATAAAACTAAATGGACACTTATCACATGACCCAAAAGTCCTATTTCTAAAAATGAAAACTTACATTCACAGAAAATCTGTACATGCATGTTTATAGCAACTTTATAATCTTCAACAACAAGAAATAATGCAAATGCAATTAAACTGGTTAATAATAAACTGGTATGGTCATACAATGAAATACTCAGAAATACATGTATAGTGATAGAGAGAGATAGAGATAGGGAAAGAGATGGAGATAGATACCATGCAACCACATGGATGAATCTCAACTCAAAAGCAGTATGCTCAAAAGCAGAAATGGAAGGAATTAAAAATTAAAGCTAGGCAATAGACAGTTCTGTTGAATAGTCTAATAAGGAACAATAGCCAGTTTCATTAAAAACTTTAAAATTCTAAAGGTATTGGTACACTAGTAATCATAAATTTGGTTTATTTTAATACTTTTTTAATCCTGTAAAGGTCTTTTATTAACATCCTTTTTATTGATAAATCAACCAGATATTTTCTCTATAACACATCCATCCATTTAAGTCCTACATTTAATACAAATGTAACCATTCCTGTATACTTCTTCTCTGATTCAAGCTATTTTCCCTTTCTTGTCTGCTGGACCATATGCATACTCATACACATACACATATGCAAGCATTGCGATGTACTCCAAGATGCTTCCAACCTAACAAGTTCCTATATAGTGTTCAAAATGTAGTTCTGAAATGTGGTTCTGAAGTCGTCTTTCCTTGGCATCCCTCTTCAATGCATTTGCCCAAATTTTCCTCCTTGGTTTTACCCTAAGACTTATCTTTCTTTGCCTACATGGTAAGTTCATATTGGATTTATCATACTATGTTAAAACACTCTAGTCACCAATTAGATTATAAACTCTATACAGCAACTTGCCTAATATATTTTTATACCACCAACAAATAGACAAAAGCCTGACACATGATAACTCCTTGGTTCATTTTTATTGTTTCAGCCTGAACTGATTAAGTTTTTTATTTGGGGGCTTGTTCCACTCCTAATTTAGTCTTAAAATCATTGACTTTTTAAGAAAAAATTCTTGAAAAAAAATCCCACATAGTATATTATAAGGCGATTGGTATGTCTTGAGTGGAATAGATTCTTAGGACCACATATTTTGCTTGGTTTATTCATTTGAGTACTTAAGATGGGCAACAAAAGAAAAAAAAATCTTACATTGTAATAAGCCATTCAATGATGCACATAACCTATCTGCTTCCTAATATCTTGTTAATAAAACAGATTAAAATTTCATTGAAATGAATACTCTAAATACTACACAGAAATTTGGTAGAAATTATATCATGTTATTTATAGGTACTACACTGAAACTTCAGGCCTCCCAAAGAACATAAAATTATAAGCTCATAAAACCAAACAAGATGTGAGAAAACTACTATTTAACCCCATGATTTTATTTATAAGATACAAACTTAACACATAATTTGTCCAGAATTATGGTAAAAATCCATAGTCACTAAAACATACTTAATTTAGTAATTCTTTTGAATTTTAAAAGTGGAATAAGAGGAAATAAGAATTCATTAATGTATAATATAGACTATTTGTATTATTCAAAAACAGAAAATTTACACTTAATACAGTATAGTCTAATGTTTTTGACTTCTAGTGCTTGTGTTCAACATCAAAGAGAAAAATAGCAATGACAGATAGCTTTATTGATTGAATTACTAATAATGTATTGAAGGTGAAAAATTTAGGGAAGGGTAAATATACAAATTTTGCAATGGGAGCATTCTTTATCACAGAAACTAGTTCAATCCTATTAAGAAAGGCAAAAAAAAAAATCTAATATTTTAACAAGGTTTACTCCCATGGTAGACAAAGAGGAGCTCATGTTGCTAGAATTATCAGCATCTAAAATAGCCAAATGACAAAATACTTATATTTAAATTGAAAAAATGACCAATTTCTTCTTGGGTCTTACTATTTTGTGACACCAGTTGTCAACAGGGATGACTTACAAGCTAGTTAGCAGGGCACACTTTCAAAGACAGGTGGATAAGGAACAGCAGCGTGAACCAGCTCCAATCCCTGCTCATCTCACAGAAACATCCACTCAGTGTGACACTTGAATTTGACCCATAAGCACAGAGTTTTACCTGATACAGGATGATCCCATTAAAAATAAATACCTGTCTGTTCCATCCTAAGTGTTCTTGTTTTAGCAGCATAGCTTCCATTAAAGGTATTACAGGAGACTCAATCACTTGTCCAAAGGGAGTAATGAATTTAAAAGTACTATGGGGGTAGAAGTGGCATCTCCATGGATAATAAGAGACATATCAGGCTCAGTTTAAAAGAGTAGAAGTGACAAAGTCAGTCCCTGCTGACCAACCACCAATTACCTCGAACAAAAATAGCAACCATCCTTCATATTTTTCATCCAGCAAGGACTTCAGCCTCAGCCCTGGTGCTTGTCTCCCAAGCTCCACTGCCCTTGGGTCTTATGCCTATCAGAGCTCCTGTGGAGACAATGAATGCACAAACCTAAGCAGGTCACATTTCCTTGATTAAAAAATTCAAACAGATTTTTCTGCCATTGTTTCTGTACAAGAAAAACTCTTGTACCTTCTTTTTCTTTTTTTCAGTAGAAAAATTAGATTAAACAGCATGCTTTGCAAACAACAGAGAGGAATGCTAATTAAAGGACAGACTTCACAACAACACAAAAAGAGCTGGCTCTGTGTAAAAGTCTTATTTCATCTCAAATGGTTTGTCAGTGTCTTGGTCAGACAGAGCATATGTGAACTCTGTTCATTGGAGATAAAACACCAGCAAATAGTCTTAGCAAAGAAAGGTAAAACTGTAACTTTAAGCAACAATTTCCAAATAATCTTATTATAAGTGGTAATATTTGATGTTTTGATTACAAATGCCCATAAGGGAAGTGTTAGAAAATCACGGGTTCCTTCTAAGAAAGGCAAAAACATAATGTTAAAATGTGACCTCACTGATAAATTTCAATATTTTTTTTATTATTCTTTACTGGGACAAAAAGTTTAACCAAGAAAACAACTTTTTTTTTTATTTCTTTTTTAATATTTATTTATTTTTTTAGTTGTAGGTGGACAGAATATCTTTATTTTATTTTTATGTGGTGCTGAGGATCGAACCCAGTGCCTCACGCGTGCTAGGCAAGCACGCTACCACTGCGCCACAATTCCAGCCCCAAGAAAACAACTTTAAAAGCACAAACACAGTAAAAACATGTATACAATGTAATCCAGACATTTACCAGTTTTTCTCTGTTTTGCACCTTACTCATTCATTTAACAAGCTGATATTGAGTGTACCTAGTGAGGACTTTGTACTGAAAATACAAAGATGAATAAATCATGGTCTCCAATCCCCAAAGATTGGATATCACACTTAAGGAAGAAGGATACTTTAACAAATGCTTCCAAAGGTAACGCAGGCAACAATAATCAAATGCAGGGAGTATTCTGAGCATCTCCCTTAGTCTAAGAAGTGAGTTGTGTTGATATGGCTATAGGCAGGGATACTGATCAGGCAGCAATACTTGATAAAGGGCAAAGAAGAGGTAAAGTACATATCATATGAACACGGCATGAAATTGGGACACGTGATTCAGTGCTTTAAGTGATTTGTCATTTGAGTACACAGAATCAAAAGGAATGTGTAAGCTTATGATGGAGTTGTAGATAGCAGCCAGATGAGGAAGGTGCTGGCCCTTCATGCTAAGAAAAGTGCACTGTGTTTTTTAGGTCAAGGAGTTTGTAACCAATTGAGACTCCAGTTGAGGGCTGGGGTGAGCCTGTGAAAAGCACCAAGTGAGTCTGCTGTGCTGTCCTGGCTCAGAACTCTATATTAGTTCCATTAACAAATAATTGTTGATTGGTTGCTTCGTGTCAGGTAATGTTCTGGGGGATACAATATTGAACAAGATAGTCAAAGTCTCTCTCCTTGTAGAGTGATTGATGGTGGACAATTAGAGGATTTTAAGTAGGATTTTAAAACTTTCTGGTGGTTACATGGAAGATAGATTTGATGGGGCCAAGACTAGAAATAGACAAGTTAGAAGACTCTTAAAATAATTGGGGTCTAGAGGCCTTAAGATGGATCAGGATAATAATTCTGAATAAAAGTGAGCTATTAGAAGGTAAAATCAGTAGGACATTATTATTAAAGGAAGACAGTGAAGTTAGAGAAGGTGAAGGAAGGAAAAATGAAAGATTGAACACCAAATCTCTAGTGGAGTCACTGGGTGGATGGTAATCCCACCAAACAAGATAAATAATACATTAGTTGGGTACAGTGGCACATGCCTGAATCTCAGCTATTCCAGAGACTGAGGCAGAAGAATTGCAAATTTGAGACCAGCCTAGGCAATTTAATAAGACCCTGTTTTAAATTAAAAAATAAATAATTTTTTTTTAAATTTAATTATTTTATTTAAATGTGTTTCAAGTCATAGTACATAAACAGAGCTCAGTTTTTCCACTTCTCTGGTTACAAACCAGATCGAGTCACACCATTTGTATCTTCGTACAAAAGGGCTGGGGATGTAGCTCAATGGTAGAACACTCCTGGGTTCAATCCTCAGTACTGCAAAATGCAAAAATAATACATTAGAGGTAGTCAATCTTTATCCATGACCCTATATGAAAGGAATAGAGAAAATATAACACTAAATATAGGATAACATGTATTACCTACATTATGTATAGGATTAGAATAAGAATGGACAGAACATTTGTTGATCTACAGTGTGCCAGAAAAAGATGAAGCATTTAATGACACACCAATGGCATTTCAGAAACAAATATTTCTATTTTCTCAAGTGTGTTATCACATTAGCAGAGGGATTAAGTCAAAAATTCTGAAATTTTAAATTCTCTTTAACCTCCAGTTCTTCATTTCTACATTGGTCATTTTTCATAGTAACACTAGCACGAACCACCCATGGCTCAGGTAAGAAAACAACGCCACTGACACAATATTTTCCTCTGCCAATAACGCAGTAGGGAAGGAATCCACAAATTAGGCTGACACATGGTGTCTAGAAAGAATTAATTCCCACCCAGTTCTGGGCAGACTTACAAGCTGAGCTTGATCCATAAAGACCGATGGGAATTCTGGGATTCAGTGTATGTGGTGATATTTTCTGTTACCATCAACAACAGGACCTAAGAATGCTGATCACTGCGGAACACCTTGTTGTTTTTCTCTTGTATTATCCAGAGATACTTGGGAATTGTTCCCCTTTTGGAAGTTGTTGTGGGCCTGCACTGGATGGTATTGCTGTATTTGTCATGTTGATATCTTCTGGCAGAAGCATTTAGACATTTGTTGTAAGAGTTTTATCAGGGGAGAAAAATATTTTGGATATGCCAAATCAAATTATATGCACTTGAACAATCATCATCCATCTTTTATCCATGATTAGCCTTCATTTTGTAGCATCAGAAAGATTTACACTACGATTAATAAACATCATGGAAAAAATATATTTTTAAATGTCTCCTGCTGAAACCAGTACTACTTGTAAGGAGCAGTTATTCAGCATAACTGGATTAATTATACACATAATACTCTTCCAAATATTTCTAAGTCATATTGGCTGGAATTCAAATTAGCTTTAGGCAAAATGGTAAAGTGGGCCAGATTTTATCTTTGGAATTTCCTTGTTTCTAATTTACTCTCATTCATTCAGAATTTATTTACTGAGTACCTTTTATGCACTAGACACTAGTCTAAGCAAAATGGTCCTACCCTCAAGGAGATTTTAGTTTTATTCCAATTCTTCTAATTTGCGAGGCTTAGTCCATTCCCTGGCTCTAGTTTTTCTACAAATACAAAATACTAACTCTTTTTCTTCCTCCTTCCCATTCATTATGTATCTCAGGGGCTTCTGAGAAAAAAAAAAAGCCTCTTCTCAAAGACATTACTGTCACACTGGAAAATTCAGTTCTGTGTTAGACCAAGTGAGCGTATCTGAGGAAATGGAAATAATTTGGAGTCCCCATATCACCATGACATCTGGATGCTGTAGCTCCTGGAAGAAGAGGCAGCAGCAGAACATGGCAGGGAGTAGGCTGAGTTCTGAACTGAGACAGAAGTTTAAATTCCAAGTGTACCCTTTGCTAATGGTGTGACTGAACTTTTCTGAGACACATTTTCCTAGACTTCACTGGTGAATATTGGTAACGGATTAGAGATAACATGTCTTTGGTAACTGGTGCAAAGTAAATAGTCCATAGATAATTATTATAACTGTATAATTAAAGGATATATCTCCCATTAGTCCCATTTGTCCAGTGACTGTATAGTATGTAAATTTGTCTTTCTGATGGAGATAAAGAACTTTTTAAAAGTTTAAAAGTCATTGCATGAAGGTGGATATTCAGTGTGATAAATTTTTTATTTTACTATGTCATTTGTGTTATCAGCTCCACTTTAACATGCATCTCTAACATAATCACAAAATTGTCTGAAGCCACAAGCTAATATGGATATATTAGAACCTTCAGATTCTTACACCTTGGTCAGGTGTCATCATTCTGCCAAAAAAGATGAGGTGTAATGGCTTTAAAACATGAGTTGCATGTTCTGCTTGGTCTTTAAGATTGTGAATTCCCTAATGGCAAATACCTTGTGTTTCCTGGAGTGGACACGACTTACCACAAACTTCATGGCTTGACAAAACAGAAATTTATTCTTTCAAATTTCTGGACGCCAGAAGTTAAAAATCAAGATGCTGACTCTCTCTCTCTCTCTCTCTCTCTCTCTCTCTCTCTGAAGGCCCTGAGAAAGAGTGGATTCCATGCTGATCTCCTAGTTTCTGGTGACTACCGTCAACATCTGGCATTTGTTTGCTTAGAGCTGCATATCTCCAATTGCTACCTACATCTCCACAGGGCCTTCTTCCCTGTGGATGTGTCCCCGTCTCAAATCTCCCTCTCTCCAGTTTTATATAAGGACACCACCAGTCATTGAATTGAAGGACTACATTAGTGTGAGATCATACAAGATGATCTCATCTGAAGACCCGTAATTTAACAACATGTGTAAACACCTCAATTCCCAACAAGGTCACATTTACGGGTACCAAAGGTTAGGATTTGGACATACCTTTTTGGAGGACAAAATTGAACTCACTCTGTCATCTCTTATAATTTCACATCTTTCCTATAGTGTCTAGCTCATATTTGACACTCACTAAATATTTGTTGAATGTTATATTTAAAAAGACGAAATGATGATGGCTTTAAAAACATGAGAAACCTAGAAAGTTAGGAGTGTAGTCAAAGGATAAATGTTAGTATGGGAGGCTCTTTGAATTATAACAAGTAATAACAAGATTGAAGTATAAGGCTGTGAACTGGATAGCTAAAATATGTAGAGATGAAGGCTGTTAGAGGAAAACAGGTAATAATAGCCTTCTGAAGCCAGTTTGTTTGTGGAATACTAAAGTCAGCACTAATAATGCAAGACCTTAGGTTAGAGAGAACGACAAATCTTGGCATCATTCTTAGATCAGTGTGGGAAATTACAAATGACCAAAGTAGAAAGACATAAAAACTATATAGTAAGAGAGCAAGAACTCCAAATGAAGAGCAATTGTTACACAGAATAAAAAGCACAGTGGCTGAGAAATGACTAAGTTAGGAGCATACTGCTGACTACTCGATTCAATCACTCTTGCTATCTCCAGTGCAATAGCAAGATGTCTTTGACAACAAAACAAAGAACCTGGAGAACAAGTTCCACATTTGCTGGCCCTGAGCTCCTTTCTGTGGTATCCTTTCAAGTGGTACTATAGAGAAGATGGGACAAAAACTGAGATGCTTGCATGGATGATAGTTACTTACCAGTATATCTGCCCAGAGAACTTACAAGAAGCAATAGGTCAGCAATACACAGAGAATATTACTTTCCTTTTCAAAAATGCGAGTTCAAGTTGTCCCTTATACATACAAGTCATATTCTTTCCCTTCTCTGACCTCATTTTTGTCTGCAGTACAATTCTTGCAAACTCTTCTACAAATTTTGTTCAAAGTGGAGCTGACCACTTGTGGCTGACCATAATTTACTGCTTCATTTACATGTAGTTTGCCTCATCCAATTCCATTACCATAAAATGGGAAATCGGAAGCCAGGAAAAATGAAAAATAAAATCTTAGAAGTGATACTTTTTATAGAGACATTTAAATCTACGTAGTTAGAAACCCACATCATCCCCGGTTGTCTTAACTCTTCTGAGTAAAAGAAAGCAAACCAACGCATAACCCTGCTTGTTGTCTCTCCCTATTTTATCCTTCTCCTTCTTCACAGCTACCAGTCTTCAAAGTTTCTGCTAATTCTATAATTTAACTCGCATTTTTACTAATATTTATATTTTGCACTTTTCCTATAGAATATGTTCCCTCTCTTGTCAACATTTCCTATTCAATGGAGTTTTCTATGCCTTATTACCAAACTCTTCTGTGCGCATGTCCATTTGATTATAAATTCTTCACATCAAAATACACCATACATTGTGCTAGATTAATGGCATTGAAGGTTTCAGTTAATGGCCATCCTGAATGTACATCCTTGACCCAGTAATCTAATAGTTCATCCATTATGACTCAAGCATTGGCCATGTGGTTTGTTTTGAACAATGGGATGTGAGCAAATGATAAAATAGCTAAGGCTTAAAAATATGCAGGTATGTTTCTACCTGCATTCTTAACAATTGAGTTTGCTCAATCTTATATTTGTCCATTCATAAGAACACGTGAAGGAAAGCTGAAGCTATTCTAGACTAGTCATCAGCCCAAATACAAGCGGGCGCTCACACAAAATTAACAGAGATGGCTTTCCAACTCACAGCTATTTGTCAAAACATACAGAATTAGAAAAACTTTCAAGTAACTTATAACTTTATGAGTAATAATAATCTAGTTATTAACACATTGAGTTTTGAGGTCATATGTTATCCAGCATTATTGTGGTTTATTGAATAAAAATTTTCCTATTAATTGTAAATTTAGTATTCCATAAGCATTGTTTTACTCAAAGATGAATGATAAATTGTGATCAGGTTTCACAGTGAGGTAGATGTATATATGAACAAGACCACCATAATACGATCTGATCTCTGATGACTACATGACTAAAGATTACAACCTGTTACCAGAAAACAATCTTTTCCAGAGCATGGGCAATGTGTTATTTTTCTTCATATATGTATTACCAAGAGAGCTCTTACTATATACATAATGTTTTAGGAACCCAGTCAGTAAGTGAATGAATAAAAAAATAAATTCCAAGAAGTTATTTTAAAAGTTGAGCATGACATTTATTTAGTAAAAACTTCACCAAAAAGGAGGCTCTTTGTTTACTATAGTTGATCCCTATAATAAAATTGAAAAAGTGGAAAAATACTCAATAGATTTAAGTCTACAAATGAAGAAGTATAGAAGAATAAAGGAGAGATGGGCAATGCTGGTGAAAGGATACAAGCATTACAGTAAAAAACATTCCATTTTTCTAAAAAAAAAAGAGTGAGAGCTTGCCCAGGACTTCTCAGGAAATGCTTTCAAAGTGAGTACACAAGAAGTATGTCCAGGGTATTTTATTTATGCAAATGGGCAACACTGCCCTTAAAAGGAAATGTGTGTAGTTTTTTTCTTGTGATCTTGATCAAAATTAATTTTGTTAGTGTGTTTGAAATATAAATGTAAAAGTTCAGCTTTCCTTTCAGACTTTCCAATTAATACTAGGGTTTCAATAATTACTATTGGAGACCCAGTGATGTTGATATATTACTATGCAGATAATTCTGTGTTGTAGCAATGATGTTTTGTGCTTGGATGATAATAACTGTCAAAATGCAAGGGGTTAGTGAACAGGACCCATGGGGAATGGCAGGATGACACTCTATGCAAGACATTTTGCTAATAGGTCTGAGAGCAATTACTGTATGGTTTATGATCACAACACTTAACCCTCTCACTCTCAGATTGTGGGAAATCTAGCCAGCAAACTGCTTGAGGAAATTTTCAGCACTCCATAATGTTTATCAGTAAAATCCATTTAAGAAGCATGTTATGAAGTCTGCCAAATGTGTTTGTACATTGGAAACATCAATTTGGTCTATAACATAACTGCTGTGTGGGAAATAAGCAAAGCAGAGAAGACTGGGATCCTCGGAATCCACCAGTTCCTGAACCAGCTTATTCTGATCACTTGCATTTTTAACTTGGGTTCAGTTGATCAGTTATTCTTTTCTGTTTACATGAACTGCACCTTCACATCAGCATTAAGATCTCTTTATGTCATTCTTTAGTGCTGGCAGGGAATTTTGTTAGCATATGAATGGTGTTTACAAAATATTCCATGAGCCCTTGGTAAACATTTTACCTGCCCACCATCCAGCAGGCTTTTCAAAATATTCTAAATCTGCTTTCTCCCTTTTGGTGAAACAATAAGATATCTTGCTTCTCAATTCTATATATTTTCTATATATCAGCACATTTTCTGTTACTTATTTACCCCTTTATCTGCTACCAGGAAAGAAGAGCAAGTTATCTTGAAAGCAAGTCGTAACAAGGAGTATGAGGGTCATAAAAATGTGTTTACTGAAAGGAAGCTTTATAATTTAGAGATTTGTGGAAAGAGAATGAGGACATGGTAGAGGTTAGATGTTACCATAAGCCACTAATTGGAGATAGTCTCTGAGCCCATAAATTTCAGATATAATATGTTTCTAACTTCAACAAGCATGACTTCCATTGATTGATAATTTAAATAAAATTGATAAAACTATCTTTTAATTTGATAATTATATATAATATAGAAATGTTTACAAAGGGCCTTCATGAGGTCCTACTAACAAACATATGTTTGGGTAAACAAGAATAGAGTTTGGTTTTTTTACTCCTCTATGATCTCAAACAACAAACTTAGCTTTTTTTTTTTTTTTTTTGAGTACTGGAGATTGAACCCAGGAATGCTTTTGTACTGATCTATATCTCAGCCTCTTTTTATTTTTAATTTTAATCACTAAGATGGTGAGGGTCTCACTAGGTTGCTAAGGCTGACCTCAAACTTAAGATCTTCCTTCCTTAGCCTCCTGAGTTGCTGGGATTATAGGCATGCACCACCACACCTGAAACTTAGCTTTCCTTTATGCAGTATTTATACTACATAAATTTACAAAATGGAAATGTTTTTGCTTGCCAATAATAACTTTCATTTTCTAATAATTCCTACAGGAAGTTACTTGAGACATCTATTTTACCAATTTATAAGAACCTTGGCTAAGATTTCTCAATACATTCGTACAGTTTATAAATCTGGGAGTACCATTTACATTTTTAGTCATTAGAAATATAAAGACAAGTTTAGTACAGATATATTTAAAAAAATTTTTTCTAGTTGTAGGCAGACACAATAACTTCATTTATTTATTTTTATATGGTGCTGAGGATTGAACCCAGTGTCTTATCCATGCTAGGTGGGCACTCTACCACTGAGCCACAACCCCAGCCCCAAGATATATTTTTATAGTAAATTTTAAGCATTTAACAGCAATATTTGTAAGAGATGGCTATATTTAAAATCACATACCATTTAAGCATGCAATAAGGATGACATTGCTTAGATTTGCTTTTTAAATCAAAAATCGGAGGTCCATAGAAGGACTTCATACTGTATGACTTTGCCTTCCTGGCTAGAGTTGTTTGGATCAGTGGTGGACAGGATGGGCCAATCATAATCTTGTGCCTGGTCTGTTTCCATGTGAGGTTAGAACTGAGGCCATGAAAAGTGATGAGCTACAGGGGGAGCACCTTTTGCTTATGACAAAGAAGTCAAAGAAACTAATCTTCAGGAAGACGATAATAAAGACATGAAGAGAAGAACAGGGAAAGAAGGGAAAGTGGAGCATCACCTAAGAGATCATTGACTTGGCTTAGTTTCCAATTGTTTCCGTCTCCTGGTTCCAGTAACTTCTGGAGTCTGCTGTCTTTTGTTATCATTGATTTTAGAAAATATGCATCTACATATTTTTAAGGAATAAAATTCCTCCCACTATTTAATATAATTTAATTAAATGGAGTGAAGTATAGCATCTTTGCAAATAGGCAATTATAGTATCTGAGATGGAAAAGGATGTGAAATCCACAGGAGAGACCCCTGACCCAAATTTTGGGAATATGGAAGTTTTCCTGGAGGAAGTATCATCTATGTAGGAACATGAAAAAGAAGTGGAATAGCCAGAAGAATAGATAAGAAAGGGTTTCAGAAAGAGGGAATGCATTGTGAAAGTCATAGACAAAAAGAGCCAAGGGAGTTGAGGAAGTCGTTCAGGCAGGTGAGAGATGATACTGGATCATTAAATAAAATTCATATTTTAACACTATTTCATAAGCAATCATGGAGAGATTAGACTTAATTTTGAGAGCAAAGGAGAGACAATAGACAGGAGCCAGCCACCCAGGAATTTGTAGGCCTTGTTTTGTTACTGTGATTTCTATCCAAACAGCACAGAAATTTAGGGAGAAATAGATAAATCTAGTTAGGATGACTTAAGAGATGTGGGAAAGAAGTGATTAAGAGAAATGAGAAAGGATAAGAAGAGATGGCTACCAGAGGTATTTAGTCTGTAGCAGATTAAACTGGATGCAGAGGATTAGTAAGAGCGAAGGATCTTGGAGGACAACTGGCTATCTAGAATGAGCCACTTTTTCAAGTAAAACCAGTGAATGACTTTTTTTTTCCTGGAGAAACATATTTTTCCCCTTTCTTCATTGGCATGCTATGATGAAGTGAGAAAAAATAGAGCTGTGTAAAATAGGACCTGAGGAGTTCTAAATAGCTACAAAATCTGTTCTGAGAATATTTGACCTGTCCAAAGAAAATATTCAAGGGGTTAATATCTCTGGCTTAATATGGAAAAGTGCTGATATCCCCAAATTTATTTACTTGTTAACAAAAGCATGTCAGTATAAATTCATTGCTTTATTAAATCAATATTTAATGAGTATCTACTCTGTGCAAGGCACTATGTCAGGCATCAAGGATATATTGGAACACAAGATATACAAAATCCTTTTCCTCATGCAACTTACAGACAATGAGAGGAGACAATCATTAAACAAATTGACCATCATTTATGATTTTGAGAATGTATAACAAGGAGTTCTGATCAATCTGTGCACCATCTGAGAACCTTCCTGGAGAATGTAACATTTAGGTGATGTTAGAGATTATATCCCCTTCAAATTCATGTATCAGAGCCTTACCCACCCCAATGTGAATATATTTGAAAAAAAGGCCTTTAAGCAGGTAATGAAGTTTAAATGAGGTCATAAGGGCAGGGCCCCACCACAATAGGGCTGGTGTCTTTTCAAGTAGAGGAAGGGACACCAGGAGGAGGGACACAATGAGAAGGTGACCATCTGCAAGCTAGAAAGAGGGGCTTCACTAGAAATCAACCAGTTGGCATCTCCATCTTGGGACTTCCAGCCTCCACAACTGTGAGAAAATTTGTTTAAGGCACCTGGGCTGTGGCATTCTATTATAATAGCTCAAGAAATCTAAGACAGATGGCCTTCTGAAGAATAAGAACACATTTGTGAAATAAGAACAGGATAGGAGTGGGCATAGCTCACCAGGAGCAGATCCTGAGATAAAAAGCCTCATGGAAGGTTGGAGACAAAGGAAATGGATGTAGGGGGTGGGGTAAGGAACTGAACGGCAGGGCTGGAACAGGCATCTTCGAGGTCTTGTTATTTCTATTACTTTGTTTTTATTCTTGTTTTTGGGTTGTTTTCACAAAATATTGGAGAAACCACTGAAAGTTTTAAATTGAAGAGGTGACATAATCTCACTTTCTATTAAAAATGTAACTCTTAGCCGGGCGCGGTGGCTCATGCTTGTAATCCCAGCACTTAGGGAGGCTGAGACAGGAGAATTGCGAGTTCAAAGCCAGCCTCAGCAATGGCGAGGCGCTAAGCAACTCAGTGAGACCCTGTCTCTACATAAAACACAAAATAAGGCTGGGGATATGGCTCAGTGGTCAAGTACCCCTAAGTTCAATCTCCAGTACCAAAAAAAAAATGTAATTCTTTCTTCAGTCAAGAGAATAGATTGGAAGGAGGCAAGAACAAGGGGGTGAGCTTGGAGGACAGAGTAGAACTGTGGGTAAGATGGTGGTGATGCAGAAGGGTTTAAAAAGTGTTTAGCCAGGCATGATGGCACACACCTGTAATCCCAGCAGCTCAGGAAGCTGAGGCAGGAGGATCATGACTTCAGAGCCAGCCTCCTCACCTTAGCAAGGCCCTAAACAACTTAGTAAGACCCTATCTTAAAATTAAAAACTAAAAAAAGGGCTGGGATACAGCTCAGTGGTAATACACCTCTGGGTTCAATACCAAGTAACTACCACCACCACCCCAAAAAAGAAAGTAAAGATGTTTAGAAGCAGACATTTACCTGTGATTAGTGACATATTGTGAGATGATGGCATATTGATACAGATGTATCAAGAATGGTTTTGGTTTAGGGGCATGGATACCTGGGTGGGTAGTAATGTGATGTACTTAGACGTGAAGCACAGAGGAGATATGTTTTGGAGGTAAGATCCATGTATACCAGGAAACTACTGGCTGCAGATCTGTGAATAACAGGGGACTACAGGGAGTCATTGATCTGTGATAGGAAACTACTGGCTGCAGATACAGTGAATAAGACCCAGCTGGTGGGATCCAGGCAGCATTCCAGGCTCAGGGTAGGCACAGTGTCCAAAGCAGAAAGTCCTCCATTATAGGCACTGGTCAACATGGTGATAGGAAGAATCTCGTGTCCTGGGATCTCCTACACTGGGCACCAAACCTCTGGCAGCAAAGTTAACTTCAGTCCCAGTTAGGCTGAGACTTGCATAGTCCCCTCACCTAGGCAGGACAGACTCAGAGTCTATACCAAGAGAAGACACGGGTGATTTCTTCTCACTGAGCCTGCCTTCTTGACTTTGAAGCAAATATAAGTCTCACTCTTATCTTGAAATGATTGCTTGGGAAGCAATCCTCAGCAGCTTGTGCATTTGTATACGGCTGCATGTGAGACAGCAGAAGTTTACACAGTACTTACTCTGGTAATTCATTTCTTCCTCACAATAACCTAATCAGGTTGGTAACATTATTATCACCACCATACAGACAAGGAGACTAAAGAACAGAGAGATCTATTTTGCTTAACAAACTAGTAAGTGACAGAAAGCTAAGATTTATTTTTGAATGTTGGTCTCACATGCTCATTGTAAAATTATTTAATTTTTTTCTTTTTAGATAATTAGGTGAAAAAGCACTGCTGCATGGCTATGTTAGGGAAGATTCATATATAAGATCTCCTTTAGTTCCTAATCATCCTAATGACTCTCCAGAATTGAGGCCCCAGGTAGGTTCCATTATCAATCCTCATGCTCTTGCAAAGTCTTTTTTGCTGGGGAGGTGGGGAGAGTCATATGCCCTTTTAGAGGAATCCCAAGAATAATCCATGGTAAGTACAGTCAGTGCCAGATGGCCGATGCTAGAGACTGATTGTGTCTACTTAGGCAGAGAACACAGACAGCCCTGGCAGGAGAGAAGGACAAGCTGTTCTCTTGTACTCCTGATGATGGAGCCAAGTTTCCACTACCTGCTGTCCCAACCCTCCTCCACCAGGAGACCTATCTCTTATAAATTTGCTGATTGGCCAATGGAGGTGACAAAATTAGGGAGAAAATCTCCCTGGATTCCAACCTGCTCTGCAGCTTAGTTGTAACTGCAGTGTGTGTGTGTGTGTGTGTGTGTGTGTGTGTGTGTGTTATACCAAGTTATATCTCTTAAAGAAGTGATCCAAGCTTCAAGGAGGCACCATGAACCATGAAGTGGGGAGGAAAACTCAGGAACCATCGTTTCCCATAGTGATTACCCCTGTAGGGCATGTCTGCTTCTGGATTGGCACTTTTAACAGTAAGGTTAAAAAAGAAACAATGTAAGAAAGCAGATAACTATAACTCACTCAAAGAGAACAACAGAAAGATAAAAGTGTAAAAACCAAATAAAGGAGAAAAAATAGCCAAAATAAATAAATATAGATGACATGAATGAAAAAAAAAATTGGCAGGAAGGAAACTGTTGGACAAATCTAAAGCTGCATACAAAGAAACATGTGAGGCATGATAAGGAAGAGCAGTTGCAGAGGACCTTGTCCCCTCTCACCCAGACTTTGAGGCACAGACTCTTGGAGAGACTGAGCAACAGAGTCTCAGGTGAAAGCACTGGACTCCAGACCCCTGACTAGCCCAGATGTGCCTCACACTCCATGTTGTAAAGGAAAACTAATTGACACATAGAGCTCCTATGGGTCCCCTAGTATCCATTAATAGTGAACATGAATGAAAAACAAAACAAAACAAGAAATACCCACTGTCCACTATCTTTACCCTGTTGCCTATAACTTGCTTTAATTCTCCTGTTGTTAAAAATGCAGTTTCTCTTGCCAGGTGCGGTGGTGCACGCCTGTAATCCCAGCACTTTGGGAGGCTGAGACGGGAGGATAGTGAGTTCAAAGCCAGCCTCAGCAATGGTGAGGCACTAAGCAACTCAGTGAGACCCTGTCTCTAAATAAAACACAAAATAGGGCTGGGATATGGCTCAGTGGTTGAGTACTTCTGAGTTCAATACTCAGTACCAAAAAAAAAAAATATATATATATATATATATGTATATATATATACACTCTCATTGTCATTTAGCTTTCCAGTAAGGAGGTTTCAGATCACCTGTCCTGAGATCAAATTCAGCAATAATAATGTTGATATTACTGATAATAACTGTGGCAATTGTTGCATGGTAATTGATTATGTTTTAAATTTTTAACATCCTTTCTCTCTTTCTCTTTTAATGGCACTGATTTAGGTAATCATCTAGGTGGCTTTTATTAATGACCTTGATTCTTTACTCCTCCCTGTTTTTAAGCACTTGATTATGGATAGTAGTCAAAGTCCAATTCACATGTTAATGTAATCTAGAAATATCCTCGCAGAAATATCCAGAATAATATTTGACCAAATATCTGGGCACCATATGACCCAGACAAGTTGACACAAAAAATTAACCATTATATCATGTGAGTTTGCAGTTATTCCCACTAAAACTATGAACTATTTCCTCACCTTTTAATTTAGATGTAACTGTGTGACTTACTTTAGCCACTGGAATGTTAGCAGACATGTTATGACCTAAGGCTTTAAAAGCACTTTCATATTTCTGCCTGTCCTCTTGCATCTCTGCATAGCTTTGAGATTACATGTCTGGGATAGCCTACTGATCCCAAGAGGAAGATGAGTGACACATGAAGCAGAGCTGAGTTGCCCCAGTTCAACCAAGACTAAATCAGCCAACTCCAGTCAAGCCACAGCAACTTAACCTAAATAGAAGCCTATCATTATAAGACTCTGAGAATTTGTGGGTTTTATAATGTAGTGTTTTTGTGCTGGTGAACTATTACACTAGCTTTTTTTTTTTTTTTTTGGTAGCAGAGATTGAACCTAAGAGCACTTAACCACTGAGCAACACTCCCAGACCATTACTATATTTTATTTTGAGACAAGGTCTTGCTGACTTGCTCAGGGCCTCACCAAGTTGCTGAGGCTGGCTTTGAACTTGCAATTGATCCCCCTGCCTTAGACTCCTGAGCTGCTGGGATTACAGACATGTGCCACCGCTCCTGGCTACACTAACCATTTTTTAGTGGACATTTTTTCTGCTCTATCTGTTCAGTTCTTGTTGATTCTTACAGTATCTAGTATCTAGTTTTTTCTCTGAACTTCTGTAATGTTACCAAACATCATTATGATATCATAGATGTTTTACATAGGTTTAATATCAACTCATCAGTATTGTGCTATCAGTACTGAAAGTTGTATAGAACAGGTTAGATAAACTCACTCCCTTTAAAAAGTGCAATATAAGAAAACAAATACCTTTATGCAAAGAACTGGAACTCTAAAACCAGAAGCATGATCCTGTCACTTTCCTGCTCAAAACTTTGATGTCTCTCCACCAGGTTATAAAATAAAACCCAGAATTCTTAGTCTGGTAGTCAGGCCTTATGTTAATTTATTCAAACTCCTCTTTTTGCTTTGAATAGCCTATATGTTGAACAAGATAATGAGGATGAACATAAAAGTAACTTGATTTTAATCCTTCAAAATCCCTTTTAACCTGTAGTTTATGTAACCAGATGCAAACTGAGACAATTGCACGACCGTTTTTTTCCTCCTCTTAGATTTTTCTTTCTTTTCTTCCCTTTAAGTTATAAACATGATCCTAATTTTCCAGTGTAATTCATTTTTCAAAAGTTTAAAATCAACGTATAGCTGGATTTCTTAACTTTGCTTATGCTTGATCTTGTGAGAAACTACAGCTTGCTGTAGAAAGGGGAAGAGATTCTCCTTTCTTCTCTTTCTCTTCTTCACGCGCCAATAGCTGTTTCTGACCATGCCAAAATAGGACTTACTGTAGGAAAAAGAGTGAGGATGCAAGGAAAGTCACATTTGACAAAAATAAAAATAAAATGGCTTCATGCTTTCTGCTCCCAATCGACGTTTAAAGCTGCTACATCCAGTCTCTCCCTCAGTTGCCCTGTTAGTCAGCTTTCTGTTAATATTAAAAACAGACAAACAAAAACCCAAGATGATCAGCTTGTAAGGAAAGATTTATTTGGGCTCACAGTTTTGTGGGTTCCAGTGTACAATCCGGCAGACCTATGCTTTTAGATGTGTGCTAAGGAGCACATCATGCAGAGAGTGCATGCTGGGGCAAAGTTGCTCACCTGATGGTGGCCAGGAAGTAAGAAAAATAGATAGGAGGGTGACAGACTCCCACTATCCCCTGCAAAGGCATGCCCTCAAAGACAAACATGAAAGATCTCCCACAAGGACCCAATTCTTATAGATTCCATCACCTCCCAACAGTCCCTAGGCTGTGGACCAAACTTCCAACATATGGGCCTTTGGGGCACATTTATCCAAAACATAGCAGATGGCTACCTTGAATTCCCATAGTCTCTCACAGCTGAGAGTCCATTCATTTTGTAAGGCAACTATTTAGGGGAGAATTCTTTCAAACCAACTTAAATATCTTAGTTTCCATGGCTGATCCTTCAAATTTACAAGCATGTCACTAGGTAGAAGTGGAAAGAAAGCTACTTTGCCACACAGAATATATAGGTCGAGAGGCCAGTAGCAGTCCTCCATGTCAGGGACAAACTAAGGCCTCTGAGTAGCCCCATCAAAGCCCTCACTAAATTTTGTGTGACGAAGTGACATGAGAAGAAGTGTCAGATCTCTCCAAAGAAATCCTCTCTAATCCTGCCATTTCCATTTTGTTCAACCTTTTTTTCAGTTTGATGAACTGAGAATTGTGAGCATCAGATAACTGATTTTTAACCAGCCCTTTAAATTTTTTTCATATGGTCCAGCACCTTTATTGTATCTTAATGCCTCAGTCAAAATTTTAATTCATCACCTGTTTAACTTGTTTCTTATTCTTCATGTGGCCTTTGATCACTTACATGATTCTCTTGGTCCTTAAAACTTTCAAACATCTCTTTCCTCTTTTGAGTAAGCCTCTGTGCTATCCATCCTTTCTGCACAAGGCTGAACCCTCCTCTCCTTTCAAAGATTAACATACCTGTTTCCTGGTTGTAAAGCCCTCTTTGATCTTTTGGCCAAAATTAATATTTTCTTCTGTGTCCTCAGGGTCCATTGCACCTTGATGACAACTCTTAATACAGCATACTTTGGGTTAGAGTTCCCAACTATGATATTTTATAGTTTCTGGGATAAATAGTTTTTCACACTAAAACATCTTTGAAATCAGCATGCAATTTACAGTCAATGTAGTAGCATCTTAATTGCTTGGCAGGGTTTTGTTTTGTCTTTCCTCCTCTTTCCATCTTATGATGGTACATATTACAATTGATGGCATCTTGGTAGTTTGTGAGTTGTTTGAGTTCAAAAACATTGCCTCTTTCCTCTCTCTATATTCCCCAGCAATAAGTAAAGTGCCTGGCAGAAACTAGCTCAAAATTTGGATGGTGACTCTATATAATGCTAGAATACTATGATTTTTCTTCAGTGCTCAAAGCATTCCCAATTACAATTTCATTCAAATTAAAAAGGCTTTGATGGGACATTCATTACTTAAAAAGTAACATTTATTAGTCTATGTGTTGTGATTGGAGCTTTAATGTTATCAGGAAGAAGTTTAATCTGACTTCATTTTCACTCCATTAAAACCTTGTAACAGTGTTCATAAATTAGATCTCCAGAGTCGTAAAAGTATATGTCATAGCTCTGATCTGCACAATTTTGACCACATTTGGGTATTTAGCATAGTTTTAGATTTGGGAATAGGTACCGTTTATACATATTAAGCTTTTTCCTATGATTTTAATGAGGACACACAAACATATAAATTGTATAATCTTGTTCTGTCCTATTGTCAATGACACTAATAAACCAGGGACACGTTGCAGCAATTAGAGTTCATTTCTTTGCTTAAAATGAACACTTTTTTATCATGAGCTCATCGCAGCATTGCCTTGCTTACACTGAATTATAATTAGAGATAATAAATAGACTCAATTGGACTTAATATTTTAGGAAAAAATGAGACCTAAGAAGAAAAAAAGATTCAAATACATAGTATTATGGTATGCCCATGATGTTTAAATGCCCTCCTATGCAAAACATTTAATTACAAGATTCTCAATTTAGAATTGTTCAAAGACACAATGTTTACTAACTCGTAGTTCATTTAGTTTGTTTATAGGAGTTTATGAAGGCCTTTGAGTGAAAAAGGGGAAACAACAGTGAAGAAAAGAGTGAAGAGCAAAAAGTAATCCCTACCACAACTAAAATACTCCTTTTCCTGGATGCCAGTGTGGAACTATTTAGGGTGGAAAACTTCCTTCGTGTATATACCAAAGTAAAAATCTTTTCATAGGCCAAGCAGCTTTCCATCTATTCACTTACTCTTTCATTAACTTTATTCTCAGCATTTCTGAGTTTTCCCAGAAGCTGTTGGCATTCTAAGGGATTATGAAGACTGGTTGTGAAGACAACAGATCCTAACTAGAAAATTCATAAATGTTTAATTTTTTAAAGAAAATTTATATTCTGTTATATGAGATTGCTGTTAAGTTAAAGTCCTTATCCATGAACAAGAATGGTTACATTCTAAATAAGAATGGTTGCATTCTAAATATGCACATATACTAACTAATCATTGCTCACAATAACCCTGAAAATAGGTGTTATCACACTCACTTTAGATAAATACACAGAAACCTAGTAAGAACTAACCTATGTTAATGTCAACATTTAATCTAGGTTTCCTTGATTCGAAGGAATCCAGGAAAATGATTCAGAATGTGAGCACATTCTGTTCCTCACTCAATTCCTACTGCAGATGTGAAGTTTTGCTGTAATTTTATTTGCTTTAGAATAGATTTGTTCTTATGTTATTCTTAAGGTTATTGAAACATTTAAATATTAAAAGTATTTCATTTAGGTGACCTTACCTATTACTTGCCCACCAGTATCCACCTTCAGCCAACTTTTAGTATCATTATAATGATTTAGATGTTTTCGACAATGTGGAAAATAGTTCACATACAGTGTCAGGATCTCTGGCTGTGTTACTGAACTCCCCTGCTTTGGATGGAAGTTTAGACAACTTACATCTTTAAGGTCTTTTTTCAATTTTGATGATTTATGATAATAATGGAAGAGCTAGCTGTGATGAAATGAAAAGGAGAAAGTTAAAAATAAATTAAAAGCCATGGAGGGGCTGGGGCTGTGGCTCAGTGGTAGAGCGCTTATGCATGAGGCACTAGGTTCTATCCTCAGCACCACATAAAAATAAATAAAGATTGTGTCCATCTAAAAAAAAAAAACTAAAAAATTTTTTTTATATTTTAAAAATTAAAAGCCATGGAGTCAGTAGTCATGGGTTCAAGTCTTAACTTTTACTCCAAGCCTATCTGATGGTTAATTTAGCTCTTTGATACTCAGTTTATTCAACTGAAAAAATGAGAACAGAATTGCCTACTTCACAAAT
This sequence comes from Xerus rutilus, assembly GCA_028644305.1. Taxonomy (NCBI): domain Eukaryota; kingdom Metazoa; phylum Chordata; class Mammalia; order Rodentia; family Sciuridae; genus Xerus; species Xerus rutilus. The sequence goes on from CM053408.1 coordinate 64,813,360, forward strand.
TACTATTAAAATTAATTGGGAAACTAAAAGTAAAGACACTTTATAAACTGTAATAGACTAGTCACCATATTATGTGGCTCACAGTCATGCTGGGCATATTAATGCACCCAGAAGCATTCTTTAAACTGATCTTTATTAGAAACATTGTCTACCCTCAAGGGAACTAGTCTGTTTTCATTATGTATTCTTCAGCATCTCATATTTTTTTCAATCATTCTTTTCTTTTTCACTTAACTCTTTCAAATAGAAAAGCCTGGAGTTTGTGTTGTTTTGTTTTCGTAGTTCCATATTCATGATTTTTCAGGAATTCAATATGGGTGTCCTCCACCAGAATAACTCAAACTTCCTCTCAGAGTTTATAGAGCTGATTATTTCCGAAAACTCTCTCTGAACTGTAGCTCCATGCCAATCTACAGACACAAGAAAGTAGCTGACTGCTCTGTACACCTATTATGACATTTCTCTCTCCATCACTTACCTTTTGAAATGATCTCTTGTTCAATGTTAAAAATACTTTAAAGTTAATTGTTATAAACAAGAGGAAGTATCTTCCATGACAGCTCATGCTTTACACCAGATACGCTCTACTCTTTATAGTAATTTTTAAAATTTCTAATAATCAGTTCCTGCTAAACATTGTTCAGAGACCATATAGTATTGCTTTCTGTGTCTTAAATCTATTCCATTTCTAATAGCATAAGAAGCACTGTGAGGAAAAAAGGGAAAATTCCTGGGCCTCATTTCATCCCTATTTGTAGATTTTTCCTAGCTTCAGGACTCATTTTATCATTTACAAAGACCCAGCTCTGAAAGAGAGACTCAAATATGCTAATAAGAACTGACCCTTGAGGTGCTAGGTGGCACAGCAGGGCAGGGTGCAGCAAGCAGTGGCAAGACTGGAGGAGAAGGTCAAAGTCAGCCTGGGATGCAAATCCAGGCCTGCAGGGCGAAACTGAGTTCATGAGATGAAAGGAGATAAGGAGTAGCCTTGTCTAATACTCAATCAAATGGAAAGAACAGTAGAAACAGCAATCCTCAGGTCGCACAGGGTAAAGTAAGCAGAAATCATTGAGAAGATAATGCATAAAAGCTGGAGGGGAACATGTTTGGCTACAACAAACTATTAAGGGCTAGTGTGACATTCTAAACTCCAGTCAATCCGTTTATGTTTAACAGTCTAAGACTGGGAGAATCCCCAAACAAATTCTGCAGTAGAATAAAGCATACTAGGGGAACAAAAAATTATGCTTGGAAGGATAAAATTAGCTCTTGCATGACACTATCATACCAGTTCTGCCATGGTCAAGGGTAGATAGCATTGCTCCTTGTGGCAGGAATAAGACAATTCCCTTGATTTAAAATAGGCCCTCAGGCCATATATCCAAGCTCCTTAAAGAAGCAAATCACCCAGCATTAACTCGATATTCTCCAAAGCACTAAAATTAAGTTAGCAATTTTTGAGTGGGAATGGGGAGGTTACTGAATATCCTATAGCAAAAATATAGCTTTCTCTTTTGCAAAAACATACTAACAATTGCACTTATTTAAGGGACAATGAGCAAAAAACTTCCCTTTTGAAGTTCATAGAACTAGGGAACATACATTTTTCAACTAACTTTATAAATATCTCTAAGGGAACAGCACATGCTTGTCATCAGTTTGCAATGTAGTATCGAGTTATTCCAAGTAGTTCTTTCTCATTTCTCTTCTGTGTCATTAGTGGTTTCATGGAGCCTGCTAGAATTGCCATAGTGAGCAGACTGTCCGAGTCTTAAAAATAAACTCTTGTTGGCAAGGATATATATCTGCAATTTGGGTTGGAATTCTGGTACATAAAAGATTAGCTCTTTAAATAAATTTTATATGTTTTTGTTTTCAATGAATTTGTTGTAGAGTTCTCACACAAAGAGAAAACAATACAGCAAAAGCCGTAATCAGATCATTTCTGTACCTCAAAAATATTGCACTTTAGGATCATTCTTTATTTATTCATAAACTCGTTAACTGAACATGTTACCACCTTGCATTCTTTGTATCGATATTTTTATTTGAGGTCTCTTTTCTCTTGTCATTAAAAATACATATACTTACAAACTAGACTTTGCTTTTAAAAAATCACTTAAAGATTAGAATAACATGTATTTCTATATAAAACAAGGCCCTTCCACACTTACATAGAAGATTATAACTTCATTGGTGAAAATAATTATTAATGATTAAAAACAGCCTAGAATGGGAGTGGCAGTCAATAAAATAAAAATGTACTTTGTTATAATTAAAGTAGATATATGCATCACTAAATAATAGTTTGAGGAATACAAGGTCACTTATACAAGATTGGTTCCCAGAAAGCTGGCCACCAGAATAGGAGCTGACCTCCTACAAATCTCCTAAGAATCTTGCTACCACTCTGTTTCTAAGACAACAATTCTAGGTCAAGCCAACCCTGAGACTGTTACCATGCTCATCATGCCAGAGGAAGATGCCAAAGGAAGCACAAATGCTGAGGTGGCAAGCCGGCCTTGTCACTAGCTCCACTGTGGCCTTGGGCTTGCAGCCCTGGGACTGCATCGTCATGAAGGGAGGTGTTCTCCCTCCAAACACAGGCACTCACTTGTTGGTAGGATGAGACTGGAGCTGCGATTCCTCCACAATCACATTGCTATGGCATCTTGTTCCCTGGTGAGAACAGAGAATCAACAGGCACATCTGTAATGATGTTGCATAAGAGTTCCTAGAACTTAAGAGATGAGTATCTCCTCTAGGGCTGGAAGTCTTGACTTTGTCTGCCTAAGGAGGCATGGACAAGTGGGGTCCCATTCCAGAGTGCTGTTTCTGCAGGTCTAGTGACTGTGCTGTCTAGCCATGTGCCCTTGTCGATGTGATAATAATAATAGCCACTTTATTGGGCTAAAGATTGTTCACCTTCAAAAACCCTAAGAATAAATTATCTCTATTCTTAAATTGAAAATAGAAGACAAAAGAGATTAATTAACTTGTCCACATCTACTTAAGTAAGAATTGATGAGATCAAACTTTCAACTCAGATTTGACTTTGAAGTCTTTGCTATGAACCTATATAGTGCCACTTCATTCAAACATGTGACATAGAGGAAACTTGGCCACTTTGTTATCTAAGTCTCAATCAAAGATCCTTAAATCATTGTTACTGAAAATAAAGTTTATTGAAATGGCTAAAACCGCACAGGGAGTTGGGAGGAGTCAAGTATGTATAACTCGTCTTAGAGAGAGAGGAAGAAGGCAGGTGCCCTCATTTGTGGTTCTGCGCAAAAGAACAAATGGAGGGTGATATAACACACTTCTCATATTTAAAAGTTACAAATGAAGCAAACAACTCATAAAAACATATTTGTCCTCCTCTTTTGATAAATATACCTTAAAAGCAATAAGTTCAATACATATACACATGGAAATATATGCATAAAACTTTTTATTTGATGCAAGTCAGCAATATATCAAGATGACTTAATTTAATTATTATTGTACTTGTCTAAGTGTTTTCTTTATGTTCAAATAATAGATAAATAATTCACAAAGAAGTATGTATATTTAATACAATTCATTTTAATCTTCATTTCAGCAAAATCACCAATTGTGTTGCTATAATCAATATTTTCACATCATTTGAGGTCTATTTATACAACAATGATACATTAAACATTCTTTCTTGTGGTAGCATAGCTATTTGATGATCTTTTGTCATTTAGTTTAATTCTTCTAGTAAATCTTTCATATCTTTCCTAAATTAAATCTAATTGCTTTAACACTATTTTTATTTTTATTTTTTTTGGTACTGCAGATTGAACTCAGGGGCACTTGACCACTAAGCCACATCCTCAGCCCTATTTTGTGGTTTATGTAGAGACAGGGTCTCACTGAGTCGCTTAGCACCTCACCGTTGCTGAGGCTGGCTTTGAACTCGCGATTCTCCTGTCTCAGCCTCCCTAAGTGCTGGGGTTACAGGCTTGAGCCACCACGCCCGGCTAACTTTAACACTCTTGAGTTGACATTTGCTCACGTGTCTGAGTTCTTAGGAAGAAAACCAACAGGGAGGGAGTCAAAGGAAACACCTTGACCTCACTCTTTCTACCTACTGATCCCCTGATTTAGTTCTTCACTGGCTGAAACCAATGAAAACTGGAAAGTACATATAACAACTTGGTTTGCAGCCCAGAGTCCTAAAAACCCTCTACATAATGTGGATGTTGTGTTATTTCCCTGGTGGCTGCAGGTGCTTCTGCCAAAGGCTCACACCTATACCATACTTGAGAAATTAATTACCCTTGGGTGACTGAAGTCACTTACCTGAATGTGTCTAAGAGTCATATATCCTCCCCACACTCAGGGACCAGTGGCCAAGAACTGACTGGGCAAGTGCTACAATAACCCTGGTCCCTTATCTTAGGTTGGAAATTCACACTTCACAGCTCTGCAACAAATCATGTTAAAACTACATTTCACCAGAAACCATGTTTTCCTATAGCTTCTTCCAAGTTTCTATCTGCTTTGCTCAGGTCCCTGTTCCTTTCTCCTCACAGCTCTCTCAATATGTCTAGGTACTCAAATCCCCATCTATTTCTAAGGAGCCTAATCTAGGAAAGCATATAGCCTATTGAATGTAATTACAGAGATCAGCCTGTAGAGTAGAGGACGGAGGTAAGAAGGTGGACAGGTCTGAAGGAGCAAATGGAAGATTCTGGCATTCTGGAATAACGTGAAGCTGTGGGCGGCACTGTTAGGTGCCATTCAAAGTACATTACCCGTGGCTTCCTTACTGTCAGATCCCAAATCTGTTTGAGAGTGAAAACTGCTAAGATTCTCATCACGTCTTGAACTGGGCATGGCCATGAGCCACAGTTCAGAACAAGGAGATATAACCAAAGTCTCATGGGAGATAGCCTCTTCCTAGTCAAAAAGGCAAAGCTACTTTAAAAGAAAGACATTTGCCCTTTTCTCCTTCTTCATCATGCCTGGTACCTAGGAGCTGGAAGTCTTAGAGGATAACAGCTATCAGGTGACTATAATCTGAAAAACATGAGGACAACAGATGACATGTTAGGACAATATAGTGGAAGTAGATTCTGGGGCTCCACCAGGTCTGTTTGGGCTACCTACTTCTTGATATCCAAGAAAAATAAACTCTTCTCTTGTTAAGCCACTCTTAGATTTTTCTATTATTTGTGGTTAATCCCATTCCTGCTACAACAGCCATTAAAGAATAAAGTACTTATACAGAACCTCAGAGTTTTATTTTTTTAGACCAATGCCCATCTATAACATAATAACTTTAACCTCTAGCATTTAGTCCAGTTTATGCTTCTGCACCAAATTCACTGAAAAAGATAAAGCCAAGCACTATGGCAGGACATACCAAGGTTTTAATCATCCATATACACATGATTCTGTGACCTGAGACAAAATATCTGGAGAGCATGGAGGCCAAGGCTTGTAGAACAATTTTAACAGGTTCCAGAAAATTAGACAAATGGAAATGGGCTGAAGCTAAAGATCATTTTCTGTCTTTTCCAAAAATGCATCTGGGAACTATTGATCAATACAATCCCTTGTGGCTCCAGTTTCTAATCTTGCCCAAGAGAAAAAATAAGTCTTGTCATAACAAAGTATCCAAGTATCGTTTTGGCAGATATTGCCCATGTTTCCCAAGAGGAATAGTTTTCTGGGTCAAGTAACATTTATATTACATGGACACAGACGTAAGTGCCTTATTGAAATAACAATGTGAAATGTGATAAGCGCTAATACTTCTGACAGGTGTTAAAATTGAAGATCTAGCTTCTAAAGCCTTGTGGGTAATGTTTTTTTCTCTGTCTTGTGATATATGCATGATTTTATAGTCAAATATCAGAAGCATTAGCTCTGAATTTGAATTAAATAATTTGGGGACAGGAAAATTATGAGAAGTAACTAAGTAACAATTACCCAAACTAATCTGTCACATCCTATATTAATGCACAAAAGTGATAACTTTCAATAATTTTATGCATGTATAATGAAATGCTATTCAGTTCAAAAAAGATGTTCTACAAAATGCTTTTATGTGTTCTGTTAATGCGTGAAGTAGAGCATCGGAATGTACACCACACACACACCCACACACATACCCACACCCCACATATACATATTTCCTCCTATAATCTTTTACTTATTTTGTATCTTACAATCAGAAGTCCTTTATAGCTTTGAGTAGTTAATTCTTCCAAACTCAGCCAACTTTTATAGGGGAGGGAATCAACCCTGACTAATGTAAGAAACTTTATTCCCAGAAACCACAATTTCTGGATGTGAAATACTGTTTTGAGAAAGTTTTTAAACTTTATTCTTGACAACTACAAACACAACGAGTTGGGCTACATTCAACTGATATATTAACCAAAACACATTTCACTAGTGCTTAATGCAAACAATGACCACATGGAGAAGCAATTTGTGGAGAAACATTCATTTTAGACAAGAAATATTTGATTGAATTTTTTGGGGGGAGGGGGCACTGGGGATTGAACTCAGTGGCACTTGGTCACTGAGCCATATCCCCAGTCCTATTTTGTATTTGATTTAGAGACAAGGTCTCACTGAATTGCTTAACACCTCACTTTTGCTGAGGCTGACTTGAACTTGCAATCCTCCTATCTCAGCCTCCCAAATCACTGGGATTACAGGCATGAACCACCACACCAGACTGGATTGAATTTTATACTCTCAATAATCTAAAGATTGTCTTGCAAGGTGCAGATAGAGTGAAGCACAGATGAGGGTTCATCTTCTCGTCCAAGTTGATAGTCTACTTCATACCCCATTCATTCATTCATTCATTCATTCATTTAAAACAAGTATTGACCAATGTTTGTATGATCAGTTAAATACAAGATTTCAAGAACATAAATGGTAAAATTCCTTACCTATAACCAACTTAGCAAAAGTCACAAATCTGTAAGGGAAAAATTATAAGTATACACATACACAAACACACAAATAGGGCTATGGCGTTATACGTCTCTAGAGGGAAATGCAGAAAAAGAATGTCAAGAAAAGGTTCATAGTTGGGCCCCTGAGATCAATCCCTGGTACCCCCCCGCCCCCCATCCCACCCCCCACCACCCAAAAAAAAAAGAAAAAGAAAAAGAAAAGGTTCACAGAAACACTTGGGCAGGAGTTTGGAGAATCAGTAAGAATTTGTTAATTTAAAACTAAAGGTAGAAGCAAATAACAAATAAAATACATTGCATAGAATATAAAAATTGACATGCAAACAATTTTAAGTCCAAGTCCATAAATGTGATGAATTATCCTTAAATCCTTGTTTGGCATGAATTTTGGATTTTAGTAGGCAATAAAGGCACATTGTAAGCATGTGACATAAGCATTTATATATTTTAGAAACCTGACTTTTTAACACTAATAGTTATATTGAAGGAGAGTAAGAGTAGAAATAAAGATAATAGTGCAATAAATAATTCGGTATAGAGATAGGAAGAAACTGGACTGACGTTGTGATTCCAGTGATAGGAGAGTGCTGATAAATGCTTAGATGTGGAAATTGGTGTTTAAAAAAAACTTGATAAAGTATCTTAAATTTCTACTTTGGAGGATTAGGTAGGTAATATAGCAATTAATAATATAAGAAATCTAAAGAAGGAAAAAGTTACATGGAGAAGAGTAGAGAGGATATTTAAATTATGATTACATAGGACATGCTGATTCCATTTTCTTTTCATCTTCAAAATAAAGGCAAAAAATAGAAAGTCACTGGAAGCAAAAGGAGAATTTAAAGTAAAAGGATTGGATGCAATATCTCATAAAAAGTAGTATGGAAAAGAGAACTAAGGATAGATCCTTAGAATATATTCTCCTTTAAGAGTCAAACAAGATATGAAAGGATACTGATTTTAATTCTGATAATTACCTCCACTTTACTCTCTTTTTGAGTTCATTTGTTACTTCTTTAAATCTTTAAGTCTGAGTGGGATTTGATAGGCCAGTATAATAGAAAAAGAGCCTGAATTTGAATATCATTTGAATAAGTTGTTCTAAATATTTTCAGATAACTATCAAAAGTAGTATGAACATACATTAAAACATGTATATTATTTTTCACTTATATCAAGAAACACTTTTTGAAGCAAAGTTAAAATCTGCATTTGTATAGTAACTATGAGAAAATGCATTCAAAATACCATCCTGAACTACTCAAAAACTCTAATATAGTATTACACAATTCTTCAGAATGACTAGAGCTTAGATTACAAAATAAGAATGAAATTCTGGAAATTTTCCTAGGGTAATATAAAGAGTATATAAAGTTGTCTATGAAAAGAAAATCACATCTCTAGGTACATGTTTTAAGGAATATTTACTACTAGGTTACTAGTTGTTCACATTTTTTGATTTTCAGGGAATGTTAAAAGAGATGAGATATTCAGAAATTGAAACCTCCTTATCTGAAAAACTAAATACAGTGCCCCATTTGTTCACTGAGAAAGGAAAAGTTGATTGAAACTGATATGTGTGTGTGTGTGTGTGTGTGTGTGTGTGTGTGTGTGTGTGTGTGTCTATAAAAACAGCAATAAGATTTACTTCAAGCCGGGTGCGGTGGCGCACGCCTGTAATCCAGCACTTTGGGAGGCTGAAACAGGAGAATCGCAAGTTCAAAGCCAGCCTCGGTAACTGCGAGGCACTAAGCACCTCAGTGAGACCCTGTCTCTACATAAAACACAAAATAGGGCCGGGAATGTGGCTTAGTGGTCGAGTGCCCCTGCGTTCAATCCCCAGTACCAAAAAAAAAAAAAAAAGATTTACTTCAGTTACTCTGCTGATGTAGGAGAACATGGCCTTACCATTAACAGATAATGATATTCTGTTAAGAGTGACTACTATTCTAGTTTTACTCTTATAATAGTAGTCCTAAGAGAACCTTAAGTTTAGCATGTCTTGCAGCAAGATGTTTTCTAAGCCTCAGCATTTGGCACTGTTTTCCAAGTATTTTTCTGTCCAGGAAAATAATGGACAAACTTACTTTTTGTATGTATATTTTTTAATACCATATCACCTCATTTGATACTCAAAACAACGTATAGGATAAACAAAGTTGAACCAATTATTTCAATTTTAGAGATGAGGAAACTGAGTCAAGATAGTGTTAAACATGGTAGTAATTTGAATTAATAAATATTTAAAACAGCATGTTGCAAGTACTGTGCATTTCATCCATAATTCATCTCTTCTTCATAGTCAACTATGAGATCTATACAATTTTTACTTTTAGGGTCCAGATGAAGAAATTGAGTCTTAGAGATTTGGGAACTTGTCCAATGTCATATGCAAGTGAGTGATAAAAATGGGACCCAACCAGCTCTGTCTGATGCTAAATTCTTAACCTTTGTTCTGTTTTCTATCTGTGAAATGGCTTTGAAGAGTTCTTGTCAAAGAAGAGCAGTTCAGGAAGTCAGAGAATCTGGATGGTGTAGCAATTATGAATCACTTGGACTCATATTGCTACTAAATGAGAGAACTGGAATTAAATCCATGTTCCTGACTTCAAATTGTGGGATTTTGAGTCCACCCTTTGCAGGGTCCCCTAATACTTACACACTTGAGCTGCACAGATGACCAAGTTCACAGTTGTTCATTAATTTCTTCAATCAGAAGGAAAAGTAATTGCCAACTTTAAATTTTGAATTTTCATGCTATGATCTGATTATCTATGCTGACACCTAGAGTAGTCAAATTTATTTAGCACTGATATGGACTCTATATATGATTTACAAAGAGTTGACCAAATGTTACTTGAATACTAAACCTAGAAGAATTGTGACAATAATGATAAAGCATATGGAGTACTTCTTATGTCTTAAGCACTGAGCTATAGGATTTATAAACATTACCTTATTTTCTCTTAAAACTTCCCCATTCTAAGATTATTTATATATGTCAGTACATTGTACATTTATTTTTTTACAGATGTAAATGTTAAGAGGTGTCAGATTTTCAAGGAAACCTATGTCCAGGAAATGAAATAGAGCTCCAGGAGTCTATAAAATGTCTGAGGTTCCCAGAAGCCATATATGGGCTTCTCCAGGAGACCTTAGTAAGACCAAATTGGCTGCCAGGTGAAAATGTGTTCTTATCATTCCTAAATGGAGAAGGTGACTGGAGCTGTGTTCATTTAAATGACTCAGCACTGGCCTTCCCTGGGCAGGATGCATTTTGTCCCTGTGCCGGCCGCTCTCTTGAGCCAAAACTGTTTCTGGTCCAACGATCCCCCAAGATGGTACACTTTCAGGGCAGTCAGCTTTAAAGGTGGAAATCTTACATTTGGAAAAACATTACAGAAACAACAGCATTAGGAGGAACAAAGAGAAAAATGAGCATTGATCCTATCACAGGACAAAATGTTCTGAAGATGTATTAAGTTTTGTTCAGCAGGCGACTACATGATATGAAACAATCAGTTTACTCACCTAGTGGTTACATATGAAGAGGAGTAACAGCTTCTAAATTAAAATAATACTGTTCCTTTGGTGAGTGTACATGAACATAATAGTCCATGGAATTTTTCCCCTGGTTAAATTAACTCATTGGAAATGTAGCATACTAAATGATTCCTTCCAAAAAGTAACACGTAATCATTTCTTTTTCAGGCTTGATTAAATTCCCTCTGCCGGTGAAAATTTTATATCTGTGCCTAAATTTTATGTATCCATTCCTGATCATTGAACAGAGCACAGACCCTGCATGATCCATCTCAGGTATTAGGCAAACTG
>CM053408.1:64824658-64876303 GCA_028644305.1 Xerus rutilus
GAAAATCCTTCCCCCATCACCCTCAATGCTCAAACTTCTTGTCTGACTGGAAAAACCCTACTCATCCTTCAAATGTCACTTTAAATGCTAAATCTCCTGTGATGGATCATCCAGGATTAAGCCTCCTCCGAGGTGTGCTCTCACTTTCTGCCTTTGAATAGCTTTCATTGAATTATTATGGTTTGTATGCAGGAGATTCTCCAAAAAGTCTGTGGAGTCCTGGAGGTAGATTCCATTTGTGGGCTTAATACACTACTCAGACTAAGTCCTTGAGGGACATCTGTTGAATGTTTGGAACGAATGAGAAACTGAGTAAACGAGTGAATTTTAAATGATAAAACCTCACTGAGAATGGGCATTGAATGTTCTGATATCCTTTTTAAAATGAATTCTGGCTGTTCTTAAGAATGAGAAGAGAGATGTGATATTGATATGTCTGTCTAGAGACCTGATGTGGGCTCATCACTTCAGTACACATAAAACATCTGGTTTTGAGGATAAAATTGAAGTAAACTGATGCTGTCTGCTCTGTTTCTTCAAAGTTTCTGTTATTTAGAGACTGAATGTATTTCTGTACTATAATATAGGTTTTTCCAAGGTTCGCTCTAATTTCCATGAGTCCTGAGCATCAACAACATGGCACACCCTGGCCGTCTTGCCCATTACAACATAAGTATATATGAGTTTCATCTCCTAAAACATTGCCTTGTTATCTGGTTGAAGACTAGAACTTGAGATTTGTTGACATGGCAGAAATGCCATTTAAAATTAACAAAGAGTTATGAACTTCAAGGTCAGAGACTAAAATTTAACTTTGAAGTGAATCATACTTTTTGGAAGATAGCTTTAATATAAATTGCTAGGTGTGCATTAAACCAAATGTTTTCCCACATTTTTTCTGGAAAAGACCAATAACGTAACTACAGTGCACCATTTCAGGTTAAGAAGTGAGTATTATCTTTGTCAGTATAAATTAGATGTGTTTTAGTATACTTACACTCCTGCAGATTTGGGAACAGAGGCTGAATCTCAAATACCTTCAGAGGGAAGGCTGATAAAGTCAGAGTGGAGTGGGCTAGGTGGGGTTTGGGGTAACGATTGCTCATGTTGAGGAGTAATTTGTACTCTGCTTCAGCAGATTATGGCCATGCAGGAATATGATTTTGAAATTGCTGTTTATTTTAATTTTTAAAAAAAGCAAATGACCTAGATATTTATATGAAATATCCTATTGCTTGTAACATATATTCTATTACTATAATATATATTCCATTACTCTCCTGATAATCCAAATTTTGATGAAAGAAAATGTGAACAAAAAATAAAATACATCTGCAGAGTGAATATGAACCAACAAAGTATAACCTGTTTTAAAGCAATGTTTCTCTTTAAAAATCTGAATTTACATTCTTCTGTCTCCATAACTAATTGAATGTTCTCTAGTGGGTTCTCTTGTCCCATTACCCTGTTGATAGGTTGTGGCATGCGCTGTAGTCACTGTTGTGAAATACATTTCTACTCCTGAGTACAGGAGAAGAACTGAGTACAGTTCTTCACTGATAGCTATTGCTGAAATTCCCAGTATGGTCTCAGGGTAAGCACACAGCATTCTGTAAATCTTCCTAAAACATGGTATAGGCACTTTTAATTCCCTACTGCACAGAAGGGACTAGGTTATAGCTTTTATTTATTTATCTATTTTGGGCAGTGTACTGGAGATAGAACTCAGGAGTGCTTTAATATTGAGCTACATCCTAGCCCTTTTTTTTTTTATTTTGAGACAAGATCTTGCTAAGTTACTGAAGGTCTCACTAAGTTGCTGAGGCTGGCCTGGAATTTGCCATTCTTCTGCCTCAGCCTCTTGAGTTGCTGGGATTCTAGGGGTGTGACACTGTGCCTGGCTACTAGGCTGTAAAATTAAGTTAGACTCAGGGATAGAGGACGTGAAGTATAACATAGAGAAACATCCAACATCTGTTAAAAGGAGTCACAATTAAACATTTTTTTTCCTGTAGGAGAAACACATACAACTGTTGATGCCCCCAGAAGAATAAGCACTATAGTCCTGAAATACACTTTTCAAAATTGGGGTTACTTATTTGCAAATTACCATCAGTGACACCCCACCCACCCATCCATTCCAGGTTGCCCTGCATGTAGCCTTGTCTAATTCCTTTCCAGAGTCTATATGATACTTCTAGTCTGTCTAAGCATTGTGCATTGGAAAGGACTTCTCAGAGAATGCAATGTTGGCAATTCTAAGGCCCCCAAATAACCAGGAGTACATTGATAATCTAATTTCTGATAATTGAGATTGAAGAGGAATAATGCCATAATCATGAACAGCCTTCCCTCTGTAACCATGAGAGATTGGTTCCAGGTCCTGCCACAGGTACAAAATTCCACAGATTAGCTGGGCGTGGTGGCACAAGCCTGTAACCCCAGCACTTTGGGAGGCTGAGACAAAGCCAGCTTCAGCAACGGCGAGGCGTAAGCCACTCAGTGAGACCTGTCTCTACATAAAACACAAAATAGGGCTGGGGATATGGCTCAGTGGTCAAGTGCCCTGAGTTCAATCCCTGGTACAAAAAAAAAAAAAAATCCACAGATGCTTAAGTGCGTTATATAAAATAGCATAGTATTTGCATATAACCTGTGCACATCCCGTATACTTTAAATCATCTCTATTACTTATGACTCCCCATGCAATGTAAATGCTTATAAATACTGTATTGTTTAGAGAATAGTGACAAGAAAAAGAAAGTCTGTACATGTTCAGTGCAGATGCAATCAGCAACCACCCTCGGTCTAACAACATAGTACACATCAGCAACGGTGTAACATTTTCAATCCATGATTGGTTGAATCTGTGGATGTGAAACCTAACTGTGGATGTAAAAGGTTTTTTGACTTATTCTTCCAGACTGATGAGGCCTCTGTTGTATGAATTACAGTGTATTACATAAAAACATAGTGTTGTGAATTTTGTGAAAACCCAATTAACAATTTTATATGACAGCAAAGGAACATCAGGCTGTACTACTCTCAGCATTACTGGTATTAGATATTAGTCGATTTTACAAGAATCAAGTATGTGGCATGTCGTATCACTCTTGTTTCTTTTTGCCCATATCACTGGGGCTCCCCTTGCTGCTTAGTGCTCTGATAAGCTCAAATCATTCTTTATTCTCCCTGCCTTTCCATAACTCCTCAGTACCACCCCACCCCAAGCCTACAATGTAAGATCACTTTACCAAAATAAACGGAATGAATTTTATGAGCAGCATGAATAGCAACACGAGTATAGAGTATGTCCAAATTAAATCATTCTATTTCAGAATATTGACATCATCATCTTCTGCTTCCTAATAATCATGTTATCCTTACAAAAGGCAACATTAAAAATTGCCAGTATAGGATTTTATAGAATTTTAGTTCTCTTTAGAAGTTCAGCTTTATTTGTCCTGAAACTCCTTTTCTTTCAAGTCCTTCTGCTACCTTATCCTTCTAGCTATGCTTTAAACACTTCCCAGCTTAGTGCATCAAAAGGACCCAGACCTTTCTTATTACTTTCACATGAAAGAGCTATCAAAGTAATTGGGATAACCCAAAGAGACAAATGAGAGTTGTCTGGCCATAATTTTTAATGCTTTCTCATATGTCTCCTTGGTCAAAATACAATTTGACCAAAACTCTTACGGATACATATGAGTTTCTGCTACATTAGAGAAGCAGCCTGTGCTTCATTCAATCTGTATGAGAGGCAACATGGGAGATGTTAGCTCACCTTGGCTTTAAATCTTCTCAACTTGGTCTACATAGCTTTGCTGTCTGTTCTAAAGATTAATGAGAGGATCCTCAAGTTGTTATTCAACTGATTGCTGAGTACCCATTTTCACATCCTCAGGGAATTTCATTTTTGGGGGAGTGGAGTCACCATGGATTGAACCCAGGAGTGTTTAACCACTGAACCACATCCCCAGCCCATTTTTTATTTTTTATTTAGGGACAGGATTTTGCTAAGTTGCTTAGGGCCTAGCTATATTGCTGAGGCTAGCTTTGAACTTGTGATCCTCCTGCTTCAGTTTCCCCTGAGTCACCAGAAGAAACTTCACTTTTAATGTCACTTTATTGAGAAGTGGTCAATGGCTTTGGAGAGGGGAGCTTTGAGGAAAACTAAAAAATGCTAGAGGGCCCCCTCTGTAGAAAATTAGTAGGAAAGGGAAAGACAGGCTGGTTTCAACTTGAATTCATACCACACTGGCTGTGTTCCTTTGTTTCTAGGTGATAGAAACAATTAAAATGGAAATCCAAGACCCGGTGGGATAAAAAGAGGTAGATCACTGCCTGTCACTCTAAATATGCAGACTCTAGCTCTGCCTGACTCACCCACACTTGTGAAACCTGAGTCTGGAGGGCTGAAGATCTCATTCACATACCTGATAATTTGTCTTCTATTTCCACAGCACATATATTAATTACCAACCAAATCAAAGTTTAAATATGACTCAGTTTTCATTTTGGTTGGGGGAGAGGTGAATGTGGGGGTTCTTTCTATCCTAACAACCAGAAAAGACCAAGGTGACTTTGGCGAGGAAGTTGCCTTGTGATACCATCATTATCAGTAATTAGCCACAGTTAGTAAGCTTCTATTAATCAAATCCACATCTGGAAAGACTTTAATTCTGTGAGATGAACAGTGTTGTTTGCAAAATTTAAAGCATGGAAGGTAACACTGCATAACTTTACAAACCAGTGCAGAGGAAAAAAGAGAGAAAAGCTTTAGCATCACAACACAGATAATCTTATCTAATTAAACTCATTATCAGTATAATTATATGTAATATCTATATGCATAATACAGAATAATTAAAAGTATTCTCTCTAGAAATTTGGGAACTCGAAAATACAACTACGCATATTTTCACATGCTACTTAATGAGATGTTATAATAAATGTCTAAACATATCGTAAGCTCCATAAAGCTAAGATTGACCAAAAAGGGAAAGAAAAAGACTAGTTTTTTCAGAATCTTTTTTGAAACACCAGAGAGGTAACAACCTATTAAAAAATATATCTAGGACTTAGAATTTCCACTTTTAAGCACAGAGTAATTTTCTCCTCTGGAATAAATCTTGCCCTTTGACTCATCTTGTTAACAACCAACCGTGTGGCCCCAGGTTTTATTTAATTTTACTAATCCAAAGACTTCCAGGGGGCTCTATCTAGACCTAGCTTTAGCACAGCATCTACTATACTTCTGCTTGTTCTAGATGTAATAGAAAGAGCACCATACAACTCAGATGACCTGGATTCCAATCTCTAGCCTTGGATTTTCTAGTCAGCGAACTTTGGCTTTTCACTGAGTTTTTTTTTTTCTCTTAAAGTTCTTTTGCAAAGGTCAAGTCATTTCATGTTTTTAAATTGTTCTACAAATGGAAGACAAAGATATTCTTTTTTTTTTTTACTTCTAATTAGTTACACATGACAGCAGAATGCACTTTGACACATTGTGCACAAATGGAGAACAACTTCTCATTTCTCTGACTGTACACAATGCAGAGTCACGCTGTTCATGCAATCATATGTACGTAGGGTAATAATGTCCATCTCATTCCACCATCCTTTCCACATGCACACACCCTTTCCCCTCCCCTCACTCACCTCTGCCCAATCCAAACATCCTCCCTTCTTTCCTAGTCAGCCCCAAAGACAAAGATATTCTTACAATATAAAATGTAAGTATGAAAATTCTGTGCATGTTAGCCACAACCTCTTATTTAGGCATTTATTGTTGCTTACTTCCCCTGTGGGAACACATCTCATTTGAATAATGATATAGGATTGAATTTTTATTTTGTAATTAACTAATACTCAAATTATATCCATTCTGAAAGATTAATTGGAGCTGGTTTTTGTCATTATTATTATTTCCTAAATATATCAAAAAACATAAAATATTTCCCATGCTTTATTTATAAATTCAATAAGGGCTAAAAATCAACCAGTCTTCCTGGCCAACTGACATAATTGTAGGTCATTCTATTCCTGACACTAAAATATTTATAATGGTTTAAAATTATTTAATGCAGTAAAACTTCATAGTAAGATCTATTTCTACCTTATTTAGATATGCAACTAACTCTAAAAGAAATTCAGTACATTTTCAAAGAAGCCTTCACTCTACACCACACTTGGCATAAAAAGAACCTCCTCCTACAGCCCATGGCTGACAGTTCCCAAATGGTTCACTGACCCCAAACACTCACTCCCAGTCTCAGTGCCTATCTACCCTTTGTGCCTTCATTCATCCACTCAGCTCAGTAGCCCAACGTTTCTTGGCATCGCATGCTTTTCACACAAAAGCCCCTTTGCCTTGTCCTCATACCCTGGCATATGTGCGAAGAATCCTTAATCTAACACTGCTCAATATTCAACAATATTCAGCCTCATTCACGGGACTTTTACTCTGTTAAACTGCCTCAATCCCTTCATGCAAAAGTATTTATTGAGAATTGACTGGGCAATGCTGTAAGGACTGAGGCCACACAACAACGATCCCCGCACTTACAGAGCTTAGTCTTCAGAGGAAGTGGAGAAATAGAAAATAAACAACATAATAAATAAGTAAATTGTTTAGTATGTTAGGAGGTGATAAAAGTTATGGTAAAAAATACAGTGGAATAGGGGGAGTAGGAGTGCCAAGGTAGATGGTGGTAGGAGGAAGAAACCAAGTGGTCAGGATACGCTTCACTGAGCTGCTGCGATCTGGTGAAGCTCTAAAGTGATCAGGAAGGAGGTGCCTGGATATTTGGATAAGAAGTTTCCTCCTGGTGAGCATAACAAAGCACAGTGAAAAGTGGGTGAGCAAGCGGCAGGGTTACGCAAAGGGGAGCAATTGTCATAATTTGTTGGTAATTATAACTGAAGAGGGAGGATAATATATGAAGAGTAAGAAAAGGGTGGTAGGACAATTAGCCATAGATCTCAGTGGGCATGAAAGACTGTAGCAGTTGGAATTCTTGAAGGTGGGATACGGAAGTATAGGAAGGAGACTGGAGAGGGGCACGCTTAAAGCTGAGATACTGGGTGGGGTGTTCTTGGTATTGACATGGTGTGTGGCAAGGGCAGACCAGGCTTATACAAGAATCACAGAAACCAAAGAGGACTCAAGAAAGATAACAACTTTAGGGGAAAATCCCAGTGGCTTTCTAGGGTTAGATTTATTATTAGTAGTTTATGGTTTGCCTGTCTTTAGTATCAAAATAAGCTGGGCTCTGACCTCTCAAATATTCTCTTCTTTGCATCTAAGTATTTGCTTATTTATATTTTCTCTTATTATTCCTTTCCCAATCTAACTCTAACTGAAGCCTGGCCCTCTCTCCAAGACTCCTTCCCCAAAGCATTGTCCCTCTCACCTCTCATCACCATGACCATGGAGGCATGGTAGGTGTCCTGCTTGCGTCCTGCAGCTGGCTTCAGACTATTGCCTTTGCCACCCTCCCTGAGGCCCGTAGCTTTAAGACTTGTGACATCTGAACATCTCACTCTCATCCCTCTTGGTGCATTTGTAGAACTTTGGCTCATTTTCTCTCATTCTTTTAAGAATTTAGTCCCAGTTTCACTATTATTCTCTTATAAACTGCATCTGCACCATTCTTGATTAATGTAATATTTGTGAACACAATAGTTCCAATAAGCTGCCCATTCATTCATTGATCAAATATTTGCTGGATGCCAAAAGTATATCAAGCACAGTTCCAGGAGTGTAAGCTACAGCATTAAAATAAAAAAAAAAAAATTCCTGCTTTTAAAGGGATTACATTCAAGTGGAGAAGACAACCACAAAACAAAACTGCAAAAGTAAAACATATAGTATTTTAGATCATAAATGCTAAGAAGAAAAGAATAAATCCAAGAACATAGATACCTAATGTGTGCAGTGTGTGTGTGTGTGTGTGTGTGTGTGTACTTGGGGTAGATGTGGTTAGGAGTTTGAAATTTGAAGATAGAGTGGCCACTGGTGACATCTAGCTAAAGACATGAGATTACTGCAAGTACAGTCATTTTCATTCCTGGATATTCTCTTCTTCACCAGTCCTGTCCTATGCACTAGCTCAGCCATGTTGTTCCATGACGTACCCTAGAACTTCTCAATTCCAAGAAGCAAGCCCTTATCTTCTGCCTCATCCCTGCCACTCTTCTTACCACTCCTGCACCTCAATCCCCACCCTCAGGTATTCCAGCTCGAACACTCCTCCATCCCCCTGGGAACTATCGTTGCTTAGTTGTCTTACCAACATCTTATTATTTCCCACTCCCCTTGTGTATTCACTTCCCTCCTTAACTAGTTGTTATTTACAGTCCATCGTTAAAATCACTCCCTTGTAAATAGTATATACACTTAACTACTTGCCTACTCCCACTCGGCAGAAACCCAGTCTTAATTAAACACTCAATATTGCACCTCAACAGCTAAATGTAGTAATTACTTCTTACATTTTCCAATGTCCTTAAGCCTTTAATAGTTTCTATGGCTGCCTTGATCTTAGTAGAGGATCTTCTCTCCTGTATTACCGAGAACCTCAATTTCTGTACAGTCCCAACATAACATTTACCAAAAACTCATAGCAAGCAAATATACTATGCCATGTCTCTTTTTGCAAGTATAAACTGCCCATGACTTTCTTTAGAATAAACTTCCGTTTAGTCAGGAAGAAACCTGTCTGAAGTTAAGGTGGAACATCAAAGCCGTTTTGATCTATATGCAGACAATAATATATCCATCTACGCAGTTCACTTCCTGAAGGTCTCTGCTCAAAGGTCACATGACTAGAGAGTTTCCTTGATGTTCCCACATAAAATTGCTGTGTTCCTCAACAGCCCCCACTACACATCCACTCATATAGCCCATTTTATCACTCCTAGAGTTTATGGCATTTAAAACTGACACATTCAGATATGTAACCCACTTACTTATTTGTTTCTTATTTCTCTGCTTACCTACAAACTTCAAGAAGACAGGTACTGTTTTGTCTACTGCTGATTCCCCAGCACCTGAAACAGTATCTGATGAATAGTAGCTATTCTATAATTGTTTTTTAAGACTAAATGAATGAAACACCAGACTCTTTCTGATAACTAAATGTAATTTACTTGACTCCATAAGTTCCAACTTTTTTTTTTAATAAATTTTTTTTTTTTTAGTTGTAGATGGACACACTGTCTTTATTTTATTGCTTTGTACGTGGTGCTGAGGATTGAACCCAGGGCCTCACGCATGCGAGGCAAGCACTTTACCGCTGAGCTACAATCCCAGCCCCAGAAGTTCCAACTTTTACAAGAAAGACACTTGTGAATCTGATGGAAACTGGAATATTTTTATAGAAAAATGTTCATAAAGACACACTCCTTTAATTTTTGCTTATAATTTCAGAGAATATTATTGACCTCACAAGGTCCTAGGACACCATGAAACCTCTAGGATTTCATGGGGAAACCTCTTCAGATTAGAGCATATTTGTAAATGTTGAAGCATTTTGAATTCTATATTTCATATTTGTGGCAATCATTCTCACAAATTTATACATATTATATCTCTAATTTATACATAGCTTATCTCTACTGCAAAATATTTTAACATAGTGAACTAAGGTAACACGCCTAAAGGTCACTCTCACATGCTACTAAAAATGGTCCTCAAATGTGGCAATGCCATCAGATTCCCTGATGAACTGTTTCAGGGAAAACATTTTGAATATTCTAGGACTTTTTAATAAACTCTTGATTTCATATCAAATAAGCAAATTTATATTTTACTCTTTTTTAAAAAACAGCATAGTATATTTGAGATTCTTAATTTCATGTCTATATCTTCAAAAAGAATGACAACCAAACACAATATCTTTTATATTATTAAATGCCTAAACTGCTAATAAATCAAGAATGCACAAAGGAATGCAGAAATGTTAACAGAGTTTTCATGTGGGCCAGGCTATTTTAATATAAATACACCCAGATTGGGGGATATAAGATGGCGGCCTAGATGGACACTGTGTTCCTAGTCTCTCCACGACCTGGGCTAAAAGCGGTGGGAATACTGTTTCTCTGCAAGTTATTAGAGGACCCCTGACAGCAGCTCCCAAGCAGGAATTCCAGCCCAGTGCTGATGAGGGTCTCCAGGCTCCAGTGTTTGTGCAGGACCGTGGCTGCTTGCCCTGCAGGATCCGCTTTAGTGCAAGACCCACTCCCATGTAGGACCCCTGGCTCTAGTGTCCATCCACACAGGACCCCTAGCTGATGCTCCCATGCAGGACCCCTGGCTGCTGCTCCTGTGTGGACCTCTATCTACCAGCATGGAGCTCCCCTGTTTGCCTGCACCTAAGGACACTGGACAGGATCTGGAGACAGCCTCCTACTTCAACACAGCATGCCACAGAGCTGCATCACCAAACACGTTGCCCAATGCCACCAGCCAGCCCACCCTGACACTCTATCTCGGAAAGCAGACACCTCCACTGTGGGACACCTTTGTTGCCATCTTGGAGTATCCTCAATATGGAAATCAGCATCTTTAGTTGGGTAACCCCCAGGCTGGGACACCAGCTGGGGCCCAGAAGGTACTCATGAAGGTACTCATAGTTCCCCAGCTCCCATTTCTCCCCTACAGCCACTAACTGGCTGGGTGCTTGCAGCTACATGGTCAATCTGTAGCTCTCAAAGCCTGGTCCTGACCTGCCTGGCACAGAAAGCTCTCCACAACCTCCAGAGAGAGAAGTTCCCAATTGGAAAGTAGAAAGGGAGGGGTTCAGAAGACACAGTTTATATACTAAATGAGAGACCAGGAACTGTGAGGTCTATAGGCAATGTAAGAAGATACATCCAGGTGCCAAAATCAAGGAAGTCCTTGGAGTGGAGTCTTCCCATGGGGTTTGGAAAGTGCTAAATCCTGCCTTCAGAAGCTCTGCCTCTAAGACCAAAACACAGACACTAATAACCTACACCATCTCAGGGGAGATACAAGTAAACAACAGATACCCCACCTATTGGACAAGAAGGGAAGCAATCCTTTTCATTTACCTTGAGATTTTTTTCTATTATCTTTTTTTCCCTTTTCTTTTTTCTCTTTTCTCTCACTCACTCTTTTCCCATCCTCACATCCCCAACATTTGTGAAACCAAGTATTTTTCATGCATTAGGCTACTGAGGACTGGGATATCTGATTAGTATATTATAGTTGTATTATATAGTCTTTGATCTTCAATTTTTCCATTTTTTTATTTTTCTTAATTTCTATGTTTCCTTGGTTTTTTTTTTACTCTATTTTCTTTCTACTTACTTGTCTTCCCCAAATCTCTTTCTCTCTTTTCTACTACTAGCCAACTTCTTTTGGATTCCTCTCTCATGCTTCCTAGGATCTAATAACTTTATAACCATACTTCCTACCTCCCTAACATCTCATCCTACACCCCACCCCTGGGTCTCTCTAGTCCACCAGCAAAACTGTAGACCCTTTTGCAAACTGATTGTATATATTATAGATACTAATTGAACTCATAATTTCTGTATATTGTGACAAAGCCGTAAATGTCCTATTAGGAGTTACTTGGTTTAAAGCTATATATTGTTTGTATTGGGATCTGTTAATATTGTTCTCCTCCTTAAAGGAGAGGTATTGGAACCCTGCAGGGAATCTATAAACCTATAGGATAAAGACTGTAACACCTCGGATTCCCCATGTGAGAATGTAAGACACACAAACAACATGAAAAAACAAGGGAAGAAAGTGCCCCAAACAAACCAAGATACTACATTATTAGAATCCATGGTCATCACAGCAGAAGAAATGTCAGAGAAGGAGTTCAAGTTGTATGTAATTAAAATGCTCTGTGAATTAAAGGATGATATAGGAGAGCAAATGCAGGCAGCAAAAGATCATTTTGATACAGAGCTACATAGGCAAATATAGGAAGCAAAAGATTACTTCAACAAGGAGATACAGATTCTGAAACAGAATCAAATAGAAATCCTCAAAATTAAATAAACAATAAACCAAATTAAAAACTCAATAGAAAGCATCACCAACAGATTCAATCACTTGGAAGACAGAACTTCAGACAATGAAGACAAAATATTGAATCTTGAAAATAGAGTTGACCACACAGTGAAGATGGTAAGAAACCATGAGTAGAATATCCAATAATTATGGGATAACATGAAAAGACCAAACTTAAGAATTATTGGGATAGAGGAAGGCATAGAATTTCAAACCAAAGGAATGAACAATCTGTTCAATGAAATAATATCAGAAAAATTTCCAAACATGAAGAATAAATCAGATAATCAAATATAAGAGGCTTGCAAGACACCAAATGTTCAAAATCACAACAGATCTACACCAAGACACATTATAATTGAAATACCTAGTATACCAAATAAGGAGAGAATCTTAAAAGCCATAAGTGAAAGGAATCAGATTACATATAGGGAGAAACCAATTAGGATGTCTGCAGACTTCTCAACCCAGACTCTTAAAGCTAGAAGAGCTTGGAACCACATATTTCAGGCTCTGAAAGACAATGGCTGCCAACCAAGAATCTAACATCCAGCAAAATTAAGTTTTAGATTTGGTGATGAAATATAAACCTTCCAAGATAAACAAAAGTTAAAAATATTTATGGCAAGAAAGCCTGCACTACAGAACATTCTTGGCAAAATATTCCATGAGGAGGAAATAAAAAAACAACAATAAAAACCTGCAAAGGGAGGAACTACACTAAAAAGGCCAATTAAAGGAGAAACCTAGTCAAGTTAAAAGCTAAAAATAAACCAAAATGTCTGGTAATACAAACCATGTCTCAATAATAACCCTGAATGAGAATGGCCTAAACTCATCAATTAAAGGACATAGACTGGCAGATTGAATTTTAAAAAGACCCAAGAATATGCTGCATCCAAGAGACTCATCTCATAGGAAAAGACATCCACAGACTGACCGTGAAAGGATGGTAAAAAATGTATCACTCAAATGGACTGTGTAAATAAGCAAGGGTTTCCATCCTCATATCAGATAAAGTGGACTTCAAGCCAAAGTTAGTGAAAAGTGAAAAGAAGGTCATTTCATTCTGTTTAAGGGAATCATACATCAACAAGGCACAACTGCTCCAAACAATGGGGCATCTATGTATATCGAACAAACCCTTCTCAAGTTCAAGAATCAAATAGACCGCAACACAATAATATTGGGTAACTTTAACACCACCTCTCTCACAATTGGATAGATCTTCCAAACAAAAACTAAACAAAGAAACCATAGAGCTCAATAAAACAATCAATAATCTAGACCTAACAGACATATATATAATATTCCATCTTTCAACAAGTGGATAAACTTTTTCTCAGCAGCACATGGATTCTTCTCCAAAATAGATCATATGTTATGCCACAAAGCAAGTCTTAGCAAATACAAAAAAATAGAGATACTACCCTGCATTCTATCTGACCATAATGGAATAAAATTTGAAATTAATGACAGATTAAAAAATATAAGCTACCCCAGAATGTGGAGACTCAATAATATGCTATTGAATGATGCTTGAATAACAGAAGACATCAGGAAGGAGATAAAAAAAAATTCTTACAGGTAAATGAGAACTCTGATACAACATATCAAAATCTCTGGGATACTATAAAGGCAGTGCTAAGAGGAAAGTTCATTGCATTAAGCTCATTCATTAAGAGAAGAAAAGTCAACAAATAAATGACTTGACCCTACATCTCAAAGCCCTAGAAAAAGAGGAACAAACCAACACCAAATGAAGTAGAAGACAGGAAAAAATTAAAAGCAGGGCTGAAATCAAATGGAATTTAAACAAAGGAAACAATTTAAAAAATTGACAAAACAATAAGCTGGTTCTTTGAAAAAATAAATAAAATTGACAAACCCTTAGCTACTGTAATGAAAAGGAGAGAGAAAACCCAAATTACTAAAATATGTGATGAAAATACGTGATGAAAAAATGTCATGACAGACTTTACTGAAATATAGAGGATAATTAAAAACTATTTTGAAAATCTATACTCCAGTAAAATAGAAAACCCTGAAGATACTGACAAATTTCTAGAGACATATGACCTACTCAAACTGAACCAAGAGGACATTCATGACTTAAACAGATCAATTACAAGCAAAGAAATAGAAAACAGCATCAAAAGCCTACCAACCAAGAAAAGCCCTAGACCAGATGGATTCTCAGCCAAATTCTACAAGATTTACAAAGAAGAACTAACTCCAATACTCCTCAAATTATTCCATGAAATAGAAAAGGAAGGAACCCTTCCAAACTCATTCTATGAGGCTAGTATCACCCTGATACCAAAACCAGACAGAGATATATCATAGAAGGAAAATTTCTGACCAATATCCCTGATGAATATAGATGCAAAAATTCTCAATAAAATTTTAGCAAATCGCATACAAAAACATATTTAAAAAATAGTGCACTGTGATCAAGTTCAGTTCATTCCAGGGATGCAAGGTTGGTACAACATATGGAAATCAATAAATTTAATCCATCACTTCGATAGACTTAAACATAAGAATCATATGATTTTATCAGTTGATGCAGAGAAAGCATTTGAAAAATACAGCACCCTTTCATGTTTAAAACACTAGAAAAACTAGGGATAGTAGAAATATACCTCAGTACTTTAAAAGCAATCTATGCTAAACCCAAGGCCAACATCATCCTAAATGGGGAAAAATTGAAAGCATTCCCTCTAAAAACTGGAACAAGACAGGAATGCCCTCTTTCACCACTTCTGTTCAACATAGTCCTTGAAACTCTAGTCAGAGCAACTAGACAAAAGAAATTAAAGGGTACAAATAGTAAAAGAAGAACTCAAACTATCATTATTTGCCAATGATATGATTCTATACTTAGAGGATCCAAACAATTCCACCAGATAATTTTTAGAATTAGTAACTGAATTCAGAAAAGCTGCAGAACATAAAATCAACACGCTTAAATCAAATGCATTTCTATATGTCAGTGATGAATCCTCTGAAAGAGAAATCAGGAAAACTACTCCATTCACAATAGCTTCAAAAAATAAAATAAAATACTTGAGAATCAATCTAACAAGAGAGGTGAAAGACCTCTGCAATGAAAACTATAGGACACTAAAGAAAGAAATTGAAGAAGACCTTAAAAAATGGAAATATCTCCCATGCTCTTGGATAGGCAGAATCAATATTCTCAAAATGGCCATACTACCCAAAGCACTACACAGATTCAGTGTGATCCCAATTCAAATCCCAATGTCATTCCTTACTGAAATAGAAAAGGCAAACATGAAATTCATTTGGAAAAATAAGAGACCCAGAATAGCCAAAGCAATCCTTAGCAAGAAGAATGAAGCAGGAGGCAACACAATACTAGACCTTAAACTATACTACAAAGCTATAGTAACAAAAACAGCATGGTATGGGCACCAAAATAGACACATAGACCAATGGTACAGAATAGAAGACTCGGAGACAAACCCATAAATACAGTTATCTCATACTAGACAAAGGTACCAAAAACATACACTGGAGAAAGATAGCCTCTTCAACAAATAGTGCTGGGAAACTGGAAATCCATGTGCACAGAATGAAACTAAACCTCTATCTCTCATCATACACAGAGCTCACTTCAAAGTGGATTAAGGACCTAGGAATTAGACCAGAGATATTGTGCCTAATAAGGAAAAAGTAGGCCCAAACCTTCAGCACATTGGATTAGGCCCCGACTTCCTTAATAAGACTCCTAAAGCACAAGAAATAAAGGCAAAAATCAATAAATGGGATGAATTCAAACTAAAAAGCTTCTTCTCAGCAAAAGAAATAATCAATGAGGTGAAAGAGAGCCTACATTTTGGGATCAAATTTTTGCCACACACACATCAGATAGAGCACTAATCTCCAGGATATATAAAGAACTCAAAAAATTTAACACCAAAAAATTTAAAAAACCCACAAACAACCCAGTCAACAAATGGGCTAAGGAGCTGAACAGAAACTTCTCAGAAGAAGACATACAATTAATCAACAAATACATGAAGAAATGTTCAACATCTCTGGCAACTAGAGAAATGCAAATCAAAACTACTCTAAGATTTGATCTCATGCCAATCAGAATGGCAGTTATCAAGAATACAAGCAACTAAGTGCTGGCAAGGATGTGGGGGAAAGGCACACTCAGACATTGCTGGTGGGACTGCAAATTGGTGCAACCAATATGGAAAGCAGTATGGAGATTCCTTAGAACATTTGAAATGGAACCACCATTTGACCCAGCTATCCCACTCCTTGGTTTATACCCTAAAAGTATAGATAGTGATTCCACTTTTTCCTTATTAGGCACAACATCTCTGGTCTAATTCCTATAGTATGCTGTTTTTAAGTCTTTAGGGTATAGACCAAGGAGTGAGATAGTAATGCAGCCACTTCAATATTTATAACAGCACAATTCACAAATTGTGAATTGTCAAACTGTGGAAGCAACCTAAATGCTCTTCAATAGATGAATGGATAAAGAAACTGTGGTGTATGTATATACACAATGGAATATTACTCAGCAATAAAAGAAAATAAAATTACGACATTTGCAGGTAAATGGATGGAGTTGGAGAACATCATGTTAAGTGAAGTAAGCCAATCTCAAAGAACCAAAGGCCAAATGTTTTCTCTGATTAGTGGATGCTGATACATAATGGGAGTGGGGGTGGGGAGCATGGGAGAAATTGAAGAACTTTGGATAGGCCAAAGGGGAGGTAGGGGAAGGAAGGGGGCAGGGGTAGCAAAGATGGTGGAATGAGATGGACATCACTACCCTAGGTACATGTATGAAGACACAAATGGTGTGACTCTGTCTTGTTTACAACCAGAGAATTGGAAAATTGTGCTCCATATGTGTACTATGGCTTGAAATACATTCTTTTGTTTTAAAAAATAAAAATAAATAAATTTAAAATAAATAAATAAATAGATAAATCAATATACCCAAATAAAGCATTACTCAATTACTCATTTCTGGAATGACTATTTTTGAGTTAATAAAGCCATACTCAGATGAGAAAGTTACAAGAACATTATCTTGAAAAACAGCTGCCTGTGGAAAAGGCCCTTTTTCCTTATTGCTTCTGCTTCTGTAAATACCCTTCCTGCTAGAGATCCTTGTGCAAGGTCTTTAGTCACATAGGCCAGAAAATTTTTAAAACCTCCAACGACAGGACAGGTCTGAGATGACACCAAATGGCCTATAAATGTAAGAAACTGGATCGGGCTCAGCTCAGAATAAAGACTCCTCTGGGCCTGCCAGCATGATAAACTTGAGTTTTCCCACTCTCCAACGGTGGCTTGGTGCTTCCCCATCTGTCTGTTACCTGTAACATTTTGGTTCCTTGACTGTGAAGTGAAAATCATGCAGGCCCTTTGAGCCACTGCTGTGGCAGGTCACTTGGGCAGGAGTGTGTGGTGCCCCTCAGATCCAATTAGATGGAGCCACCCGGTAGTTCCAGGATCTCCTTTGCCTAGAGGACCTCTGCAGCTATGGTGGGAACCATCACTCAGACTCCCTGGAGAGTCAGACCAACTCCTGCACGGTCATCAGGATAAAAGTAATTTTCCAAGACCCAAGACCTTAGCCAGGCCTGTTCATATGGATACAAGGGGAAGTTGATCACCTCCCATGACCACCTGTGAGGGGCTATCTATCAGTACAGGGGACTCCCAAAGTGGGGAGGCAATGTTTTAAATTCTTGAGTGCATGTGTGTTACTGTGAAACTTTGTGGCTCCACGGCTTTGTGTTATGGAGTCTCAATGAGTCTTAACCTGTGGTTCCATGGTAACTTTGCATGGCATAACAGTGATTCACATCCTGTAATAGGACCTCTGACCAGGCCCAGGGTTTATATGGGTAGAACTGCAGCCAAACAGTACCTAAGCTCCCTTCAGGGTCCTGGCCAGGCAGACTCCTTGAGTGACCCTCCCTTGTCTGTTTTGTGACATAGCACTGGAGGGAACCCATTCTAAGCCTAAAGTTTTAGACTATATTATTAAACATTTTAAGAAAGGCTATTCTGGGGATTACAGAATTAAGTTGACCAACGGCCAACTCTCTGTATTCTCTGTGGACTTAAGTGGCCTGCTTTTGGTGTTGATTGGCCTTCAGAGGGCATCCTCCATGTCCCTACCAACAAGGCAATTTTCCATGTTGTCACTAGAGACCCAGGCCACCCAGATCTTCTCGGCTTCAGAGTGCCTGGACTTTGCCCCCATGGGTACAGTTCTGTGTTAACTCCAAGGGCCAGTATGTGTTTTATTGGCCAGAAACACTGCAACTCCAAATCCCAACAAGCCCATCCATCAATGGAACCCCAAAGAAGAGCCTCTGTCTCTACCACCCTACCTGCTTCCAGCCCACCAGCCTCACTGCCTGATACCCTACCAGCATCTCTCTTACAGATTGCAGACCCCTTTCCACCAGAAGACTCTCATCCAGAACCTATGGAAAGACTACTCAGGTCTTCCCAGCAGCCACAATTGTTCCCTGCATGAGACTTGTGAGCCCCAATAAGTCAATCTGTATGGAACCATCCAGGAAGGGTTCTCTGTTATCTACTATCAGACTTTCAGCACTACCAATCTCCTGAATTGGAAGCACCATACCCCCCTTATTCAGAAAAGCTGCAAGCACTAATAGATCTCCTGGAGTCCATCTTCCAAATCATTGACAGACTTGGGGAGACTGCCACCAGCTCCTCTTCACCCTCTTCAATACAAAGGAAAGGAGACATATCCTGACAGCAGCTCAAAAATGGCTCCAGGAACAAGTTGTTATACAAGAGGTTGACATGGAAGCTTGGGCAAGAAAAGCAGCCCAGATGAGGACCTGGGATCATAACTCTGAAGAAAGGCACAACCAACTGGAATGATACCAAACTGCCCACCTTCAAGTAGTATATGCAGGTGAGAAAAAAAATTCACCAACATATCTAAACAACTACAGTACTCCAGAATCCAGAAAAGCCTCCCTTGGAGTTCTGCCAAAGGCTATGTGAAGCCTTTTGAATCTTCATTCTAATCAAGAAGCCTCTCAGAACCAACATGTTCAATGCCACCTCCATGGCCCAGTCCAGCCCAGATATCGAAGAAACTCCAGAAGCTGGAGGGATTTGCAAGCAGGACTACTTCCCAGTTACTCAAGGTGGCCAACAAGGTCTTTGTCGACCAGGATCCAAACACACAAAGGGAGACAAACGAGCTTGTGAAACAGAAGGTATTCCTCCTGCTGGCAGTACTTAGATGTGCAGACCCCCACCAGATGCCCTGGACCATCTCACAAGAACCAGACTCCTGGAAGCTGGCCCTCATTCCAGAAGGACCAATGTGCCTACTACAAGGAGATAGGCCATTGGAAAAGTGAGTGCCCAGATGGGGGAAAAAAAAAAAAAGGCTCAGACCACTCAGAAGAACCAGCCACCAAACTGGGAAAGCCAATAGTGAGTGGAGCCTACTACTGGAGAGCAGCCTTATCAGTTTGGCTGGGATGGACTCTGAATAGGGAAGACTAGGCTCATTCATTCTTGGCCCTCACAAGTTGAAATAATGGTTGGAGGCCACCCAGTGATATTCATGGTTGACACAGGTACTGAACATTCTGTGGTCACTTGGCCCATCTAGTAAAGGGGTGACCATAATGAGAGCAACCAGCTCATAGGCAGCCTGATCTTTCTGCAAATCCCACACCTGTAACCTCAGGGGGACATTTGGTATCACATGAGTTCTTGTATTTGCCAGATTGCCCAGTTCCCCTCCTAGGAAGGGATCTTCTCTCAAAGTTAGGAGCACAGATCACTTTCACTCCTGATGGTCCCACCTGCCCAACCCTGGGAAAAGAATCGCCATGATCATGGTGGTGACACTACCTCAAAGGGAT
This sequence comes from Xerus rutilus, assembly GCA_028644305.1. Lineage (NCBI taxonomy): Eukaryota > Metazoa > Chordata > Mammalia > Rodentia > Sciuridae > Xerus > Xerus rutilus. The sequence continues at coordinate 64,844,642 of CM053408.1, forward strand.
GAATGGAGATTTATCTTCAAAATCACGCCACCACTGAGAACTCTTCCTCCCTGCTCCAAGAATTCCCTATGGTCTGGGTGGAGGGATGGTCAAGAAGTTACCCCCATTAGTAGTTGCACTGAAGCCAGGAGCAGAGCCCATCAGACAGTGTCCCTTTTTGAGGAAATCACATTATGGGATAAAAAGACACCTTCAGAGACTGAGAAACTCCAGAATCCTGACTGAATGCCAATCTCCCTGACACACTTCTCTACTGCTGGTGCAAAAACCCAACAGCAGGGATTATGGACCATTTCAAGACCTCTGGGCAGTTAGCAAGGCTGTGGTCACCCTTCACCTGGCGGTTCCGAACCCCTACACTCTCCTCAGCCTAGTCCTACCCCAAGCCAAGTGTTCCATTTGCCTGGACCTAAAGGATGCCTTCTTCTGTCTCCAGTTGGCCCAGACCAATCAGCCCCTCTGCATTTTTGTAAAAATATTTTTTGAGTTGTTGATGGACTTTTATTTTATTTATTTATATGCGGTGCTGAGAATCGAACCCAATGCCACACACATGCTAGGCAAGTGCTCTACCACCAAGTCACAACCCCAGCCCCCCTCTTCGCATTTGAATAGAAGTACCCTGAAACTGGGAAGAAGACTGAACTAACCTGGACTCAACTTCCCCAGGCTTCAAAAACTCCCCCACCTCATTTAGAGAGGCACCAGGCAGGGATCTGGCTGCCTTTCCTGGGAACTATCTAAACTGTAGCCTCCTCCTTTTAGCCAGCCCAGGTCAGGAGGCACTAGCCCTCCTCTTGAAGGCCAGATACAGAGTGTCCTGGAAAAAGGCCCAAATCTGCCAACAACCCGTAAAATACCTTGGGTTCAGCACCGCACGGGGCACCAGTCCTTAGGGCCAGAATGGAAGCAGGCCGTCTGCTCTATCCCCAGGCCCAACACCAAGAGGAATGTCAAATCTGGATTCCTGGGTATTCAGTGCTGGCTAAGCCACTACACAAGGCTGTCAAAGGATCAGAAAATGACCCTCCACACTGGGGAACTGAACAGGAATATGCTTTCCAGGAGAGTAAATGACTAACCACAGCACCAGCCCTCAGGCTGCCTGATGTAATAAGAACATTCAATATCTTTTTGGTGGAGAAAAATAGGACTAATCGTGAGGTCCTCATCCCTCAAGAGTTCATTTCTTGGCAGCTGCCAGAGGCTTACTTACCAAAACTACCAGACTCGGTGGCAGTGGGACGGCCCCCATGCCTAAAAGCTCTGGCAGCCACAGGGGTCCTAGTCCAGGAGGCTGACAAGCTGACACTAGGACAAAACATCAGTGTACAGGCTCCCCATGCTATGACCGCCCTGGTGGACAGCAAGGGACACCAATGGCTGACCAGTGGCTGGATGGCCCACTACAAGGACTTTTATGCAAAAAACCCTGAATAAAATTGCAAACTGTACACATCCTAAATGCTGCCTCCTTCCTGCCAGCCAAACTGGAATCACCCCCCTGCCATCATGACTACAAAAACCTGGCATATGAAATGCACTCCAGTCAGCTTGACCTGTCTGACCAGCCCCTCCAAAACCCAGATCTCACCCTGTTTACAGACAGTGTAGTTTCATATAGGACGGACAAAGCATGGCTGAGTATGTAGTGACATCGGAGAGAGGCATGTGGTGGAAGCAGGAGTGCTACCTCAGGGGTGGTCAGCCCATCCGCAGAATCGTGGGCCCTGATCAGGGCTTTAGAGTATACCACAGACCAATGCGTCAATATTTATGCTGACTCTAAATACGCCTTTGCCGCCTTGCATGTGCATGGGGCCATCTATAGAGAAAGCAGACTTCTGTCAGCAGGAGGTAAAGAAATAAAAAAACAAAGAAGAAATATTCAGACTCCTAGAGGCACTCTGGAAGCCAACTCAGGTGGCAGTAATGTAGAGCCTCGGGCACCAGAAGGGGACTGACCAAGTAAACCAAGCAAACAGAATGGCTGACCAGATAGCCAAAGAAGCTGCCTGATATCAAGACATCACCCCCAGTGCGGCTCAAGCCACCCAAATACTGCTGGCCCCCAGCCTCCCAGATTGCCCTAAGTACTCCAAAGAAGAAAAGAATGGGCCACCATGGAAGGAGGTTAACAAACATCTGAGGGATGGTGGATACTGCCAGACCACAAGATCTTTTATCTCACAAAGCCTGGGGTACTACTATAATACCACAAAATGGATCACCTAGGAAAAACCAAATTGGATACTCTGCTTGTCAAATATTAATATATAGCCAAATTTCCTATTTTATATAATCAAATCTGTCAGAGGTATGTGACATATGCCAAAAATAACACCAACCAATGACCAGCTCAGCCCCCAGGGATCCAGGCCAATGGAATCTCACCTTTTGAAGATACAGAAGTTGACTTCATGGCAGTTAAGCCAAGCAGGATATCCATATCTGGTTAGTGCTGGTATACACCTACTTTGGATGGGTAAGTTCATCCCCACTCAGATGTAGCAGGCCCAGGAGGTGACCAAAGCCCTGTTAAAGGAAATCATCCCCAGATATGGCCTGCTTCTGTCTATTGGGTCAGACAATGGACTGGCCTTTGTCAAGGAAATCATCTGATCCTCACCCAGACCCTAGGAATCAACTGGAAGTTACATACTGCATATAGACCACAGAGCTCAGGGAAAGTGGAATACAAGAATCAAATCCTAAAACTACCTTAGCTCAACTCTGCCAGGAAACAGGGGCTTTGTGGGTATATCTTCTCCCACAGCATCCCTCTTCCAGGCCACTGTACTAATCAAAGCATAGGGTTTTCCCCATTTAAGATTCTGTTTAGACAGCTTCGACCTGTGATAAGCAAGTTATGGGAAAATCCTGCCAGTTACGCGAGCTTCATCTGTCCCAGCAGTTCCAGGCTTTAGGTAAAACCTTCCACCAGATATTTCAGATACCATGGAAAGAGCCCCCTTCCATCCAGACATCAAGCACATCCATCAGGCAGAGATTCCGTATGGGTTAAAACCTGGATAAAGGAATCCTTCCAGCCTACCTGGGGTGAGCCCCATACCATCATGTTAACCCCTCCCATTGCCATCAAATTTGCAGGAAGAAGCTCATGGATACCCCACTCACAAGTTACAAAGTCAACTCCTGCTGAGGAGTCTCCTGCTTGGCCAACCCCAGAAACCCACTCAGACTGACACGCCGGAGACCGTCACATGACAGTCCTGGATGCTGACTGGTCAGCCCTGGATGCTGACTAGCCTGCACATAGCCAAAGCCTGAAGAGACTACAGCCCTGCTCCATTCACAAACTTGGAGGCCGACAGGTCAATGCCCAGCGGAAGTTTGAGGAATTCAACCTGGGATCTGTGGTCGCAATGTCATCCTGTTTCACTGGAAATAATGGTATTACTAACCTTGCTGTTTTCCACAGGCCTAGCCCAAACAGGTCCCAACAACTGGAGCCAATCACAGAGGGTAACCCTAGCCATATTCTACATAAGTATAATGAGACTGTTGGTGGGAGGTTGCCTATGCCTTACTAAGCCCCGAGGCAATGGGTTACACACCCCACCCACCATGCACTTGTCAACAACACTGCCTCCCCTCTTGGAACAACTCATTGGATGCATGTGTCAAACAAAGCCCCACCTACTGTCCCCATGAGGGACAAACCTATATAACCAGACCACCACCAAAATGTTATATCTGCTTTCCTGTTATTCCTCCTGAGGATCCTGCTTCTACTCCAATTCCTCTCTCTCCAGCTACTGTCTCCTCAGATCTGAAAGGAATAATGGCATTACTACCATGTCTCTGTATCACTGTCTACCCCCATATGCCAAGTAGATGTTATGAGGCAGAGGAGGACTTTTCCTGGCACAAGATCAGAAAGATATACTGGATGGGAAAAATAAAAACTTAATGCTATTGGTTTTACCAGACCAGACCTGCCCTAGTATTTTGGGCCCCACCTGTTGGAAAACTGACCCAAACTATTCTCAATAATTTTAACCCCCAGGTGGCAAAAGATTACTGGCCCTGCTTATCCTTGGAGCCTCCTCAATACTTAGCCACACCTGTACCCCTAATAAATGTGTAACTGCCATGGGGTCCTGCCAGGCCCCTCAGTGTTTAAACTTATTGTAAGGGCAGTTGAACTGCCTCAGAAAGCTCTTACATTCACTACCAAAAAAGCGGGACAGAGCCAATAGGTGATCTAGCCTGCAGCCAATGTAATTAAACCCTGAGGACCAATGGTCCATTCATCTTCCTCCAAACATAATCTGGTGTTGTCCCCACCAGGCTTTGTCTTCATATGTGTGATAGATGCCTACTTGTGTCTGCAGGTTAACTGAGCAAGCACCTGAACTTTGGCTTACTTCACTCCCCAGATGGACATAGTTCCCAATAACCAAACTCTCACCGTAACCCTGGAAGCACATCCATGATCAAAGAGAGCCATCCACTTAAAACTTCTGCTAATCGGTTTAGGAATAACCGCTGGGGTGGGTACAGGAATAGGAGGAATTGTTTTATCAGCCACACTGTATCACCACCTATCCAAGGATTTGACAGACGACACAGAACCCGGGGCTAAATGGATAGTGGCCATGCAGGAACAAGTGGACTCCGTAGCAGCCGTAGTCCTACAAAACCAAAGAGGATCTGCTGACTGCTGAAAAGGGGGGGCTTTGTCTTTTCTTAAATGAGGAGTGTTGTTTTTCTGTGAACCAGTCAGGGATAGTCAGGGATATGGCCCAACATCTAAAAGGGCAAGTTGCAAGGAGGAAGCAAGAACCGGCTGATTCTTGGAGCTCTTGGAGCAATATCTGGAGTTGGACATCCCGGCTTCTCCTATCAGCTGGTCCTCCCCTCATGCTTCTTATGGCACCTCTGTTCGGTCTCTGCATCCTTACTATGTTGACCCGCTTTCTCTCTTCCTACCGAGAGGCCATAAAGTTCCAGACTCTCCTCCAGAGCTATCAATTGGGCTTATGCTAAAAGACATAGACGAAAATGATGTCCCTTAAAGAGGGTAAGAGGGCATCAAAGGGGAGAGTGAGGTTCAAAAAAAATCACCACCAACAAAAACAACAACAAAAAAAAAAACCAGACCCAGATGATAAACAAGAACATTATCTTGAAAAACAACTGCCTGTGGGAAAGGCCATTTCCCCTTATCCCTTCTGCCTCTGTAAACATGCTTCCTGCTGGAGGTCCCTGTGCAAGACCTTCAGTCACGTAGGCTAGAAAAGTTTAAACCCCCCAATGACAGGACAGGTCTGAGATGATGCCAAATAGCCTATAAATGCTCTAAGAAACTGAGGATCAGGGCTCAGACTTCAGAGTAGAGACTTCTCTGAGCCTACTGGCATAATAAACCTGAGTTCCCCCATTCTCTGAGTGTCACTTGGTGCTTGGAGACTGTCTGCTTCCTGTAACAATATAACTGCCTCAAGTGACTCAGTATGGAAACTTACTGATTAAAAAAAATAGCTGCATTCACTTAGAAAAGCCCTTCATCTCAGTTTCTACATAAATTATGCAGCCTGAGGATATTTTATTTCTCTAAAGTATATACTTTGTAATATTCTTGAGGATCAATTTGAAGCTACTTTTAAAGAATAAGAAAAATGAGTAAATGAAATGTCCCACTAGAATAAAGGCTATGTGTCCATTTAGTAAATTATAGAGCTGGGCAGGGCCTGATGATATTTGTGAAGGAAGAGAAGAGAGAAACAGGGTCAGTGAAATGCATCATGGCTATAGGTATATTAAAGATTGAAGAGGACTGATTTCCTCTACCCAGATTATGAACCAATGGAGAGAGAGAGCAGAGGTATATGCAGGTCATTTCATCATCTTTAATCCTATGAAAGCTTGACTTGGAGCACAGAGCTTAGGTCTGAGACAAGAAGAGTCTTCCTAATTCTGAAGCCACAAATTACACAAAATAATTCCCCACTCACAGGCTCTGCTTGTGAGAACCTTACACTATAAACTTGTTGTGTGGAAGAATTGAGAAAACTGCACATTTTTTCTGGTTAGCCAGGACTCGTAGGAACAAAAAGAAAAAATGCTTACCCTTACAAGCCAGTATCTCAGAGGAAAGGCCTGAGCTTTCACAGAAGGGGGCATCAGAAATGAGACCTTGGTGTTTACATTTTGAATTTGATCTAAAAAATTTGTGCTATGTAGCCAATGGGGATTCTTACAGAGAACTTGAAGAACTCAAGAAAAGAAGCCTGTAATCCCAGCAGCTCAGGAGGCTAAGGCAGGAAAATCCCAAGTTCAAAGCCAGCCTCAGCAAATTAGAAGGCCCTAAGCAACTTAGCAAGACCATGTCTCAAAATAAAAAATAAAAGGGGCTGGGGATGTGGATCAGGGGCTGAGAATTGAGCACCCCTGGTTCAATCCCTAGTACCCCACTCCCCCGCAAAAAAAAGAATCAAAAAGAGGAGAGGAGAAAACATATCTAAGAATCAGGAACAAGGGGATTGTTGACAAGGTACAAGCAGACTGGAACTGTCACCGAGATGATTCTAGGCTTTCAGGTAGCATCTCACACATGCCTTCAATTCAACCTCATAAAATCAACTTTCCCTGCCAATGTGTAATATAAAAATAATTTACTTGTTAGGATGATTCTTTTTATTTTGATACTTCAGTTTCTTTGCTAGGTTATTTTTACTTCACACTCCGAGCAGAAGTATGAAGAGTTTTCAGATGTTTAGTATTATCTAAATGTTTCTATCATGCAGTTGTTTTTTCAAATAAAAAATTCTACTAGGTAGACTCACACATTGAACCTAACAGAAGTAACTCCTGTTTCAGAGTTCTACCTTGTGAAATCTACTGTCTACTTTTTTTATACAACTTTTTAAATTTAAAGAGTAACACCATGCAGAGAGACTGGGGGAAAAAAGCACAAATGAGAAATGTAGAATAAAAATCATGCCATTGGCTAATCCACCAAAGGGAACTGTTACTACTTGGGCATTGGTCTTTCTCAAGCAGACAGAAACTAGGATAGCTGACAGCTTCTGTAGTCACATTCTCCTCACATCTTCATGACCAGAAAAATATCTTCCTTTTGAGTCTCATTTGAAAATTCTAGGGAAGGACTTTGGTTCAACCTGGGACAATGTGGATCTCCTCAACAATTATGATGGCTAAGGGTTTAGGGGACCGTGACTGGCTCAGATTGAGCTAAGTTATGGTTCCTTCACCAAGCACTCTGATGAGAAGGGCCAACTTATAAGTGGAGAAAATAGCTGCTTTTAGGATACAGATTAATGCCAGAAGCAGGGGAGAGGGAGTTTTTTTGTTTGCTCATTGGTTTGTTTTATTTTTAAGGAAGAAAGTAGCACAAACAAGACTACTGAATCATTTAAAACCATTCTAAAATCATTTAAAAATCCACTCTTGTTTCTCCAATAATGGACACCAAAGAAAAATATTTTAAATATGCTAAGCCTGTATCCAACTGAAAGAATGAATTTATAATGAATTTATTTTCATCTCTAAATTTCTTATATACTAAGATTATGAACATTTTACTTTGCCAAAAGTTGATCAAGCTTTCCTATGCATGTTATGAAGAAAGAGAAAAATTGTTCCTGTAATGGTAAAATTGCTTCATTCAACTAAAAAGATGCATCCCCTGGAGATGTCACCACATCCCTACTTACTTGAATATTGCAACATTGCCACACTGTAGGATTCCTTTTCATAACTTGGGCTCCATTCACTGCAGATGGTACATCTGACTTTAGAGCAGGTGTTGTAGCAGGCCTGGCCCACAGCATCCTGATGCTTATCACCTGGAAAGTTTCCAGCCACAGCTTGGACTTTGAGTTGTTGAAGAGATTGTCAGAGAGATTGATAGTGTGAGCTATATTGGAATTACCCATGATAAATGACACAATTTTCTTCACTCTTCTCAAAAGACAAGCTGTGAATCACAAGACTGTTCAGCTAAACTTCATGAGGACCTTCTTCCATGTGGAAGGTGCCTAAAAACACATTCACATCCAGACTAGGGTCACCTGAACAAATCAGAGCATTTAAGCTTCAATGACTCCCTATTGGGATATGGAAATCAACTGAGTACAATCCAAGATTTACAAACCTCAAGGATATTTGTAGTAAAAAATTCTGTGATTCAATTTGGCAACTACTACCTATTTCATGCTCAGCACTGTGCCAGGTTTTATTAATTAGGTTAAGCTAGGCTGCGGTAACAAATAAAGCCTGAAATATTGGTGGTTAAAAACAATACAATTTCATTGCTTACTCATTTGTAGTCCAATAGTGTTGGTGGAGTGGGAGGGCAGGCATAGTGGTAGAATATGCTTCAGTCATTCAGAGATACAAGTTTCTTCTAAAACTCCTTCAAATTCAAAGTTTTCCAGAATCACATGAAAGAGGAAGAACAGAACCAATTACATGAAAGAGAATTTCATGGGCAGATCTAGAAGCAGTATTTACCATTTCTACCATATTTATTACTTAAAAATGGTTTGCATATCCCTAATCAACTGCAAAGGGTAGTTTATCTGTTTGCTCTGGAAGAAGTAAATGGAGTTGGATATAAGCTATTGTTAGCAATATTTGCTATGCAGACACTGCAGCAATGCAAGTGAGAAAATAGCAAATCTTCGAAAATTAAAGCCTATTGGAAAAATGTCAATTATTTTCTGTCTACATAGGTTTCATACTTTTTTCACTATACGTGGATAAAGTTTTATCTTGAAATAAGTAAAATTATTTCTCGATCCACAAAAGAAAAACACATGAAAATCTTTAAAACTTCAATATCACCAGCTCGACTATCATAGAGAATGATTAGTGTACCAAATTTAAACATTCATTATCATGAAGGCAAGTAAAATCCACTTAAAATATTTTTCAAAAGAGAAAGGCATAATATAAAATTTTCAGTGAATTCAAGAGAAATAGTAATACCATCCTTTATAATAGTTAAATTGCCTATAAATTACAAATGAATTCACAATCAAGAAAATATTTGTATTATTTACTCCTGTCTTCATTGGCCCCTACCTCAACCCTCTGAAATTAGGAGCATGCATGATTATCCATGGCAGGTGTGGAGGGAAGCTGGGAGAGCACCTTACTACTAAAATGTCAAGGAGACACATCACAATTGCAGGACTTTAGTAATTACATGGCAGTAATGTTCAAGCTGAGCCAGACTTTATCCACCATGGGCTTCCTGGACTCGGGACCTAATCATTCTACTCGTCATCTCCACATCCAACCTTATAGCAAAGTATTTTTTTCTGACTATTCTTATGGGATTATAGATAGTCTTGCATTCTGTTTTTTCATTCAGGATAGAGCATGGGTTTTTAAAATGAATTAGAAGAAGAGGGCAAAAGAGACAGATGTTTAAGAGAGATAACATTCAAGAAACATATATGTCAGCAGGTATGGTGGCACATATCTGTAATTCTAGAAACTTGGGAAGCTGAGGCAGGAGGATCACAAGTCCAAGGCCAGTCTCAGCCACTTAACAAGACTCTGTCTCAAAATAAAAAAAGTGGGGGGGAATCACAGCCTCTAAGACAAGAGTCCCCTGTGTTTATCCTTTGCTAGTGAAGCAGTGACATTTCTTTTTCCTTTTCAAGAAAAAAAGAAAGAAAAGAAAAAGATAAAAGGGGCTGGGAGTATATAGTTCAATGGTAGAGTAACCCTGGGTTAAATCCCCAGTACCAAAAAAAAAAAAAGAAAGAAATGAAAGAGAAACATATATCAGTGCCATTATAGACTTACATTTCTTATGCAAATTTAATCTATAGGAGTAAAATACAGTATTATGCCCTATTTACTAAGTACTTAGTATTCATCAAGCACATTCCAAGTACCATGCATGTCTAATGATGACTTGACATCACTGTCACCTCTTTCCCAGGCTGCCTCTGTATCACAGAAGTGAAGCTGGGCAATTTATTTCCCAGAGTCCTCCTTACTTTATTTAAGATTCCTAGACAGTTTCAAATGATAGGAAACTGCAGGCAATTAGGACGATGGAGGTGAAGGAGCTCTTATTCTCCAGACTCAGTTCCAGCTTGATTCATGGGCTTAAAGGCGAGTCATTGAAAGTCACCTGCTTTACTACTACAAACAGAAAAACATTGACAAAATATTCTCAAAGATTATGGAGAATTGCAGCAATTCCCCTTAAAAATTTTATAAGAGCCATATGTTTTTATTGCTTTAGTCTACGATCTCCAGTGATAGCTTCCCTGATATTAGAGGCAGCTTCCCTGACTTATGTTGGGCACTTAAGGGTCAATAATCATGAAAGTTTCCAGTTTGATATGAAACACTTTTTGCTCAGAATACATATGATAGCCTCTTTAACTACTGATACAAGTCAAAACCATTTTGTAAGATAAACATTCCAGGACATCACCTAGATTTTTTCAGATGAAACCAAAGTTTAGAAAATATAAATCTCTTGTCAAAGATTAAACAATCAGAATTCAAACCAAGTACACTGACTCCATGGATCATGCTCTTCATTAAAATGCAAATCTGCACCAATGAGAGGCAGCAAGAATGTTATGGTAACACAACAGCTCAGTGATATCTAACATGGCTCCTCCCTCATCAGCACCTCCCTATTCAGTTTTCCGGGGAGGGCAGGAAGCACTAGAGCTTAAATCCTATAGTATCAGTACTAATGATTTGCATTGTTTTTCTTACTGTGTCTACAATCTACCAAATGTACTGATATCCATTGAACTTTCTATATTCATGAACTTGCTCCCCATCACCTTGAACTGTTAAATGCTCCAGCGCAGTAGCTTCTGCTCAATGGACAGTTACAAGTCTTCACATATACACACAAATAATGGGAAACATTTTTTTCAATAGTTGTATCTCACAGAAAACTGAAATGCAATTAGCATTTCAGTTGCAAAATAAGATGGAAGGTTTCACTAGAATAAATGGATAAAAAAGTCATAAAGTAAAAAGAGAAAACAACCATAAAATTTATTATGCAAATAATCAAGATGAAAATCAGAATGCCTAAACTAGAAGATGTATTGAATTTGAGGATCAGTTTAAATTGCCGTGCCTTAAGAAATTTTGTCTCCAATTTTTTATTTCCTTTTTTTTTTTTTTCTCTTTTTTTGTACTGGGAAATGAATTCAGGGATGCTTTACCACTAAGCCACATTCTCAGTCCTTTTTATATCTTTATTTTGATAAAAGTTCTCACTAAATTGATGTGGGACTCACTAAATTGTTGAAACTGGCCTCAAACTTGGGTTCCTCCCACCTCAGTCTCCTGAGTTGCTGGGAAGATAGGCCTTCACCACTCACTGCCAGTCCAACTTTATATTTCTCTGAAGAATGAAAAGTGAAACATGGGCACACTTGAACTGTATGCAAGAAAATCTATTCATTACAGGTCTCTGACCACATATTTGAGTATGAAATTTGTTATAACAAGTTTAGGGGCTGCAGTTGTAGCTCAGTGGTCGAGCGCTTGCCTAGCATGTGTGAGGCACTGGGTTAGATCCTTAGCGCACACACACAAAATAAATAAATAAAATAAAGGTATTGTGTTATAACAAGCTTAACTATGTCCACTTACTCCTCCAGAAGAAATAGACACTTGCTTGAAGAACTCTTTGAGTCCTACAATTGGAACTTCTAAACCAAGTTTCATTTTAAAATTTAATTGTTATTTTTTATTTTTATTGGTTCTTTTCAGTTGTACATAACAATAGGATTCATTTTGACATAATTATCAAAGCATGGAATATAATTTATTCTAATTCAATCCCCGATTCTTCTCACTTCCCTCTCTTCCTCCCTGCCCTGTTCCTTCCCTTTACTGAGCTTTTTGCTATTTACTTATTTTTTTTTAAATTACTGTCTTGTGGATGTACATGATAATGAGATTCACTGTAGTATATTCACATATATACATAGAAAAGTTAGGTCAGATTCTTCCACTGTCTTCCCTTTCCCATCCCACCTCCCTTCCCTTCATTTCCCTTCTGATTACTCCACTGATCTTTCTTCTATTCTTTTTTACCCCTTCCCCCCATAGAGGGATATTTTGGATTAGCTTCCACATATCAGAGAAAATTTTCGACCAATGACTTTTTTTTATGTGAGCCCAAATCAACTTTTTACACATTGATTATCCCAGGGTCTCCCTGCCCCTATGTTCCAATAAAACTTCATTTACAAAATCAGTCAACCACTGGATTTGGCCCTGTGGTCTGTAATTTGCTGGCCCTTGTTAATATTAATCTCTTGACTTTAGACAATGAAAAATCTTCACATCTTCATCTGTTTTCTTTGTCTAAATAGTTCTCATTGAGCAAAATCCTACATCTTTATGTTGTTAAACACCTGTAATTTTCCAGGTATTTTTTTATAGTAATGGAAAGCTGGTTAATACAGTGAGACATTATAAGTTTGTTTGTGTTTTCCCTCATCATGCAAGGGACTAAACTGAGTTACATTCCCAGTCCTTTTTACTTTTTATTTTGAGACAGAGTCTTGCTAAGTTGCTCAGATTGGTTTTGAACTTGCAATCTTCCTGCCTTAGCCTCCCAAGCAGTGGAGGCTATAGGCACATAACACCATGTCCAGCTGATTCACAATACCCTCAAGGAAAATAAAATGCTTGGGAATCAATTTAACAGAGGAGGTGAAGGACATCTACAATGAAAACTTTAGGACATTAAGGAAAGAAATTGAAGGGGATCTGGGAAGATGGAAGGATCTCCCATGCTCTTGGATGGGCAGAGTCAGTATTGTCAAAATGGCCATACTACCCAAAGTGCTATAAGATTCAATGCAATTCCAACTAAAATCCCAATGGCATTAGAAATAGAAAAAGCAATCATGAAATTCATTTGGAAAAATGGGAGACCCAGAATAGCCAAAGCAATCCTTTGCAGGAAGAGTGAAGCAGGAGGCATCATAATGCCAGAACTTAAACCATGCTACAGAGCTATAGTGGCAGAGACGGCATGTTATTGGCACCAAGCTGGACATGTAGGCCAATGGTGCAGAATGGAGGACAGAGACAAACCTACATTAATGCAGTTATCTCATACTAGACAAAGGTGCCAAGGACATACATTGGAGAGAGGACAGCCTCTTCAACAATGGTGCTGACCTTTGACTTTTTGTGACTGGCTTATTTCACTTAGTCTCCAGTTTCATTCATTTATTATAATAGAAGATTCTAGGATGCTTATGATAAATCTCAATTGTAAATAGCATAAAACCTTCCCTTTCAGATGGTATGAATGAACAAATCAGTTATTCCAATTTCTTTCCTTGTGCCTTACAATATTTTTCTTAAATTTTCAGGAAAGGTCTTTATCAATCTCCTCATTAAAAAAATGAGGACATGGAAACTAATACAGATTTGTCCGGAATCACTGAGAAATCCAGAACAGAAGCATAGGGAAGTTTCATTCCTTTCCCTAAATCCGCCTCATTAAGGCCACAGTAATAATGAACTAATTGAAAGTACATGTGTGTAAGGGAAAAACAAAATTCTTGATCATAAAACTAAAACAGGAAAATAATATTTATTTATCTATAAGTTACCTCTCATGATTTGCATGTAATCATTTATTTAGTTTTAAGCTTTTTTAAAAAAATATATTTGAAGTAGCTTTATGCTAACATCAGCCCTTTAAAGAAGTCCAGGATAGTTCATGTTAAAACTATACCATGTTTGCTAGATGACACTATCATTGCCTTACCCTAAAACTGACTTTGACATCAAATGTATTAAAGCACTTGTAATATGAATACCATATAAATTTCAAATGTTAGTGTATTAAATTTGAACTGTTTCTCGTCCCCTTGCTGCAGTAGATATAGGGATGCTACTAGTCCATAACACACCTTTAGGAGAATAAGATAATGTCTCCTATTTCAGGAGAGAGAGCTCTGTGGTTGCAAGACTGGGCAAGTAGTCAAAGCCATGGCAAGCATTCAGAAAAATGTGCCACTTCCTCCAAGCAGACGCAGGTCTATGTCAGAGTGGCCTGACAAGTTGAGTGTGAGCTGTTGTAGCCTCCACGTCATCTCAGCTCTGGAAGATTTTAGGCCAGGTACAACAAACATGGCTATATGCAGTGGCTTTGAGTAAGCACAGTTCTTCTTACCACTTAAAGTCAGTGAACATACTATAATCTCAAACACTCTCAGATCCCCACAATAGACTTCAGATCTTCTGAGTCTGAATTTCAAAATATTATGTGTCTAACTTCAAAGAATGTAATAGATTGTTAGTTTTAATTCATGCCTTATAAAATGCTTCTTTGTACTATTTAAATTTTTAATTTTCTTAAAACTCAAACACAATTTTAATGCAAATAAGTTCTTACCTGAGCTCTTTGATGCCTGAGCCCTTACCTAATATCTCTAATTATTTATTTGTTAGTTTGTTTTTATAGGACTGAAGACTGAACACAGGCCTCTCCATGCTGGACAAGCACTTTACCCTGCGCTGCCTCTCCAGGCCTTTATATTTTTTTATTGTGAGATAGGATCTCACTAAGTTGCTGAGGCTAGCCTTGAACATGAGATCCTCCTGCCTCAGCATTCAGAGTCGCTGGGATTATAGGTGTGTGTCACCTAACATTCCTTTTGACTGAAAATCCATCTATTCTGTTCTTCACTTCTTAAGATCTTTGTACCTAGTTTCCTTGGAGAGTTAATCCAAGTACTATCTACGTCCCATTTATTCTCAAATTCTAATACTTCTACCCTCATCAGCAACCTTGTGTTATACATAAACAAGACCATCATACAACCACATACAAACTTCAAGTCTCTTCTAAATGGCTATCTTTATATTAGTATTTAAAGCATTCCTTTTCTTTCTGTGTTAGCATTATTGAGGTTTGCTTTTGACAACTAAATCTCTATGTTTATTCTTTGAACCTAAATGTATTAAGGACCCATATGTGCCAGTCCTATGCTGTGTGCTGGGAAAACATTGGCAAAGATGTTGACGTGTTTCTTCATGAATATACAATTTGGTGAGGAAGTACACAAGTACCAGGCAATTAATGAAAATCCAGTGTAAAAATTTGCTCTCAAGGATGCATGGGGCATTGCAGAAGGACAAATCAGAGGTACCCACCCAAGATTTGAAATCAGGAGGGGTTTCTTAAAGAAAAAGTTGATTCCTGGAAGATAAGAAGGGAGTTCAACAGGTGAAAACAGCATGGTTGGCCTTGTAAATAATTCAACAGCAGGTGAGCAGGCCACTTTCATGGAGGTAAAAAAGAGAGTTCAGTATAATTGGAGTGTGAGACACCTCAGAGAAACAGTGTAAAATCAAACCAAACCAAACAAAAAACAGAAAAGAGAAGCAAACAGGAGTAGATAGCTCAGGATCTTGCAAATTAAGTTCTTAACTTTAGCTTTATTAACCAAGGTTTTACTCAAAACTTGGTTTCAAAATTATAATTTTTCACTATTTAGCAAATATTTTTCAAATACCTATCATGTACTGAACTCTACTAGGCATTAGATGTTTGAGATACATTTACTATGGGCTAACCTTTAAAATACATCAGTGAGCAAGAGAATAAAAAATATTCCTGCCTTATGGAGCTTATGTTTAACAAAGAGGAAGCAATAATCCTAAGATATTGCATAATATATATAAAAGTATGGAAAAAAGAATAAGTTGAATAGGGTCAAGAGGTTGGAAGAGTCAGAAAGTTGTTTTTTAAATACAACAGTGTGGGTAGGTTTCATTGAGCATCTCTTTCCAGACATCAGTGTTCCTTAGTTTGATTGAGAACAACACTGTCTACCCTGATGCCCATGTTAAAATCCACAGGTTCCTAAAGAGCCCAAAGACTCTGCTCCTTTTGTATTCTCATTGCTACCACCCTAAACTAGAATCTCTTCCTCCCTCATTTGAACTATTCAACATTCACCTACATAGCCTCTTTGTCTCTATTTCCCCCTATTATAGATTCTTCTTTATCCTTGATCAGGGTATTCATTAGAAATGACAAATATGGGCTGGGGTTGTGGCACGGTGGTAGCGTGCTCGCCTGGCATGCGTGAGGCACTGGTTTCGATCCTCAGCACCACATAAAAAATAAATAAAATAAAGATATTCTGTCCGCCTACAACTAAAAAATAAATATTAAAAAATATATATATATATAAAAAGAAATGACAAATATGGTTCACGTTTATAATCCCAGCAGCTCAGGAGGCTGAGACAGAAGGATTGCGAGTTCAAAGCCAGCCTCAGCAAAAGTGAGGCTCTAAGCAACTCAGTGAGACCTTGTCTCTAAATAAAATACAAATTAGGGCCAGAAATGTGGCTCAGTGATCGAGTACCCCTGAGTTCAATCCCCAGTACCCCTATCCTTCCCCCAAAAAAGAAATGACAAATACAGAGATGCCAAATGAGCATCCAGACACTAAACATGACATTCAAGATTCTCCCGTCTGACTAGCTTTGGAGTTGTTTTCTAAAATTTTCTCAACTGATACACCAAGCTAATAAAGCTCTGAATAAAATATGAACTTTCTCTTCTTCCAGGAAATAGTCTGCCTACAATGTTCTGTCTCTGATGACTTCCTTTTCTCCTCACCATGTTTTCTGTGGGAGATCTAAGTCCAGTTCAATGTAGCACCAGCTCAGGTTCCCCTTTTGTTGGAAAAGCATTCCCTACTTCTTCCCATTCATTCCAAATTACTGTTCCATTTTATGTTGTTGTTGCTCTGTGGCATCAGGTTTTGTACTTTCATTCTAAATAATTATATTGTCATCATAAAAGACATTATAGTTATTAGACTGTAAGCATCCTCAGGACAGGGAGATAGCTTCCTGTTTCTCTGCCCCGGGTCTACCTGCTATATTCCTGTTTCAATGCTTTCTGCATAGTGTGGGTTCAGGAAGTGTTGAATTTAAATTCATTTTCTTAAACTCTAGTTGAGGCAGAAAAAAAAAATCTGGAGGTCAATGCACTAGCGATCTCATCCAAAGAATTAACATGATGGATAAGAGCATTTTTAACAAGCATCTTTTAATAATTATAAATGCCAGATTTCATCAGAAGCCTAGAGCAAGTATTATCACTGTGAGACAAACTAAATGCTACATGTGTCAATATTTACACAAGCAGATTACAACAGTGTGGTCTCATCAGTTCAGCTATTGTGTCTTGTGAGCTTAACTAAATTTCAAACTCCATAAGGATCTGCATTTTCCCCTGAAGTTATTAAAGGGTAGATTTCTTTTAATTAAACTCATTTGCATGACTAAATTAGATTTAATTACTCTCATTCATTTCACTAATACCTTTCTTTGATTGGAGAAGGAGAACTTTTATAATTGATTAAAATAGGATGCTCTGGACTCCTCCACAGATCCTAGAGACTAGTTCTCATTTAGGCTTTTAAGTGAATAGGGGGAGTAGATTTATTTTTCTGTTTTAAATCTAGCTCTACCATTAACACATTCCATGAACCTGAGATGGACACACCAGCACTCTATTCCTCAGTTTCTCCATCTGGTAAGCATAGTTGGACTAATCATAATAACACCATTTCAGTCTTAAGTGACACTTTCAATACGAAAGTACTTAAAACATTCATATATGAATTTATCAAATGAAATCATCAAAATTTGGTATGAAGTTATAACAATTATCGATTATCAATTAAAGCTTTTATCTTAAATTTTTTCTTAAAAATGATGGTCCTTTTTACCTTTCTGGTGGTAGTCATTGCTTTCATGTTTTCAGATTACCAAAAAGTATTATTTTGTTCATCTATTCACTGATACCTCTATGCATTTGTTCAATACAAACTTGTTTTCACACAGTATTCCTCACATTGTGACTATCCCTGGATGGAATTCGATGAACTCTTAATAAGCCTGATGAAGCATATTCCTCCCTGAGGAGTTTAATCTTGAGAGAGAGACTAATATGTAAACAAATCCATTTCTGTAAGTGCCATAATAAATCACATACAAGGTTCATGGTTTATGAGGGCAAGTTTTCAATTCAATTTGAAGCTATTTAAATAGATCTCTTGAGATAAAAAAGAAAAAAATAGATGAAACAGGAAGCTTTTTCTAGGATAAAGGAATTCTGTCTTCAAAATCACTCAGAAAGAAGAGAATGATACAGTCAGAAAACTCTGGCTTAGTTTGGCTTAGGTTCTGGCTGTGAGCTGGGAAGAGAGAGGGCAAGTTTGGTGAATAATTCATCCTGTGGCTGAAATAAGTAAAGTGATTACATTTATGTACTATAATAATGAGGTAGTAAGATGCAAAACAGGTTAGAGGGAGGTGAAAAGGGGTGGGAGATTCTTTAGTACAAAAATAACATGTACTTGAAACAATGTAGCAGCAAAAAGTTGAAAGGAGAGGAAAAAATAACATTTTATTGGTATTTAGAAGATAGAATTGGCAGGCAGAAATTTAAGATATTATATTTCTACTTCAGATTATGTTTTCAGTAGTGTGGCATTACCAAAACATGAAAACAGAAATGCATTTTACAGCAAGAGTAGAAAAAATTTTCAATTTTAGTTTTCAGGATGTAATTTTGAAATGAAGATAAATATATGTGTGTAGGTATTAGAACATGTAAATAAAAAAGTTCAAGATTTGGGAATTATAATAGAGGTCTTAAGTTTTGTTTCATTTGAAATCTGCTTTCTACCTTCTTTTGTGAAACATCCCTTTCCTAAATTTTTAATTTTGATTTAGTCATTGAAAAGGTCTTACTTCCCTTCTGAGGACTCAAGCCAATCAGAAAATAAAAGTGTGTCCTGGTAAGGATGCTGGAAAAGATACCTTTCAATTGCATGTTCTTTTCAATGGGATCAATAGCTATAAAAAACAAATAAGCTCAGAATAAATAAGGACATTTGGTTTCCATAATAGGTAACATTTGCAAATGCCAATGCAGAGGTTAAAAGTTAACAAATTATGAGAGACTAAGGTTTGCTTGTATTTTTGAACCACTGGATACAGTCAAGCCTTTAGTTAGCCTTCTGAGTCTGTTAGTCATGTGAGCCAGTGCATTTTGAGTTTTATGCCTGTGTGTGTTTGTATTCCTGCAGCATGTGCCAAAAAGTATCTTAACTAATTCAGAGGTTTTCATCAAGTGAGTTGTGATTTACATTGAGAAATGAGTGCCATTGCTCAGGTCAGAGGACAGTTAAGTGGGGAGAGAGAAAGATCAAGACAGTATAACCAGGGGAGCGTGAAAATTAAAAAGTAGATGGGGGGAAATAATTCCCTAAAGTAACCTGGGAAAGATCAATTAAGATGCCTAGTGGAAAGTAGTGTGAAAGAAGCCAAAGGAATAAAGTAAACATCAAGAATAATAGAATGTCATGGAGAATAGACAAGGTCCTGTTAAATAGGACATGGTAGGTTAAGGTATGAATGACTTTAGTAAGAACTGTTTCAGCACAGTGGTGGGCACAAGACATCAACAAGTGGGAAAAAGTGAAGTCAGAGAACTGAATTTGTTACTCAAGATTATTTGTAAAGTTAAAGAGGGAGACTAGAGAGTGAACTCAAACCTCGTGAGAACAAAGTCTGGAAAAAGTGTTTCTTTCTAAGTTGGTAAAGGTGGCATCAGCATATATGCTGAGGAAAAGTACCATGTCCTCCTGCCCTTTGTGGTTTAAATATGGTACTTCTACTACAGCAGAAGACTGTGGAGTCTGAACCAAAACAGAAGACCAGGTAGATAAGAATAGTTGACAAATAAGAATCAGAGGCCAGCCAGGTGCAGTGGCACACGCATGTAATCCCAGCACTTAAGGAGCCTGAGACAGAATTGCTAATTCAAAGCCAGCCTCAGCAACTGGAAGGCGCTAAGCAACTCAGTGAGACCCTGTCTCTACATAAAACACAAAATAAGGCTGGGGATGTGGCTCAGTGGTCAAGTGCCCCAGAGTTCAATCCCTAGTACCAAAAAAAAAAAAAAAGAAGAAGAAGAAGAATCAGAGGCCCCTTGGTCTCCTTCATTCACTTATAGGAGTCCTAGTGGTTTCCCATATTTTGATGCTTTAATTTTCTTCATCCTAAAAGACAAAAACAAACCCTGTTTTTCACTAAAATGTGCATATTAAGACACAGAAAGTCATAATTTATGCCCCTTATGGCCCATTCAAAAATATTTTAAACAATATAGTTTATCTGGAAGAAAACTATTCTTTATTGCTGAACAGAACTCTACTCATCAGAATTGTTTTAAGATATCTGAATAAGCTGGTGTTGAGATTATCAGATTTCTGTCAATAAACTAAGTTCAATACTTTGTATTAGTTGGTAACAAGTCTTACTAGATGTCATATTTTTAAACCCTTTTATTACACTGTGCAAGTAACATCTATTGTGTCACTTAGTATCTGAATTTACTTCTTTTCATGTTTCTTTAAGGATGATAAAAATAAATTTTGGAAAAATTTAAACTAAAACACATTTTTTTTCATAAGTAAGGCATCAATTTTTCAGTAAGTGGCTTATTACTCATTAAAAAGGAAAAAATCTTCAAATCTTGCATTAAATAGTAATTTTCTAATGATATTTTGTATCTCTTATAGCCTATAAACAAAACTTAGAGTAGGGTAAGCTAGAATAGCTTGCAATAATAGATTTTAGATTAAAAAGCCTAGCCACATTTAGGATGGTTAAGAAGTGCTGGGAGATAAGCACCTTCCCTTTCAGCCTGCATTTGGGTATTTGGCTTGAGTATAGGCAGTCATAAAAGGGAATGTGTAATGAAAAGAAGTGGAAACAAATAAATCACAATACCAAAAGGAAGGGAAAAAATTCCACAAACCACACTTTCACAGTCCTCTATTTATACTAGCACATTCTGGGAAAATCACTCAAAAACCTGTTACTAATCATTTAAACCTTAGGCTGTCGACATTTTTCTGCTTTGCTAGCCAAATAGTCATGTGCAGCAGCCAGAGGGTTAAAGAGCCAGATTTCCTGTCCCATACTGTAACTTTGTGTGAGCAATATGGAGGACCTCATCATCGCTGCAGAGGCTCCTGTTGAACATGAAGGGGTCTATCCAGGCAAAAATATGTGCAGCCTTCTGGGCCAGATTTGCTCCGGAAGGGCTTCTAAGTTGGCTGTGCAGTGAACTAAGCCGTCCAGACCTGCTGTTCCACAAAAGCCAAGATTGTCTCTCTGTGAGCCCAGCTCTCCAGCCAGCAGGCCACACAAAGCCTGCTTGCTTCACCTGGTCCAGACACCCCATAGAACTCTGAAAAAGTCTTTGTATAATTTCAAGAAATACAACATGCCATCTAATTAGACCATTTGGATTTTGGTACACCAAAGACAAACATTTCAAATTTTCACATTGAAATGAAGTTAAATGAAAGAGAACACAGAACTAGATAGTTCCTGGGATTTAGACTGTGGAAGACAAGGGAATTTTCTATTTCTTAATTAAAAAAAAAAAACCTCATGGTATACATGAAATAATACTTTTTAACTATGTAACTGATTGCATCTCCAATGGCCTAGCATAGTGCTTTATGTGTATTACTTTAATGGAATATTAATGAAATGCTGATTACATGTACTATATTAACATTTTTGAAAAACAAATACATTAGGAAGTTTCAATGTCAAAAGGATGGGGAAAAACATTCTCAGCAAACCAGTCACACATATCATTGAACTCTGTAATTTATAGTATAGAATTCCTGATTTTTAATTTCTCCAGGCCCTATTCATTTGATCCATTCTCACCCATGCTTGATTAGCAAAAAAAGGACAAAAATACTGAGGCAATATTTTGTGGATAATTATCATTTTACTTCATAAAAATCAAAATTCAAATTCAATCTGACAAGAAATTTGTCCTCTCAATGTCTGTAAAGTTCCTCATTGAGAGTCTGGTCTTTGAAAATCTTAGTTTCTGCTGAAACAAGAGATAAAAGAAACCAATAAATACAACCATGAGAAAAGTTCAAGATTTGATTCACACAGGTTATGGGTGAGGACCACTCTCGCCAATACTCATCATGATTTAGTCATTGTAAGAGAAATCTGAAGATTAGCCTTGTAGGTAAAAACAAAACCAGTGAAATGTTTGATTTATTTTTGCCATCTGAACATGCTGTCCTGCATGCCTAGAAATCTGAGAAATCTGGCTGAACCAGATTAGTATATGCTGTCACAGTCAAAGCTCAATGGTCGGGAGGAGGTGAAGTTTGACTCAGGTTTAATATAAGCCACTGTGGGTCTTTGGAATCAGACTCAAAAACTTAGATTCCATCATGCCCTTAATTATCAAATGTGTTTCCTGTGAAGAAAGGAGTACTGTGTAAAATGTTTGATAATCTGACAAGGCCATAAGGCTTAATGGAATCGATGATTACACACAGATGGACGATTAGCTCTCGAGGTTTAACGTTAAAAAAAAAAAGTAACTGTGCTGGATTGCTACTTAATGGAATTACACTGCCCATATGGAAAAGAACTATACCCTAAATATACCCAGAATGATGGAACAGGTGGCAGAATCTGGGCAAGACTGCTTGGAATGCACAAAAGCATTCTGAACTTGTAACTGCCAGAAAGATTCCTGGAGGAAAAAAAAAAAAAGAGGAGATTCTTTGAAACTGTGCTAACTTTTCTACATTTTGGAAATATGAATTGCAAAAATAATTAAGCAACTGAAACCCAAAGAAAATTTTTTTTCTAGTGGCTATTTCTTCCATACTATCTTCTGGAATCCTGCGTACTGTGTCTATTTGTAATGTTATGAGATATGTATGGGTTATTATTTACCTCCTTCATAAACTCAATGAGGGTAAAGACCGTGTTTGTCTTAATCTCAGCTATATTCTCCAAAAGATACAATTGGGGGAAGGAAATCAAAACTTTTAACTACTCTAAGGATTGGGTATTATTTCTGGCTTTCAAATTTTTAAATAATGTTTTACATCCCCACTTCCATGGATAAACAAGAACTGCATATGTGAGAACGATGTCAGGATAGGAACACTAGTGAGCATTTACATATAAATAAGCAAATGATAAGGTAATATAATTCCAATTAAGAAATTACTGCTGATAGAAGGTAATTTATTTGTGATTTTTTTCTTATGTTTGGCAGGGTTATTATTTTAAATATTAATAGCCTTTCAAATCATAGAGATTCTTATTTTCCATAGGCATATAGGGTTATAGGGACAGAATCAGGAAGGTCTTGGTAATAATAGCTTAGTAGGGAAATGGCATAGAGCTTTTTACTTTGTGCCAAGAACTAATTGCTTTATATACATAATTTTATTTAATTCTGAATATGGCCTTTGTGTTATTTCCCTACTGTACAGATGAGGAATCTCATATTAAATAAGCTTCCTAAGGTCACAGAGATAGTGGGTGATAAAGTTAGGACTAAAAAAGATTGGTGTTGTTGGAGTCCTTCCACACCTAGCCAGTTTCAACACTGTTTAACATGATCCCTCCCTGACTTTTGTGTTACTTCTCTGGTTTTGCCTGAGTATTCTTGGACTCCTTTTTGTGTCTGATGGCTCCTGAAAGGCTTAAGGGCCCCCATTGTTTTCTAGGGCTCTTGCAGGACCTTCTGAAAAGTCATAATAAAGATGGGAGAGAAAATGGAGCACTATCCACCCTAAAACAATTAATTAAACATCAATGCTAAATGGTAAAATTAGTATGAAGAAGCTCCACAACATTTTTCTTTTCCATAAAGTTATAAACTTTCTCTTTTTTCTTTGAAATATTAAACATTAAATTCCTTTATTCTTTTTTTTCCTGTTGCTGTTTTGTTGATACCTGGGTAATTAAATAAAACTCTAGCCCTAGGTCTATTGCACAGTTCTTGCTATGGACTGAATGTTTGTGCATCCATAATTTATATGTTGAAACCCTAATTCCCAGTGGATGGTATTTGCAGAACAGAGCCTTTGGGAGATAATTAGGTCATGAGGGTGGAGCCCTCATGAATGGAATTAGTGCCCTCATGAGAAAAGGAATGAGACATATGACCATCTCTTTCTCTCAGCCATCTGAAGAAGCTTCAAGAAGGCAAACATCTGAAAACCAGGCAAGCACCTATCTCACCAGGTAACAGATTTGCTGGTACCTTGGTCTTGTGCTTCCCAGACTCCAGAAATGTAAGAAATAAGTTGGTTAAGCCACTCCATCTATGGTATATTTGTTATAGTAGTGCAAGTTAAGAGAATTTTGAAAAAATGTGAAAGAACTGTTTAGGTTATCAATAATTATTTAGTTACATAATTTCAATGATTAATCCTTTATGATTTCTGTTATGACTCTGTTATAAAAATGGGACACTGCTTACCCTAAAATTAATCTTGATTTAATCACACAGACTGATTGGTTATGGAAAGTATAAACACAGCTTCTTTTAGCTGTCTGCTCCTTAGTTTTGCGTATGCTTAGGATTCTTATGCATTTTTGTATTTTATCAAAATAATTTTTTTAGACTTTGACCCCTCCCATCCAAGTTTTATCACTGACAGAAGATAAGATAAATAGTGAAAACACTTCCAGCTCTGTGAGAAGTCTTCTTTTCAACATTTTATTTTCTACTAACTAGTTGGGAACTTTGTTCTTGGATAAACTCTGGACTATTTCTCTCTTAAGAAATTTATACTGATGATATCATAGGATTTAGGAGATAAGTTAAAAATTAAGTATACAAAATTTCTTGAAAAAGGAAGAACAGTATATGTGCTGTTGAAAACGGGACTAGGTGCTTTCTTTCTCCAGGCTCCTGTACAATGTAGCTACTCTGTTGTTCTAACTCAAAAATGAAGTTAATTCTTGCCCAAACAGATCATAAATTCTCAAAAGCAAGTTGCCTACCTTATAGTGGGGCCCCTAAAATGTTGGCTTTGATAAGAATATAAACATACAATTAATATTTTAATGAAAAGCAAACATTTTAGGTAAAAATATATTTGTATTTTCTTTTCCAGTTGCACTCTTAGCACAGTATTCTTTGTTAAGGTGGGGATGTTTTCATGGGTATTCAAAATCGTTTATATCAAAGAAATCTAAATTATTATTTACTTATGTGATTATGAGATTTATTCTTTATCTAGACTTCTTAAATTATCAATAATAATTTTGCTTTTTAAGTTATTATAACTTCCAGTTCAATATAAGATACTTCTTCAATGCCCTAACAGCTTACTGCTTTGATGATGTGAACTAAGGGAAATATGATGATGCAGACTAATGCTGAATTATGTGTTTATCCTTTTAGAAATGCATAGTTTTACTTTTTATGGGATTGTAGCTCAGCGGTAGAGCGCTTGCCTCGCATGCGTGAGGCCCTGGGTTCGATCCTCAGCACCACATACAAAGCAATAAAATAAAGACATTATGTCCATCTACAGCTAAAAAAAATTTAAAAAAAAAAAAAAAAGAATCACTATAAAATATTCCTGAAATATTTAGTATTTAATCAAATTAGACAAACTTTATTAAGTTTCCTAATCATATTAGACAAACTCTATCAATTTTCCTATTAATTGTTTTAAAATAGTTTTATTTATTCATTTTTGATGCAGTATATTTTTTGCTTAGTAGATATAGTGGTGATTGAAAATTATATGTTAAATACTGATCCTATCACAGAGTGAATGCCCCCAAGGTAGGGATTAAGTAAGGCCATCATCATATTGAGATTAACCAGTAAGGAAAAATCTCAGGACTGCTTGTGAGGTGGAAGTCACCTGAGGTCTCATGCCAAGGGTAGGTGGGTCAGCAGATATCACAATTGCCCAGACAGGGGCAAAGGAAATAATATGTGTACCTCTGGGATCAATAGCAGGATTTCTACTTAAAGACACATTTGCACTTTAGAAGTTCCAACACAGTTTGCTATGTAAAGCCTATTTGATGTTTCTATAGAACTAACCATGGTCCTGAAAATGACCCTGATCACTTCTAGGTCAGTCCAGCTATATGATACCATTGTTCCTTTAAAGGCCAGATAGCAGGGGAAGAGTGGTGATATCTATTGGATATACTTCCAAATCAAGAAAGGAGAAGTGAAAGTAGAAAACAGTTGTTTCCTGGTTTTGTCAAAAAAACATCAGAAAGGATAGGAAGTAGCAGGCTTTGGGATATATACACATGTACATGCACATACGTGTGTGTGTTCATATATTTAAGAGAATTTTTTTTGCATTCAGGGAAGAGAGGGTTCAGGAAGTGAGTCCAGGTTCCCTGGTATCTGAAGAATGCTACTACATTAGCAGACATGGCTTTCTTATCAGAGCAGAGGGAAGAACATTTATATCATCACGGCCACTCAAAATTCAACTTCTGAATATATGCTGTGGGAGGACAGAAGGGTGAATTAAAACAAGAGCTTAAAATTGATGGTTATCAATGCTTTTGAACCAATTCTTATGTAGTTTACATAATATTCTATAAAACACAATGATGAGTTTGTTATGAGTATGACATATTAGATATTTCCTATGCTGAATATGACTTTCCTGATAGACTGTATAATTGCTCCAAACCACAAGCAATGAATGCAACTTTATTTTGATGTTCCCTTTCTTGAAAGACAGTGAAAGTTGACCAAAGAAAACAGTCATGATTAAGTGGGAAAGAACCATAATTGTCAATACTTGTTTTTTTCCCGACCTCTATCTAAATGTTTTCTTATATGGAGTAATTTTGTCCCAACTCCCCCTCCCTATTCTTTGCTGTCCTCCCTACAATCCAACTACACCACTCCAATTATGGATTATTAACCTCTCCATGCTTTGCTTCTAAATATTCTAAAAGTGTGTCCTGAAATTGCATACTTATATGTGTTTGTATGTATGTCTGTGTGTTTACACATGTATATATGTCCCATTGTTCACTCACCTATTTCTCATACACACGCACACACAAGATACAGAAAAAAGAGAAAAGGATTATCTCAGTACATCATGATTAACAACTTCACGAAGCCCCTGAATGTCAGATCCAAAGAGGGTGGCATAACAAAGTATTCCATATTTTAGTTTCCTTAGAAATTCAGCTATCTGTGGGTAAACACTAATATACCTCTCTAGTCAGAAATCTGTATGACCCTTTTTGTTCAGGTATACTTAACCTTTTGTCTATAGATGGTTCTGGTCTGG
The DNA here is from genome assembly GCA_028644305.1 of Xerus rutilus. NCBI lineage: Eukaryota > Metazoa > Chordata > Mammalia > Rodentia > Sciuridae > Xerus > Xerus rutilus. The sequence continues at coordinate 64,871,848 of CM053408.1, forward strand.
TTTTAGGTTTCATGAAAGTCAGAGTCTATAATACCCATTTTTGAAGCCCCATAGCAGTCTCTTAGCTAGGACTTGTCATCATTCAATAATTAACACATATAACATTTCAGCATGCTTTAATTTAAAAATTAGACTTTCCTCACCATGTGCTCCAGTGGAGCTGGCATCTCACAATAATCTGCCTGAGTTGTACATACACCATTCATTCTCATCTGAGTGATTTTTTCTAAAATCATGGGTGACATCTGAAATGCACTGATAGAAGTAAGGCAAAGCCAAGGCTCAATGAGCCTTATCACATCTCTAGGGACCGTTTGTGGGCACATTAATGATTTTATATATTAAAATATCCATTTTTCCTTGTTAATTCATTGTCAGAATTCCTTATTACTCCCACAACTTCTAGGAGCCAGTTGCATAAACCTTAGCACACAATTCTTGTAGAAATTTTCCCTTGTGCATCTATTCCCCATACATGTCCTATTGGGGTTCTAAAGTAGACTGGCATATGAATAGTAGGCTATTATAGGACAGATCTTACACAACCAGACATATCAATATAATGTCACCTGGATGTTGCAATGAGTTAATACATGAAAGTGGAATAGGATGGTTATTCTAAGACCCATGTTATATCCAAGAGGAAAAAGGAAGTAAGGTCCTTATGGATAACTTCAAAACCATGACTGAAGCTTGTATGTACGACTTGAGATTTGTTTAGTTTTATTTCTTAACTGAAAGTTATTCTAGGGTTTATTTATTTGTTGACTTCTTTTTATTAGCTAAGCTACATGCTTGGAGGGTTGTTCTTAAAGAATTTTCTTTTGCCAGTTTTTGGTTCTTAACTTGTATCCTCTGCTTGTGACTGCAGTTAACAGATATCTCCTACGTGCAGTGAGATCACAAGGCTCCTTTTGAATAAATGTAAGGAAAATATGTGACTATAACAGAGCAAAAGGTGTGTGCATCCTAGGCAGTTGAAGAAATCTATTCAAGATACAATCTGTAGTAGAGATTGGGTATTAGTGTACTTAATCACTTTTGTGTTTACACTAGATACTTTAATGATTAGAAACCAAGAAAACAGACATGCACAGCTGACAATTTAAGCTATGTAGTTTTCTCTCGAGATTTATTTCACTCATGGTAGCAAGCATCAGCAGGTAATGTACTGTTCTTTAACACTTTTCAGAATTGTTACTATAGAAGTGTTTATTAGCAAAACTGAAACTGTCACTTCAGATCTCACATGTTATACGTTTTCACATAGCTCACCTTCTGATGTGAAACTATATTTATGTCTGTCTAAATATTCTTCAATATTTACTTATTTACTTTAACATTTACTGAGTACTTTTTTTCTTGAATATGTGCTGGAACATGGCATCTGTCTTGTATATTGAAGATACTATATAAAGAGATATATAAATATAGATATAGGTAGGGATTTATTTATAAAAATAAATATAGAAATGAAGATATAAAAATAAATATGATAAGATAATACAGTGTGGATAGAGAACATCAAGTTTATTTTAAAATGGTTTTTTAATACATTTATTATTTATCAACTATGTAAAATTTAGGTCTGACAATCAAGTTGCCATAATTTTTAAATATTATGGAAAATCAAGACATAAATTATTTAGATTCTTTAGAATAACTGAAAATATTTATTAGATTGAATGATAATTAATGTCCTATGCAACAGCTCTATTTTCAGGAACTCATAAAATTTTTCTACTAACCAAATCCTAAAGAAGAAGCAATCATTCATTCACCGTGAACACAGCTTGCCCAGTCTAAGGTTTTTTTCATACTAAATTTTTTATTCTCTAATTTCAGGTAATTTCTCTTATCCTTTTATACAAAATGTTTTATATTTTTTATTTTTCTTAAAAAATTTTTTGGACAATTTGAAAAATGAAACAAGTACTTTACTGTCTAATAAAATTTCAAAGTTTCTAGATTTCTCCATCAAATTCTATATTGTTCTAGTGGCCTTCTCTGACAAAATAAAAATTTTAAAATGACTCACCCCAGAAATATTGCAAAGAGAAGGAAGAAAGGCTGACCTTCTTTTGGCATTTGTAGTAAAATCTTTGTACTAAAACTTCCTAGAAGTTGTTATTCCTCATCCATCTGGAGTAATCTTACCTGTTACTATCTTTTCTGAAAATCCCCAACGTTTTTGTTATTTAAAGAAGCTTCTACAATCACTCAGAATGGATTATTTGAGAACCTATTAACAGATTCATCCTGAACTCACCAATTTCATGTCCTAATTCCATCAGCCCTGAACTCATTGAAAATGCAAATTGTAAATTGTTTGCAAAGAAAATATGAGATCCATTTTTAATACGTGCCAAAGTGTTCAGTAAGATGCTGGAAAACTGGAAATAAGACATTGATTTTTAAATTCCAGACATTTTTTTCTTGAGTCACTACTAGAGTTAATATACTATTAAAAACGCAAAGGTAAATAGGATAATCCTAACTCTCAAAGGTGAAGAAGACTTCAAAATGATAGCATGGGATGTATTTTTAAGGGCTTTGTTTAAAATCCCATAGGCATAAAATGGTAGAGGAATTTTTTCAAGGGGATCAGAAGAGCTGATGAGGTAAGGATAGAATGGTAATTAAAGAAAGCTTTAAGATGTAGACGACATTTGGATTTGATCTGCAGGGGAAGCCAATGTGGAGAATATTTCAGGCAATATTTCAGAAATCAAATGAGCAATAAGATTCGGAAAGTGCAAGTGACTAACAAATATTTACAGATTTAAATGGCCCTAGTGATTGTCAGATCTATTTTTTTTTGGCAATAGGTTGAATTTCCACATTATAAACTATGAATTTTTTGAGTATTGAATGTATTTTTATTACTTTTTATAACTGATTTCCACAGATAAAGTAGAGGTTTCCATATCCACCCATTGGCTAATCAGGGATCATTTTGAAATTAAGTGTAAGGAAAAAGAAAAAGAAAAAGGCCATGAAGCTGTGTTACATCTTGAAGTGCATTAAAATATAAAAACAAAAAATAAGAACACACTCTAAATGACTCATTTGTTTTTCAGTATTCCATCACTTAGTGAAAATAACTGGCAGTATAATAATGTAACAGTGTCATCCTGGTGGAACATAGGGTTCCTGGATGAACACAAGTCTATCTCCTTCAACATCGCTATTAAAATGACTTATTTGTTTCTGATTAATGAGGACCTGATTTCTTCCTTCTTGGCATGGTGTCGTTCCTCCTGTTCAGTCTATCTGGACAGGCTACATGTGCGTGGGCATGCACCAGTTTGTGAGATTCTGGAACTCAGTGACTTTGCAACAGTGATAAACCTAACTTCTGGCAACTGAATTTGTGTTCCAAAGTGCCACAAACCACACGGTAAGATGCCACAAAAAGGAGCAGTAACTAGGTCAAGTTTTTGGCAGTGTTTATGGATCAGTAGCTCCAATACTTTCTTGCCAGTGATTAAATAGAACTGAGAAAAAAAAATTTTCCCCCTTATCTTTCTTTAGTAGAACAGAAAAGCTCAGATTAACTGATGAAGAATGGAGAGGAAAACAGGAAGCTCTTTGCAGACTAGGAGTTGGACTCCACATCATTGGCAATTGCATACGAAAACACAGTGCTTGCATAAGGGGGCACTCCATGGATGTAGTCAGAATGTGTGCTGGAGGAGGGTTTCTGTTGGGAGGGGGTAGATTTGATTGTCTCTGGCTTTCCCACTGTCCCCATAGTGTGTGGCTTCTGGCTGTCAAAAAAGTCTCCAAAACAGTGCCATTTCTCTAGGACTTTTCATTAGATCATCATTAGGTAATTGGTAAGAAAAAGGCTATTTTGGGAAAGTAAAGAAATGCTCTAGTCTTAGTTGCATAACTTGAAGTTTCAGCAGAGGCCAAGTCTTTCCTTTTTGGAGAGTTCTCCCTCTTCAGAGCACTATTAGCAGGGCAGTATAATACTCACCAAGTATAAATGTCATTGCCCTCTGCAAAGGTGTACTCAGCTTTCTAGTTCTGAATGTACTCTGCAGTGAGTTCAATGGTTAAACAATGGATATACGAGAAGACAAAAAAGCTGAGATGTAACTGGAGAGCAAACATTTCAGAGAAAGCCTGTAATAGAGAAAGGAATGTAATAGATGTGCTTTGTAAAACACCAGAATCATTACCTTTTCTTGGTGTTTAGAAAAGAAATTGTCTTAAAATGCATATCTTTTTCCCCTTCATCCTAGTAAATCCAGTCAACAGGATTTAGCTCTGGGAAGAAGCCCAGAAGGTTTAAAATTCTGCAAGAAAAAAAAAAGTATATTTTTAGAACTATGGTAACAGCTGCTAAGAAATGTATTTCTATTTTGTAGTTAGTCTGAACTGCCTAACATAAATGTGTGGTAGAGAAAGATAACAGAGATAAGGCAAGTGGAGAGAATTATAGCAAAAT
>CM053408.1:64876803-64887935 GCA_028644305.1 Xerus rutilus
TAAACAGAGAACTAGAGTGCTTGTTTCTGGTTAAAAATTTGGATTTCTGAGCACACGATTTCCCTCAACCCACACCCTCCAACACAGAGCATGCCTAACATCAGACCCTGACTCCTGAGTCTTTTCCCACCTCATTCACCTGACAGCCTTCTCCACAACAGACATCTTATCAGACGTGACTGATTGCTGTAATCTGTACTCTGGGCAGCCATTAAGCAAATTACCTGAATCATTGCAAGGATTAGTCTCATTAACACATGATTAGCATCAAATTAAAATAATGAGTGTTTAACTTCTGATGTCTTCCAGTTGTTTGAACAGCTTGATCAGCCACACCAGGCTGGCGGGGAGGTGGGGGTGTCAAAGAGCCACAGAAAAAAAGGGAGGCTGCACAGTACAAGCCATAGTGCATCTCGCCAGTAGAATGAAGTGAGATCAGACTCAGAGTATCTGGATGAAAGGTTTCTTCTGCACAGGAAAGATGCCATGCCAGGTCCAAACAGAGGGCTCTCCTCACTGGCATCTCACGCCAGCCGTTCATCTGGAGCGGGGCTTTACATACTAATGGCACACCGCTTCATCCCTCCACATCCTGGATATTCATTTCCATCAGGCTTCCCAGTCTAAGAAAGCACAAAAAGCAGCTTTTCTCTTTCCTTTTTCAAACTTTGTAAGACTTAAGAAGAAAAGTCCTAAAGCACTAGAGCTACGGTAGACTGAAGATCTGAGCACAGATCCTCCACAGTTCACATGCTCCTCCTTGGAAATGATGACTAACCAATCATTAAAATTAAGAAAAGCCTTTTTAAAAATTCTTAGTGAATAAACTTGTGTAAAATCAACTAAGTTAGATTTTTGTTGAAAAAAAAAAGGAGGAAAAGATTGAAACTCTTTAATGGAGAGAACTCAAGGCCTCGTGGACATTTTCAAAGATAAAACTGATACTGGAATACCGAGAGATGTGTGGGGAAATCAACCAGAAAAAAAAAAAATTGAGAACATATTAGCAGTAGTTTCAAATTTACTGGAAGAATTAAATGACAGATTCAAGAAACTCAGATAATGTCAATCAGGATTAGTTTTAAGGTACTAGAAGCATAGCTCAGTTGTAGAGCAATGTTTAGTGTGAGCAAGGCCATGGGTTTTTAAAATAGCTCAAGTGGTGAAAACTAAAGGCAAAAGAAAATATTGAAAGCAGACAGCATTTCATTATACATAAATGAATGATTTAAATCAACCTAAGCTTCTCATCAATGAACAATGGATATCAGAAACAACGTACAAATATCTAACAGTTGTTAAAAATAATATCAGATGGTTATTTGAATCTTTAAGAATAAATTAAGAGCATCAGAATATTTGGATGCAAATATGAAGGATGGTCCAGTGTGTGTGGGTTTGAAGCACCTATAGAGTCGAAATGTTCATATGTTACGTGAATTAGTACAAAATTAAGTCTAAGGAGCTTAAGCATTTATAATGAAACCCCTGGAGCATTCAGTAAAAAGCTAATGCAAAGAGAAATAGCTGAAAAGATAAAAAATTAAATGGAATTCTGAAAAATATTAAAATAGTCCAAGATAAGGCAAGGAAAGGATAGGAAAACAAAAATCCAAAAGAAAGATGCAGATAAATGGTAACAGAATACTACACTCACTCAAATATACTCAATAATCACGTTAAGTTCTAAAGGATTAAATATTTTAGTTAAAAGACATAGAATAGGGCTGGGGTTGTGGCTCAGTGGCAGAGTGCTCGCCTGGCACATGTGAGGCCCTGGGTTCGATCCTCAGCACCACATAAAATAAATAAAATAAAGGTATTGTGTCCATCTACAACTAAAAAATATATATCTTTTAAAAAGACACAGAATGTTAGATTGGATAAAATAGCAAAACCAGATAATGAGCTTTAAAATTAAGATGCAGATATATTGAGTGTAGATGCATGAAAAAAGGCAATATGTGGCAAACATAGGAAAACAGTATCATAGAAAAATGACTTTAAGGAAAATATTTCCATGATAAATATACATACTTTACAATAAAAAGTCAATTCATTAAGATTGCAATTATGAATTGACTCCTCTGTTTTTGGTACTGGGGATTGAACCCAGAGCTTAACCACTGAGCCACACCCCCAGCCCTTTTTTATATTTCATCAGAGACAGAATCTCATTAAGTTGCTTAGGGCCTCAGTAAGTTGCTGAGGCTGGCTTTGAACTCACAATCCTCCTGAACTCACAATCCTCCTGCCTCAGCCTCCCACTGGTGTGTGCCATGGTGTTCTTATATCTTAAATATTATTATGACATACAATCATAAATATCTATATACATAATAACAAAGTAACAAAATATATTAAGGAAAAATTGGCAAAAAAGCAGAAATAGACAATTACACACATAATAAAAAATGTTAACTACTTCTTTTAGCAATTTGTAAAAATTAGACAAACAAAAAAGTAAACACATAGATGATTTGATGACTTTATTAGCTATCTTTTTCTAAGTAATATAAAACACTATACTCAACAACCCCAGAATATGCATTCTATTCAAGTGCACATGCATTTTAAATGAGATATGTATTTTTGGCAGGTAATATCTCAGCTAATTTAAATGGATTATAATCATAGGACATATTCTCTGAACAAGAAATAATTTAATAATAAATCAGTAAAAATAATAAGATAGTTAAGAAAACAGTGTTATTTGAACATTAAGCACACATTCATAAATATTACAAAAATAAAATGAAAATATCACAAAAGAAATTAGAAGATGTTTAAAATTAAATGTCTAAGGCAAGTGTGGTAGCTGCAAACCTGTAATCACAGCAACTTCGGAGGCTGAGTCAGGAGGAGTGCACATTTGAGGCCAGAGTCATTTGATGCCAGTTGCCCTAAGCAACTTAGTGTGACCCTGTCTCAAAATTAAAAATAAAAGAAGCCGGGCGTGGTGGCTCACGCTTGTAATCTCAGCACTTTGGGAGGCTGAGACAGGAGGATCGCGAGTTCAAAGCCAGCCTCAGCAACGGTGAGGCGCTAAGTAACTCAGTGAGACCCTGTCTCTACATAAAACACAAAATAGGGCTGGGGATGTGGCTCAGTGGTTGAGTGACCCTGAGTTCAATCCTCGGTACCAAAATAAATAAATAAATAAATAAATAAATACATAAAAGAAAGGACTTGGGATGTTGTTCAGAAGTTAAGCACCTCTGGGTTCAAGTCAAATAGATAAATAAACAAATAAATAATAAATAAATAAATAAAATGCTACAACATATCAAAGTTTATAGAAAGTAAATCTGGGCTGAGAAGAAGTTTAGATCTTCAAATTATAAAGTATCACCTCAAGAATCTAAAAATAAAATAGCAAATTAGTCCAAAAGCAAGTATAAGGAAATAATAAAGAAAAAAGAGCAAATCAATAAGAGAGAAAACTGATAAGCAATAGAAAAAGCAAGCAAAGTCAACAGCTAGTTAAAAAAAGGATTAACAAACTTGTTGAATTATTAACTAGACAGAAAAAGAGAAATACAAATTTTCACTATTTAAAATGAAAACAAACAAGAAAAATCACTAAAGGTACTAGAGAAATAATTTTAAATGAGGTTATTGTAAACAACTTTTATTCTACCAAAGCTCATGCAAGAAAAAGTAGGCAACATAAATATCCCTTAATATATTTTAAAAATTAAATATGCATATAGAAACAAATAAAATTTCAGAAGTTGGAAAGTATAATAACTGAACTATAATGTTTATTGAAGAGGCTTAATACTAAATTCAAATTGTTAGAGTAATTAATCAATTTAGAGACAAATCAACTGAAATTATGTAACCTACAGACGAAGCAGCAAAAAGAATAAAAAAAAATGACCAGAGCCTAGGAAAACCATGGAACACCACCCAATATATCCAAATACTTATGGTAGGTGTTCTAGAGAAGAGCAAAGAGAAAGATTCAGAAAAAAATATTTAAAAAAAATTTGCAAACCTTCCAAATGTAAAGAAAAGAATTAATCTCTACCATCAAGAGACTCAGTAAACTCCAACTCATATGAACTCAAAGTAATCCACACATAGATACAGTTAAATTCTCAAAGCATACTATAAAGAGAAACAAAAATAGCAAGAAGAGGGTGAATGATCACTTTATATAGGATCCTCAATAAAAATTAACACCTGACTTCTCATGCAAAACCATGAGCTGAAGGCACTAGAATGATATTCTAAGTGCTCAGGGGAGAGGGGAGCTCAACAACCAAGAATTCTTTATCTAAAAACCTAATGGATTAAAAAAAGACATTTCTAAAGAAATAAAAAATGAGGAAAAATTGTTGCTAATAGGTCTGTTCTAGAATAAGTACTAGAGTCATTTCAGACTGAAAACAAAGCACAATAGACGATAATTCAAATTCACACAAAGAAAACATGAACTCAAGTAAAGATGAATTGTAGGCAAATTTAAAAACCAGTATAAATCTATTTGGGTTAACTCTTGTCTCCTCTTATGTGACTTAGAAAACAACTGCTCAAAGAAATAATGATAAAAATGTGCTGATGGGTTTATAGTATACTATTTGCACTTAGTGTAACTTTATAACAGTAAGTGCAAAGAACAGAGAAAGGACAGAGCTTATGTTGAATTAAAATATTTGTATACTATTGAAAATAAAGCCAGTATTAAGAAAAAGTTATTATGATATAAATATTATGATATAAATATTAGTCCTCAATACAATCACTAAAGAAATAACTGAAAAAGACATAGTAAGCAAAACAACCAGGTAATTAAAATTGAATACTAGAAGATATGTGCTTATCTCAATAGGAGGTTAATAGAAGAACACAGGAAGAGGGGGAGACTAACACAAAGACAAAATTGATGGGATAGCGGCAGACATAAGTTCTATCACCACTAATTTCATTAAATACAAATGTCATAAATATTCCAATTGATAAGCAGAGATTGGTAGAATGGATATAAATTCAATGATTCAACTATATGGTGTGCAGAAGTAGACTAGATTCAAAGATGCAGGTTGAAATTGAAAGTATATAAAAATACATGGTATGCAGATATCCTGGAGAGATCTGAAGTAGCTACATTCTATTATAAGAGACAAAGAACAAAATGTCATAAGTGTCAATACAACAGAAATTATTATAATTATAAAAATATGTGAACTTGACATGAGACACTCAAAATACATGAAGGAAAAAATGACAAAATTGAAGGAAGAAATACACAATTTAATAACAATAGCTGTAACTCTCATACATCTACTTTCAATAATGGGTAAAAGAATTATGAAGAATATCAGCAAGGAAATAGGAGATTGAACATTATAAACCACCTAGCCCTAACAGATGTCTATGGAACACCACACCCCAAAACAATTGAATACACATGCTTTTCAAGATAACATGGAACGCTATCCTGAATAGACTACATGTTAGGCCCTAAAACAAGCCTAAGTAAATTTAACAAGGTTAGAATCATATGAAGTATGTTCTCTCAGTCCAACGAAATTAGAAATCAATAGCAGGAAATTTTGGAATCATATAAAAAGTAAACATGCTTCTAAAAAAGAAATTTGAAAAGTTGTTGATATAAACAAAAACAAAACCTTAATATGAAAAAATTTAAGCAATGCCTAAACCTAAATTTATAAGTGCAAAACCAAAAAAGAAAATCTCAAATCAACAACTTAAAGTTATATCTTAGTAAATTAGAAAAAAGAAGAGCAAATTTATAATAAGTGTTTTAGTCAGCTTTGAATTTTCATGATCAAAAGACCCAACAAGAACAATGAGGAGGAGGAAAAGTTTATTTTGGCTCATGATTTCAGATGTTCAGTCCATGGTTGGCCAACTTCTAAGTATGGCCTAAGGTGAGGTGGCACAACATGGTGGAAGGGCATGGCAGAGGAAAGCAGCTAAAGACATGATATCCAGGAATCAGAGAGAGAGCTCTGCTCACCAGGGACAAAAAATAAACCCAAAGCCATACCCCTAGTAGTCTACCTCCTCCAGCCACACCCTCCCTATCTATAGTTACTACCCAGCTAGTCCCTATCAGTGCTCCAATCCATTGATTAGGTTATAACTCTCACAATCAAACTATTCCATCTCTGAACATTCTTTCATTGCTCACACATGACTTTGGGGGACACCTCATATCCAAATCATAACACTAAGAAATCAGAAGAAAGAAAATAATAAACACTAGAGTAGAAGAAAATTAAATAGAAAATGAAACTCAATGGGGAAAAAGAAGAAAACCAAGGGTTGTTCTTTGAAAATGTCAATGAAACTGACAAATCTTTAACTATCAACAAAAAAAGACAAAAAACCAAAATAAAGAAAATTCAAAGAGTCATATCACTAAACTCAGGGATGAAAAAGAGAATATCATTAATGACATTTCAGAAATAAAATGTTTAATTGAATACCATAAATAATTTTATGCTAATAAATTTACTATCCTAGATGAAATTGACATATTCCTATGAACATAAAAATTACCATAACAGATACAAGAAGAAATAGGACATGTGATCAGGAAAAAAAAATAGAAGAGGAAATACTTTCAACTCATTCCCTGAGGCCAAATATTACCAAGATCACAAAAACAAAGTCATTGCAATAAAACTAAAAACCAAAGGAAGGGATTGCTGGAGTAGTCATCCTTTGGGGCTCACAGAAACATACTGAATCTAGAATGTGGTCATGTTTTTATAATATATATCATATCATGTCATTTATTAGTATATTTATGAATGTCAACCTCACAGAAATTTACACCCTAATAGAGGCATACTATTGTGTGTGAATTATCTTTCAATACGGCTGACAAGGAAACCAACACACACACACAAAGATGATATTTCACATCCAGCAGAATAGCTATTTGAAAAATATAAGGACTGTTAAAAATGTGGAGCAACCAGAATAATCATATGTTGCTACTAGGAATTAAAATTTAGGAAACTTTTTGTTTCCAAATGTTTTGTTTAGCACTAGTACTAATTCTAAATTTAACATATCCTAAAACTCAGGAAATACATACCTAGGCATATGCCAAATATGTATGTACATATACCAACCCAATAAAATTTTCAATAGAATTCAAAGAAACAAAACAAGTATAATATCCAAATATACATAATCTATATTGACAGATAAATTACCACATATTTGTACAAAAAATTTTCAATAGTATTCAAAGAAACAAAACAAGTATAATATCCAAATATACATAATCTATATTGACAGATAAATTACCATATATTTGTACAATTGAATATTTTCGAGCTATGAAATATATAGATACACTCAATAATATGGAAAAAATCTCAAAACATAATACCATACAAAAGAAGCTAGGCATAAAAAAATACACAGTGATTGATTCTACTTCTTTGAACTTCAAAAATTGGTCAAGATACTCTGGCTCTTCCATAAAATGTATGATTTTATCCAAGGTTGTGGCTTGTCTAGAGATGCCAACCACACTGATTTCTGTCTCATCTGACTCAAAGCACTGATGAGATTTGTGGCATAGTTTGGCTGCCACTTAAAACAATTAAGCATGAAAGCACATAAGAGTTGCAATTTTGCACACAAATTCCAGGTACAGCAAGAAAGGTTTGAGAGATGCTAGAATTTCTAGATGGTGGATTGGTGAAGATCTTTCCCACCAAAAATCCATTATATAAAGAGGGATATGTGGTTGTTCTTTCAAATGCCCAAATCTTGCAAAAGATTACAAGGCACACAAAGAAACAGGGAAATATGGATAAGTCAAAAGAACTTAATAAAATACTAGAAACTGATAGTAAAGAGACACAGATCTGTGAGCTGTCTTACAAAGAATTTTAAATATCTGTCATAAACATGTTCAGTTGGCTAAAAGAGATCACAAATAGACAACTGAACAAAACCAGGAAAAATACATAAAAAATAAGAATTTATCACCAAACTATGAAAAAGAACCAAAGAAAGGTTCTACAGCTGAAAATACAATAATTGAACTAAAAAATTCACTAGACAGGCTCACAGCAGATTTACTTAGAATAAAGAGTCAGCAAGCTTGCAGAAAGGTAATTTTGAAATCATTCTGTCAGAAGAGCACAAAGAAAAAAGAATTTTAAAAAGTTAAGACAGGCTATGGAAACTTTAGGATACTATCAAGCAAATAAATATATACATTATACAAATCACCAAAGGGAACAAGAAAAGGAAATGAAAAAGAAATGTTCTGCTTCTTTTTGCTAAGGAAAAGTAAATTTGGTGGAAACTTCAGGTTTGGCCGAAAGCGAGTTTCCCAAATATAAGGAAAGAAATGGACTTGTACAATCAAGAAGCTACTGTAAGATAAACTTCAAAAGAGCAGACTGAGACATATTATGATCAAATTGCCTACAGAGGAAGGAAAAGACTGACTCTTGAGAACAGCAAGAGAACAATGACTCAACTATATAAGGCAGCTTCCATAGTATTAACACCAGTTTCTCACCAGAAACCAAGAGAAACATTCATTCTGGAACCCAAAATGGACAATGTTTATATATTCAGACTGTCAACAAAGAAAATCATGTGTGGTATAACTGAAGGAGAAAATGATATTGCCAAACAAAAGTGGAGGAAGTTCCTTATTGCTAGACCTGCTCTACAAACTTAAACCAAAACTAGCAAAAAGAGGGAAATATTAAATATTAGTAAAGATAAATAAACTTAAAAATATTTTTAAAATCAACAAAAGAGAATTGACTTTTGTAAAGACCAACAAAATTGAAAATCCCTTAGCAAAATTAACTAAGAGCAAAGAATGTCCAGATAACTGAAATCAGAAGTGAAAGGGGCATTTAAAGTGATACCACAGGAATACCAAGGAATATGAGAGAATGCTCTGAACCATTATATAGCAACAAGATGTGTGACCCTGAAGAAATATAAAAATTCCTATAGGCATATAACCTACTGAGATTTAATAGTGAAGAAATAGAAAATCCAAACAGACCAATAACTAGTATGGAGGGTGAATCAATAATCAAAAGTCTCTGAACAGAGACAAGTCAAGGAGCAGAAGCCTTCATTAAAGAATTCTATCAAACATTTAAAGAAAAAATAATACCAATCCTCTTCAATCTATTCCAAATAATTGAAGCAGAGGGAATACTTGCAATCTCATCATATGAGGCCTGCCTTTTCATGATAACAAACAAAGATACAGAGACTCCAAAAAACTGGAATCTATAGACAAATACTGATAAACTTTGTTATAAAAATCCTGAATCCTAGGAAACTAAATTCAATGGTATATTAAAGGGAGTATTCCATGATCAAGTGGGATTTTTTTCTTCAATGCAAAGTTGGTTCAACATATGGAAATCAATCAATGTAATGTACCAAAGTAAGAGAACAAAGGACAAAAACTATGTAATCATCTCTGCTGATGCAGAACAGCACTTGACAAGGTGTAACCTTCTTGAAAGTTTCAAAAAAACCTTCTCAATACTAGAATAGAAATAGAAGTAACTGAGAATAATAAGAGCCATATTTTATAAGATATTCTCATCACTTCTACTTAGTATTGAAGGTCCTAGCCAGAGCAAGTAGGCAAGAAAAAGAAAAAGAAAGGCATACAAATTGGAAAGAAGGAAGCGAGTTTATCCTGTTCACTAATGATGTGGTTTTATATGTAGAAAACCCTAAAGATTGCAAGCACAGACACACATACTATTGTTAGAACTAATAAATTCAACAAACTTGTAAGACACAAAATCAACACACACACACAAACTCCACTGCACTTCTCTACACTAATAATTGTGTGTGCTCATAATGTTCTATTTCTTTATTTCCAAAGAGATGCTCATTACATACACAGCACTGATCACTTTGTGTAAATTCATTAATATTTTCACTAATTTCTGTTCTTTTCTGTGTGTATTTTAAAATTTAATGAAAGTCTGCTTAAAATAAAAAAATTCTTAAATGGTTTTATTTGCATCACTGAAGTCATATTAATAAACTTGCATGTTTTCCATTTTTCCTCCTAAGACAAAGAGATGAAGGTATATAATTATGCACAGGTTAAAATAATAAAATAATTGAATAATTCTAGCTCGCATTTTCTATTTAGAGGAAAGCCACATATCATTCACGTCTAGATGCTTTCTGGGTTTGTTTCTCCAGAAAATAAATCACCTGCTTCCAGAGAGCTCAGGGAATTTTAATTGCCTGACTACATGATGGAGATGGGGGGAGGGTTTGAGGAGGGTGAAACTCTACATTTCTTATTATGCTTTAGATTGACTTTTAGATAAATTTCTTATTTGAGTTTTTTTTTTCCACCTCTGTGCTTGACTTCCCTAGTGCCAGGTGGTTTCAATTTTTGAAAATTTTCTTGAATGATTCTAGATAAGTCACTTGCTCTTTGGCAGTACTCACAGCTGTGGGTAACTTAGGAAAGAAGTCTCCTAATTCTGCTACATCATTTATCACTTCTCCAATCTGTTGGCTTTAAAATACCTAATTTCTGTGTGTTGTCTTTCATGTGGTTTTAGAGCATATTTCAAGAAATGAGGATATAAAGCACCTTCAAAATGGGAGTTTCCTAATCTATAAATTCAAAATGAAACTCTAATGTATTGATATAGAGATTCAGTTTACCAAAATTCAATTTAAAAAATAATTTCAGAACATATATGATACAATCCTTAGAAGTGTGCAAGGCAATGGTTCAGGAATACCTATGGTTTTAATTTTAAAGAATGTGTTTTTTCCTCAATACAATGAGGGGAAAAATAAAAACATAAAACAGTTATATTCAAAATCATGTGAAAGGATCATGTTCAGCTATCAATAAAACAGCAAGTAACAAAGATACTAGTCACTGATCCAATTGTCTAAATGGCCTTCTATGATTTAATTTTTCCACGTTGTAGATCATAATTTATTTTATTTTCATGAAAATCAAAATAAAGCCTGATTAATACACACATGTTTTGCAGAACCTCTTTAGTCTAAAATAATTACAAGTTAGACAAGCAAATTGTTCTACATAGCTTATCCATAAAGGGTGAAAAGATGAAGATTGTATATTGTTCAGAACAGAA
>CM053408.1:64888035-65017769 GCA_028644305.1 Xerus rutilus
CGGTGGCTCACGCTTGTAATCCCAGCACTTAGGGAGGCTGAGACAGGAGAATCGCGAGTTCAAAGCCAGCCTCAGCAATGGCGAGGCACTAAGCAACTCAGTGAGACCCTGTCTCTACATAAAACACAAAATAGGGCTGGGGATGTGGCTCAGGGGTCGAGTGCCCCTGAGTTCAATCCCCGGTACCAAAAAAAAAAAGGAAGGACTTGGGCAACATGATGAGAATAAGCCGCATGTGGCATTGACTCTTCTGGTTTTTCTGTCTTTCAGAGCACTGATAGTGATCATATTTTAAGACTAGAAGCTTCTACTAGGTAGTCATCTTACATTTATTCAGAAGCAGTTCTAATCTGATTACTTAAGATTCACAGGAAATTATATGAGTAAATCTGATTTGTGGATTACCCCTGAATGGAAAAAAACAGAAAAGTTCTCTTTCTAATAACTAAGGTTATCATATCTAATATTTTTATTAATAGAATTGTATTTGTGTGGGCACAAAAGATAAATTATATAATTTATATAATTATATAAATTATATATAATTATATTATATTATATATAATTATATAAATTATATAAATAACCTTAACAGAATGCCAATAACACAATTTGATTATTTACCAGAAGCAATCTCAAAATCAAAGATAAAGTATTTTTTAGATAGATGAGTTTGTTTTTCTATTAATTTACACTGGAATGCAGAAAACAAAATTTAAATGTAAGATCAAAATTAGACTGGTTAAAAAATAGCTAAAAACAGCCAGGTATGGTGGCACATACCTGTCATCCCAGTGACTTCAAAGTGTGAGGCAGGAGGATCACAAGATAGAGGTCAGCCTCTGCAATGTAGTGGGAATAAATAAATAAATAAGGCTGGGGATAAATAAAAAATAAAATAATAAAGAGAAAAGCCTGGGGATAGTGATGCAGCTCAGTGATCGAGCACTCCTGTGTTCAATCCCCATTACCACACACACACACACATATTCATCATCATCATCACCACCATAATAATAATACCTAAAAACAAATTAGTAATTAAACAAAAGCACCTCTCACCCCAAAATTAAAAATGAGTGCATTTTATTTGCACTATATAATAGATACCTATATAATAGATACACAAAGGTGATTAAGAATCTGCCCTTTACATACAGAATCATGCAGAATGTAGAGAAGAGAAAGTATGAAACATTGGGATTGCTTTACTCACTTGTAGGGAGCCAGAAAACTTCGGGGATAATATGATACCAATTCAAATTTTTGAAAGATGAGTGATAGCCAGGTAATATGATGAAAAGAGATTCACGAGAGGAGTAATTTTGAACAAAAGTATGGAGGCATAAAGTAGCAATGGTGAGTATGTGATAAAATTGCCTATTGATTTTATTTCATGTAACCAGTATTTATTATCTGCCTAATGCCTGTCAGCCCCCGGGCCAGGTGGTGAAACTAGAGGTGAATAGGGTAGACGTGCTCCTTGCCCTCAGAGGGCTCACTCTCTACCTAATGCAGAACATCTTCCTTTGTTAAAGAATTTGTTTTTTCCATAAGTTTTTCACAAATCTACCCTTTCTAGTGATGAGTTAATATTTGCTTGATGAATTAGCATGTTGAGAAAAAGGTAACTATCATCATCCTAGAGAATTAGAAACATGATTCAGTCATCATTGCAATTTTTAATAACTCATCTAATAATAAAAATGGTCCTCAGGTGATAGAAGTATGAAGAAAATTAGGAAGAACTCTGATTCAGTATTGTTTTCAATGAAATCTCATATTTCCTCAAAACATATCCAAAAAATGTAATATCAACATGTCACTTAGAAATATTTATAATTCATTACTATAAATAGCTACTTCTCTTAAAGGCTGAAGAGATTTCCATATTGGGTAACATCCTCAATTGTTGATTACATATTATTTCCACTGCTAAAGTAAGCTAATTATGTAACAACCAATTTGGCAAACAATATGATTATGAATATTGAGAAATAACTAAAAATTAGAATGGTATCAATTATTGCTTTTGAAATAAAAAGGAAAATTGACAAGGTTGACTTTGATATATTACTGATGCATAATGTATTGATGCATATACTGTTATGCATGACTCAAACACAGAACCTGTTACCTATTTATCCTTAACCTGGGTGACATTTGTGAGTTTAAGTTTCAAAATAGGTCTGTATAGCAATCAAACTTGTATAACTTTCACTTATAATAATTCCTTAGGACTTTTGATTAAGTCAACTCTGATTTCCAGAATCAGATTTAGACTAAATGGCAAACAGAGGTTAAAAAAATAACAATTGTACCTTAATAGTGATATGTATGTGAATATAGACACTTTAGACAAAATACGTAGAGTGCGTTAGGAAGAGATTCCTACGAAAAGTTAAATTGATTTTTATATTTACATCAAGTTATTAAAAGTCACAACTTTGTTTTTTTTTTTTAGAAAAGTGAAAAATCACTCCTGTCTCAGCCAAAATTAAGAGCAGCATTAATTGAGGCACATAGATTCATTAAGTCACAAAACAGCATGCCTCGCGACAGAAAAGAGTACAGGCTTAACTTTGGTGGCATATATGGCAAATGACTGTAATAAGTAGGGAGAAGTATTCAGTGTGGTGCTGCTGTGATAAATATTCATGGGATAGAAGATACTAAAACTAGAGCAGTAAGCTCCCTTGTCGCCACTAGAGTTTTGATATGTCTTCATTGCCTGAAAATGTACACGTTGAAAAATTCAGACTGTGCCTGATAAAGAAATGTAGTTTTGTCATCTATCCACCCTCTGTCTTACCCATTATGGCATATATTATCTTGTCATTTGCCCTATCAGTTCTTCATCTTCTCTTTATTATTTTGTTTAAATACAAATGTCATATATTATGTGCCTATATTAAATTTCAACTTGAAAAAAAAAAGACTGTTTATCAGACTAGCAGGTAAATGAGACTTCTTTGATATAGTTAAAGGAGGGACGTGATGTCATTACATAAATTGCAATCCAAAGTTACTTGTGGACAGGGCTTTTTAAAATTATTATTATTGTTCCTGATTTACTGACTCTGTAAAAGCATACTAACATATTTATCACCCAGAGGAAAGTGTCCT
Organism: Xerus rutilus; assembly: GCA_028644305.1. Classification (NCBI taxonomy): domain Eukaryota; kingdom Metazoa; phylum Chordata; class Mammalia; order Rodentia; family Sciuridae; genus Xerus; species Xerus rutilus. The sequence goes on from CM053408.1 coordinate 64,891,162, forward strand.
TGCTGATTAGAAAACAGCAGAAATACTGTATTAAAAAATATTTTCCTCCAATATTTGAAAGTACATTTAAAATTTTGTTGTGGTTTGAAAAATTCTGGAGTGTTGAGATGAGGCAATACAAACCCACATAAAACTTGCTCCAAAGGGCTCAAGAACTCTCAGTGGAACCTTATATAATTCAGAGCCATACCAAAGATAACGTACAAAATATTTAAATATAACTTCCACTTCCCCACAAAAATTTGTAAAATGGGATAAAATGCATACACATAACACACATGCACACACAAAGACAACTTTTGTACAGAAAGAGGAGAGACTCTTGTATACGCTTATGTATTAAATCTACAGGATAGATATAAAAATTTAAATATTCAAAATTTAAAAAGAATTCTAGGTGAATTCTGGGGAAAAATGTGGTGTAACTGGTTAGCTACCACTAAAACAACTAAACGATCTCAAAAATAATTAGCATAGATGTGTTTTCCTACCATGCAGTCACCTAATATGACCAAGTATCTCCTAAGATTAATAAAATCCTTACGTGTATCATGTAAAAGAAACATCTCCCATCAATAATCAATTCTGAGAAAACATTTATAAAATGCAAGAGTTAAGAAGAATTTTAGAGATAATTTAGTGCAAGCTTCTTGATTTAAAAAGCAAAAATACTGATGACCAAGGAAGTTGAATATTAAGTCCAAAGTCATACACTAAATAAGTAGAAATTAATCAGAAAATCAAAGATTAATAAAAAGCCTTAGGCAATTTAGCATATTAATTAATGATTGCCTTGTTCATTCTAAACATTTTAATCTATGTATAGAATCCTTTACTAGTGTAGAACCATTTTCTAAAATTCTTAAAGTATTAAATCAGCTATAAGGTGATGAGGTTCAAATGGTCACAAATCTAAAAAGCAAGTTAAGACTTTAATTCCAAAATTGAGGCTTGGTCCAGCTCAGTAGGACACATATGGATCTGTGGAAAACATTTGACAATTTGAGCACATTTTCACTGTTGCATTTTATTTAGCCTGGAATTTTCCTAGATCTGGCTCTGATTAAAGAAGGCATGTCGAGGGGCATCTGGAGAGTCCAATTCAAAAATGAAAAACATAATTCTCTTTCTCCTCTAATTCAAATTTCACTGTTAGATCAAAGGATGTTCCAATTATGAGTATAAGGAGAATTTAGCAAATAACTACACTACAGATTTTTGATTCCTTTTTTAACACAAATTCTATTATCGCGGAGGAAAGCATGGTCTTCTCCCTTTGTTTCATCTCAATTTTATTTGCCAAGCTTGCCAAGTTGCAGTAATAATCCCAGAAGCTACATGAAAGACACCAAATTATTCCACAAAGGAATGAAACAATTACAAGTCGTTCCTTCTTGTTCCTCTCTCCACTAAAAGATAGAAAACCCTCTCAGATTTCCATGCCCCGTTTCCTAGAATTTCCCCTCTCTTCACCACTCATTGCTTCTATCTGTTCCCTAAACCTGGAAATGTCAGAACTTGACTGAGAATCCTCTGAATCTTCAGAGATGTGTTTATATCCATTAGGAAATGAAGAGCTTTAGTGCTGAACCAAACATTCATTGATGACAATTTTACCTTAAATATTGTATTTTACAAACGTGAGCTTTCCCCACTGGCCTGGCTATGAGGAAAGACCTGGGAGGAGCAAGAAGCTTGCTGCATGGAATGTCACAGAGAATCCTTAAATTGAGTCTTAAGAGGAAGAAGGAAATGTTAATTTATGGCATTTGATACTTTAATATGATTTTGCATGACTGAACAGAGATGTTAAATTATAATAGTGTTGGATATGAATATCACCTGGGCTGTTCAAATATTCAATTCACATTTTATGAATCACCTCTCAAACTAAATCTGGTGCTTATTAACAATGTTACTTTAAATCTATTCGAAGTGCTTATATTTATTCCTGCCAAACCTGTACAAAGCAGTATGCTTTATTAATCAGGCTTATAGTTTTTTTAAAAAATAGAGTGTGTTTAGCATGGCAATGTACATTATTCACAAGAACCAACCCAAATGTTCATTGAGGGATGATGAATGGATAAAAGAAAAGTGTGGTATATACATACAGTGGAATATTATTCAGCCTTAAAAAAGAAATGAGATTCTGACTTATGCTACAACATGGATATACTGTGAACATGATGCTAAGTGACACAAATCAGACACAGAGGACAATAATATGGTTTCACTTATATGAGATATCTGGAGTAGTCAAACTCAGTAGAGTCAGAAAGCAGAATGGTGATTGCCAGGATTTGCAGAAGGAATGTGGAGTTAGTGTATTATGGGTACAGAGTTTCAGCTGGAGAGAAGAGAAAGTTCTGGAGAGGGGTGTCATTAATTGCATTCACAACAAATGAATGCAATTAATGACACTGAACTGTACACTTAAAATGGTTAAAATAATTTTTAGTTTATGCATATTTTATCATAATAAAAAGATTGTGCTAAATGATTCATAGTTTTGTATTTTAAAACTCACTAATTCTAATAACAGTTATAGTGAATGCCACCTTTTGGCAAAATGGATGATATAAATCATCTGTTTCACAGATGAGGAAAATGAGATACAGTACAATAACTCCTGTAAAACCCCATAAAAGCATCAGGAAAGATTAGAACACAGATTCTTGCTTTCCTCTCAGCATAAGAAAACATGCTTATAACCTAAAATGTATGACTTACCTTTTAAAAAATTGAAATTGGCCATCTGTTTTTGTCTGGCTCTTCTCTTTAGACCACAAGGCAGGACCCCTACCAACCTCCTCCTCATTCTCAGTCCACTGACCTGAAAATTCATTCAGATTTATCCTCTCAGACACTGGAATTAGTCCAGCCCTTCCTAGTCTCATACCCAACCTTTCCCATACTCCTCAAGCCAAATTGCTTCAGGCTTCTACCTAGACTAATCTAGAAAATTGTATTATCATCAGTTATGAATGAACAATGGTACAATAATGTTATTCCTTCCATAAAATGTTTTTTTTTCTTTCAAGACTCTCAATACTTTGATTTTGAAGAATCAATTACTTTGAGGATTCTCTTTGTTGAGCCAATCTTCTCAAGGTGAGAGAGTCTAAGCATAAGATTTGATACCCCCCTTCAGATAGGTGACTTTCTACTCTGCTACAGCTTAGGCCCAAAGTTGAGTTTCCACACCGATCAAGTGTTTTCCTTTATTTTGTCCATGAGAAAAGAGAATCTGGAAAGAGCCAGGAAACTCTCTAGAATCCTAACTTGTGTCTGCTTAGTAGATATCTCAGCTGCATGGTACGTATTCAAGAATTCTCATCTTTAGGAAACTGAAATGAAACTCGTGGAACTTTACATCCACATATGCCTCCATTTGGAGACGACAATTCTCAGTGTGAAGGACAGCTGTAGGAAGAAGCAGCAAGTCCACAGGGAAGAGAGGCAAAGGAGCATGGAGAAGAGAAGCGAAGGAGTAAAGGATAGGGAAAATAGGAGAGGAAAGGAAGAGGACAGATAAACAGAGAAGGAAGGGAGAGAAGAGGAGAGGTACATGGAGACAAGCAGAGGGCAAGAAAAAAAGCCCAAGAATTTCATTAATGATCTAAAAAATTATTTCATGTATAGCTTTTCTGAATTTTGCTTTACAGACTATAGGTTGAAATTTCTGGACTTTTAGTGTATGCTCAGCAAATTTATGATATGGCTTTTCTTCTCAGGCTAACATTTGTGAGCATATCGTTTTCTAGGATGTGTGATTGTCCCTTCATTTGGCATAGTCATCATTGAGATGAATAAGTGGGTGAAATTTGAGCCTCTTAAAGTAACACTCCATAATACCTTCTAATGGACTTCTTTTATGTCCTTGTACTCAAATCATTGTGGATGTGGTAAAAGAACAGTTTATCTTATATTGCTTTTCAATCAAGAACAAAGAGCATGTCTAGAAAAAATCCAGTTCATTTTTATAACTAGTGAATTACTATAATTAATTTCAGAATCAAAGCAGGAATGTAGTCACTTTTATATAACTTTAAAAACTTACCAAGTTTTATACAATTCTAATCATTTTAATTGTTCATCCTTTATTTGGTGTGTTTTTCCTAATTGCTGCATTTAGTATTTCTGTTTTATTAAGTACTATGACAGAAGCAGCAGCAGCATGAGGTCCATACTTTATCCACCTGTGCTTTGCAGAACCCCGTGTTTATTCCAAAAACAATCGCATCTCTGAAAGAATGAAATCAACTGGCTATTAGTCTGTAACTGTAAAACCAAAAATAATTAGTACTCTTGAGAAAAAGTAGCATAATAAATTAAAAAGGAAATTTTTATTGGCATAAAATGGTTTGAGTTTTGAAAAAAATATTTTAGAGAAAATATCCAAGAAACTAAATAATAAATCTTCACTAAACAACTTCAAGGAAATGTAATCTTTATTTTTGGGGGTGAATTAAAGTGAGTAAGATTTAGGAAAGTATTAGGCTATTTGGAAACCTCACTGAAAGAACTAAATAAATTATTGTAATAAATATGACAAGGGTAGTTGGTCTGCACAGTCAAATATTTGATTTTTAAAAATATTTTCAATATTTTGTAAGCATAGGATTTTATAGATGAAAAAAGAATCTGCTGGTAAATTTATAATCAATTTAGTTGACTGCTTTGGTTCTTCTTGAATTACCATGTTTTGGGCCATGATTTAAGATGAAGCACTTCATAATTTAAGATGAAGCACTTCTTTTCTTCTTTTCAAACCAACATCCATTATTCCCACCATTCTGTGTACTATAGAAAAGTCATATTACATTGTTGCAGTCAGTGAACCTGTCATGTACTAAATATGTATTCCTACAATGGGGGATGATCAAAATGGAATTTCTATCTGAGCAGATGCTAGCTAGTGTTCAGTGTCATACAGAACTGTATCATCACAAATTCAATTAAAAGGGGAAAAGCACCTGACTAAGAAATATTTGAAAGGTATTTTACAATTGATTTAAATATTGATCAGCATCTTTATTTTGTTTACCAAAAATGTACTATGCATAGGCTCTGGTTTGGATTAACATCTACCACATGTTAAATATTTGATCCCTAGGGTGGCGCTATTTGAAAGTGGTAGAGCCTTTAAGAGGTAGGGCCTACAGGGAGGTCTTTAGGTATCCTTAAAGGGGCCTGTGGTATAGCTGACTCCCACTTGCCTCTTTTGCTTCCTGGACATGACATAAACAGGAAGAAAACAACAGGAGTGAAATTCAAACTTTGCTATTGTATATTTTATTTGTCATTATGGTTTAGATATGAAGTGTCCTCCAAAGACTCATGTGTTGAAGGCTTGTTGCCCAGTCCAAAAATGTCCAAAGGTGAGGTTCTGGGTAAGCGACTGGATCATGAGGGTGCTAACCTCATCAAAGAATTAATCTGTGATGGCTGAATGGACTGTGAAGAGGTAGTGAAAACTATAGGAGACGGTGCCCAGTTAGAGGAAGTGAGTTACTGAGAGCTGAGCCTTCTCTCTCTCTCTCAACCAATATCTCTCTCTCCCCCTCCCCCTCTGTCTCTCTCTCTCTTCCTTTCTCCCCCTCTCTCTGACTTCTGGTTGCCGTGAGCTGAGCAGCTTTGCTCTGCTACAGTCTCCCACCATGATGTGCTGCTTCACCTCAGGCCCAAAGAAGCAGAGCTGGCCAACCATGGACTAAAACTTCTGAAACCATGAGCCAAAATAAATTTTTCCTCTTCTGAATTGTTCTTTTTTTTTTTTAATTTTTTTTTAGTTGTTGATGGATCTTTATTTTATTCATTTATTATTTATATGTGGTGCTGAGGATCGAACCCAGTGCCTCACACATGCTAGGTAAGCGCTCTACCACTGAGCTACAGCCCCAGCGCCTTCTGAATTGTTCTTATCAGGTATTTTGGCCACCACAATGAAAGTTGACTAACACAGTCACTAAATATATATGTGGCCTTGGGAAAAATCATTTTACAAATCCAGAGCCCTTCAGTTATTTCATCTATAAACTATAGAAGTTAGACAAATAATTGTAACCCAAAATAAATTCCACACAAAGTTCTGTAGAAAAATGTTTAATAAAGAAACCCTCCTTGAAGATAAGTAGTATATATTACTATAATATAGTAATGATTCAGCCAGGTCTTTCAGGAAAGAGACCCACAATTATTTGTTCTACAATTTTCCTCAAGAAAAGACTGTTTGTTAAGTATCCAAAAAATACTTCTGGATTAAAAAAAAAAGTGCATAAGGGAATCAGCACAATTTTAGCTCTAAAATTTTATAATTTGGAAGTTATACCACTGAAATACCATACTCTTGAATATTAAAATATAACATTATAATTTTAAAAATAATCTTAGGAATTGGTCATAATGATTATGTATGTAAAATCCAAATGATTTAAATCAAAACTAATCTAATCATATACTTTCAGTTTCGATAAATTCGAATTTGAAGGTTTTCAACAATGTTTATAGAATAGCTCATTGGGCGATACAAACTAAGGTATATAAAACATACATCTACTTAAAATCAGGATTTTGGGGGTAATAATCAAATGCATTTTAGAATTGTTTTGCAAAGAAACCAAATGAAGAAATTGTTCTTGTAGTACCAAAGTAAAACATTAAATTATATATTATAATTATTAGAGGGTTTTTTAAGAAAATTTACCAAACATTCAAAATTTCTCTTTCTTACATTCTTTCCCACAGTTTGCCCTCTTTGAATGTACTGTTGCTGGTACATGAACCAAAATATCTCTACAAGACATTTAAACCACTGGTCTTTAATTATAGAGCACAGATTACACTGAGATGAGATCTCTGTGTGCTAGAAGCTAATCAGATAATCTCAGGAAGTCCCTTCTGACTGTCATTTAACACTTAATCATGCATTAACCATAAATTAAACATTCAGCTTCTGCCAGCCCTAGAGTAGTTTGGAAGTACAAGCCTGCTATTTACAATTTTGACGTGTTTCCAAGCAGCCTAGCCCACTTAAAGAAAACAAAGTTTACATGGTTTATATTTAAATGAAGGTTAATATAAAATTTGAGGGGGGTACTAAGGATTAAACCCAGGAGAACTCTACCACTATGCTACATTCCCAGTCATTTTTATTTTTTATTTTGAGACAGAGTCTCACTAAGTTGCTGAGGCTGGCCTCAAATTTTCTATCCTCTTGCCTCAGCTTCTCAGTTGCTGAAATTACAGATATGTACCCAGCTTGGTCAAAGTCAATTGAAACTTGTCCTTCAGACACTCACTGACAGTAAATTTCTAGACATTTGTATACAGCATTCTTCAGTGATCCTAATCTTTCTTCCTGATCCATCAAAAATCAAAACTCCCACATCCATGCTTCTTTCTTGTGTCCTTAACTAGGATAGAAGACTCAACCATGCTTAAGTGATAATGCTCAAAGAGATATCATGAAGAAAACCTAAGATTCAAACACTGAATCCACAGGTATTATAACAGACTGGTTGACTTCTAAGAGCCTCACTCAGGAAATAGTTAAATTTTCAATATCCTGATATTGCCTCATATTTAAGAACATTCAAGTAACCTGATTTTATTTTTTGACAGTTGCACGTTCCAATAAATCCCATTACTTGGTAAATAAATCTTGAATTACACAAGGAATTGGAGTGTATTTTTGTTACAATAGTGGCAGAGGTAAGAGAGTAGGAAAGGTAGAAGGGACATCAGAATCATTGAAATCAACTAAGTAACTTGTTTAGAGACCAAAAACCTTGATTCTTTATGTACTGCCTACTTTGACTCCAATCTTTTAACATCTATCTCCTTCTTTCTTATCCCCACTCTAGCCTTATAACCATCAATCCTATTCCAATATTATTATTATATTTTTTGCTTAATCATTCTTTCCTTTACCCTCGTACCCCAGTTTGGAAACTTCCTGCTGCCTGCCTGAATTATAGTCATAGATCCCTCAATTTTCTCAATAAGGCCAACTTCCCCAATCTCTGACTCAGCTACTGACAAATTATTCTTTAAATGTTTTTATCATCATGCCATTTCTGTAAGCAGACAAGTGAAAGTTTTATTGATTAATATATCTTATGTATCACTTACACATAGGACATGTATTAAAAAATAAATGTATACCAGGTTTAGTCATTCCTACCTTCTCTGTGCAGACTCTTCAAGTATTGTGCTGTCAATTATCCCCTCGCTCTGCTCTGTTTCTTTCCCATCTCTTTATAATGGTCTCTCCCGACATGTAGATCTATTTAATTCATTCCAGTCGTTAAAAAGCCTTTCCTTGTCTTAATCTTCACAACAGTCGTTAAAAAGGCTTTCCTTGTCTTAATCTTCACAAGATCCTTAAGTAACTTGTCTAAACAAATCTCCATGTGCTTATTTGACATTTGCTACTCAGTCACTGGTATCTGATTTCTGCTCCTATGATTCTACCAAAACTCTATGGCATACTCTACTGAAAAAGGTCACCATTTGTGGTAAACAGCTATCTAACATGGCCCCTCCATGGTCTCTTCCTCTTGGTGTTCATGCCCTTGTATAATCCCCTCCACTGAGTATGACATTCTTCTAACCAATAGAATACTGCAGAGGTGATAGGTTGTCTCTTTCATAATTACATTTCAAAAGATCATGACTGGTATCAGATTATTGCTTTTGTGGCTTCCATGAAATGAAGCAAACAGCAACACTGAGAGGTCCACATGCAAGGAATAGACAACAACTTCTGACCTATGGTCAGAGAACTGAGGCCTCATATCAACAACTTAGGAGGAACTAACCCTGCCTACAACTGTGTGAACTTGGAAGTGAATTCTTCCCCAGCTGAGCTTCCACATGAAATCCAGTTCTAGCTGACATCTTGACTGTTAAGACCCTGAAATGAAGACCCACATAAACTACGTTCATATTCCTGACCCACAAACACTCTGAGAAAACAACTGGGTTGTTTTGAGCTGTTAGGTTTTACAGTGATTTTTTAAATTTCACAACAATGGACAACTTACACACTATTGATTCTGCATTGTCACACTGATAAAAGTTTCCTGGGTCTTATTAAACTCTAATGACTATTTTCTCCCTTCTTAAATTCCCTTTTTCCTTGATTTTCTTGTCTTCTCTAATTCTTTATACTTGTCTTCATTTCAAAACATCCTGAACTTTATCTAGTGGATTCTTGCCTTTGTACATACCAGAAGTGGAGAAGGCTTAAGAGTTTGTGTTCTGTTATCTTCTTCTCTCACACTAAAGAGAGTGTATCTTCTTAAAATCTGACTTCAGTTTTCATTCTAAATACAAAATTAACATGTCTATTTGCTCACTATACATCTATGCTAAATATGTCCACTTCAAATTCAATGTGTACAAAATTAAGTGCAGTATTAATCCCCCCACAAATATATTTTATATATTTACATATGTATTTTATATATTTTATACCGACTAGTCATTAAATACTTTGTGATTCTGTCCCTTGTATCCAGATTTTGGTCACAATTCCTATTACCTCTGCTTAGTTATGGCCCACATTACCTCTTACTTGAATTATTTCCATACTTCCTGGTAAAAGTCTTACTTTCATAATTGCATAGTTTTATTTTTCAGTAAAGTAGGTTTTCCAAAGACAAATGTCATCATGCTACAGCCCTACATAAAATTCTTCAATGACTCTTAACATCAGTAGAAGATTAGCTCTCTTAAATGAAAGACCTTCCTTGTCTGTTCTCAGTCTTTCCTCTGTTATCTCTATCCTCTGCTCTCCTATCTGCTTAACACCATCAAATTAGAATTGCCTGAACACCATTTGTTATTTCTACTATACATTCTATTCCCCTCATATACAATTACTTGAAAAACTTCTTGATAATCTATTCTGCTCCCCTTTCTATTCAGTATCACTGAGTTAAATAAATATGTGAGAATCAATTCTATAGACAAGACATTTTGCTCTGGCAAAACTATAACAATATAATAGAGTATTAGAAAATAAAACTTTCATGATGGACCATACCCAGAATTCTGGATAAAAGCCATTAACCCAGATAGGAGATTTGAGAAAAACCTTCTGAAAAAGTTGCCATCAGTTAAAAACAAACATGACTGAGCAGAATCATTTAAATATTATAAGCAGTTTAGTACTTAAGTCTTTCATTCTTGCAAGTCTCTGTCTTCTATCTTCCTAACAGGTGGATGGACATTCTTTTCATTTATTTTTCCTCCTTTAGTTTGTTTCCATTGCTCTATTTTGCATATTCAAGTAATCACCCTTTTTTTGAGTGACTATATTCTTTATTTGATTGTGAACTTTCAAAAGTTGGGACCATATCTGAATTATCTCTGTTACTTCAGCAGCTAATATGATTTCAGTCATTTATGGATACTCAATAATTACTTCTTTTATTTAAAGTCAGGTTCATGGAGGTTTTATAATTTATATCAAGTAAAATAAAATTTATATACAGTTAAATGCATGTAATTTAGCTATACAATTTAGTGAGTTTAATAGTTGCTTCTGGATTAAATTAATTTTGCAATCCTTTGTTATATGTAATTTCTTAGATAATATTTTATGAATCAAAGAGTAAATTCCAACTACTTATGGTCTTTTATATACTGCAGAGACTAAATATTTTTAAATAAATGAGCAATCTAACCAAAATTTGTCCTTATTCATTACTAACAGGGAAGAGAAATATCAAAACTTCTGTACCTGAAGTAAAAGAAAAAAATGTAGCAATGCAGCAGTATGCTGGCAACTTACCTTAAATCAAAAATAATTCTTGTATGTCCCGGAATCTGCACTAGAAAAAAATAACTAAATATTGGAATTGAATTCTTTGGCATTTGTAATTTTATATAGTAATTTCATTGTAGCTTGCTTCAGAATCAAAATATCACTTACCTTTAGCTAACCACAATTTTAGAAATTATATACAAATAGGAAATAACCTATACCACAAATCACCTAAAAAAATTTAGGCTGGGTTTTTGCCAAGCTCTATGCCAATTAATTACCCAACAAAAACTGGTTGGCGCTGAATCAAGTAAGCCTCATTGATATGCAAGGTCACTCCCATCAGAAAGAAGACAGGAAAATAACAATAAGATACTTAGATTAAGGAAAGCTGGTGGGAGAAGGAAAGATATTTTCTTCATGTTTCTTGGATTCTTAAAAATTCCTAAGGACTATAGTCCCACTTGAGTAATCAGAATTGGCACACAGACTCATCCTGCAGATGGATCTGGCCAACATCATCTGAAAGGAAAGCAAAGACCGTGGCTGCCACACAGGTGTTTGGTACTGGGTTTGCCCTCAAACAGAAGGTAGTCTTGGGTGATGGTAGTGGAAGGAGAGAAATGAACTAGTGACATAAATCATAATTTTTCAGAGTGATATGTGTGTCAAACTCCCATTCAAGATAAACGAACACAGGAAACCACTGTACTTTGTGCTGATGACTTTTCAATTTGCTATCCATTTTTGTTACAATGGAAGTTTTGACAGAAAATGGTCTAGCACTATGCTTCTATCTTGTGTGTTTTTATGGGGGTAGGGATTAAAATGTTCCAGTTGACTATTTCTCCAACTGTATTATCAAATTCTCTCATTCTCACAGAGCAGTATCACTCATCTGAACTGTTCACGTTTCAAGTGAAGACACATTGTAACCAAAGCCTCTGTTTCTTTTTTTTTTGAGCAGTTTTTTTTGTTAGTTTATTTAATTGCATTTCAAGTCATTAGCACATATATAGAGCTCAGTTTTTCCATTTCTCTGGTCGCAAACCAGATAAAGTTACACCAATTGTGTCTTCATACATGCACCAAGGGTAGTGATGACGATCTCAATCACAAAGCCTCTGTTTCTAAATACTACCTTGGCATTTGGAAAGGTATTTCATCATAATAAAATCAGCAGAAACCACTAATAATTCAACAATGTTAACTTTTAAATCCAAATTACTCTGAGATGAAAACTATAGAGGATATTTGAATGGGTACAAGTATGTGGATATTTGAAAATAACAAATATATAGAAACCAAATATAAGGATGCATTCTGTAATTATTTTTAATAAGAAAGTAAATAATTTTCTATTATCAGCAACTTACTTGAAAAAAGTAACTTTTAGGGAATGGTATAAACTTCCATTAGACTGACAACTTTTCAAAAGAAGAGATAATGTGTCCCCATTTGTCTCCATTTTTTCACAGTAATTGATACATAATAGAGGCTAAATAAATGTGAAAGCAAGGATGCTCTAAGTGCATTGAGTTAGTCAGTTTTCACCACTGTGACAAAACACCTGAAACAAAGTAACTTGTAAGGAAGAAAGATTTATTTTGACTCACAGTTTCAGAGATTTCAGTCCATGGTCACTTGGCACTGGCACTTTGGGCCTGTGGTAAGGCAGAACATATCATGGCAAGGAATACATAGCAGAGCAAAGTTGCCTAGTTCATGCCCCGAGCAAAGAGAGAGCATGGGGCCAGGGGTCTTAATGTCCTCTTTAAGAGCACAATCTCAATTACATAGCTTCCTTCCACTAGGCCCCACCCCAGAAAGGTTCCACCATCTCCCAATAGCATCACAGCCTGACAACCAAATCTTTGACAAATGAATCTTTGGGTGATATCTAATATCCAAACCATAACATGCATTTTTAAACAAAAAACAGTACATGTTTGTACAGTGAGAAAGTAAAATTGACAACATGTATAAAACATAAATGAAACAAAGTTCAACAAATATTTTCTCATAGCTATCTTTTGTTACCAGAAGATGTGCTTTATTTCATATTTACAAAGCTAAATGTCCTATGCAGGTGAATGTCTCAACATACACACACACACATACACACACACACACAGTCTCAAAAGTGCATTGGAGTTACCATCTTTTACAATATAGGAACTTGGTTTTGGTTTTTCTACAACTCACACTAATGTAGCTCTCAAAGATTTGGGAGCTACATTATACCAAGGCTCCAATTCAAATACCATAAGTTTCCTTGAAGGAAACTTCAGCCAAACATACAACCTAGGAATCCTGGGATGCTAACTAAGGTCTATTTATCCTTTCCACATCTTGCTCCAAGAATATCTGCCCTTTTTTTGTATGTATGTTAATTCTTTGAATACACAAAATTCTATCCATTCTAAAGGAATCATATAGTAAATGAGAGATCATGCAAACATTAATATATAAACAATGATATACAAACTAGTTAGTATCATAATAAGGTAGAATTATTAGGCAATTAGAGCAAGAAGAAGCTCATGATTAATTTTTCACACAGCTCAAGAGAACAAGAACCAAAATCAAGCCACCTGTTAGAATAAGTTGCACAAGTCAGGATCCAAAATCATGCAGAGTGAGGATTAGAGAAATTTGAAGCTTACGTGCTAAGGCACATCCAAAGAACCAAAATGCTATAAATATCACTGGCAGAGTGAGAAGGAAAATCACAGATTCAAGTGTATCAGAGAAGGACACAGCAAGCACTAGGATTAAAGCACTGGGTAAAAAAAAAAAAAGCGCACTTTGATAGTTCAGTTCTACTGAAACTCTGAGAAGAAAGTATCTAACATGAATCACAAAGTAAGTGGAATAGATAGCTGGAGTGAGACAGAGTCAGTGTATAAAGTCAGCTCCAACCAAGACAGGAACTGACAGGCTGGCACAGAAAACACTGACCTTGTTAAAGGAAGAAAAGGTAGCTTGGACCCAGAAAAGTACCCTACCCAGGGTGACTCAACAGGCCCAACAAGGCTGAGGGGAGGCCCTTCAGCAGTCAGTCTCAGGGGTCATACCATTTTATTCAAACAAGGCTTTCCCAATAAAGATCTCCTCCCTTTTTTTTTTTTTAAATTACCCAGAAAAAAGGTGAAAGTCAGATTTCAATGAGAATTTCTTCATGACTAAGGACAACTGCCCTCCTCTATCATAAATAGAAATGTGCATTTAGGTGAAATGGGACTGAAAATTTATTTGATGGCAGTTTTAAGTACTAGTTCTTGAAATTGTTACTGTCTTCTGATGTAGTCTAAGAAAGATATATTGAAGCTATAAGCTCTGACACCAGGGTGATTAGCAGCCATTACAGGCTGTTTTGGAGCATTCATAGGGGATCTTATTTCACACAAAACAATCTGCAAAGAAAATCACTAATAAGAATGATCTATTACTGAACACCTCATCACCTGAAAAAAGTCTCATGCTGACATTTTCATTCAATGATTCATTTAAAGGTTTACAGACCCTTTAAAATCCATTTCTGTTCTATTTTAAAATATCAAAATAAAACTAGGAGAAATAGACTCCATGAAAAGTCTGTCTTCGAAATTAAATAACTGGAATTTCTACTACAACAAAATAAAATCAGCAAAATTTAGTAATAAATGAACAAATTTCACCTATATGTTTTCTTGTATAGTCAACTGTGCAAAAAATATTGCTATTAAAAATAAGATTAGACCAGTCTTATAAAATAAATGGAATGAATGAACAATTACTAGGAGATTATGAAAATTTAAATCATTGATTGCAAAATATTTTTCTTACAAAGGAAAATGAAGGCATTAAGTTTTTCCCCAGAACTGCACTATGGATCACACTGTGGCTCCCTTTCCCTCAAATGAGCCCATCACCCACTTCTGCATTCCATTTTTTTTTCTTCCCTCTACAAAGCCAATCCATTCTTGAAATGATCCTTATGCTAGAAAACCAAGCTTGGCTAGAAGTTAAGAATTTGCCCCCTAGTGTCAGAACAGTGCTCAAGACCCATCTCTATCAGTTTGCAACTCAGTAACTTTGGGAATGGCTCTTATATTTTTTGTGAAGACTAAATAAGATCAGCGTTGTTTTTTAAAGCATCTAATAAGTACTATCCATTATTACTATTAGGTATAGTGGGCTGGGAATAAAAAGATGAGAGTGTGCTTTCTTTCTTAATTGGTAAAGACTTACACATAAAGCAACATATAAATATGTGCAAATGGAGTAGATCAATGCAAAGAAGACACCACAGCAAAGACAGTTTCCTTAAATGGATAAAGTTACTCTTGGAGATTTTATTAAAGGTCCTGGACATTCTACCATGGTTCACTGCCTCAAACCCACAGCATATGGCTCTTGGCTCTTGGGTTTCTCTGCTGACACTAAGACTTGAAAAATCAGTCCTACTGGAATTTCATTCAGTTTGATCCCAAATAATAGGAATGTAGTATCTACCAGAGCAAACTGACTGATGGGATATGGAAGTAGAACAAATTTTCCTCTCTTCTTCTCACTAGATAAACTATACGTGGATTTAGGACCTTTGTTGCCTCCCTGAAGAGGTCCTCCAAGCCCATGCAGTCAGTTTGTCATGAAGTTATGATTGCTATGGCAAAACACTTATTTATATTCTTTCTTCATCATACTTTGTTATCATTTTCTCTCCCACCTCTTTTCTGGGATCACTGTGCCCCAAAGTGTTAACATAGAGCTTTTGACTTAGAGTAGGCTAAGATGGTGGAGAAAAAGAGACATCCTAGAAAGAAAATCCTTGCAATGATATTTTGAATTTGAATATTCAATCTAAAATATTTATGGAACACACTGATGGTAGTAAGTGGGGTGGTGATAACCCTTGGCATTAGCTTGCAGTTAATTAGAATGAAGTGCCAATGGAAAATAAGTTTATAAAATATGCAGCAATGCTATACTTATACTTGGTAGATGTGACAAACATTGTCAGTGTCCCATCCTTAAGGTCCCAAATTTTCAGTGTGCTCTTCTATTTTCCAAGTAACAGCATTTGCATCTTGAAGCCTAAATGCTTCCCACCCCTGCCAATAATGGAGGAAACACTGATGCCCATGTGCACGGCAGCTTAAAAATGTCAAGCATAACACTTCTGCCAGAAACTCTCAAATAAAGACTCAAGAAAGTGTGCATAATTACTCCAGGTCCCTTGTCTTCAGTTGGAATAAATATAAGGTGTGGATTTTAGTTTTTCAGAGATTGACTATGGGATTAAGCTCTGGATGCCTACCATGAAAATTGGCTTTAAAATGCAACTTTGTTTTGCCCATTTCTTTCTTATTGGTGTAGTATTGTTTTAGTCAGATTTTTCACTGCGGTAACTAAAATTCTAGCCAGAGCAATTGTAGAGAAGGAAAGGTTTATTTAGGGGCTCATGGTTTCAGAGGTTTTAGATGGAAGGCCAGCTCCATCCCTTTGGGTTCCAGGTGGGACAGAACTTCATGGTTGAAGAGTGTGGTGGAAGAGAGCAGCTCTCATAATGATGAGGAAGCAGAGAGAGACTCCACTCACCAAGTATAAAACATACACCCAAAAGGCACACTCCCAATGACCCACCTCCTCCAGCCACACTCTACCTGCCTTCAATTTCCATCCAGTTACTCCCATTAGGGGATTAACTCACTGATTGGATTAAGGTTCTCATAACCTGATCATTTCTCCTCTTAACATTCTTGCGTTGTTCACACATGAGCTTTTGGGGGATACCTCCCATCCAAACCCTAGCAAGTATGTACTTCTTTTTTAAAAATTTATTTATTTTTATTTTTTAAAACAAAAGATAAGTACTCCTTAAAAGAACATGTACATTTAATCCTGGCCTCATGATCTACTTCTGGGAGAATGTAAACTATGATAATCATTTGGGGGGAAGTAGTGATTATTAAAAATATGGTATGGGCTACCTACTTTCAATGGCATTGGATGACTTGTGCAAAATATGTTGTACAAATAATTTACTATCATTAAAGCTCACTGGGAAAGCCTGGAGGCATCCATGGTAGCTTGTTTTCTGGAGCTGATAGTATGATTGCCATGGAACTAGGCTCCCTAATAGCTACACATCCTCATCATTATAACACTAATAATGACACACAGCCTCTCTTGGACTTTTTCTAGTAGCATAAACTGCAGATAGGAAAACTGATCCAACCATACGCTGGGGAACTTGGAAAGTTGTCAGTTTCAAATCAAGTTAAGAATGTGAAAGAGTTTTTCAGTCTAAACCTTGTGGCAAGCTTTCCTGGTGCTTGATCTTGTCATCTACCATAGCAATCGTGCTAGAGGAATCCATGATGTATAAGGAAGTAACATGGAATTACTGGAGAACCACTTAGGAAAACTGCAGTGCAGACATTGAGTCCTAGAGGAAGACCACAAGTTCTGTGGCCACAAGTTCTACATTTTTTAAAGTTTGCTATTATACCTAGATTCAGCACTTGATAATTGCAGACTACAATTATTACAGATGGAGCCAACTTTACTAAGAAATAGAAATGAAAATAATTATGTTGGAGTTTATTTTTAACCAAAATATTCTGTAAGAGATTTTCTTGTTGTTTCTATAGTTGGGGGAGTGGGAAATGAGTGATGCTCATTGTCCAAGGAGAGGCATGAGGACTGTATAGTCTGCATGTTATAAGTTAGAAGCTGGGGTTGCTTTGTGGAATTAAAAGATGTGATTCCATAAAATAACTTTAAACAGGGTAAAATTTAGAGAAAAATGAGCTGGGAGAGGTATTGATTCTTCAATTCTGCCACCCTTGCTTCAGATTCTTATGTCTCCTTATGTCTTCCTACCTAGAATCTTCCTTTTTACACATGATAACCATTCGGTTCCATCAGAGAACCCAGAAAGGTGAGTAAAGGCTGGAGTTTTCTACTTGGCACCAGTAGCAGTAGGTACTTGTTCTCTGATTTGTCAGCTAGAGTAATAGTCATGGCCCTTGCACAAAAAGGTCGTATAGATCAGAAAGGTAAATATATCCAACTGTCAAGTGCTTCCTAGGTCCATTAACACACTGGCCATAATTGTAAAAACTTTGTTAGTCTAGAAAAAAGAGTATTCTGCTACAGATCATGAATATGTTTAACCCAAGGAACCCAAGTAATTGTCTAGCCTTTTTTTTTACTAGTTCTGCTAACTTCAGGGTTACAAAGGATATTAAAGGAGATGTTGAAGATATCCTGATAAAATAATATAAATTTATAATTGTCTACAATTTCTGCAATGAAGAAATGCTTCAGATACTACCAGATCCTGGGGGATATATCTGATTTCCTTACGTACTTATTCCTCATTTTTTTAATTGGCTCATTATAATTATACAAAATAGTGGGATTTATTGTGGTAAATTTGTGTATGCACTTTACTTTTACTCCTTTTTCATTCCCTCCTTCCCTACTCTTTCTTTCTTCTTTCCCTCCTAATTCTTCCTATGAAATAAAAAAGTATTAAATGCCAATGTACTAATATATAATTTATTCCCAGTATGTTCTCACTCCACTGGTTTGATTCTTGGGGGAAGCAGGGAGAGGATAGAAAAATAAAACAAGACACAAAGCAAACAAACAAACAGGGCATCTTCCTTGCCCCTCCCTTTTGAGAATGTTGGGGAGCAAAGACTTCTATTTCCTTTTCAAGGTCATTCCCTGTTTGTTGTCATTTGCTTGCAGCATGATGGCCTCCTGCTCCCTGGTGCTTTCTTAAGTTTAAATTAGTTTTCTATGAAGAGGCTCTTGCACCTTGCAGGGGAAAAGCATTGTTTTTAATACACTTGTAACTAATGCTGCTGGTCCTTGGGGAGTTTCAAAGGACCTCAAAGGCAATAGTTCTCTACCCGGGAGCAAAGAAGCCATTACAGCTTGTACAGGAAGATTTAATAGGTGTCATAATTTATCATGTAAACCGAAAAGTGTTTCTTAATTAAGTGCGTACGTTAATGAATTTTTTAATTTGATCCCTGTAAGTACCTTGCTGTACTAATTGCAATATTCTACACATTAGTCATCCGCTGTTGCCCTTGGCTATTTTCTACCCTGAGAGGAAGAGAAAGAGAGCTTTTCAGTTAAAGTTCATTTAACTCTTTCCACCCAACAAATTAGATTTAGTCTTACTCACATTGGAGTGACAGCTGTGGTTGAATATCACTGAGCTTTTAGAAGACTTGTGTGGGGGAGCCACTTTCAATTTATGAGATTTTTCAAACAACAGGAATCTGGGGTAACTGACCAGAAACAGGCCCTGCCCTTTCCCCAAGGGGCACTTTCTTCAGTTCTCCTGAAATAGAAGAGGTTTATAAGGGGTAAGATGGGGTGGGGGGTGCACATTTTCTTCTATTCTACTATGAGAAGTCCCATACAATGTGATTAATAAAAGGGTTAAATTTGCATAATTCTTCATGAGTCCAAAAGAATCAAGGGAAAAACCTAAAATTTAGGAGTATGTATTTGACTGTATATTATATCTACAACAAATGGTGTATTGTTTGTAATAATAAAGAGCTTATGATAATAATGTGAATTCCAAAAGCACAGCTATTATACATTATGGTAAAATATTAAAACTATGAAAACCTCTTTGCAGAAATAAATATTTAGAACTAAATAAATATATAGAAACTAATGTGCTCAGTCATTATAGTGATTGCCTTCTGTTGATATGGTGATGGGTAATTTTTCTCTTTCTATGATTCTGTATTTTCCATCTATAATATAATGCTAATGTATTATCTGACCTCTTTTTAAAAACAGGCAAAACACTATTTTAGGAGAAGACATCTGCTTTAGATTTTATTTTAGTTAGAGATACTCTTCATCTAAATATCTACTATGTAGATTTTAAATTTTTTATGTGTTTAAATTCATCTACAATTGAATAAAAACAAAAACAAAAACCTCCAGTTGCAAGCTGTTATTCAAGAAGAATTAAAACCAAAACTATCCAATTTATGGCTTTTCTCTTCAACTGGACACACTGGATTATTCGAGAGGAAATAATTGTATTATAATCAGTTGTATTGGTTTTAATATATTTAGAGACACATTATTTCCTCTTATGTGCTACCTATAATAACTGATTTATAAGATTGAGCCACATATGAAAATTTACATATTAACAAGAAGAATATATTTAGCTGACACAAGTCTCAGTGCCTTAATTTCTGTACATGTATATTTTACAAAGAATTCTTATGCTCAGGAGCATTCGATTTGAATCTTAGCTCTAATATGTTTAGCAAAGGGATTTTTTAAAGGCATTTAAATCGAGTCTTTGTTACGACAAATGAATAGAACTGCTACAGAATGCCCAGCAAAATTTGAATTTCAGATAAACAATGAATAATTTTTAATGTAAATATATTTCTAGTGCTGTTTGCTAAATCTGGCAACCCTACAAATGAAGGAATTAAGATGCACCAGAATCAGCTAAATGATTTGTTTATTGTTTTTATTTGTCTGTTTAATTTACATGTCCTACTGTAGAATTTTACTCTTCAGGCATTGAGGTCCAGTAATCAAAAAAATAAAAAATTGTAAGAACCACTATTATAAAGCAGTATTTCTCACATTTAATTGACATAAGAATCATTGGGGGAGTTTCCAAAAAGATTCTCATTTGTAGTGTGAGTTGGGAGTTGAGATTCTGCATTTATATCAAGTTCCAGGGTTATGTTTTTAATGTTGGTCCTTAAACCACATTAGGTTTAGAATATGATTCTTTTTCTGTACACACTATTTCATTTTATTAAAATTTTACTTTCACACAAATGATGACAATTTTTTTTTTTTGCAATATAAGTCTTATCCAACTGAATTCTGTATGTTATAGTAACATCAGATTTTCATTGTAATTCTTGTCTTGACCAGGTAGTAACAATATAAGTTTATCAAAAACATCAGTCATTTTCATTTTTGAGATTTGTTTCTGATTCATTTATTCATTTAATGAATACTTATGGAATTTCTACTATAAAAGGGTACTGTTGATCATCCATGAAAACTCATCAGAGAAGTGTATGAGTTTTTTTAAAATTGGAAGTTCTGTTTCTGACCTTGTAATCTCACAATTCTCTCCCCTCATCTGTATAGTTGACCTGCTCTCTCCTCCTTTGTAGTCAAGTTTCCTTTTCCTCTGGATATTTACACAATTGGCTCCTTCTCATCACTGAAATCTCAGGTCACTAGAGATGATTTCTCCAAGGTTTCTATCTAAAG
Organism: Xerus rutilus; assembly: GCA_028644305.1. Taxonomy (NCBI): domain Eukaryota; kingdom Metazoa; phylum Chordata; class Mammalia; order Rodentia; family Sciuridae; genus Xerus; species Xerus rutilus. The sequence continues at coordinate 64,912,226 of CM053408.1, forward strand.
TAGATCTATATTCATCTATGCACTATTTTCTCAACCCACCCTACAAGTATGTGACACTTGTGAATAGCCACCATGTATGTCTTGTTTGCCGTGACTTTCCATCAGTACTTGTGAAGTGGATATGTTTCTTTTTTAAAACTCTAAATATAAATCAATTGAAATTTACACTTATGTATGTAGAAGTAGAACTTCAATAATAACTTTTGTGAGAGTTTTCTTGCTTTATATAAGTCTGTCTGGAAAATCTAGAAACTAGTTCATTGTCTCATCTTGAGAATTTGCATATATATTATTATTAGGGTCATATATGAATAGAATTTATATTAAATTTACCTTGTATATTCTTTATGCCCTTTTAAATATTTTGTGTGACATTTTTCTAAATATTTCTAGAAAAAGTGAAGAAATTATAAAGTAATCCAACATAAAGGTAAAATTGTTTCTCTTTATACTCAAACAACTGTATTAAATGTGGTAAAACATAAAGAGAAGAAAAGCAAGAGGGCAACAGAAAGAAAGAGAGCAATCCAATCTCACTGATGACTCAATTTTAAAAGTCAAAATGAAAAAGCTTACTTTTTTATTATATTTTTGCTTTTTATAAAAAGCAGTCTCAATAAATGCAGTAAAGCAAAGTCTGGCCTTGGTTGTGTTTGGAATTTTGCTCGAAGTTATATACATTTTAACAAAATGTTAAAAAGCCACTTTATGATTTTTAAGTCATGTATTTGGACATTAACAAATATTTCTGGAATTAAGGTGATAAGTTTCATAATTAACTGACTAGCAGCTCTCCTCATTATAATTTAGGCTTGAACGTGTGCAAGCTTCACATTGTCATTTAATCAAGAACTTACATCTCAAATCCTGACCATCAAGCTCCAGAAGCTATTGGCCTAATTATTGACCAGGCCACCAAAACTCACAAGCAAATCAGCCAGCACACTCTGGAAAGCTGAAAACTCCATTATCAGTGCCTTCCAACTGTGTTCTGAATACATTATTGATTCGTTTTAGCTGGAAGTTCTCCTGACAAGCTTATGCGTGCAATTAAGTGGATTACATGGAACATGTTAAATAGCCTAAGAACTTCTTAAGCTGGAAAGGCTTTGAGCATCAGCCCTAACTCACTCACTTAACTCTCCCACTAGCAGGCAGGACCTAGGAAATTAATAGCAACCATCCAGCATCCTGTACTTAATGGGGAGAAGCTCTCCAGGAGGGCCGCTGTCTGTTCCTTTGAAAGAATATTTGGTTTTGCAAAAATTCAAACAGATTCTGACCTGACCTACTCAGAAAGATAGTCTGACACCATTGTCTATCATATTAGTATGAAAAAATAAAATCTAAAAACATACACACCAACTATATCCTGACTACTTTTGCTTTCATTTTAAAACACCATTTGTACTGTCTTGGTAGTTGATATTCAGCAAAGTGCTTCTTTAAAAAGCTTTTTCTCTTTGCTTTCCAAGTACTTTAAGGAATAATTTTACTTAGTTCTGTAGATAATCATGCAGTATAAACCAGTAGACTAATAAGATATTATTGAAACTAAAAATAAATTTGGGGCTACTTAGTTGAGGATGCTAGTCAAAAGTTTTGTTCCTGAGACCCTCTTATTTGTACCTAAAAGCAAAACATAAATAAAAGTAAAAATAACAGTCTAAACTGGATTTTTAAACACATACACATACCACAGTAACAAAAGTTCAAAGCACCTTCTTGAAGGTTCTGGTCAAGTCCACGTTTTATGTAAAGAAAGCCTTACTGACAATGATAAGTAAGTTCTTCTAATGACCCATACAAGATTTTTCAGTGTCTGGTGAACAGTAGCAATGTCTAGAACATACGACTTTGATATATGTCCCTGAGCTGCTGTTGAGATTGTTGAGTGTAGCACAAGTCAGGCAAGAAACCACTTTGAATATTATAGATTATTTGGTTATTAGTGCTATGTCATGGAGTTGCTGCTCTTTATGTGAGTTTTGGTGGAAAAGTAGGCACTGCCAAAATAGCCAGCTTGAAGCTCTTCAAAAATAAAAAAAATTAAAAACCACTGAGGAAACTGTATTTCTTTTTGGTTTTTCTTTAGTTCCAAATGCAATGCTATAACATGGGATGAAATACATAAGATATTAAGATGATAAATTAATAGTGTCAAAGCAATTACACTCTGATAGTTGAGGTCTGCTGCTGGGGCATTATTGCAATTGAAAAACAAGATTTAGAGAGAAACTGACTAGTTTATAGTCCCAAGGTTTAATGTTGAGCCTAGGATATAGCTCTTCCTCTTCTACAAGAACACAAAAGACTAAATATGCTACCAATGAATAATGGCTTCATGAGCACTTCAAATAATAAAGTCTTAAGATAATAAAATAACTTCGGTTTCTTCTCTTATTTATTAAGAAAACAGCTGGTATTTTTTAAGCTATTTTCAAGACTGTGTGGATATGGGTTTTTATATGAATTAAATAGATATTATATGAAGATATAGATTATTTTATGTATAGTGTTTTAGAGAATCAGGATCAAATATAAAAGGTAAGAACAAATAGGCTTTTCTTGATAATTACTTTTATACAAAACTCCAATTGAATAGATGTTAGTCTTATTGTTGTGAGAGTTAACTTTTTATTGCTGTGAGAACTGAGACAAACTACTTCCAGGATAAAGATTTATTTTGGCTCACAATTTCAGAGGTTTAAGTCCATGGTCAGCCAGCTCCATTTCTTTGGACATGAGGTAAGGCAGAACATCATTGCAGAAAGGGATTATGGAGGAAAGCTGCTCAGCTTATGGTAGAAAGGAAGCCAGGAGATGGGGATAGGGGACAAGATAAATCCTCCTAGGTTATGCCCTCAGTGAATCATTTCCTCCAACTAGATACCACCTCCTACAGTTTCTACCACCTCCAAATAATTCATTCGTATTATTAATTCATCAAGTGGATTAATCCACTAATGCAGTCAGATCCAAGCACTTCCCAAAAGTCCTACTTCTGAACATTGTTATTCCAAGGACCAAACTTTTGAAACATGAGTCTTTGGGGGACACTTCACAACCAAACAAAAACAATATTGTTTTAAAAATTAATTTTCAGTTTCACTTTTTAAAAAGAGAAAGTAAGATAATTTCTGCTTAAAATAAAAAATTTACATTGCTCCATCACTGAATGGTAAGTTTTGTTAGGGCACATAATATGTTGACCTTATTGACCACTGCATCTCTTAAGAGAATATTTGATACTAAATGAGTTTCAAGCAAATAAGTTCTTGATATGATACAGTCCTAACATATAGGTGCAAGTGAACTAAGTCACAAACTTCTGCTTTAAAAACTTTCTTTTATTAACACTAGTTTCCCATTAAGAAAGAAGCTACTAGGAATATTTTGACATAAGCAGCTAAGCCATTATGTACTCTTTTCTGAGAATGCATGCAAGTCTCAGTCAGTTATAAGCAATACTTAATAGAAAAAGTAGACATCATCTTGGCTGAAAAAGAAAATAAAGCTTACTATAGTAAGAGCTAAGTTAATGTCTACTTCCACTTACCAAGAAAAGTGAAAACTAGTGTTAGAAAACTATTGAATGATGATTTGAAAGGAAATAAATTCAGAGTCGTTCTCTCTTTCGCCATGTAAAAATTGACCTAAATCACAACAGAGGTGTATTCTATTTAAAGCCTTCAGGGAGCATTGTTTCAACAGGGGTAAGTTCAATCTGTCTCTCCTGTTTTAATAGTCTTGACCCTAATTATAATAGTCTTGAATACAATCTTCTTTACCTATTTAACTCCTCTCAGTGAAGTTTTTCTGTGGTAGTACCCTGAAGAGATTCTTTCAAATTATATTTTCTTTGGTAGTGTGAGGAAGTTGGCTGTTTTTTTAAAATAAATTTTTAGTTGTAGATGGACACACTACCTTTATGTTATTTATTTCGTTTTTTCATGTGGTGCTGGGGATCAAACCCAGTGCCTCAGGAGTGCTAGGTAAACACTGTATCACTGAGCCACAATCCCAGCTAAGAAGTTGGTTTTTAATTCAAGTCTCTTGGATGAATCAGGTTCTCCAGAAAACAGAATCAATAGAATGTATACTTTATAGAAAGAAATTAGTAATAAGTGATTGATTTGTGTTATTATGAAAGAAAGGTACCAAGATTCTCAGAGTTCACTAGCTGGCAACCCAGGAAAGCTGATGGTACAATTCCAATTTGAAAATGGTATACTTCCAAATTCAAGCAATAAGTGCTGGTGAGGATGTGGGGGGAAGGTACACTGATTCGTTGCTGGTGGGATTGCAAAATGGTGCAACCACTTTGGAAAACAGTATGGAGATTCCTTAGAAAACTTGGAATGAAACCATCATTTGGCCCAGCTATCCCAATCCTCAGTCTATACCCAAAGGACTTAAAATCAGCATGCTACAGTGATGCAGCCACCCCAATGTTTGTAGTAGCTCAATTCACAATAGCTAAATTGTGGAAACAACTAGATGCCCTGCAATAGATGAATAGATAAACTGTGGTATATATACACAATGGAATACTACTCAGAATTAAAAGAGAATAAAATTATGGCTTTTGCAGGTAAATGGGTGGAGTTGGAGAATATCATGCTTAGCAAAGTAAGCCAATCCCCAAAAACCAAAGGCTGAATGTTTTCTCTGATAAATGGATGCTGATCCATAATGAGGTGAGGGATCAGGGGACAAGGGAAGAATGGAAGAACTTTGGATTGAGCAGAAGGGATAGAGGGGATGGGAGAGGGTGTGGGGGGGGATTGTGGGATGAGATGGACATTATTACCCTTATGTATGGGTATGACTCACGAATGGTGTGACTACATCACGTATAACCAGAGAAAAGAAAAGTTATGCTCTATTTGTGAAAAATAAAATTAATTAATAAAAATGGTATATTTCTGATCTAAAACCTGGTAGCTCAAAACCTAAGAAGAGCTAATATTCATATCAGAAGTAGAAAAAACAATGATCCAGCTCACAAAGGAGGGTCAATATTTTGTTCTATTCAGGCCTTCAACTGACTGTGTGAGGCTAACCACATTAGGAAGGATGATTTGCTGTACTCAAATTGATTGATTCAAATGCTGATTCAAACATTAATCTTATCCAGAAACACTTTGACAGGCATACCCAGGATAATGTTTGACCAAGTGTCTGGGCACTCCATGGCCCAGTCAAGGAGATGCATAAAATTAGCCATTACAGGTCTTATATAGTAAAATTGATTAGACTTCATTATTTTAAAACATATTTCAAAAAATTAGAATAAAACATTTCACTCATGAATAATATTTTAATTATATGAAATTTCAAATATCAAAATAACACAAAGAGTGTTGGTCAGAGTAAGTTGTCCTGATATTTGGCACTATAGGAATTTGTCTCATGTACTTTGTAGTAACTATTCAAACTCACTCAAGAATTTAATTATTTGCAAAGTTACAATAAAAGGTAGGTGCTGAATTATAACTATTTGTTTTATTATTATGATAAAGGGTCCTACTTACTACTACATGAATATTACAATGCAATGTAAGTAAATATCCTACCTAGAAATCATTTTCTCTTCTTTTCTTTTCATAACAGAAAACTCAGTGATCTCATTTTGAGTTATGCTATCCTGTTCTTCTGTTATCACTTCTTAAATTATAGCAACTATAACTAAAATCTTTTAAATCTACCAACACATTCCAATACCTACTGCATAACATAGTCACTTCTAATACATTCTTCACAGAATGCATATTCATTCCTAATGTTTGATGGAGAAAAACAACAACAAAAACTTCCTTATATGATATTCTCATGTGCCAAATTTCCTGGCCTTCTGTGGGAATTTAGGAGGAAATGATCAATTGAATCATATTTTCTATGGAGCCTAGGCTAGAAACTGATACCAATATTTTCTAAGTAACTGAAAATCATTGTTTCCCATATGGAAGTGAACATCTCCCTTTGCCTACTGTAAATCAAGGATCCACAATTATTATAGACTTTAGTGGCCACTGATGATCTTTCTTTATGCTTTTCAACATCCCTATTACAATTAAGAACTACAGGAAGTACTCTCCTCCACTGCCAAGAATTCAGAGACTGGTCAAGTTCCAATTTACTTCCAGCAATCAGAGTTCATACTTTTCCTTTTTTCTAGCTTCCCTAATTATTAGGTAATAGTAGAGAGTAACCTGTTCTGTTCCCATTATCTTGTGTTTCTCCAAAGTACTCCATCATGAAAACCCAATAAATTGTACTTGTCCCTGATTTAGATTCAGTCACATTCATGTTATGAAGCCACAGCAAAGTTACCTACACACACAAACTTCATGCCATCTTTTCTTTCTCTATTATCAACCTGATTATTGCTCTGTTAATGGAGAACAAAAGAAGAGGGAAGCTATAAACAGACCTTAAGAAAGTCACTAGCCAGGTTCAATGAACATGGAGGAGATTTTTTTCGGTTAGTCAAAAGAAAGAGAACAAGGTACCAACTATAAAGATCAAAGGGATCTCATTATGCCATAAATTGTTAAATACCTAAGCAGATTGCCCCAGTCCCACTTCTCAGCAACATATGCCAGTGTCTACTTTAGCTCATGAGAACCAATTCCCCCCTGTGGATTCTGAGCCCCCGAAGCCTCTGCATGGTGATTAGTAGATTCCGTGCAGCCCTGCGCCTGACTCCAATCACTTTCTCCTTGAAAATTGCTGAACCTTGATGCAGCGGCACAGCACAGAGCAGGACTTGTCACTGGGGCTTGGTCTTCATTACAGCCCAGAGACTTCAGGAGACTGTTTACATGGCAGGAACATCTTCCTTGTGGGTGGCTAATTAGTGTTTCCCCAGGGCTTCTGCTCTGTGAATACTTAAGGTAATCATCACCAGATAACTGCATGGGGAGTGTATCTATGCAATTTTACCAAGTCAACTGACAACAGCTTGAAGTAATATTAGCCCTGTTACATGAAGACAAGTGCTCTCCACCCAATGAAGCCGGAGACTGGCACCACTCAATAAATCACGGCAGCATCCTTGAAAGCTGAGCATCGGTTCTGAGTCATTAATTTCAGCAAGATCTTTTGACAGGATGTTTTGAGAGCATGAAAGCATGCACTGAAAGCATGCTTTCTTGAGCTAAATTACAAAGAGTCAATTCTTCTAAGTTACCAACCTGGCAATCCATTTATGTACTACGATCATCAAATAAATCTCGACAATTTTTTTTATCACTCAGGACATAGAGAATAACTTTCCTTTAAACAAGAATGTAATACAGATGCCTATCTAGACTCTGCCTTCATAGAATTACCTGAAGTTTCAGAAACAGGTCTCTGAGCACTTGAATAGGATGAGACATGCATGAAATTTCCTTCTTTAGCCAAACACACCAACTGATATTATCCCAAGTCAACACTGATGACAAAACAGTTCACCCATAAAACTGAAAATGCAATGTAGAATAAACTTATGAAAGCTATATCAAGAAGATTAAAGATGAGGGGCTGGGGTTATGGTGCAGTGGTAGCGTGCTCGCCTAGCACACGTGAGGCACTGGGTTCAATCCTCAGCACTACATAAAAATAAAATAAAGATATTCTGTCCACCTACAACTAAAAAAATAAATAAATATTTTTTAAAAAAAGATTAAAGATAAGAACAGTCTTACTGGGACAGTGTCTTGTCATAATTTTGTGTCAGAGTACCAAGTTTTGCTCCACAAACATTGTTTGTCTTATTCTCCACAGGCATTCTATAGGTGCTGGGATCTAAAACATCTTAGAGAGTACTGTAGTAGAGAGATGTTAATCCAAGAGGTCTCATGGCCATTTTCTATAGAAAGAAGCTTTCTCATTTCATTAAATATTTTGAGAGAGTAGACCACTATTGGTACTATAAAATATATAAAGGCTTTGGTGCAAAAGAATGAGAGATTTGTAAAAAATCAGAAAAGCAAGATACAAGTCAGAAAATCTTTTGAATCATTTATTCATCTATATACTAATGAAAGAACAGGGATAAGGGATGTTAGCTGTGGAGATTTTAAAAAGCATTTATGTAGAAATATAATTTATATGTACTTTCCATTTTACAGAAAGTACAAAGAACCTGCAGTTGTTTTTTTCAATGATGTAGGGTAAATCTATTTGTTAATTCAATTAATGGACAAAGATGATTTAAAATATAAATGTTTGAAATAGTGGGGTATAAAATGAAACAAAAATACTGTCAGTTCTAACTTTCAAACAAAAATAACAAATGTTATGTTTTAAAGAGTCTAAGATTAGAAGAAATCTTAACTTTAGTGTCATACTTTATAATATGTACCTTTTACATATTATACAACAAAGCAGGGACAGAACTAAGGTGAAGTAAGTGATTGGCCAAAGCTAAAGTAAATACAGTCATTTAGTGGTGAAAGGAGTAAGATTTGTAGTGTTAAATGAAGGTTCTAAGATAATTTAGTGGCTTTGATGAATTTAAGATAGATGTAAGCCTGATAAATGAAGTTTATGGAAGGTTGGTCATATTAAGTCTTTAAAATTCTTCCATGTACCCAAAAGTCATTCACAGCCCACCTGTCATGTTCTATCACCCCCAGTTAAATGGTAGTTCCAAAAGATACTCTATTTTGCTACTATCATTTTCTATATCATAAATTAGGAGACCAAATTTCAAATATGACAATAGTTTTGTTATTCTAGTAAAGTAGATTTAAAATTACTTTTTAACATGTTGTTATCTATTTTCAGAGGTTTCTTTACTCTCAGGAGGAAAAATAAGTCCCAAATATATCCATTCTTTCAGATGCCAGAAAGAGACCTTTGAACACAAAGTATATTGCTTTATTTTAAATGTTCTTGAAAAGACTTTCTATACTTCCTTTAACGTAAAGAAATTGTAAACTACCATAAATTCAAATTTAGAAATTAATATCCACACACCCTTTAATTCCTTGCCCATTTGAATGAGAAGCTTTCAATACAGTTTCTCGTGTTCTTTTAACCTCTGGGGTGCCCTCCATCACCACCAGTAATTCATAATGTGTACAATGTATTTGGGACAAGTGAAGGTTCCTGTATTTAATGCTTTGTTCTACCTGCACATTACATAAAATGGTCATTTTTTTCAGAAATATATATGACTAGTGACTTGTACAACAATCTTAATAACACTTCAGATATCTTTTGCTTTCTTAAAAAACTTACTCACTACTAAAATTTAAAAATGTAAATGACCAAGGATAGATAACATTCACTTTTCTTTTTAATTTTTTAATTCCATTAAATTTTCCACTGATTTGGTAATACCATTATAAGCCAGATCCTTCAACAGGCAGATGAATTTATGCAGATATATTTGCTTAAAGTGCATTTTATAACTGTGTAAGTTGGACTGATATGTGTGATTAAAAAATCAATAAAACCTGAAAATATCAATTTAACTGACATTTTTATGTGACAGCATTTATTTTATTGCAGGATCAGTTGCTTGTTTCATTACATATTACCGAATAAGCTAAGGATACACTGATCTCATTGAGAACTTATGTCTTACAACATTTCTTTTTTTATTATCCAAAATATTTAATTTAGAATTGAACAGTTTTCAGGAATAAACTATGAATTTATAAGTAGAAGTAATTCTTGTCCTTTCTATTTTGCTCTGATTTCCAGAAACTCCAAATTTTGCCTTTAATCACAGATGAAATAGACTTGACTGCACTTTTAACAGAAACTGTTGTTTTACAAGAAATAAACTATTTTCAACTGTGAATTTCACATGAATTTAAATTTTCACATTGTTTTAAGTGAACAGATGATAATTTAGTAGCAGATTTCTCCCCCAAATGCAGTGATTTTAAGTGTATTTCACCTCTTTCATGCTTTTTGAATTTCTAGAATTTTTATTCCAATTATAAATTCCTTATGCTTTTATTTATTCTTTCCCATAACTGAATTTTTGTTTGAAGCATGATAATGTTTTATCCTTTAGGTGACCATATGTCTCAATTTTCCAGGGACAGAAAATTATAGTCTATTGTCCAGGCATTCATCCAGGTTAGCACTCTTTTCCTGGATTTTATATGTGTGTGTGTGCACTCGCATGTGTGTATGTGTGTGTGTGTGTGTGTATAATTAAAAATATTGTCACTAATAGGTGCATAAAATAAGGCAAGATGACTTTTACCCTATTTTTCCAGTCTTTGCCATTATTTCACCTAGTAGTTTGCAAGAAGGTTGTACATGGTTAAATCTAAAAAGTAATCAATGCTAACCAGTTTCCTCTTAATAATTTTTACATGCAATATATCAAACAGCTTTCTTTCAAGGACAACATACTGAGCACTCACAGACCAGAGTTTAAGTTGAAAGTCTAATACCTAGGGAGAGTTAATTCCTTCTGGTTTTGAGTAGAAGTGGGTAAAGTATTTATCATAACTGCATCAAATGTCCACTTAAAGTCCTATCCAATCATTTTGTGATACACATCATAGCTTGAAGATGCATGATGCCATTGGATCACCAGTAGTTGAGGTCAGACAAAAGATGTAAGTTGGTTATGCATACATCTGGCCTGTGCTTAGGAAATAGAGGCTGTATAAGGCTGTATTTTTTAGTTTATAGAGTTGTCCTGTCCAATAGGTAGTCACTAACTGTAATTATTTAAATTTAAAATAGCTAAAATTGCACAAAGTTAAAAATTCAATTCCAGCCAGGTGCAGTGGCTCAAGCCTGTAATCCCAGCACTTTGGGAAGCTGAGACAGAAGAATCGTGAGTTCAAAGCCAGCCTCAGCAACGGTGAGGCGCTAAGCAACTCAGTAAGACCCTGTCTCTACATAAAACACGAAATAGGGCTGGGGATGTGGCTCAGTGGTCAAGTACCCCTGAGTTCAATCTTCAGTACCAAAAAAAAAAAAAAATTCAGCTCCTTAGTCACATTAACCCCATTTCAAGTGCACAATGGATACATGACTAAAGTATTGGACTGTGTGAATTTAGAACATTTCCATTTTTGCCTATATTTGTATTGAACAAAGTTAGTATAAAGAACAGTATGTCACACCTAACACTCGATCACCTAAACATATAAGGCAAATATTAACAGAATTGAAGGAAGAAATAGTAGTACAATAATAGTAGGAGAATTTAATGCCCCACTTTTAACAATGGATAGATAATCCAGAATATCAATAGAGAAACAGTGCACTTTAACCATACTATAGGCAAAATGAACCTAAAAAACATCATCCCCAAATGGATTAATATCACAAACAACTTAATAGCAAAAAACAAGCTGATTTTAAAAATGGGCAAAAGATCTGAATAACCTTTTCTCAGAAAAGAGACATACAAATGGCCAAAGGGAATACGGAAAAATGCTCATTATCATTAATTATCCAGAAAATGCAAACTATAGCTACAATGAGATGTCACTTGACACTTGTTAGAATGACTATTCTCAAAAAGACAAACAAAAAAAGATAACAAGTATTAAGTATGTAGCCAAAGGGGAATCCTTGTGCAATGTTAAAGGGAATGTAAATTAGAATAGCCATTATGGAAAACAGTATGGAGGTTCCTCAAAAATGTAAATGATCCATTAGTCCCACTACTGGATATATATACAAAAGCTATGCAGTCAAATATGAAGAAATCTGTACTTTCATGGTTAGTGAGAATTATGAGTAGCCAAGATATGGGATCAACCTGTCTACCGAATTGATAAAGAAAACGTAATACACGTACACAATAGAACATTAGTTATCATAATAAGGAAATTCTGTAACTTACCAGAAAAATGATCACTGAAATGACATTGTGTTCAGTGAAATAAGCTAGGCACACAAAGACAAATACCACATGATCTCACTTATATGTAGAATCTTAAAAAAGTTGAGCTCATAGAAACAGAGAGTAAAATGGTTGTTACCAAAGAGGGCTTGGAGATTGGAAAGATGTTAGCTAACAGACATAAAATTTAAGCTAGACAAGAGGAATAAGTTCAAGAGATCATGTTGAAATTATAATCAATTGTATAGTTGAACATTGCTAAAAGAGTAGATTTTAGCTGTTCTCACCATGAAAATAATGTTAACTATCTAAGGTAATGCATATGGTACTTAGTTTGATTTAGTCATTCCAACACACACATACACACATCCCCCCACACACACCCATCCAATGTGTTATATACAATAAATATATATCATTTTTACTTGTTATTAAAAATTAAATATAACTTGGTTCTTGGTTCATCAAAAACTTTGGACTTTGTGAATAAAAATATTCTTGTACAAATATCTTTAGATGTATTATATCTCTTCAACAAATACCTAAGGGTGGAGTAGTAATGCATAGGACAGATGTATTGATACCACCTCACCATCAATGTGTGAAAGCTGACCCACAGCTACTATTTGGGATTCTAGTAGACATGAAGTGGTAACTTGTGTGACTTTGCATTACTTTGATAACTAATGACATTAAGCACTTTTTCATGCACTACTTGGCTATTTATATATCTTCTTTGTGAAGTATGTTTAAGTCTACTCAACTTATAACTGCATTATTCAAGTTTTTTTGTCACCTTGGAGGAGTTCTTTATATATTTTGAATATAAGACTTTTCATGTTCATTTTTTTACTGGTATATTTTGAGGAACAGAAAATTTTAATTGTGCTGAAGTTCAAATCAAAAATATTTTTCTTTTAAGGTTTGTGCTCTTTTAGTCTTCTCCAGGAAATTTTTGTCTAACTTGAGGTTGGGAAAATGTTACCTTATGTTTTCTTCTAAAAGCTTTAATGATTCTGTATTTTGCATTTAAGTCTATGATCCATCTCAAACTTTTGGGTGTATGAGGAATAACAGAGGAGTTTTCCATACAGATATCCAATTGTTTCAAGAGCATTTATAAAAAAGACTTTTCTTACTCAATTGAAAGTCCATTGCATTTTCCCATTAATTGTTTGATCCTGTGTATGTGTATCTATTTTGAGAATCTCTATTCTGTTCCATGTATTTGTCTGACAGTATTCCAAAACCATGCTGTCTTCCTTCCTTTAACATCACATAAAACCTTAAAATAAGGCAATGTAAGCTGGGCGTGGTGGCAAAAGCCTATAATCCCAGCACTTAGGGAGGCTGAGACAGGAGAATCATGAGTTCAAAGCCAGCCTCAGCAACGGCAAGGTGCTAAGCAACTCAGTGAGACGCTGTCTCTACATAAGGCTGGGGATGTGGCTCAGTGGTTGAGTGCCCCTGAGTTCAATCTCCAGTACCAAAATATATATATATATATGGCAATGTACATCCTTGTTAATTTGTAAAACTATTTAACTATTCTACATACTTTGCATCTTCATACAAATTTTAGAATTAGCTTGTCTATTTCTTCAAAATAGCCTGTAGTAGTTTGTATATCAGCATAGATTAAATAACATTAAACCATCCAATCCACAAATGCCATGGATTTTCCCACTTACTTAGAAACCAGTAGGGATTGCTGTACAATGTACATTTCTACACTTTGCCTTCTGTTTTTTCTCCAAGGGAACATACAAACCTTTGAGGGCAATAAGTAGTTCCTAATTGACACTTAATTAGCGTACAATCCTGGGTAAAATTCCAAACTCTACCACTTATTAACTGTGCATCATTTGACAAATTATTTGATATGTCTGTGTTCCAGTTTTTAAATTTGCAAAGTGATGAGATAACAAACCCTCATAAAATTGTTTTGAGGATTAAATTAGCTAATCCACATGAATCTCTTAGAATACTGACAGAGAAACTCCATAGTAAATGTTAGCTATTAGTCTTTATAATGTCTTTATTTTTATATTTAGCTAATTTACTTAGCCTTTCTCTCTGTTTGTAGCTGTGGCAACATCTTTATCATCCTAGAGATACTTATCTCAGGAATCTTAAAAATTGCCAAAGAAGGTATGCCTTAACCTTGCAGTGATAACAGCTTTAGATCTTTTTCATGAAGTCTGTTTCTTAAAGGTCACTAACTGCTTTCAAAGGCTTTTTTTCAGTACCTCTCATTTAAAAAGATGAAGATGATATCACAGTTCATGCTCTCATGTTCTTTAATCATTGCTAAAATAAAACCCTTCTTTATATATATTAAATGCAGTGAAGCCAGAGGCATTTTGCTAGAGACCTAGATTCAGCTTCAGTCAGATAATAAATATGTCCTCTTGGAAGTCATATAGCCTGAGTCCCATTCAACTTGGGATAAAATAACAGTTATTCTAATATAGTAAAGAGTAATGTCATATGCAAAAACATTGGGAAGAAATGACGAATATCTGAAAAGGTGCCAAAACCAAAAACCCTGCCTTGGGTAAAGAGGAACTAGTGAATTTGTAAACACAGAAGTTGTCAACATTACTCCATACTGCTTTGTAAATTGTAAAACGACTGTGATGAAGTTGTGCCAAAAGCGAGCATTTCAAAGTAACAGTTTACATTGTGTCTCTCCATGCATTGACTGTATTTACGGTATCATGCAAGTAAGTATCCCAGAAATACCAGTGGGCTAGATTTTCCCAGCTGTACATCTCCCTATGTGAACACAGCTTATATTTCTTTCCCATCAAGGTACTTCAAGGAGAGCACTATAGAAAAATTTTATTATCTAAAAGGTTTAAATGACAGAATACCTATTCACTGGACAAAACTGAGAAAAAGTACATAGAATATCTTTATAAATTTGTTGAAAAAAAAAAAGAAGAGTTTCAAACATTAACTTGTTCCACAGAAGTGTTAGAATCTTTTCTATCAGATTTGTTCAATGAAGTAATAACAAATGAGGTATGTCTTTTAATATCAAGTCTTTAATTGTTCTTAGTGGAAAAGGGACTAGAATAGGTGTCTGAAGTCTTATCCTCAGTGCCATTCGTAAACTTGGTCAAGTTGTTAGAACTTCTCTAGGCTTATGTTAAGTAATTATTGCAATGAGAATAATGCCCCTCCTCTAGTAAATTCATATAGTAATCATGAGTTTCAGCTAAAATGTGTAAATATGGGAAGAGTAAGAAATACAGATGTAGAAAACACGGCATTTCCAGGACCTGGAAGCGGACCCCACACCCAGACCAGTGTCTGGTACACACTTTTCACTCAATAAATAATAGGTAATGGGAATTGAAAACAGTGTAGCTTGAGGGAAGAGGCAAATAGCTCTATGCTAACACCCATCCCTCCCCTGATGAATGTTTCCCTAAGACTAATTGCAGATAAGGGAAGAGTGCTCTGCCAGGCCGGAGACACTCGGTCCACAGCTCGCAGAACCCTGACCCCTGAGCCCAAATTTCTGGGCACTAAAACTGACCACTTCATTGATTTATGGAACTAGCCCCAAATTCCTAAGTGCCCAAGAAAACTGGCACGTCTCCACTATGCCACCCCCCAACATAAACCTATTAAAACCCAGTCCCTTTCTTTGTTCAGTGGCTCATTTTCCACCAGGAAAGTGGGTCCACCACCACCTTCACAGATGAATCCTGCTCCCGAATAAAAGCCTGAAATGACTTGCGTGGTTTGCTGCCGCCTTTGATCTTTTTGCCCTTACAATAAACATTTGTGAAGTGAAGGATTCCCTCTTTAGTAAATGACAGACTACTAACTGCGAGAAAAATGGAGTGAAATTACTTTACGTTCTTGTGTCTAATGATATTTTCACAAAGTCAATGAAATAGTGAGACAACTATTGAAATAATGAAGATATAAAAGTAAATTATTGTCCAAAAACATAATTTCCTGTCCTTCAATCTATTTTTTGCATTGATTTAATTTAAATAAATACAAAATCATTCATTTTACTTTTTTAGTGACTATAAGATCAGTATCACTAAAACCCAAACAATGAGAAAATGTTCCAGGAAAAAAGAAGACCAGAATTAATCTCTCCAAATGCACTAGCATCTGGTAACATACAAGGGTATGAACAAAGAATCAAGACTCAGATCAGTCACTCTACTGCCAGACAAAAATGAAAATCCAAAGGGAGAGGTGGCCAAAAAACAGGTTCATAAACAGGGGCAAAAGGCATTTGACTTCATGGATTTAACAAAAATCCCATAAAAACTAAGAAGAGCACCCACCAAACAGGGTAGGCAGTTGGTAACGACTTAGTTACAGGCTCTCCTAGATAAGATCACTCAAGCTCATAGCAGCAGCAGGATAAAAATGGAACATGGTAGCCAGATATTCTAGTCAGAAAATACAGTTCCTCTAAGAACTGAAGACAAGACAGGAGCCGAGAATCTGAAGAAGTAGGATATGCAGCACGTAAGCCATTAAATGAGGCCTAAGATAGCAACTCTTGCTGGGAAAGTGGGAACAAAATTCACCATTGCATTCACTGAAGGCTGGTGGCTGGTCACTGTGCAGTCGCCAAGCTCTCCTTAATACATCAGTCAGTGTCAGCAAACGTCAGCTTCTGTACCTGTGAGAAGCAAGAACCACAGAGGAGAGTTAGCCCAGTCTAGGGCCAAGAATAAGTGTTCCCCCCAAAATGAGAGGAAAAATGAAGAATAAATATCTGCTAATGGGTTAATTTAAAAATTTTTCTCATTAGTCTCAACTTTGTTCTGAAGAATAAAACAAGTTTATTAGAAGCTAGTAATAACACCTATCTTTTCAGATGCTCCAAGAGTAAGTTAAGCAATAGCATATTAACTGATCACTTGTACCACAAAAGTGTATTATTATTCATTCATCCAATGAAATTGATTCAATATTTTCAGAGAGGGACTTTAGTATAGTGATTTAAGAACATGAATTCAGGAGTTGAATTAGATTCCAATATAAGACCCACTACTTATGAACTGGATGACCCTGAACAAGGTAATGTAACTTCTCTGAGCCTCAGTTTTCCAGTCTGTAAAACAAGGATGATAATAGTACTTGCCTAAATAATGTTGTTGGAAATAATATAGATAAGGTATGTAGAGTAGAATGAGGCAGATAGTAAGCATTTTACATTTTATCAGTATTGTTATTATTTGTCTACCACATACTCAAGAAATACTTATTAAATGTCCTTTGGGCTAGCTGCCATAGGCAAGATTTTCTAAAAATAGATGCAGAGATTGATGCATAATATATTTACCAAGTCTCAATGTAGCTGGAATGAGAAGGAAATAGGAGTGGGCCAAACAAAGCCTTAGTCAATCCCATAGGAAGCTCTAAAATGTATAGAAAGCTGAAATTGTCTCATTATAAGCTGAAATGATAAGCCTTTATGTCCCAACCACAGCCACTCAGTAGATGAAAATACAAATCCTTAATTAAAGAAATATCTTGGTCCATATCATATGTATAAATACTTTAAATTATTAATCAAAGTAACAAACTATTAAAATATAATATACCCCATTCCATCTTAACACATTAGAAGTTCAGGCTCAAATCTAGAATTCTCAGGTGCCTCAGATTTTCCTCTAGAGCATGGAAGAATGGGGAAAAAAATGATTTCTAAAGTACAGTCCACAGCCCTTTCTCTTATTTCTTTTTCCCATCCAAAATGTGAGGGTCCTCATATCACAGGTGTGGGCTCCTAACCCTTGCTCATGTTCAGGCCACTCTCCTTGAAAATACCTGTCTGTCCTTCAGCCACACTTGGCTTAGGGGTAGACTCAGAAGAGGATACAACTAAGAAAGAATTCATGCGCAGACCTCAAGAGTGGGCTCAGGTCAGACAAGCAAGGAATTCCAGAGTCCATGTTACAAGAAAGGAAGGGATTCTCTTGTCCTGGTGGATTCTTCATCCATAGGGAGGATCACAGCAAATGGGAGCTAGACCAGAGCCTTAGTGTGAGGCCTGGGATAACTGCAACTCTCATCTATGTCCAAGGAGATCCTGTGTGGCCAACAGGTCGATCAGTTTAATCCTCAAGTTGTTCATCATAAAGTGGTACAAATAACGTCTCTTCACAATACGGTTTGTGGGCCTAAAATAGGGAGGTGTTTTGAAAGCACTATCTAACCTGTAAAGTAGTATTCAGATGTCCGTAGTTGTTACAATGGCCAGGCCTAGAGGAAAAACGAAATATTTCCAGTTTGAGATCGGTGAAGTCCTTCTACAGTTTTTTTAAAAATATAATTAGATTGCAAAACTAGAAAAGATATTGGAAGTCCAAAATATAGACAGCATGGTACAGTCAGACTTGTAGGCCAAAGAAATGGCAGAAAAGAAAGCTAGAACATGGGAAATAATTGTGGGTTCTCCAAAATAGGGAGTGGTCCAAACTTCCTGGGGTGGGGACCCTTTGCTTAGGACAGCTTGACTTAGGTATAGTTGGAAAGGTGGACTGAGCAGAGATTGGGTGGGGGAGTGTAGAAAGATGTGTGTATGGGTGGAGAGTGGTGAATATTTCATCAAATTTGAAATATTACAAGATAATGAAATCAGAACTGTCCATGTTTTCAGTTTCTGATTTTACACACACGCATGCACGCACACACACACGCATGCACACACACACACGCATGCACGCACACACGTGCACACAAAACATAAATTTAATTCTTTTAAACACCACTCCAACCTTCCTTAACACTTTGCGTAAGAGAGATTTCACAAGAATAGAGCAATGGCAAATATTTTGCCAGGCTTGTTCTTTTTCCACTTTGTGAAAATGTGAAGCCTAGGTTCATGACTCTGATTCTACTAAATGTGTGAACCTAGGAAGCTATTTCTCAAATCTCTCAATTTCCTCTTTCACAAGATGCAGATAATCATGCCTGCATTACATATTTCATGGAGTTACATATTCATGTAACTGCATTACATATTCATCTGGGCACCATTTCTATGGCCAGTCATCCTTACCTTCTCAATGTCACTTCCCTAACTCCTGGTTGAAAATGGCACGTATATGGTATAATTTTATTATTGTTCTCAACCCTTGAGAAAAAATATTATAATGAAAAATCATGTTTTCTTAAAGATTTATAAACAGATGCTAGGCAAGGTGTTGTGCAGTTAAAAGCAAAGAAATTCAGTCAGGGATATAACTGGTCGAACATCAGGTCTGGGATTGTCCAAGATGAGCCATATTTGTACTGAAGTTACTTGTAATATAGTTATCAATTACAACTCTTGAATTAAATTGATAGAGTATCAAAGTATTTAGGTCAATGCTTTGAATATCTGGCACAGTAATCAGTATGAGAGTAATTTTTATCTCACGTGAACTCTTTCAATACTTTATCTTCATGGCTATTGTGTGCTTGGTGTCTCCCCCTGTACCAGCTTATAAACTTGCCAATTCTGTCATGTTGCTCCTACATGACCACATTCCTTTGAAAGGCAGATTTGTGACCTACTTATCCTTGTAAACAGGAGCATTTAGTATTTTACCTTTTAAATGATATTTAAATAACAATTATATGTTAAATAAACTCTCTGGTCAGCACAGTAGTGCATGCCTATAATCCCAGCGACTCAGAAGCCTGAGACAGAAGGACCCTAAGTTCAAAGCCAGGCCCAGCAACTTAACAACGCCCTAAGCAACTTAGTGAGACCCTATCTCCAAATTTAAAAATTTTAAAAAGGGCTGAGAATGTGGCTCAGTGGTTAAGCACCCTTGGGTTCAATAAAAAATAAAAAATAAAAAAATAAAAACTTTTAGATAATTCTTTCCAAAATAATTTAATACATAAATAAAGGATAATTTTTTTTCCAGACAGTACGCTATATAATTACAGTACGGTGGAAACTACAGCAGTTAAAACATAAGGGAGAAGAGGGGAAATTCGAGCCTAATCTAGACTGGAGAGATCTACTGGAGGAAGAGGAACTTCAGCTGATGCTAAATGATAAAAATTTGGTTAGGTAGAATCTTGGGAAGAGATGGAGGAAGGACACTAGAGGCTAAGGAGACAGCATGCACAAAGCTCAGGGAGGAGAAAGAACGACTCATTGCTGAACTCAGAATTCAGTGTTGCAAAGATATAGTATGACTTTAGAGTAGCAAGGCTCGGAAGAAGGAGACAGCCCCCAATGCAGAGGATGCTATGTGGCCTGTGAAGAAGCTTAGAGTTTCATGCACAGTCAGTGAGGGGTCTTTGAGGGTTCAAGCAGAAAGGCAGCAAAACCACAGTCTACACAGATCGTAGCTATTGTGTAGGATTTAGATTTGAGGAGGAGACTACAGGTAGCTAGACCTTAAGTAATAAGCTAACATTGTAGTATAGTTTGGAGAAGGTAAAAGGCAGGAAAGGGTCTTAGTGAAAAAGACCTCATAGTACATACTAGAAAATAGTATGAGCTATTTCAGAGTGAATATTGGCCTGACTTGGAGATTAACTGAATTTGAAGTATATAAAAAAGAGTCAAGAATAACTCAGCTCTCTAGTTGATTGATTATAAGCCAATGACTTCATCAAAAAATTAAGAGGAAGCCAGTTTATAGAGAAGATGATGAGTTTTTTGGACATATTGAACTTAAAAGCAGGTCACACTGATTTGAATGAATAGTAAGCAGTTGGTTATACTGTGTTTGAGCTTGGAAAAGATATGTTTATACTTCCAGTTTTTTAAGCATACAGATATCAATTTAAAATCTGGGGATGGAAGAAAACTCCCCAGGAAACACATGACATGAAATGAGCAATGAGGATAGGACAGGACCTAAAGTGGGACAAATGAGGAAACGCCCAGGAAAGACGAGGAACAGATGAGAAATTAAAAGATAGTCATGTTCTGGAAGCAGGGGCTGGAATGTTTCAAAGATGAGTGATTAACAAGATTGAACACAATGAAGGATTAGATAATATGTTGACTGCAAAATATGAGTGGTTTTAGGAATTAGGATGTCATTGATGACCTTTGCAAGAGTATTTTCAGAAGAACAGTTAAAAGGGAAAAGCAAATTGAAATGCATTAAAGAGTAAATTACTTTAAAAGATTGGAATCATGAGACAAGAATAGGCTGATGTGGAAGGGAGACAGTTTGAATGAAAAAGAGAGTTTAAAGAGAGTGGTAACGGGAAGGTGGCACGGATTATGCAGGCTACATTTTTACTTCTTCTAGGTTGAAAGAAACAATCATTTTTAGAGCCATGAGTGGTGGTAATAAAAATTGCTAGTATTCTGAAAATGATTAAAACATACAAAACATACATGCCAGGCATTATACTATTTACATGCATTATTTTATTTATTTAATGTTTACAACAGTTCCATGCAAAATCTCTTTTATGAATAATGAGGCTAACAGAGATTAAGAGAAATTATTATAGAACTAGTGAGCAGTGGAGGTAGAATGTGAGCCTACTCAGTCAAACTTAGAAGTTGAAAACCACTTCTTAATGTCTGTACAAGAGAAATGGAGATTGAAGAGATGTGAGGAGATGATGAAGTAGGTAAAGCCCAGAGCACGGGTGAGATGGCTACCCTTAAAATTATGGAGAGATACAGCATTCTCCAACCATGGAGAGAAAAAGAAAAGGCAAGGTTTGGAAGTAGATGTGCTTATAGCTCTGAATAAAAAAAGAACGAAAACAAGAACAATTTCTTTGAATCCCAAGTTTGCCAATGAAGGTATGGAACATGTTTGTAGCTTAGAATAAAAGTGTGGGTGTTGGGAAAAGAGGAAAGTGATGAAGATTTGTAGCAGAAGTTGAAGGAAATGGATGAAGGGAACTGACCAAGTTCAAGTTAAAAAATAGCTGGCGGCCTTGAAAAGGAATATTGATTGGCATGTCTGTATTTCCATAACCAGGACCAAGCTTCATGAGTTTTAGAATGAGTGGGCAAAAATTTTCTGCAATAAGCCAAATAATAAATATTAGAGGTTGTGTAGTCCTTAAGGTCTATACGGCCACTAGTCAAGATTACCTTTATAGTATGAAAGCAGCTACAGATAATATGTAAATTAATAAACGGAAGTTTGTTTCACTAAAACTTTACTTATGGACACTGAAAATTCAATTTCACATAATTTTTGTTATGAAATATTCTCCTTTGAATTTTGTCAACCATTAAAATATGTAAAGAGCAGTTAACCTTTCAAGTTATTTAAAACTTGAAAGTGAGAGGTTTGATTTGGCCATATTTGCTGACTTCTGGGTGTACAGAAGGTAGACAAGTTTGGCCATATATGTCCAGAAGTTGATCTGCATCTTTGATCTACGGTTGGGACTTTGCTTATTCATGAAGTGGAAAATAGTACAAAAGAATGAGGAGTATTGGTGTGTCAGGCATTTCTCAGATCACTTCCTGTCCTTCCTTTGCTCTGCTGGGATTTTTCTAGGTTTCCTAGCTCACTGGATCTAGATACATTTAGTCAATGGGATGCACTAGTGGAAAATGGAGGTGGGTAACAAAATGTTTGTGTAATTAAATTGTCATTTCTTTGCTTTGTACCCACCCTTTTATATTCTGCTCTATAATGTTAAAGTTGTGTATCTACAAACTGCATTTCTCCTTTGCCCCTGCCTGCTCTGAGACTTTTTAAGTGAGAAATAAGAGAAGCCTGAAAGGTTGAAAAAATGTCCACATCACCACAGCAATATTTCTTCATTCCTGAAGAAGCAGTTTTTTTCTGGTAGCAATTTTTGATTCTAAGTTCTAGTAGAAGTTAATTCTAAGTCCCAGTTTTTTCTATACTTTCAGAAATAGTCTCATCACAATACACAAAGAGCCAGCACCAGCTGACCTAGATATCTGCATCCCAATTCAGAGGGACCTTCTTCTAAGCTCCAGAGGTTACAGTAGCAGCCATGCATCACCCGCTCTTCAGAGGACTGGGTCTCAGCTCTGCATAATCCCCCTTAAAATATCTAGCTTCCAATGCTCTCAATCATTTACCTTCATCCTCCCAGTCCTGGGTTAATGGCTGCTGTCTTTAGCAGTTACTGTAGTATTAACCTAGTAATTGTTCTTCAGTTATAAACTCATTATTCTCCTTTTTGGATTTTAGTCCTCTAATACTTATATGGTTTGTACTAAATTTCCTCTGTTCAGATTAACTGGTATGGTTGCCCCCTTCTCCTTCTTTCTTTCCTTCCTTCCTTCCTTCCTTTCTTTCTTTCTTTCTTTCTTTCTTTCTTTCTTTCTTTCTTTCCTTCCTTCCTTCCTTCCTTCCTTCCTTCCTTCCTTCCTTCCTTCCTTCTCTCTCTCTCTCTCTCTCTCTCTCTCTCTTTCTTTCTTTCTTCTTTCTTTCTTTCTCCTCTTCCTTCCTGACTGGACTCAGTTATCAATATACCACGGCTATTTTTCCCCTCTTGCTCTGCTTTGAGTGGTCTTTCTGGAAGCAGTTGTATCTCCTCTAGTGTTTTCCACACATGCTTTCCCTAAATTATACCAGCTCTGACAAGCAACCTTCACCTTATTTCTAGTTGGGTCTGGTAGGCTCAGATTTCGCGACTAAGGGAATGGTATCCATTAGTGCTTTGCCTCCAGTTCTGGGTGTGGTAGCGACTTTCTATTTTTGCTAATGTCTGAGTTGCTTTAACATCCCTTTAGCTTTTCAGCTCATCCATCACATCATTAATTCTTTGTATTAAATTCTATATGTTTTAAATATCTAGCATGGCTTCTGTTTTCTTAAGTGATACAACTAATGAAGGTATGTTTAGATTGGGTCATGGAATTCAGATTGGGTAGGAAAGAGTGACAAGAGGGATCTGTTAGATTATGATAACATAACAGAAATCACAATAATGGTGATATTATGTATCAAATAATGGAATCTTGGGAATAGAGATAAATAAATCTGTTGGTAACATAATAAAATTTTGGGATAGCATGAAGGTGATTCTAAGAAGAAAGTTTATTGCATTGAGTGTTCAGAACTGAAATTGATGAAATTGAGAATAACAAAAATACACAGGATCAATGCAACAGAGAGTTGGTTCTTCAAAAAGATGAACAAAATTGATAAACCCCTAGCCAAAGTGTACAAAAGAAATAAAACTCCAAATTAACAAAATAAGAGATGAAACAGGAAATATCACCACAGATACTTCTGAAATCCAGCAAGAAGGATCTAGTTTCATTTTTCATATTGGAGAATAGATAGCCTTTTTAACAAATGGTGCTAGGAAAAATGGATCTCCATATGTAGAAAAATGAAAGAAGATCCCTCTTACTTTATACAAAAGTCAAATCAAAGTGGATCGAAGTTTTAGGAATTAGACCAGAAAGTTTGCAACTGCTAGAAGAAAACATAGGGTCAATACTCCAACATATTGGCACAGCAAGCACCAACTTCCTTAACAAAACTCCAGAAGTTCAAGAAGTAAACCAAGAATTAACAAGTGGAACAACATCAAATTAAAAAGGTTTTACACAACAAAGGAAATGATAGATTGTGAAAATATGCCCTACAGAATGGAAGAAAATATTTGGCAGCTACTCCTCTGATAGGGGATTAATATCCAGAATATACAAAGACCTCAAAAAGCTTAACATCAAAAAATCAATGAAGCCAATCAAGAAGTGAGCAAAAGAAAAAAAGAACTAAATAGACATTTCTCAAAAGAAGAGACACAAATGGTCCAGCAAGTACATGAAAAAAATGTCAACATCCCTAGCAATCAGGGAAATGCAAGTCAAATTTACACTATGATTTCATTTCACTCCAGTCAGAATGGCAATTATTAAGAATATTAATAATAATGGAGGCTGATGAGGATATGGGGGGAAATGTACACTCAAACATCTCAAACATTGTTAGTGGGGCTGCAAATTAGTACAACCACTCTGGAAAGCAGTATGGAGATTCCTCAAAAAAGTAGGAATGGAAACACCACATGACTCAACTATCCCACTCCTTTGTATTTATCCAAAAGAATTAAAATCAGCATACTATAATTACATAGCCACATCAGTGTTTATAGTGGTGCAACTCACAGTAGCCAGAATATGGAACCAGCCCAGGTGCCCATCAATAGATGAATGGATTAAGAAAATGTGAAATATATACACAATGGTGTTTTAGTCATAATAAAAGAGCGAAATTATGGCATTTGCTGTTAAATGGATGGAACTGGAGGACATCATACTAAGTGAAATAAGCTAGACTAAGAAAATCAAGGATCAAATGTTCTCTATCATATGTGGAAGCCAGAGCAAAGTCATAAAAAAAATGGAGGGGATGCATCTTAAAGACAGAGGGAAGATCATCAGAGTAGGAGACTGAAGAGGAGGGAGGAAGGATGGAAAAGGAGAGGAAATGCAGAGTGAATTTGACAAAATTATACTGTGTACATGTATAAATATTCCACAATGAATTCTCTCTTTACGTATATCTATAAAGCACCAAATAAAAAAAATATATATATAAAAGTAGAAGAAGAAGAATAGGAAGAGGTAGGAGGAGAGGGAAAGGGGGGAGCAGTAGGACTGAAGTGGAGTAAATTAAATTTCATACATAATAAGATTATGTCAAAATGAACCCAACTATTACGTACAACTAGGATGTACCAATAAAAGAAAAAAATAAAAGAAAGCTAGCTAGCTGTTGGGGAAGTTTCAACAAGAAAGTGAGATGAGATATTTCAGGTTGTATTTTACAAGAATTAAAGAGAATTTAACAGATTCCCCAACAAACTTATTTAAAGACATTTTATTTTGAAATGAGGAAACTAACTCAAGCATTTAGAGCAAATAGGTATGAAATTGCTTCTTTGCAAAGACAGTTTTAAATGAACATTAAAATTGTTATTTTCCAGCTTTATCAATTTTCTAATTAAAGCATATTGAAAAGAAAACTGCTACCTGCTCTTACCAGATGTTCTGCAAATATCCAACATCACTTGATATGTATCAAATCACTATAGAAAAGCAGCACTGGACCTCAAAAGCATTTCTTTTGCCAATTTTTTTAGAAATTGAAGCAAATTTCGTCTAACAACATTATTAACTTTTTAAGCAATTAACCATTTTGTTTTAAAATTCATTGTAAAATATCACTAAATTCTACCAACTATAAAATCAGAAGAACAGTTAGTCCTGATTTTTCTCATTCTTTAATAGGAAAACTTGTAGTAATTTTGCATTGATTGACAGGTGACACAGTAACAGCAGTTATATAGTTAAATGAAAGATTTTCACTTCTGTGTTTATTGACTATAAATTATTTTATCTATCTTTATTGATCTCTGTGCATGATTAGACAGAGTAGATGACCTGTCTTCACTAAGCTTTCTGAGGACCACAGCCTCTTGTTTCCTCTTCTATCTTTTTAATACTTCTAGCTCTTTCTCTTTTCCCAAATTTATTCATATTCGTGTATCCTTAGTTCACTCTTTGGACTTTTGTCTCTTCTATCTATATTGATCCTCTAGAGGATCTCACTCAGCTCCCTGGCTTTAAATACCACTCACGTAACTCTTATGATCCCAAACAACATCTCTAGCCCATACTTCCCCTCTGAGCACCACATTTGTATACCTAGTCACCCGGCTGACATTTCCACACACATATCTGACATCTGAAACAAAACAGGTTTAAAGAACACAGTTCCCCTGGGAAAGGTCAGGAATACAGTTTCATCTGGAACGTGCCCAATCTCTTCTGATGGCAGCAATTTTCTCTTTCCAGCTTCTTAGCCAAAAACTTCAGTCATTTTTTTTTTTTTTTTTTTTTTTTTGGTGGTGCTGGGGATTGATCCCAGGGCCTTGTGCATAAGAGGCAAGCACTCTAGCAACTGAACTATATCCCCAAGCCCCACAGTCATTCTTGATTCCTCTCTTTCCCTCATATTTTATGTCAAATACAATCAACATATCCTACTAGTTCTATGTTTTAAGTGTGTGTAAAATTTGAGCTCATCCCACCACCTCAACCATTTTCATCTTGGTCTCGTTTCTTATATAGATTACTTCAGTAGCCTCTTAGAAGGGCTCTATATTTCTAATCTTGTTCTCATCTCCCATAGTTTTTCCTCAAAACAACTGCCAAAATGATGATTTTTAAAGCAGATAATGTCACTTTTTGGCACAAACTCTTCAATAGAATTCTGTTATGGTCTGAATGTCCCCTCCACCCTCAGAATTCAAATGTTGAATTCTTCAGCCCCAATGTGATGATATCAGGATGAGAGGCCCTTAGAAAGTGATTAGGTCATGAGGGTGGAGCCCTCATGAACCAAACCAGTGCCTTTACAAATGAAACTCCAGAGAGCTAGCTAGTTCCCTCTGCTATGTGAAGACAGAAAACAAAAACAAACAAATAAATGAAAAAACTCTACACTTATAAACTAGAAAGTAGGCTCTCACTGGACAGAATCTTTCAGTGCCTTGATCTTGGATTTCTCAGCCTCCAGAACTGTGAGAAATAAATTTCTGTTGCCCTTAAGCTACATGGTTTATGCCACATTGCTACAGCCGCTCACTTGGACTAAAACACTTGCCATTCACTTAGGGTGAAAGCTGTGGTACATCATCTGCCTTCTTCCATTACCTCTCAAAGTCCTCTTGCTTCTCTCCTCTTTGTTTACTTCTTTGTAGCTCACCTGCCTCCTTTCTGTTCCTCAGACACTTTAGACTCTTTCCCTAAGGTATTCACTGAGGTGGTCTGGGTGACTGAAAAAACTCACAAAGCTACTTAGGATATTTTAAAGTTTTAAGGGAAAAACAGAAATACCCAACATCTGTCGGAGAACCACCAGAAGTAGCTTTCAGTTTCAACATTACTTTATGCTCTGTTCTTTTTGATGAAGGCATAGCTTTATGAGTCTAGATTTGAGGTGGTTTTCATAATAAAAAGCTCATACTTTACAAAAATCTATGTGTAAGAAAGTATTATGATGTCAGTATCCAGTTAATTCTGAGGATTGGGAAATTATTGATTTCCTATAGGCATATATGTTCAATTTATAAGTTATTGTCGTTATTTAATAATGAAATTAAAATATTCTCTTGAAATATATGTATATAAATTCTTCAAATGATTGCTAAATTATTTGGAAAAACATGTTATTTGGAGCAAATTATTTAATGGACAGAGGTCTTAAGTATCTCTCTTGGTCTCTATTTCTTAGGGACACTGAGAAAAAAAATTGCAGAGATACTGTGAGCTCTGTGAACCTGAAAAGTCTGGGTTGCCTACTTTGGACATTCTTCAGTTTGAGGATCTTCAAACCCTGTTCTCTCTTCTTGGAAAGCTATTTCACACGTCTGTGTAGCTGACTTCACCAGCCTTAGGTCACTGCTCCAGTATCAATGAGCTGGTGGACCACTGTGTTTAAAATGGCTACTGGACACCTGCCTACCCCTATCCTAGCACTTCTGATCCTGCTTACCTCCTCAACACTCCCCCGCCTTTCGTACATCACTCAAAAGAAACTTACAATTTATTTTATATGTTTATTGTTAATCTTTTCAGAATGCAAGGAAGAATTTTTCTGCTTTGTTTTCTGATACATTTCAAATGCCTAGAGCATGGCTGGCCCATAGTCAGTACTCAATATTAGTGGAAGTAATATATTTATGTGGTCATGCAAAAGAGAGAGAGAGAGAGAGAGAGAGAGAGAGATAACCAGAAAAGATTTGTTTTAGTCAGCTATTTCTCCACTGTGACAAAAAGACCTGACAATAACAATTTTAGAGAAGGAAAAGTTTATTTGGTGCTTAAGGTTTAAGAGGCCTCAGTCCATAGATGACCAACTTGTTTTCTCTGGGCCAGAGATGAGGCAGATTATCATGGCAGAAAGGCATGATAGAGGAAAGCAGCTCAAGACATGGCAATCAGGAAGCAGAGAGAGAGCTCCGTTCACTAGAGACAAAATATAAATCCCAAAGTCATGCCCCCAGTGACCTATTTCCTCCAGTCACACCCTATCTGCCTATAGTTACTGCCTAGTTAATCCATATGAGGGGATCAATCTGCTGACTGTGTTACAACTCTCACAACCCAATCATTTCACCTCTAAACTTTCTTAGATCTTCTCACACATGAACTTTTGGGGCATACCATGTATCTGAATCATAACAAAAATCTATTTTCTTAGAAAACTCATTTAAAATTTTCACAAGCTTTATGATATTTAGATGTGAAAACAGAGTATTTCCTTGAATTCCAGGCTTAAGCATGAAATGAAATACACCTTCCTTGAACAGGAACTAAAAAGAAAAAATTCCTATATTCTCTTATCTCTGTTACCCAGACTGGTAAAAAATGATTGAAAAATTATAGTGGGAGGGGGAATAAAATTAGAATTATATTATTTCTACTAATAGGAATAATGCCAATATTGTTAAGAGTTCTCTTATATATAATTATACTGGATATATTTATTGATCTTTAAACATGTACAAGCTACAATATTAAAAACCGAGAAATGTGAAGATTCTAATCACTATCCTTGGAAATCCATAACTGTGTATATGAATAGTTGCTAATTTAGATGGGGACATTGTTAAGTGCCTTGAAACCAATACAAACAGAATGTAATGGATTAAGAAGAGGAAAAAAGAACAACTTGGGAAACTTCAAGGAGAATTCAAGAAAGGTTTTAAACAGGGTTTAGAATTTAGAAATGCACAGATTGTGGGGTAGGAGGGAGAATGGATCTTCCAAGGAAAGAAGAGGAGAAATATTTTTAAAGTAATTACAAAGATAAAGTAAGTCTTGTTTGGCCAGTTGTGGGCAGATTTATATAACAGTCACCAACCATAAATATAAATATGTAAATCTGCCTTCATTTCTTTGAAGGGCCATCTTGAATCATTTTATATTATTCTCTGTTATGCCAGTCTTGGGCTTGTTTGTTTCAAAGCCACTCCTTGCCCTTCTGCTCTGTCTGTAATGCCAGGCATGAGTCATTCTTAGGCTCCTGAGTCAGCTAACTTAACATCTGGGTTTAGCCACTATGAGGCCATAGCAGAAAAATGAGCAGGAGGAAGGGAGAATCCAGTGTACTTTCCCTCCTCCCTCTTTCTTGACACTTCCTCAAGCAGCTGCTGTGCTGCCCGTGGCATCAGTGTTTCCAGGCCCTCTGGACAGGTCTAGGCGTTTCCAGCTTCCACCAGGTTATCCCACCCTTGTCTCTGGAAGCTTTCTCCCTTTGTCTACTCTCAGCTCATAAGGGGGTTTCTAATTTTTAATCCTTTGGGTTTACAACTCTTATATTACTTGTGAACTCAATTCCATGCTCTAAATTTCCTCTGTAGCAAATAACTGAAGTGGTTTCCATTGCCTTGGTTACACCCTGAACCTGATTCAGTAGTTGTTACTTTAGTATCTAAACTTTGTACCTCACAAAATCATATGTTTAAAGATCCAATCCCTACTACCTCAAAAAGGGACAGTATTGGGAGATAAGGTTTTTAAAGAGCTTATCAAGGTGAAAGAAGTCCTGTGGATGACCTTAATCCAATAGTACTGGCGTTCTTATAAGGAGAGATTAGGACACAGACACAGACACACACAGAGGGGAGATTATGTGAAGACAAAAGCAGATGATGATCTGTAAGCCAGTGAGTGAAGCCTTAGAGAAAACTTTTCAGTGTTAACAAAGTGCACCTTCTGTATCCTAATTTAATCAGAATTATTCTGTATGTAATCTGCTAAATGTGTGGTACTCAGTACTCAGAAGGGCACGCCCCTGCATTTGACCACCAAAAGCCACGGCCCCTCCTTACCCCTGGGGCAATCTGCTTACACATAGTTGGGAGAAGCGTAGTGAAAGGGAAAAATGCTAGTGGTTAGCCTTTCAGTTTTTGTTATTTGGACATACACCTCCTAATTTTATCCATATTTTTAGATAATTTTCACAGATTTTCATTCCTGGTGGTTGCTTTTTGTCAGATTTTTCATTTATAAACTAAAAGATGAGATTTGGGATGTTTCACATGGAAGAGAGAATAGCTAAGACAAAAGAGAAGAAAAATAGGAGGAAAAACAGTCAACACTCCCAGTAGCAGTTAGGCTCAGTCTTAGCCATTTGTTTCCTCCTAAAACATATTACAATGTTCTATTGGTTACCCACCTTTTTCTGACTTCCCTACTATAACCTCATAAGAGCAACGATTGTGTTGTTGTAGGGACAGACAAGGGAAGACACCAGATAGGAAACAAGAAGCAGGTTTATTTGACTGCAGTCAGTTCAGAGGGTACAGCTTTCACTGTAATCAATTCATTCCCCTGAACCCCGATTTCAGGCAGTTTCAAAACTTTTTACCCAGCATATAAGGGGAGGGACTCAGAAGTTCACAGTCTGCAGGAGTTCACATAAAAAGTAGCTTTTTCTTTTACTGTTTTGGGCCAGTTAACACTTCAAGGACAGCACCTGAGAAGGGGAAAGCTTCTTCTCCCCTTTCTTTCCTCCCCTGCCAGCCATTACCATGAAGCCCAATTAGTAACCTCTTCTCTCTGAAATGTAAACATCTCTGTGAAGCTCAAGCCCAAGCCCAGAGGCCTTGTTAAAGGATGTATCCTTGTTACATTTTGCATTGACAAACCTGCTTCCCACAAAAGAAAAAAAAAAACTTTTATAAACCATTATATTGTTACTACACTAGATAATCCAAAAATGTTTTTGAAAAACTAGTAAGGGGGCATTCAGCACCTGGAATGATGATTTCTTTTAGGTCAGTGGCCAAGTAAGACAGAGCAATAGGAAACAGGAACTTTAACTACATTGAACTCTTTGGTAGAGACTCTTTTGCTGATAGTCCTAAGATCAATCATGGTGAAGATTTCTGGAGAAGCTTAATTAAGATTTTCTGTAGAGGAGAGGGTGCCACTACAGTGTCTGCCTAGTTCACAACTATATTCCAGAGGTCAGGAACTATTAAGTAACTGGCACTCAGTAAAGAATTCTTTAATAAAGAAATAAAGAAGAACAAAGTACAGATTATTATCATTTTTATATGTAAGACACTCCTGAAAATACAAAATATATCAATCATTTCCTCCCTTCAGGTATCTTACACTCTAATCAGGGAAAAATGAATACTGCATGGTAAAAAGAATTGATAGTGCTGAACGAAGAGACACTGCATGCCTCAGAAGTTCAGAGGAAGAGAGTGAAGAGTATCAATAGATGGAATTATTGCAGACATGCAGAAATAATCAGCAAAAAAACAGGAGGAGGCACTAGGATTTTTTTTTCATCAGCATCAACTTCTGAATGTTTTCCATACTGCAAACCATTGGTTTCTCTTAATATGCAATTTCATGTCAAAGCCTGGCTGTCACAATGAAAGAGTTCCACTTTCAACGCCCTCTGTGAAACCAGGGGTCGGCAGGAAGTCTACCAGGCACTTCAATGATGATCACCTGCAAGACTCTCTAGGCTATTGCTGAATTCCTGGCCTCTGTGGGTCCATTAGCCCATCTGATGAAAAGGAGGAATCTCAGGGCACCTAGTGCTCTGAAGTATGTTACTCCTGTCCCCTCAGGCTGACTGGAGTGCCCATCTGCCTTGGTTTTCAACAACTGCAAAGAAGCCCAGCATGCAGAGAATGAAACATCTACTGGGTAAAGGGGACTGTCAATTCTTAAAATGCTTGTCAGTTAGCACAATTGCCTCTAAGGGTCTGAGGTAATTTTTATGCATCATGGCAAAATATTTCCAAACATTTGGCAACTTCCTACAGAGTATAATTCAGTATCATTAAGTTTGATGGCTTCCTAATTTTATCCACATTTTTAGATGATTATCACAGACTTTTCATTCCTGGTGGTTGCTTTTTGCCAGACTTTCAATTTATAAAACTATAGGACAATATGTCTGAATCCCAGTACTAAGATTAGTTATTATTAATAAATATTTTCAGCAATATATATTAAAATAATAAATATTATATAAGTTAACATCTATGTAATGTATGTGACTATTAATATAAACAGTTTTGACAGTAGTTTTTTTGGGATACAACAACTTATTTCATCACTTCAAATTATACCTGATCACTTTCATTCTAAAAATTATAGCAAAATAATATTGGAATAAATAAGTCAGTCATATGATATTATAAAACATTTTTCTGACAGTCTGTCATCTCTACAGAATTAAATGTCCCCAAGCTGAATAAAAATTGGTGAAATGATGGACTCCAGTCTCTTAAGAACAGGTTCTTTTTTTTTTCAGGATTTTTTTTCATCAGCATCAACTTCTGAATGTTTAACTTTATTGCTTTAAAAATTTTAGAAAATTTCTGGAGTCACCAAGAATTTTTTTTAGAAACTTTGTCTTTATGTTCAGCCTGATTATCTGAATGAAACATTTTAGCACCTGTTTCAAGATACTCAACATTGAGGAGATGCCCCAAGATCAAGTAAAAATGTATTAAGTTCACATTTTCAAGCAGAGGTTGTCAAGTGCTTATAAGTTGAAACTAAGAGCCTTGGACAAGCCATAGATTGTTTTGATGTCCATCCAAGGATGCTCTTTAAATATTCTAATGGCTCTCAGGAACCGTAAAACAGTGACTAGTTCTATCTGTGCCTTCAGTAAGAATAATGACATCAAGAACAGTACCCTAATATTCACCTACCAGTTTCATGATGACTGATGATGTAAATGCCAAAGACACATTCTGTTTTCCCTGAACTTGATAAAACTTTACAGTTGGTCGGGCTAACCAACTGTCAATCAAAAAATGGCACTTATTAAATTAAATGGCTCTGTATGCTTGGCATGATGTTGGCTATGGATGAACAAGATAGACAGAATGCTGCCTTCATGGGGCTCACGGTCCAGCAAAGACGGTATACTTTGAACAATGAATTCAAATGTGATGGATGTTGGAAAGGGAAGTAAAAGGTACAAAGGGAGACTATGGTGGGAGAATTTAACTACTGCTGAGGGCTCAGATCAAGGGGATAGATTTTCTTGAGGAAGGAAAATGAGCTAAAGTTATTTTGGAAAAGAAATAATATAGTGGCAAATGGGTGTCCAGGAGAGTAAATCAGCACATGATTCAAGACTACTGGAGAAAGTTAAGTCTTTGTTCATCAGCAGACAGAGTATTCAGTATTGTGAGAGAAGAAGCTTATCTCATTCTTTAGAAGCATTTCTAAAAAAATAAAAAATGAAAGTCTCTATTCCACCGATCACCACTATTTTTCAAACCACTTGGAATGAGATGTAGTGATGACTAGAGTGAAGTGGCAGAGTCTGCACCTAATTCAGAACCACATGGTAATGTTCACCTTAGGGACAGAATGTCACCTATGCAACCAAACAAGAGCCCATCCACCCCACTCCCAAGACAACAGAGCTCTCCCAAATGTCATCACAACCTGTCTGGTAATTGCCTAAATGAAAGTTGGCAACCCTAATTCACACATTACCTTCCATGATAATTTAGGTTTTTTGAGAAAACACTAACAAAATGATTGCTTCTTGAACATCATCTTACTTCTATTAATTCAAAATAAAAATCAAATGTCATGGACAACATTTTTTAAAATCTTTAATTTTATAGAAGGGAAGTTTCTTTAGATGACCTTTCCTTCAGAACAAAGGGCCAGAGAGGTAATTTGACTTGCTAAAGATCATAAAGCTAGTTAAAATCATAGCTGGTACCATTAGAAAACATAGATATATTTTAAGTTATCTATATATGCTGTGATCAAGCAAATATAATGACTGAATAAATAGTCATAAACAAGGAATTACCATTGGTCATGCTATTCATTAGAATTCAAATATGTGACAATTGTAACTTTCTAACATAGTGGGATTGAGATCTTGATATTAAAAGCAATAATAAAAATAATGTGGGTTTGAGTCCCAAATTTGCAGTGATAGTAACAATGACTAGAAGAAACTATACAGCACATTATTAGAGCAAATGTATTTAAGAGTGGCTCTAATAATGCCTCAGCGACAAGGACCCCAGTTTTTCCAAGTACATTCTGACCTCCAAGTTCTGAAGTTTCTTTATCTATGTCGTTGACATATGCAAACAACACATGCACACACAAAGAAATGTGCAAGGAAACCTTCCTATCACATTTTTTTCACACATTTTTTCTCCCATAAAGTATGCCCAGACATTTCACACAAAATCCACTAGGAAAATACTCTGTAGGAGTATTTCACTGACTAAAGGAAAATTCATATGCCCATCAAAGAAAGTCCCCGGATACTGAGTCTCGCCTGTGTCAGTACCGTGCCACCCACATCCTTTCACATAGAGCTTGCATGCTGGGGTTCTTGTGCAAGAAACATTGAAACCTTTTATTCATCTTCTCCAAGAAAAAGTCATAAAGCAACATGGTAGACAGAATCAAAGAAGTGATTCACTTCATCTGAGAGGCTATTTTGCTGATTTAGTCAGCAATGAGCTACAGCCAGGCTTTAAAATGAAACACTTTCTCTCCCCAATCCTTCTCTCTCTCTCTCTCTCTCTCTCTCTTTCTCACACACACACACACACACACACACACACACACACATGCATGGAAAAGCTTAACATTGGGTTTGTTGTTCTCTCTCTCTCTCAAAAAAAAAAAAAAAAAACTAGATGAGGGTAGGCAAGAATGAGCATCTTTCCCATTCTGCATTTTCAGAGTAAGTATCCAATGCGACTTGCCATGATAACTAAATTTATTATTAACTGTGTATTTCATGATGTTAGTGACAATATGTTAATGTGATTTTTCACGTCCTCCTGCAGTGAACAGATGGCTCCTTTTACTTTACTTTCCACATCAAGTGTGATTATTTCTTGGTGCCAAAAGCCACCTGCCGCTCCTCGGTCTCCAGTCTAATTTTTTATGTTGGTAAAACACAGCAGGACTTGTTATCAGTTGGATGGCATCTTAATAAAAGGAGACATGCCAACATATTGACATCATGT
Organism: Xerus rutilus; assembly: GCA_028644305.1. Taxonomy (NCBI): domain Eukaryota; kingdom Metazoa; phylum Chordata; class Mammalia; order Rodentia; family Sciuridae; genus Xerus; species Xerus rutilus. The sequence goes on from CM053408.1 coordinate 64,948,035, forward strand.
TCAAGGGGAAATTTCAGCCCCTTCTAACCCTTAACCCCTTTTCTCACCCCCTTTCAAAAAGTGAGTGAAGACAACAAATAAATAAGTAAGTAAATAAATAAATAAATACAAAGATCTCACCAGTTTCAAGATGTTCGATTACAATTGTTGGGCCTGGAGCCAAGATGCTGAATTGCCCTCCCTTTGTTCCTAAACCCAAGCACCTCACTCAGGGCTCTGATCTTTCATCCTGTGTAATGATAATTAGCTGTAACATATTCCAAAGTCAAATGTAAGCAGAATACATTAACATTGAGATCAGTGTCAGGGCTGATCTCATTGGGAAAATGACAAAGAACATGCACGCACACACACATTCACACACACACACAAATTTCAAGATTCAAACATTCGTAAAATCACTTTCAGACGTGTGAATATTAAACGTGTTGGCTTGCATGTCATGAGTGCTTACCTAGAATGCCAAGGCCTCCTAATGTAGATGCAGTGACTCCCACAGCCCATGCTTAACAGAGAAAACATGAGTAATAAACCACGGTAGCTTGCTTTAATTTTTCCATTCGTCATTAGAACAAAGAGGAATAGTACGTTAGGTGATTTGTGGTCCAAGAAGAGGTCTTCCAGGCGATTGGATGGCATGACTCTCAACAGCTGGTCCAGCACATTTGGGAACAGCATGTAGAAAAATGCATCAGTGTTTTGAAGATTACCAACTGTGATGATGCATTGGTTATGACACAGTCTAAAAAAGTCAAATTTCCTAGCCACCAACTATATAAATGATCAGGTTACATATTCTTAAATTCAAGACTAAGATAAGTGAAACTTAGTGAAATCTAAACTTTCCCACTTATTCCCATTCTTGAGATTAAAAAATGTAGTGGCATTCTTGGATATCTGAAATTTCTGGTTAAAAGCCAAGGAGTTAAACATGCAGCTGGTTTCCTAGGATTTGCAAAGTTTATAAAAAGCAGAAGAAAATGCCTACAATAAAAGTGTAAATATCTTCATAAAAATGATTTATAATTAATGATTTTCTTGAGTAGAACAACTAGATTATTCTACTAAAGAAAATCTCAAATCAATGTAATCTTGGCAATGATGTATTTATGTCTTTCAACTGTCTATCCAAACAAAGGAACCTATATGAAATAGATCTATTAATTGTATTTTTCAGCTTGATCAGTTTTTGACTTGCATTCATTTTATCAACTGCTATAGTATTGATGTTGAATTCCCTCCAAATGTCCATGTGTTAAAAGCCTGGTCCCCAAGGTCGTTCTATCAGGAGGTGGTGGAACCTTTGGAAAGTAGGGACTAGCAGGAGGTTCTTCACCTACCAATGGGTCTGCCTATTCATGAACTAGAGTCACCAAAACAGAGCCAAAATAAATATTTTCTCTTTAGGAGATAATTATTTCACTTATTTCATTATAATGATGGAAAGCTGACTAACATCTCCACATTTTATTAAGAAAATTTGAAAACTTAGAGGACATTTATCTTTCAATGCCATTGTATCTACCATATATATCACACAATTAACATTTATCTATATTAAACTTATTGCATATTTCCATCTACCCATCACTTATGTATTCATCAATCCATCTTACTACATTAAATTATAAAATCAAAAACCAATAGTCCATCCAGCAAGCAAAATTAAAATTATCTTGATTTAATCATAATTACTTAATAAAGGACCAATAAGTAAACAATAAATAATAAAGTGATGTTCATCAACTCATTTAACAAACATTTCCTGAGTTCCTGGACTTAGATCAAACTGAAGAAATAAGAATGAATAAAATAGCCCAGATATCTGTCCTCATTGAACTTAAAAGGCAGTGGAAATGACAGATAAAAAATAAAAATAATTAAATAAATGGCTTTCTAAAACATGATATGCATGGGAAGATATGTCAATACAAACAAGTAAATTTAACAGGTATTGTTCTTAAAGTTTGTAATAAGAGCAAGAAGAATGGTTTATGCACAACTATATTTTTGCATATAGCAACCTCTCAAAACATATTTGTCAAATTACTGACTGAAAAAATTTTAAACTTTGTAATGTAGCTTCCTATAAAAATTTTACATTAAGAAGTAGTTGCGATTGGCCAGATTATGTCATATGCATGTATGAACATGCTACAATGAAACAAAATATTCTTTATAATTAATATGCGCCAAATAAACAATTTTTTTGTTTAAAAAAAGTAGTTGCACTCTAGAAAGTAGCCTTAGAGGTAAATAAATAATATGTAAAGTCAATTAGGTTAACAATTTTACTTTTTAAAATTTCATATTAAAAGATTGTTTAAAGAAAATCTCCTAATTTTTTGAGGGATGCTATTCTAAGGAGTATGTTCATCTTTAACACATTTGCATTTGAATGAAATATAATCTAATGAAATTACTTCCTTAGAAATCTGAATGTCATCACAAATTAGTACCAACAAATATTTCAGAGATGCTAAAATTAGAATATAGAGAAGCTACTGTAGTCTATCCAAAGCTCTTTGTTTTTAAATGTAAGAAAGTATTAATGTTTAAGCTCTTTAGCTTTTTGTTCATTTTTTTGTTTAAAGCATTTTCTGTCTGCTTTGGGTTTGTCAGCTTGGTTAATCCATCCAATAGTTTACAATTGCTTGAAAAGACTAAGTCAATTAGTGAACTTTCTAACTGAATTGAAACACTTACCTGATTATTTGATGATTACAATTTGTTATCAGTGTAACTAGTATGTAAATCAGCTCTTTATAAACAAAACTGATGACTTTATAAAGTACTTGTATTAAATAAAAATTACTCGAATATTCTCAGACTCAAAAATTAAGAGTATTGGGAAAATATGATTGTATATACTGGTATGATAAGGAAAAGGGATGTAAACAAGAAATATTGGGTCCAATAATTTCATTCTGTAGGTTAGTCTACATACATAATATTTACTACTGCCAAATACTTGGGGAAGAAAACTGTTTAATACAATTTAAATACAATCTTTTCCATGCAAATTGAGATGTAGTATGGTAAACCCACATAGTGGTAAATGTTGTATCTGAACTTTTGCTTAGAAAAGCTCAGAATTCTAAAACTGAACAAAGACATGACCAGGAAAATCTGTATCCACTTCTGATGATTTCTATCTTCTACTACATAAATTGTATCTGTTACCTCTTTCTCTGGTTTTATAATATTTGATGAAGCATTTACTTAAATGGGAATTATGATCCAGCTAAAATAGTGAAATAACAATATTATATTTAATTTTATGTTATTTTCTATCTTCTTTTGTTTGATTTCACTAGGAATAAAAGGGCCTCATCCTTGAGCTAATTCAGAAATATAGTGTATGCCCTAATGTAGAAAACCGGGCGTGGTGGTACACGCCTGTAATCCCAGCAGCTCTGGAGGCTGAGGCAGGAGGATTGCAAGTTCAAAGACAGCTTTAGCAATTTAGCAAGGCCCTAGACAACTTAGTAAGACCCTGTCTCAAATAAAAAACAAAACAAAACAAAACAAACCATAAAAAGGGCTGAGAATGTGGCTCAGTGGTTAAAAAACTATTCAATGAGTAAATATTCAATAAATTTTAATTAGTGATAAAATAAATCTTTATTCACCAACTTTACAATTAATCTAAAAATTCAAGGTTACATTTAGAAGACTTTCGCTTTGGCCAAGACAGACTGGGAGAGATTGGATTTATATTCTAATCTGAAACAATTAGAAAAAAATGGACAAAAATATATTTAACCATTCACATAATTCATAAATTATACAACAATAGTTCATAAAATATTGCATATCAGGCAATGAAGGGCAGTGATTTCTAAGAGGTAAGAAACAAATGGTGGGAATACTATTAGATTACTGCCTTGAAGTTTTGAGGCCACATCATAGGGCCTTGGGACCCAGCTGGAGCCCAGTGGAAATTTTATGGTGAGGAGATGGAGCTGAGCACCTAAAGAAACTAAGGAAGCTAGATTATGCAGGATTTATATTGGAAAGAGAAGTGTTGTACAGGAACAGACTCTGGAGCTCCTCAGAGGATCTCCGAGTGTTCTTTTAAGTATTGATCAGTGCATGTTTATAAAGAACTTCTTGAGGCTAAAGATGCACACAAAAAGATCAGAGAATATAGCACCCAGTTTTGACCCAGGATTGAGCATACTGACTATTCCTACTAGCCACCAGAGCCTTATTTTTCATGAGCACTGGGTAAACAGTAAAATCTTAGAATAATTGGACATACACTGAGTATGGCCTTTGTTCCACCTAACAAATCTTAAAAGCAAGACCCAAAGAATCAAACTGTTTCCCTGTATCTTATCTACATCTCAGAACAAAGCCCAAGAAGATTTATAGGAATATAAAAGTACCTAGCACCCAGCCAGGGGCAATTATAGCATTTGGCATTTACAATATCAGGCATGCAAAGAAGTCATAATGAGGAGATAATCTCTTAAAATTGAACTGAAACTGAACACAGATGTTAGAATTAGCAGAAAATGAAGTTAAAAAGTATTCTAACTCTATTTCATGTGTTCACAATTTAAATAGATATTTACAAGACACAAACTGACCTTCCTAGTAATAAAAACTATGATGTGTGAAGTGAAAAATACACCAGATGAATTAACAGCAGATTAAACATTGGAAAAGAAAAGATTAGTGAATTTGAAGATATAATAATTAGAACTCTCAAAAATCAAGCACAGAGAGAAAAGATAATTATAATGAGTAGAACATAAGTGAGCTTGTAAGACAATTCCAATATGTGTAATCTGAGACCTTAGAGGAGAGAAGAAAGAATAAAACATATTTGAAGAAATAAAGGCCAAAGTTTCCTAGATTGGATGAAACCTGTAAGCCTACAGATGCCAAGTTACTCAATGAACACCAAGAGCAGAAAAAGAAAAAAACCTACACCAAGGCACATCATCATAAAACTGACCAAAACTACTAATGAAAACCCTAAAAGCAGGTTCAGAAAAACACGCATTAATAGCAAGTATGGCAGCACAACTCACACCTAAAATAGCAAAAGAGAAGACACTGAAGCAACCGTTTTGAGGTCCTGAAATTAAAATAATAATGATAATGATAATGATAATAATAATAATAATAATTTGTAAAAAGCCAATGCGAATCCTATTTCTGGAAAAGTACAACTTTCAGTTATTAAGATTAATACTTTCTAGGTGTTCAAAAGTTGGAAGAATTCATCTCCAGCACACCTGCACTCTAGGAAATGCTGAAGGTTATCTCACAGGAAGAAAAGAAAGAACACAAATACAGAGCCCCCGGAAAGAGTGAAAGCACCAGTATCTCTAATTACACGGATAAACATGGGATTTGTTTAAACGTCACTCTCATGACGCAGGGGACGCTGGGGGCGGGGCTTGGGCCGCAGGGGTGGGGCAAGAGGGCTAGCGCCAGTTAGGGGGCAAAGGTTGCCGTGGCCTCGAGGTCACCAGAGGCAGCCGCACATGCGCAGTGTGTTCCTGGCGGGCTGCGCGCCCCTCCCCCAGTGCCGCCATCTCCTGGGAAACGGTACCAGAGCTGCCAGAGGCGACTGGTTTCATGGCAGCCCCGAAGAAAGGAGCTGAGGGGCCGTTGGTGGGGGCAGTGGTCCAGGGCACCAACTCCACTCGCTTTCTGGTTTTCAATTCAAAAACAGCAGATCTTGTTAGTCATCATCAGGTGGAATTAACCCAAGAATTCCCAAACGAAGGATGGGTGGAACAAGACCCTAAGGAAATTCTTCAGTCTGTCTATGAGTGTATAGAGAGAACGTGTGAGAAACTTGAGGAAATGAACATTGATATCGCCGACATAAAAGCGATCGGAATCAGCAATCAGAGGGAAACCACTATAATCTGGGACAAGTTAACTGGAGAGCCTCTCTACAATGCTGTGGTGTGGCTTGATCTAAGAACCCAGTCTACTGTTGAGAATCTTAGTAAAAGAATTCCAGGAAATAATAATTTTGTCAAGTCTAAGACTGGCCTTCCACTTAGCACTTACTTCAGTGCAGTGAAACTTCGCTGGATGCTTGACAATGAGAGAAAAATTCAAAGAGCTGTTGAAGAAGGTAGAGCTCTTTTTGGTACCATTGATTCATGGCTTATCTGGAGTATGACAGGCGGAGTTAATGGAGGTATCCATTGTACAGATGTAACAAATGCAAGTAGGACAATGCTTTTCAACATCCATTCTTTAGAATGGGATAAAGAGCTCTGTGACTTTTTTGACATTCCAATGAACATTCTTCCAAATGTCTGGAGTTCTTCTGAGATTTATGGCCTAATGAAAGGTGGAGCCTTGGAAGGTGTGCCAATATCTGGGTGTTTGGGGGACCAGTCTGCTGCATTGGTAGGACAGATGTGCTTTCAGGAAGGACAAGCCAAAAACACATATGGAACAGGCTGTTTCTTATTATGTAATACAGGTCATAAGTGTGTATTTTCTGAACATGGCCTTCTGACCACAGTGGCTTACAAACTAGGCAGAGACAAGCCAGTACATTATGCATTGGAAGGTTCTGTTGCTATAGCTGGTGCTGTTATTCGCTGGCTAAGAGACAATCTTGGAATTATAGAAACCTCAGAAGAAGTTGAAAAACTTGCTAAAGAAGCAGGTACTTCTTATGGCTGCTACTTCGTCCCAGCCTTTTCAGGGTTATATGCACCTTATTGGGAGCCCACTGCAAGAGGGATAATCTGTGGTCTCACTCAATTTACCAACAAATATCATATTGCTTTTGCAGCATTAGAAGCTGTTTGTTTCCAAACCCGAGAGATTTTGGATGCCATGAATCGTGATTGTGGAATTCCACTCACTCATTTGCAGGTAGATGGAGGAATGACCACCAACAAAATTCTTATGCAACTACAAGCAGATATTCTGCATATTCCAGTTATAAGGTCTTCCATGCCTGAAACAACTGCATTGGGAGCTGCCATGGCAGCAGGAGCTGCAGAAGGAATAGGCGTTTGGAGTCTTGAACCTGAGAATTTGACAGCAGTCATGATGGAACGGTTTGAACCACAGATCCAGGCTACCGAAAGCGAAGTTCGTTTCTCTACATGGAAGAAAGCTGTGATGAAGTCAATGGGTTGGGGTACATCTCAGTCTTCTGAAAATGGTGAACCTACTATCTTCTCTAGTCTGCCCTTAGGTTTTTTTGTAGTGAGTAGCATGATAATGTTAATTGGGGCGAGATACATCTCAGGCATACCATAATCCAACCATGCATTCCAAGATTTGAGCTTTTTACATAATGAAAGAATCCAGCAGTTCTGTCTATTAATGTGATAACACTATTTTAGACTTTGATTTTATTTATAAATCACTTGCTACATGACATATGAGAACCCTACGTAGACCTGTGGCTTGAAATAAAGAAATCACAGTAGAAAAACACTGTAGAAACATCCGGTGTGGCTTTTTTTTAAACATCAATAGTTAAGGTTGCCATAACATCCTGCCCCACTCTCTGTAAAATATAGCATATTTGTATTCTGTCCATGGGTTCTATCAAATATACTCTTATCATTTATGGATCAGGATTTAGTTATCTGTAGTAACCGCACTTGATTAAGAACTATAACTAATCTGCTAAAATGGAGATAATTGTTTTTAATACCCACTCCCCAATTTCTCTTTTCTACCTGTTAGGGAGACACAACATCTTCACTGAATGTTTAATGGAAAATTTTGCTAAGGTTTCACAGAAGAATTTGTTATTTTCATAGTTTAAATATTTTCCTGAAAAATATTTGCCAAATTGAAATTTTTCCAACATTTCACATGGTCTCACTAATTACATGGAATTGCTATACGGATCCTCTAGGGAGAAAGACACTTTTCCTTTTCATATTTCCTTTTTGTGTATTCTACTTGATTGTATAACATACATGTCTAAATCATATAGGGTAGCCCAATTATAAATGAAGAGCACATTTTAGCCAATAGGTTATATCAAGGATATCCTAACTAGAATACTATAGACTTAAGTATTTGTTCAAGTACATTTTTTAGCAAAATATGTAAGCATATTAGTTACCAGAAAAAAGCATTTTCTTAAAAAGGTAGTAATTAAATGTTTCAATCCCAGCACCAAATTAAATTTTTAAATTAAAAATAAATTTTAAGTATATAGTTATGTTGATACAAAATGTACAATGATTTCAACAGTATTTCTTACACCTCACTTTTTATTTAAATTGTCTTAGCTAGATATATGCTAGAAAATGAAAAGGCTATGGACTAGTGCAATAAAAATTATTTTCAAGCAGAAAAAAATGACTTCAAATAATATCATGTGAGGCCTATGCATTTGTAAAAGGAAACAATAATAGCAAAAAGGTTGGAAGAGGAAAAATGGAAGTGTAATTTTTGAGATTCAAATACTCTATGAAAAGTGGTAATAATAGCACTTGAAACTACACTGAAAACTACAGATGCATACTATAAATCCTAACATAAAATGGAAAGTTATAATTAATAAACCAGTTATATATATATATACATTAAAAATATGTTTTCAATTAATCCTAAAGTAGTTATAAAACAGATGAAAAGGAACAAGAATCAATAGGAAAATAGAAAACAACAGCAGAAAAATGTATTTAAATCTAATCATTCTAAGAAGCACACTAAATTTAAATGAGCTAATTACCCCAATTAAAAAGCAAGATTATCAGATTTTTAAAAAGGCTCAAATATACTGTTACCTAGAAACATACTGCATATATACAGAAAAAAAACTGGTTACAAGTAAAATAGAAAAAAAGATATGCCATACTAAAATTAATCAAAAGAAATCTGGAGTGTCTATAGTAATAGGAAAAATCAATTTCAGAGCAAAGAATATTAATTGGCCATTTTGCAATGATAAATTCATCAAAAAGACATAACAGTCCTAGATACATGTGCACTTAATGGTGGAGCTTCAAAATACATAAAGCAAAACATGGTAGAACCAAAAGAAAAGGTAGAAATGTCTGTAATTACCACAAGAGATTTCAACATCTCTTCCCCAACATTTGATAGAACAAGTATAAGAGAATTTAGTATAGAAGATTTGAACACTATTATCATACAACTTCACTTAATTGACATTCATAGGATTTATCACCTAGTAATAGAATACATACTATTTTCAAGTCCATATGAAACAATGACCACCATAAACTATATTCAGGAGATAAACCAACTCTCAAACATTTTAAAAAGGCTTTCCTACAAAGTATGCTACCTGAGCACACTGGAATTATAAATCAAAAAATTTCTGGGGGCTGGGGTTGTGGCTCAGTGGCAGAGCACTTGCCTAGCATGTGTGAGGCACTGGGTTCGATTTTCAGCACCACATATAAATAAATGAATAAAATAAAGGTCCATCAACAACTAAAAAAATATTTTAAAAAATTCTGGAAAATCCTCAAATATTTGGAAAACAAAAATCAAAATAACCAATTAAAGATAGAAAAAGGGAAAACAAATTATTTGAAACTGAATGAAAATGAAAACACAAAATTTGTGAGGTATTGTTAAAGCAGTAGATAGGATGAATTTTATAAAACAAATGACCTATATTAGAAGAAAGAAAAGCTCCAAAACCAATGACCTCCATGTCTACCTTGAGAAACTAAATACAGAATAATAAAACTGAACTCCAAATAAGTAGAAGAAGTAAGGAAGCAGGAAAGATGAGAGCAGTAATCACTGATATATTCAATAGGAACAGTAGTAAAACTCAAATAACCAAAAGCTGGTTCTTTTAGATATCAAAGAATCTGATAAAACTTTTAGCTAAACTGATCAGAAAAAAGAGACAATTACCAATGTTAGAAGTAGGAATGACATCACAGCATGTCCAAAGAATATTAAAATTAGAATCATAGGGATTTTATGAAAACTTTATGACTGTAACATTGACAACTTAGATAAAATGAACAAATTCCTTGGAAAACACAAACTGCCAAAACTTAAGGAAGGAAAAAAGAGAAACTTAAATGTCCCTATATCTTTTAAAGAGATTGAATTTCTAGTTTAAGATCTCTCCACAAAGAAGAATCCAAACCCAAGTAGCTTTAACAGTGGCTTTTTCCTAACAAGGAAGGTAGAAATATCTGCACAAACTCTTCCAGAAAACTGAAAGAAGGTAATATTTTAAAACTCATTCTGTGAGGCCATGTTTCCAGTATTATCCTGATTCTAACACCAGGAATAAAAATTAAAAAAAAAAAATTTACAAAGAAAGAAATATCAACAGGCCATTATCTTTGTAAACAGATATAAAAATTCAAAACAAAAATTTAGCAGAATTAACTATATTTAAAGAAACATTATAACCAATGACATAATATAAAAAGAGGGCAGTAAATCAATGTAATTAGAAATACCAACCCATTTACTTTACAATATCAACAAATTGGGAAAGAAAAACTGTAGGAGATATAACTACTAACCAGAATGTCTAAAATTAAAGACTGAGCACACCTAATGTTGATAAAGATGTAGAAGAATTGTATATCTCATATACTTCCTGTGGAAAGGTAAAACATTATAGACATTTTGGAAAATAGTTAAACAGCTTGACAGTTTCTTACAAAAATAAACGTATATCTTATCTTATATACCTCTGGGTATTTACCCAAGAGAAATGTGAAGTACATCAGTACAGAGACTTGTTCACAGCACTTGCAGCCCAAAACTGGACCCAACTCAAAAGTCCATAAACAGCTGAACAAATAAACTATAATGTATCTAGTCAATGGAATACTATTCCACAATCAACAAGAAATGAACTGCCAATACTCACTGTAACATAGATGAATTTCAAAATAATTAACCTGAATAAAATAAGTCAGACAAAAAAGAACATATGCATATTATATGATCCTGTTCATGTAAAATCTAGAAAATGTGAACTATTGTACAATGACAAAAAACAGATTAGTGGTTGCTTGGAAACTGAGGGAGGGGCACTGAAGAGTGGGCAGGAAAGGTAAGAAGGTATGATTATAAAGGGGCACAAAGAAAATCAGGGAGTAATGAATATATTATGATGAAGATTTGGATGAATACATATCTCAAGATTAATCAAATTGAAGACTTTATAAAATGTACTTTATTAAATGGTAGTTACATCTCAAAAAAGATGTTTTTCAAAAATTATCTCCAAACTTTGAATGAATATAGCCAAAGTTTGCTGGGGTAGGTTAATTATTGTTGTTCTCTATTGTGCATTCTGATGTACATTCACTGATTCTACAGTCATTTAGCATGGGGTGTGCCAGTTCCTATCTCTAGCAGGTCTCAGGGCTATATTTGAAGTCATTTGTGTGATTAAGCTGGAGAAGTTCATGATAATGTCTAGTATCATTTAAAACAAATTAATTTCCCATTTCATTTATCTGGTCGTAATTCTCAGTCTGGGACTTATTGCAAATGACCTTATGAAGAGTCACAAACAAATATAAAAAAAATCAGGCTATTGTCCTCAAACTAAGAATCCTGTTCTCCTTCCATATACACGCTTCTGTGGTTATCAGCTTTCTTTTTTTTACTCTTCGCCTTTGTAAGTCTCATTTTCATAATTTAACTCAGATGATGTTGGTAAATTATAGTACTTTGCCTCAAGGCTATAAAGGAACTTCTGTATATTCTATTATAAAATTAGCTAATTAATAATTTCTCTCTATTGCCACTAAACAGAACTACATGGTTAAATTATGATGATGGGGTCTCATTGCATGCATATTATGAAATAGCAAGTCATCATTTAATGTCAGTCATATGTGTAAGTGAGAGAGAATGAGCTGGAATACTAACCAAGAGAGTGAAAAGCATCTAATTCTGATGCTATTTTCCAAGGATGAAATTTGTGAATTCAAGCAAGTAAGTCATGGCTATGAGGGGAAGAGAGGTAGGTAAGAAGGGAGGGAGAGAAAGAGAGAGGGAGAGGAAGAGGGAAGGAGGGAATAGAGGGAGGGATAGAGAGAAGAGAGAGAGAGAGAGACTGAGAATCTAAGAAGGAAAACAAAGAAGGCCAAGAACAGAAAGGAATGTTAGAGGCATTCAAAGAGAAACTAGATGTACTATTGAGTGTGATTAAAGGCACCCTGTGTGAATATCATGCTAAAATGACACTCAACAACTGCAAAATTACCAGTTTAGTTCTAGGAATGGCAGTCACATACACTAGACCTGCAGGGATAAGCATCTTCCCATCCTGCCCTGCTCAGAGTCCTGAATTATTATCTGTTTGTGCTTGATTTCTGGTGCTTATATTATCATATTATTATAAATGCCATAATCTCCCAGGGAAGCTGTTGTTTCACTAACAGGCTCAATGCATGAGTCTAAATGTTAAACCACCTCCATTTTAGGTGGAACATTATGCACCAACTCTATGACTATTAGATATGGAAAATTTGCTTTCATGTCTTTTTAAAATATCATATGAACTAATAAGATCCCCTACAGTAATCTTTCAGCAAAGTCTAGAGTAAATAAAATATCATCTCAGTCAGTCATCTACTTTAACCTCCCACTGAAATGATGGCTCTACAGTCTACTCTGATTGTTTCAATCAAAGCAAAATGAATAAACTTAATAAACAATATTTAAATATTCCCCATAGTTTCCATCAACAACCTTGATAGCCCAATTTATTTAAGCCTTGAAGAAATTGCATGTGATCCTTGCCCTCTATGTGTTTAGCATACATTACAGTTCATTATCATAGCAACCCTCAACAAAGTGATTTATTTTAGAAAAAGAAAAGAAGGTCTCAACCCTTGGAGGGAAAAAAGTAAAGACCAGTAAGTCTATTAATCATCTTATATTAAATGATTTGAAATTCAGTTCATTACAAACAATACACACATCATATACTTAGATATCAGAGTATGTTTTTTGTCCAAGTGTCATAGAAAATCCAAGCTTAGAAAATATTTACAAATCCAAAATTATTAATTTCAAAAGAAAGTCAGGTAAAAAAAGGACCAAAATGTTCTAATGACTGCAAATAAGGATAACTCTGCTTTGTCTAGCTTTTTCTGATTTGAATAGGACAATCTGCTTAAATCTACCTCCCAGTTATCACCTCAGTAGGGCCTCACCAAGGTGGCCAGAGCAGGGGATGAGCAGAAATCATGAGAGAAGCTTTGACTGGTCAGTTTCTTTGTCTCTCTCTCAGGTTATAAGGTTTGTTTGGTGTCGTGTGTATTTCACTCAATCAACTGATCCCTTCTTCCCAACTCCATTTCAAATAGGCCATATGTATCTATGATTAGCTCAGTTTCATAACTAAGAACATTGATAAAAATGAACAAGAAAATCACCATTCTAGTGCAAAAAAGGCATAGCTTTAGAATCGAGTAGCTGAATCATCTGGGGTATGTGATTACTTTCACAGAATTTAGTATTCTCAGAAAAACGATATTCTCAAAATTCTAAGACTACTTTCACAGTATCAGAAGAGGCTAGAGGGTTTGGTAGAGCTGGAGAAGACATCTAGTCAAATGAAAAAGAATAAATAAAAAATTTGAATTGCTCAATACACATTGGGAGAAAGATTTTTAAAATACATTTGAGACATTAATTTTTCTTTGTCTTTACCCAGTTAATGGAACTTCTCTTAGACTTTATCTCAAACAATACTGTTATCCTTTTTTAAAAATTTTTTTACTTGTTATTTTATTTATTTGTGTGCGGTGCTGAGAATCGAACCCAGTGTCTCACGCATGCTAGGCAAGCACTCTACCGCTGAGCTACAACCCCAGCCCCTGTTATCCTTTTTTTTAACTTGATGGAAGTGCTAGTAAAAAGTTTATCAGTGAGCTTTCTTGTGAAACTGAATTATATCTTGGCAAATGAATAATCTGAAGCACTCTCACATACACATTTTTTATGGTCAATTAATCTGAGCACATTCTGAAAGATTCTGAACTATTATGAAATCATTCTCTGTTCTCTAATGGTTTTCTATTTTCTAAAAAAAAATAATGTTTACAGATTCTTTAGGGAGTCATTTCCTTAGAAGGTATGTCAGAAATTTAGCGGTGAACTGCTAGATGCACCAGTCTTTTCTAGATACAGAGTTTACTACTCACCTCCACAACATGAATGCTTTCAGACTTACCAAGTTCATTTCTTTCATTTCAAGAAGAGATGCTAATTTCCTTTCTCTTCTTCATTCCCCTCCTCCTCTTCTTCCCCGTCTTAATCTCCCTCTTTGTCTTTCTTTTTCCTGAACCAAAGCCATTGAGTCACATCATATGGTATTTACTACTCGTATTCACAAACATCAAAAGGATGGCAATCTGTTTAATATCCTGCAGATGAACATGCGCTTAAAAAGTGGCACTGGCAATTGGGCATTTGCTGCCCACTGGGCACCAAGCAGCAATGTGTTAAAGAACTGGCGTGTTGTTCCATAGAGAAGAATGACATTCATTACAGTTGTATCAAAAACAAATTATGTACCAAATGTTTGCCTCAATAAGTATTTGGACAATCATTTATCTCTCTTTCATTCATCCCTTCACAGCCTCTACCCTTCAACTCTAATCTGTCCAATACTTTGCTTGTATGAATGCTCTTCTCTTGTTTGTTTCTGTGACTTCATTACCGTCTCCCCTTCTTATAACAGCCAAGTGCATTATGAAAAGCATGTAATGCCTACAAATAAAGGAACATCAACAAAATGTGCATAAACTTTTACAAAACATTTTCTATAGCATTTGCTGGTGTCTTGTTTTTGCAATGCAATTGATAACTGTCATTGGAGAACTCAAAGAATCTACTTTTTATTTTCCAACTGTTGTATTAAGATAACATAAGATTTGGGAGGATAAGAATTTTGGCTAGACATTAGAAATCATATACCAGGTTCCTTACCTTAAAGATTTAGAAGCTGGGCACAGAGAAGGTATGGTCCAAGTTCTTTATGCCTGGGAGTGTAGGGTTTAAAAACCAAGGGAACTAGCCGAGTACGGTGGCGCAAGCCTATAATCCCAGCACTTAGGGAGGCTAAGGCAGGAGAATCCAAGTTCAAAGCCAGCCTCAGCAATGGCAAGGCACTAAGCAACTCAGTGAGACCTTGTCTCTACATAAAACACAAAATAGGGCTGGGAATGTGGCTCAGTGGTCGAGTGCCCCTGAGTTCAAACTCCAGTACCAAAAAAAAAAAAAAAAAAACCCAAGGAAACTTTCTTCTACACCACACTCCCAACTATTCTTTCAATAATTCAATTTTAAGAATAAAAAGAATGCTAGTTTTCTCCAATTTCACACATCGACATTATCTCCTGTCCCATATACGATAGTAACCTAACTTCTGAATCCTTCCCATCTCTCTAATTTATTCTCTACATTTCTACCATGGTTCTCCCCTTCCCCACATCCTATCCCACCTTCTTTTATTCTCCCCTTCTCATCTCTCTATTCTGCTCTCTGATTTTAACATCATTTATACTCCAGTGCCCGGGAGCTGGTTTGGAAAAGTCTCCCCTCAACACACATTCACCCTCCCAGGCAAAGCACTTCTAGGTATTTCAGTAACCAGAGCTGTTCAGAAAGCAGGGCGTTATCAAAAGCTACTGGTCTCTCAGAGTCCTTGTGGTTGTTCTTATGGATGTCTTCTTCCTCTAGACATTCCTAGTATTCAATGTTTGAGGAGTCTATCCTTCTGATGTTGCCAAACACTTTCTTAATAACTGTGGATCTGTATGGTCAAGGCAACCAACAACCTAAGCGTCCAGAGAGCTGGTGTCCTCAGGATCTGCCATGGAAGATGCTCAGGTTGTTGCTTGGTAGCACTAGAACAGTAAATTTCTATTTCTTAGGAAAATATTTTATAGTACATTCACATCACTGTGCAATCATCATTATTACCCATCTCTGGAAATTTTTATCATCCTAAACTGAAATTCCATAGCTGTTAAATAATAACTTCCCATTTTTTCCTTTCCCTGTTCCTGATAGCACTATTTTACTTTCTGTCCATATCAGCGCAACTCTTCTAGGCACCTCTTGTAAGTAGAATCACACAACATCCATCCTTTTGTGTATGACTTATTTCATTTAGCATATTGTTTTCAAGGCTCATCTAGGATGTAGCATGTGTTAGTTAGCTTTACCGTGCCATGACCAAAATACCTGACAAGAAAAATGTAGAGGAGAAAAAGTTTATTCTAGGCTCATGGTTTCAGTTCATAGTTGGCCAACTCTATTGATCTTAGGCCCAAGGTGGGGCAGAACATTATGGAGGAAGGATGTGACAAAGGAGTTCTGCTCCACTCATGGCATCTGAGAAGCAGAGGATGAGGGAAGGGGCTGCAAGGAAGAGGAACCCTTCCAGGACAAATCCCCAGTGACACACGTGCTCCAGCCACGCAGCCAGGCCCCATATGATGATGGTTGCACATAACGTGAATATATTAAATGCCTCTGAATTTTCCAATTCAAAATGGTTAAAATGGTACATTTTATGTTATACATGTTTAACCACAGTGAGAAAAGTTTTTATTTTTCTGTAATTATTAACTACTGAGAGAGGGTATAAGCAATATCTAACACCACACCATAGATTGCAACTATCATGTCACACATAATTTAGAAGTGATCTCCAAATCTATATATCCCTTCTGGTTATTGTTGTTTTTATAACAATGTCCTAGTCTTCAACTGACAGGGATCAGAGCATTTCATGTATAACTAAAAAGGACAAATAAAATGAATATATAAATACATAAAATATTTCCTAAGAAATAAAAATGTTCAACCCTAAAAACTTGCAAACCCAGTTATCTATAGTCTTAAGTCAATTGTCTCCCCTCTCTCATGTTGTATCAGTATACCAATTTAATTGCATTGAAACGAAAGGATATCCAATTATAAACAATCAGAGAACAAAGAAAGAAATTGATCCATGACAAGATTCTTATTAGAATACCCCCAAAGAAGTCTTAACACATAGAGTTTATCTTGCTATTATTCTTGTCTTCCTCTCTAGGAAAACATATCCTAATAATGAAGAACTTGGATTTTATGTGCTAATATATACTCTCAAAAACCAATTTGTCTGTGTTTAAATGTGGTATATTATATATAAATCAATAGTTTCAAATTTCAGTATTCTTTGCATAATAAGCCTGAAATCATATGCATTTTAGTTTCCAAAATTTTTAGGAACTTAAAGAGATTTTATTCACCATAGACAGAGCTTTAAGCCTTTCTCCCTGTCCCTTGTTTGTTCCCTTTGTTATACCTCCTGGAAAAAAAAAAAAAAAGCCAAAAACGGGCATGACCCCAAGAGTGGCTCTGAAATTGTTGCTCTGTAAAGATATCCATCTGTTCCTTTCATTGTCTTCCTAGTCATATCTGACTGGGTTTGTGACGTCCAAACACATTTATGTTATTGTCAATACCACAGAGCCAAGAACTCTTTGGACAAGTAAACTGCATTACAAGCAATTGCCTTATGTGTACTCAAAAGAATTGCCCTTGCTTGGATCCAGAACCTTTATTGCTGGAGAGAATGTGGAAGACTGAGCAGGAAAAAATACACTTGCTATTAGATCTGCTACCAAAATGGTCATTTTTTTTAAGTTGTAGATAGGCAAAATACCTTTATTTTTTTATTTTTTTTTTATGTGGTGCTGAACCTCAAACTTAGTGTCTCACACCTGCTAAGCAAGTGCTCTATCACTGAGGCACAATCTCAGCTTCCAAAATGGTCATTTTAAAGATGAATACCAGGTTGCAGAACTCACCAAATATCCAACCCATGTTTCATTTTAAACTTAACATTTCCTACTGTGCTGGGACTTCAGAAATCATTATTTTTGTTAATGTTTTCAGTAGTTCATATCTCCTACTTGATATAAATGTAAGAATAAATAGAATATAAAAACTATATGAAAAATTGTAGTTACTATTTATTCTTCCCTAGTGTATAATCACAGTCAGTTTTAAAAAATGTAATAAAATATCTGTTGAATTAAATTTTCTTTCCTAATGAGTAAGCATAGACATGAATTTTATTGTTTTCATTCCAAAAGATCTTCTGGATCAATCTTAAATTATAACTTACTTCTGAGTTGAGATTTCTTAAAGCAGAAATATTTATAGAAGTATATTTTCCATAAGTACTTCTAACGTAGAAAACTCTATAGTAGTTTTTCACCAAATTCAAGTGCCTAAAAGATAGAAAACTTGAAATAATGGTGCTATATCACTGGATTCATTAATCTGTCATTTACTGAGTGTACAGTGTGTACCACATTTTGTGTCAGCTCGACAGAAAAATATTTGATCTTTTAAAAATGTGCAATTCATGGCATAAGCAAGCAAATATAAAAATATTATGGCTATTTCCCCCAGACTACTGGGGATAAAATTGATGGTAAGAAAATAACCTTTTATTGGGGATAAAACCAAAGGTAAAAAAACAATAGACATTACCCCTTGATGGTGCCTCATGCAATGCCATCTCCCCTTGCTCTCACCTGGGGTCAGTGTGGAGCATTTCCAGCTTTCACATGGAGGTCACTGGCTTACAGCCAAAGCAGTGAGGAATGTTCTGTTCACAGTGAGAGTGCTGTTCACTTTGCTTACTGTTCTTTAGACACAATTTCATCTACACCCTTTTCTCTACGGGCAGGGTTTCCTCTATAGAAACTAGAATGACCACAAGGTTTCTTTTCCTTTCCAGATGTAGAGAGTATTTTTACATATCTAGGCCATCCCCATGATCCGAAATTCTTTTTTAATCTATTGGCATCCTTTTAAAATTATGGAAGTGATTCTAACCTATAGCCAAGTTTGAAAACTGCTTCCCTACAAAACTTCCTGTTATGATAAATTCCAACCAACCAAGTCAGTGTTCCATCAAGCAGAATCCCTTCAACCCAGGATCATTGGAAGAATTTCTGTTCCCTGGCCTTCCTGTCCCCCATTAAGGGCTCTGAAAGTGCAGAAAGAAGACTGAGGTGAGAAGTTTGACCATCAAGCATCTAGTCTACTAAAACAGAGGACGTTACTTCTAGTGCTCCACATATCCAGTTCTAGATCGGAGCAGTCCATTACAAGTAAATGTAGAGCAATTGCTCAGTTATGTGGCCAAATGAATGCAGGTTTAGCTTCTGGTTAGAGCTGGAATTCTATTACATGCAACTGAAAAGACTCCTGCTGATAGAACTTCCTTCTCAGGCTGGATTTTTGTTGTTGTTGTTGTTACCTATTCAGTTTCCCATAAAATGTTTTATACTTCTTTTAGAGCAATTAATAAATAAGGCCTTAATTTTGTGTTTGTCTTTTTTATCTACTAAGCCACAAGTTTCTTTAAGGTAGGAGCTCTTTCTTTCCTTTTTTAATTTTCTATTTTGTTCCTTTCTGGTATAGTTTGGCAAGAAATAGATGCTCAATCAAAAACAAAGCAGAACATGATGCATGAGTAAAAATATTTTCCTCAGTGCAAATTTTTATATTATTTTTTCAACAGAAATAATACTGAGAATTATAAAATGTCTCCAAAACCACTTTAAGTTTTTTAAAAAAATAGTATTAATACTACCCAGCATATCAACAGCGAGTCTTAAATATCACTTAGCTTTGCCATTATACTGTGCCCTTTATCATGTTTTAGAACTGAGACCTGTCAGAAAGTGTTCAATATTTCAAGTCATATGTTAGAGTAAAAACTCTAAACCTAGAATTCTGAATGTACCAAATTGTATGTTAGTAAACATAGTCTTTCTCGATTTAAAGTTAACAGGGCAATGGAATTACTCAAACAATGGCCAGCCATAGCACGAAAGAAAGTTCATTACATGATTAGTATGTTTCATTTGTATTTAGTTTTGTATGAATTTCCTTCAATCAAGATGTAGCACATTTCCTTAATGTTACACTTTACGATTATATTAAAGAACAATGAAGACGAAAATATCCTATTTGGAAAAATCAATATTACCTAATAAAGCTTGGGCGACTGAACAATGAAATATTAGCAGGGGTCTTGTCTATAATTTAAAACTCAAAAGTATAAATTATTATATTACATAAATTACAAAACATCTTCATGGATCTGATCTTATAGCAATTCACGGAAAGCTCTCAGAATGTCAGGTGCATTAATATATGCTGTGAACAATAATTTGAATAATAGATGAGCACTGAAATCACTGTAGTTTATTTTTACTAAAATAGAATATTCTAATATAAGAATAGTTGCCAATTTTCAGTTGCAATGGACTGAATGTTAGTGTCCCCCACTTATATGTTGAAATACTAACCTCAAATGTAGTAGTATTAGGAGGTGGGACCTTTTGGAGGTAATTAGGTAAAGAGGGTGGGGCTGTCATGATAAGATCAGTGTGCTTATAAAAGAGACCTCAGAGATCTTTCCAAAGCTCTCTTTCTGTCCTATGGCGATACAAGAGAAAGATGGCAATCTGAAACCTGGAAAGCGGCCCTTCTAATTTGACCATGCTGTCACCTTAGTCTCTGATTTCTAGGCTCAAAAACTGTGAGAAATGAATTTTCTGTTGTTTCAAAGTCATCTAGTCTATGTTACTTTGTTATAACAGCCTGAAACCACTAAAACATAGGATTAATTGGAATTTTTTTTCTAACTTTTATAATGGCATCTTATGCTTACATTGGATTTGTACTTTAGATTCTCTTCAAAAAGAATAAAAAATATACTATCATGGAGACTAAAATATCAAGTGATATAAAATACTTGTATGACCATGTAAACAATAATTTTTTATAATCATTTATTAAAATTGATAGAACAATGGGAGATTTTTAATTTTTTTGTTCTCGGCCTTTTTAGGAAAGCTATGACATGCACTGTTTTAGTCAGCTTTTTCACTGCTGTAACTAAAAAACCTTAAAAGAACAATTTTAGAGCTGGGGCTGGGGCTCAGTGGTAGAGTGCTTGCCTTGCATGTGTGAGTCACTGGGTTCAATCCTCAGCACCACATAAAAATAAGTAAAATAAATATATTGCACCTGTGTACAACTAAAAAAAATTTTTTTTTTAAAAAAAGAACAATTTTAGAGGAGAAAAATTTATTTGGGGGCTCATTGTTTCAGAGGTCTCAGTCCATGGACAGCCAAATCCATTCTTTGGGACTCAAGGTGAGGCAGAACATACAGTGGAAAAGTGTGGTGGAGGGAAGCAGCTCACATGATGATTAGGAGAGAGAGAAAGACAGAGAGAGAGAGAGATGTACTTGCCAGATACAAAATATAGAACTAAAAGGCATGCCCTCTATCATGTACCTCCTCCAGCCACACCCTACCCGCTATAAATTACCACTTGGTTAATCCCATCAGGAGATTAAATCACTGATTGGGTTAAGATTTTCATAACCCAAACATACCTCCTCTAAATCTTCTGGCATTGTCTCACACATGAGCTTTTGGGGAACATCTCACATCCAAACCATAATACACTATTATAAAAAGGCAAAAAGCTGGCAAAAAATGACAAAAACAATAAAGTATTACAAACTTTGGGTATGGGAGGAATACAAAGAAAGAGATAAGAACAACCTCAGTACAACCTCTATTCATTAACATGGTTCTTTTGCAGTGTTTTTCTGGGGTTTGTTTTTTAATCTATCTCAGTGAATGGTATCTCTAACTGGCTCTGGAATCCATAAACCTTAAAATTCTCTCCCTTAAACATCTCTCCCTTACCATATAACTCTTCACCCTCTAGACTATATCCATGTTATCATGAGGCACACCTAATTTTAGATTGTAAGTATTCAATTCATTCACATTTCTTCAGCTCTGCTACTGAATTCTTAATCTGACCGAATAGTGTTTCTCCCAGATATTTACTTTAATACCATTCTAAATATAATCCTCTTTAGACCACTGTATACTTTAGAATCTGGTGATTTGCAATTAACATGCAAATTTAATTATATTTAATCTTTTCCCCTATTCTTGAGATAAATTCCAAAACTTCTAACATGACCTTAGAGTCCCAATGTGGTGCGGACCTACCACATAGTCTCCTCATTCTTTATGTTCTAGAGACAGGATCTTCCTTCAATTTTTGGAACATGACATTTGTCTGAACTATTTAGGTATATGCTTGAGTAAATGTCTAGCACAGCTTTGCACACAATGTAGCAGGCAATAAATATTTTGGGGAATGTATTGGATGAATGCATGCATGAATGGCTTGTAATGTTGCAGTATATTGTCTTACTGAATGGATACTTAGCACTGGAGTTCTTGGTTTGCCATGTAGAATACATGTAATCCATAGCAAATACCTTTGCAAAGATACAAAATATTAAAAACATAAACATAGAAAAATTTACATTTCCACAGAAATGCAGGTACTTTGGAAAATAAATATAACTTCAATAAAAATTTTTTTGAAAGGATATCATTTAAAAGTAAGTGTGTGGTTCAGGCTGTTTTCTGAATAGGATGCTGAGTGATTATGTACTGAGAGTTGTAATTTAATCTGGTCAATCGATCCTATGATCCTGCGGATAAAAACTTGATTGTATGGACAAGCAGAATTAGAGGAAGGTTAAGCATCTACTATGAACTACACAAAGTATTAAGGATTTAATATGTGCTATCTCTGTTAATCCTTACAACAACCATTACCTATCATTATCTCCAGTTTACTGTTAGGAAATAGAGCCTGCATGGTATTTGTTACTCTAAAGGCATCACTTGATTTCTTGGGATTAATTATTGAATTTTTTTTTTATTATTTGTCCTTTTCCATAACCACCATAGACCATTTTTATCTTTTGGAATTACTTTTCTATATAGACTTCCCAGTTACTATCTACCCCTTAGTGTTGTGTGGATGGCTTCATTAATTTGCTTCATTAATTTCATTTCTACATTTCTCTGAATGAGATGAGCATCAAAAATCAATCACTGACTTAAAAGTCTTCTTCCCTTTTGAAATTAATTGTCATTTATCTGAATAGGAAATGTTGAAATTTGAGAATTCTGATTTCATCAAAGATTTTCGCTATAGCAGTACTCTAGTACATCTTGTGTAACCTCTTTTGTTATATGTTTAGTAGATCCTCTCTCTGAGGACTGTATACCAAAAACTCATTTTAGGGTTACTCACCAAGTATCCTATATTCTAATCTTAACATTTCACAATAAATTTTAAAATCTAAAAGTTCTTTAAAATCTAAAGATTAGAATAAAAAAATCACACAAAGAGGAAAACATTCTCATGTGTTTATACAGTGAAAGGCATTAGATTTACAAATTTTGGTTTAATGTTATTAAACTAAAGCCAATCATAGAGATGATTGGCCTATTTTGTTACTTTTAATATAAGCAGTCTTCTACTTTTAGAGCCTGCCTGTTTGAACTAACTGTTTAAAATTTACAATTCACTGTTTTTTGTTTTAGGGTTTTTTGGTTTGTTATGTGTGGGTGGCATGGGGGTACTTGGGATTGGAACAAGGGACCTTCTACCAACTGAGTTCCTCAACTGCATTTTTGGTTTAGTTTTGGTTTTGCTTGTAGGTGGGTTTGTTTTTGTTTTTGTTTTTGCGGAGAGGGGTTGTTTTCTTTTGTTTTGAAACTGAGTCTCACAAAATTGCAGGCTAGCCTTGAACTTGCAATCCTCCTCAGCCACCAGAGTAGCTGGGATTACACAGCTCCAGGTTTTCACTGTCAGTCAATTGCTAATCTTTCATCTCCAGTTATTCTTCTGTATTTTACATAAGAAAGGGAGAGGGAATGCTTTTTTTGTCATGAATATTTTAGCTAAAAAAAAAAAAAACACTTGTTCTTGTAAAAGTTATACAGCGTCATTGAAAACAAAACTCCCTCAAATCAGCTTTTTCTGAAAATTAATCTTGTGTGGATTAGTAGAAAAGTGATAGAAAGAATAAATATGTAAGTATAAATGACTATAAAATATTATCAAATAAAAGCAAATTTAGACTTAGCAAAGGAGAGACTTTATATAGAAGAAAAAGACTATTGCAGTGAGAAGAATATTCTAATCCCAGAAACCTTCAATCATTTCAAAATCAAACCAAAAAAAGCCTTTTATTTGATAGGGTAAGAAGCCGTTGAATGTGCCGCCCCAAAAGATAGGATAGCATCATAACCCCCCCCCCATGCAGAATCTGACCTTTTAGAAATACAGATAGATCAAATGAAGTCCTACTGGAGTAGACTGGCCCTTTACTCCAATATGATTGGTATCCTAAGAAGACTACATGAAGACAGGAAGAAGAATGCGGTAGAGGCTGGAAGATGGAGGTAGAGGCTGGAATGATGTAGCTGTGAACAGGGATATTTTCTTATGCTTATAGGAAAATTTTCCCTCTGTGTTCCCATAGCCAGTGTTACAGAAATCTTAAATCAGCTGGGCCCGGTGGCTCACGCTTGTAATCCCAGCACTTTGGGAGGCTGAGACAGGAGAATCGCAAGCTCAAACCCAGCCTCAGCAACGGCGAGGCACTAAGCAACTCAGTGAGACCCTGTCTCTACATAAAACACAAAATAGGGCTGGGGATGTGGCTCAGTGGTCTAGTACCCCTGAATTCAATCCCCGGTACCAAAAAAAAAAGAAAGAAAGAAAGAAATCTTAAATCTATGCAACCTAGTCTTCGCTATTTCTTCTCTCCCTTTCATTCGGTTCCATTTGTGGAAATTTTATTATTCATCCTTTTTTCCTCATCAAAGCTCAATCTCAGACCAGGGGATACAAATGCCTACAAGGACTGATACATAGATATTATAAGTAAATAGTAAGCTTGTGATAAGCCAATTCACTTTTATGCACAAAAATATTCTTTTACTTAAAATTCATATTGTTTTTATTTTTCTTGCTCAAGCTTCACTAAAAACAAAGATAAACTACACACAGAAAAAAACCCCACAAAAGCAAAAAAGTAAAGCAACACTACAAAAGTAGAAATAATGCACTGATCTCAATGAAATAAGGCAGCTACTATAAAGATAAATCATAAACCAACTATGCAACACATCTACCCAATGCTGAGATGTCTTCAAAAAGCTTAGACAGTATGCAGAAAAGTAATACGTACAACATCTGCCTTCAAGCAGAAAACACTTCTTTCCTAAAAATAAGTCTCCTAATCTTGAAAGGCCCATCCAATAATCCATACGTCTATATCTATAACTTAATTCTTCAGTGCTTACTCTTTCTGTTTTGGTAATGTACATAGTCACAATCACTTCTTCAGAGTAGCACATTTCCTTTATCTTAAGGTAGTGAGAGTGAGCCATACTACACTGCATTAATCCTACTTATCTTTGTAAGGTTTTTCCATGCACTATCCCCTCGTGTAGTAGGTGACAATTTGCTATCTCAGAGCTTTCTTCCTGTGTCAACACATCAAAGGTGGATTATGTGTGCACTCTGACAAATTGGAGAAAACAAACAAACATAACCTTTTCTTTCTACTTTGGATGATGTGTTATTAATTTAGAGCAACAATACTGATTTCTAATGTTGATCAGATAATTTTGTGGCAATTCAATATTTTTGATTAACTTTGAGATGGTATAGCATCTAAATTATTTTGTCAACAAATTCAATTTGTTTCTAAACAAAGTTTTCAAAATATGAGAGCCATAAAGGGTATCTTATTATAATAAATGAAAATTTTAGAAATAATATAAATGCCCAGAAATATTGAGGAATTCAAATGTTATGTAGTCATTAAAAATGTTATTAAAACATTTAATAAAATATATCATTTTCAAGATACAATCATCTAAAGAAAATGTACATGAAATTTAATCTATTGTATGTCAACTTAAGAAAGAATATATGAAATAATGTGTAAAATAATTGACAGGAAGTATGTAACCTGTTAATTGTGATTATCTCTAGGTAATCAAATTTTGGATAATCTTTAATTTTCTTCATTATGTTTTCATTGAATCTTCTAAATTTTCCCCATTAGATATGAATTTTAAATATGAAAATAAACTTCTATAAACACTGACCTACAGATGAAAAATAGTCCTTGATAATGAAAAGATTTGGAATGACTATCTTAATGTTACAATGGAAATTATCAAAGTAAAAGCAGAAATAAATTTATTCCATTTTTTTCCAAGATAAGAATGACTCCTGAGCCTCTTTTTAAACATATCACATAACCAATCACTTGGTTACTTTATTGGACTAGAAGAATGTTCAGTCTCAGCATGAAGAGATGTCATGCCATCTTTGATTCTGAAAATAAAAATATTAAATGTAATTTAAAAAATTGTAGTTTTTTTAAGGTTGTCACTTTTCCAATATGTTTAATCATTCAATATGTTGAAAAAATACGCTGAAATAAATTCTTGGGTTTTTTAAATATTCTCCAACATATAAATGCTAACAATAATATCAATAGTTGTAATAAGTACAGTGTATCTGATGCACTTTGGAAATGAAAATCATATTATACAATTCAGTCTTGATTTAATAAAACAACTAGAAATTGTTTAATATAATAGGTCTCTAGTGAAACAAAGGACAATTAATAAAGAAATAATTTAGTTCTTAAAGTGTCATAGAATGCCAAATTTTGACTTCATGTTAAAATGAATGAGTCTCCAACTTTAGTAGGACTGCTATTGCATTTCCAGGTTTTGGGTCAAGAATTGTGAGGGCTCAAATTCGAAGCATTATCAACTCTTTCAATTCAATGAATAGATAAAATTATAGATGAGATTAAGGAGAAAAGTTATTGCGAGGTTCAACTAACTACTATGCCTAATGTCAGTCAGAATTAGTTACAATTCCAAAATCTCTCTGAAAATTATTTGATTAGTTTTCCAAAAGAAATTCTTCAAACATCAAATTCCATTTTTTCCATATAGCATCTAAGCTATATTTCCAGTAGATAGGCCACCCTTTAATGATTGTTTTGTGGCTGAGCTGCTTTTAAAAACTCCTTTGAAGCTTTTCACTGATAAAATTTTATGTAGAGATCTATATTTGTTTCCAGCACGAATTCTTCTCCAGGGAAAGCCTATACCTTAAAACATTCTGGTATGATTCCAAGACTCTTGTTCTCATTCAGCAACAAAGGTGAGGTCAGTAAGAGAACCTCAACTCGTTCAGCATGAGGGTCTTTTGTCAGCTATCACCAACAGCAGGGTTTATGACAAATGAGGAGCCAGGCTTCCAGCTGAATTTCAGTTTAGTTATTTTTGTTTTAATGTATGTGTGAATCAATTAATCCTGTCATAGAAGGGCATCGTAAACTGTGTGCCAGAGTTAATGAGTCAGACATTATCACATCATTACACCAGCTGGCATAATGTAGCATGTGTTGTTTGTCATAATATACACTGCCATGCTTAACAACCATTAATTGTTTACACGAGCAGTCATATTTTTCTTCAAAGAACCTTCAGCGACTGGTTAATATTTTGAAGGCTTTTTAAGGGAATAACTATTGCAAAGAAAAGATATTCTCACTAAAATAGCCTACAGTGTAAGAAACTATAACAAGAGAAAGACATTTGGAAGGTAATGGATGGCTGGAGGATCATTTCAAAGAAAATTCTGTTGCTGCAGAACCAATCAAATCATGACTGTTTCAGCTAACACTAGAAACAACCTCTTAAATCAATGGAAAGATACTGTCTTAAGAAAAAGTTTGGGAGGTGGAATTCACTACTGATATATTTTTTGGAAGACCAACGAGGCCTGTACTATGCATTATCACTAGGACTTCCTGAGAGAAGATGTAATCCTGGATTTACAATTTTCTAAAATCATTATAAAAAGCCTGACTGTTGTGGTTTTCTTGGCTGATGAAAGGAAGCATGTGGCCATCACAGCCCAAAGTTATAGTTTACCAGCTTTCTGTGGATTGGTTTCAGGCGACTTCTGCACAATTTCATTGGCCATATGGCTTTCCACGGCCAAACACCGACACCATGAGTTAATGTAAAGTTTCCAAGAATCAGAACAGTAAATCATGGTAACCACTATCCATTTTAACTCCTCGTTTACTTTCTCAGTGGAGACAACAATGTCTACATTAGCCCAAAAGATTTAATAGAAACACAAATTCAATATAAACATGAACAATTTTATAAGCCACAAACAAGTAAAATATCAAACTGAATACAAGTAAGAAATTAAATAATGCATATGATGAAAAAAGATGATTACATACATGAAAGCACTTTGTAAACACTGATGTAGGGCTATCAAGTGCTACTTTGGTTATTGCTACAACAGTATTTCAGGTTTTTTGTTGTTGGTGGTGGTGGTGTAGAATAGAAAAAGTGACCACGGAAAATTTCTTCACATTTGGGAAGAATTATTTCTGAGTTTTGTCCTCAGAAAAGATATTTTGAAATTTTTAATCTTCATACACTTAACCTTGGAATTATGCACTATAAAATATATCAGATTTTTACAAATGCAAACACACGTCTTATGTTTTTTATTCTGAATTAATGAAGTTTTTTGCTATCCTCTATAGCTACTATTGTATTTAATCCTCATTTATATATAGTTCTAAGTGACAAGACATACTTAAGATAAGGAAACAAAGAAAAGTTAATATACATTTATCTATGATTGGAGAAGTTTTTTCTCAAAGTTCAAGATATATAATAATTACCTATGATAGCTATTTAAAAATATATTTTTCCAAAGATTCTTATTCAATTGGCATCAAGTATGAGTGGAAGCCATTTTACATACTACATTTTAATCATTTCCCATATGATTTTGGTAAAAATAAAGGAAATATAGTAAGTTTGAATTGAGCAGCACCACAGAACTTCAAAAATACTTTACATTGGCTAGAAGAAGAGCATGTGACATAGAGATATTAAAAATATTTCAAAATAATACTCATATTTTTAAAATCTGTTTTAATATTGAAATTTTGATGCTCAGGTACAGGAAAAATATAAGAAGTAAAAAGTATGCACAATTACCTTATATAATTTGATGATCCATATTATGTAACAGTATTTCTATGAAGCCAAATTTTCTCTCAATAGTTCAACACTTTTAAGAAAGTGAGACGGTGCATACCATAGGAAAAAAGTCTGTGCTTTCCAATTCATTCTCCAAAAATATCCCAGTGATCTAGTTACCATTAGAGATCTTTCAGGGTACACAGAAGAAACAGAAATAAGCAGAAGGAACCAACTGAAATTGCAAGCAATTGTTTGCTTTGTTTGCCCCACAAAACTGGTAGTTTCATGTAGTTCAACCTAATATAAGCAGTGGAAAATATCTGAACCATATTTTGAGTCTGAACTAGAATCCCTGACACTTAGAGGCTACGTCAACCTCGTAAATAGGAGAGATTATGAAAAAAAAATTGCTGAGTACAAAATAACCCTTTAGTTTGAAAAAAAAAAAAGCTGTAGAAGTTACTCAAGATATCTTTCCCACAATGGATGAAATAGAAGTAGAAATGTTAGACTTCAAAAAAGGCTCAAGACTTTTGCCTTAAGGCCTTTCTGTTTTCTGTTCCTTTTCCTGGAATCTTCTTTATTCTGGGCTTCTGAGTGACTGGTTTCCTGTCTCAAGTTCAACGTCATTTCCTCAGGGACAGTTTTTTGGGGAGTAGGAAGGTACCCGGGATTGAACACTCAGGGGCACTTGAACACTGAGCCACATTTCCAGCCCTATTTTGTATTTTATTTAGCGCCTCACCCTTGCTGAGATTGGCTTTGAACTCACAATCCCCCTGCCTGAGCATCCCAAGCAGCTGGTAGTACAGGTGTGTACCACCACGCCCAGCTTCGAGGACCTTTCTAACCATAGAACTTTAAATAAGTTCTTTGTATCCCATTCTATCTCGTACAACTAGTTCTTGCCCCTCCAACACATATCTCAGGTTGCTTGTGCTTTTGCTCTTGTCTTGATTGTTCATTTCTCCATATACTAGTCCAAGTTCAAACTGGATGAGAATCAAGTCTGTAGATGGACAACAAAAATTTCTTGCATGAATTGGCTAGTTGAATCTACTTCTTTTATATTAATATGTGACTATGCAAATCCCTGTTTTTCTTTCCATTTCAAGTGTTAGGGATATCCTATATGGCCAGATTTTGCAAAGTAAACATAGTGGAAAGGTAATACCATTTTCAAAATGAAGTTGATTAAATTGTATGTGAATGACAAAGAAGTTCAAAAGAGAAATCACTAGCCTGGCGGTGGCACACACCTGTAATCCCAGCACTTGGGGAGGCAGAGACAGGAGAATGGCAAGTTCAAAGCCAGCCTCAATAACAGCGAGGCACTGAGCAACTCAGTGAGACCCTGTCTCTACATAAAACACAAAATAGGGCTGGAGGTGTGGCTCAGTGGTCGAGTGCCCCTGAGTTCAATCCCTAGTACCAAAAAAACAAAAACAAAAACAAAAACAAAACCAGAAATCACTTGCAAACTGTTAACATCATACATTGTATACTATTATTCTAGTTAGTAAGATTTTTTTCATGTTCATAAATAAGATTCTTTATGGTCAAAACTTGAAACTGTACAATAACTTTGAGAAGGTTTATAGCAGTTTAAATAGAAAAGAAGCCATCAAATTTGACCAAATAGAAAGGTTAATATTTTACTTGGAGTGAAAAAAAAGTAAAATTTTTTTACCCTCACCATTATCCATTGGTTGAAGGGTACTGATTTTCTAGCCACCTCGTATAGGATAACTGTCTGGGGACATTGTATAATATTAACATATGCCCAATGCTAGGGTGTATGTCAGTCATGAGATTGCTGTTCATTTTATTGCCTTTCTGAAAATTAGACAAATCAGGCATGTCACACAGATAAACATATGCGCCTATGTAAAAGAATTCTAAGAAGCTGGGGCAGGGAAAGGAAGGAGGGAGGAAGAAAGAAGAAAGGATCACTCTAGAAATATATTAAAACTATAAGAAAAATACATACATAAGTAAATCATGTCCCTTAGGTTTTTGAGAAATATTGAATTTTAAAAATTGCTATTCAATCAATTCAACAAAAATGAACAATGACGTCAATGAATCTGATGTCCTGTCTTCCTGTTTCTGACATGGATTTTAAAAAACAGCTCCAATAAGTCTTGCTATTCATATTTAGTCATCATATATCCAAGTAATCACTGTAATTGTTCTTTAGACACTTCCCATAATCGTTTCTACAAATGTTTATAAAAATAATTTTAGTAGAATTCTTAGTAAATAATTACTACTGGAAAGATGGTTAGAAGTTCATCTGAGCTGGATTAAAATTTATTTCATGGGCATAATTTTCTAAATCCCAACTTTAAAATGGTAGAAGTGGTTTGTAGAGTCCTGCCCAATACTATTGCTTCCTTGTTTATGAATCCCACATTTATTAACAAACAATTACATCAACTGAAAGAATATCAGCTTTATTAATGGTGTATCCATTTACTCAAATAATAAGAATGTGAACTAGGACAATGAGAGGTGGGGGGAAGGCTAGGATCTCTTGCACCCGCCAAGCACGCACCTTTCTGTGGCTCGGCTACCACAGTTAGCACATGGCTTTTTGCCTCATCATTTCTGAACCTTGGAATTTCCAATAGACTCTCATAAAATTACTCTTCCTTGTTTTTAAACTCTAAAAAATTCAATACCAGGAAATGATGATGCACCTTCAATTTCTTTTTTAAATGAAAAAGAAGAAATTTCTGTCATTCTCAAATATAAAAATCACAAGTCCCAACATACCCTATAATCTCCAACTGTCTCAAAATTACCATAGAATTCTTTCAATGTCAGATGAATCTTTATGGTTCCAATTTCTAATTATAAAAGCTTCATATTATATCGTCTAGGTAAATAATTTTGTTTTCAGGCCCATTCCCAGTTTAATTTCATTAGTCAAGTCTCCTGATTGCCAATTTGTGATTTTTATAACAGAAAGATACTGTATCTCAGTAAGTGTGAAACTAAAGTCATGCAAACAACAACATTGAAGTCATCTCCATCCAAGCACACTCCTGACTTCAAATCTTTGCGTTCTTAGTTCCTGGCCTAGAATGCTCTTCCCCAGACACACAAGGGCTCTTTACTCACCTCTTCAGGTCCTTGATCAAGTACTATCTTCTCAATAAGGCCTTTTCAGAGCATGGTAATTAAAATTGCAAACTCTCCATCTCCATTCCTGCATTATTTATTCTCCAGGCATTTCTTATTTTCTAATGTTTTATATATTTCATTTATGTTTAATTATCTGTCTCCTCCCACTGAAGCACAAGATTTCTGTAGGCAAGCTGTTTTGTCTGTTTGGATGGCTACTATTTTCTTATTAAATGAATACATGGACAAAATAAATGAAGGAAAGGATGAACAAAAACAGCCAGCAACCAAAATCACACCTTTAATGAGAAAATATAAATGGGAGAGTTGTACATCACAAGTGATTTTCTGTTATGTTAGAGTCAAAAAGCAATAATCCAAATATGTTTTGAGAGGTGGACTGGTTAACACAAGTTTTAGTAGAAGAAAAGATATCTGAAAGTTATAGTTGACAAATTTGAATGCAAGCAAAGGCAAAAAGTGTAATTTGCATTTATTATTTGAATTAATCAGACCTGTTACAGACTTTCATTTAAGTATGCAAAAGGCATCTATGCTAAATGCCAATATCTCACTAAATAAAGAAGTATTATTAAACTTTGATATTCATAAAGTAGTATATTGCTAAAATTTACTGTACATTTAGTATTCTCTCAAGAAGTCTGGCTGCTACACATTTGGCAATGTCAAAATGTTCTTACTGTCCATACATATACAGTTAGTTGGAATTCTTACTATTTCTAGGGAAAATTCTTCAATTTTGATATATCATCAGTGCTACTGTCTCTGTTTAACTGTAAACTTTTATTAATTTAAGTTTCACCATCAACAATTTAGTATCATTTGCACAAATGCTGATGCATATTTTTTCATAAATGGCCTTTGGTCCTTTTATGTTTTTTTCTATTATTTTCCCAAAAGAGGTATGTTTAAAAATATGAACCAGAGTTCATTAAACAAATTAGGAGAATGAAAAGCTGACCCACAGAGAAGAAGGTGGTCAAAAATCTTTACAGGAGCTGGGTTTGTGGCTCAATGGTAGAGCGCTTGCCTCGCATGTTGTGAGGCACTGGGTTCGATCCTCAGCACCACATAAAATAAATAAATAAAGGTATTGTGTCCATCTACAACTAAAAAAAATTTTAAAAAATCTTTACAGACATTTCACAAAAAGATATGCAAATGCCTGAAAAACATGTAGAAAAGTTTTCAACTTTATCAGTTATCAGTAAAACAAACATTAAAATCACAATGTAATACCACTACATACATAACCAGAATGCTAAAATAAAAAAGGTTAATAGCAAGTGTTGGTAAGGATGCAAAACAATCAGAACTCTTATACACTGCTAGTGTGGGTATAAATTTGTATAACAACTTTGAAAAACTGTTTCATGGTATCTACTAAAGCTGAACATATGTATACCCATGAGAGCCATCCCACTCCTAGGTATATATCATGTAGAAATAGATTCATACATATGTTCATAAAGATACACTACTAGAATGTTCATAGCAACATTATTTCACACAATACTATTTATATTGTCTGACACCAGAAACTATCCAAAAATCCATCAAAAATAGAATAAATTTTAAAAATTGTCATATTTCACACAATGGAGTCTGTAAGAAAATTAAAAGAGCTAAAACTGAATGCAACAATGGTGTTGACTCTCACAAACACAATTTCAAATGAAAAAAGATTAATATAGAAAAGTACTTATTATGATATTTACATAAAAATTTACATAAAAAGTGTGGTGAATATATGTTACTTCTGCCTATGTGGCAAAAGAACACTTGTTGAGGCTACAGATAAAAAAGTTAAAGGTGACACCAGGGCCTATTTCATGGGTGTGCCACCTGTGCAGTCAAATGGGGTCTGTGTTAGGCTCTGTGGACACTATCTTGAAATTCTTAATATTTTAACAAAGGACCTACATTTTCATTTTCCACTGGATCCTACAAATTATGTGACAGTTCTGAGTAACTCATTTGCCTTTATTAAATATCTGACATGCTCCCCATATTTATACATTGAGAAGCAATAAACATAATAGGATATAGTTTGGATGGAAAATAAGATAGGCCCAGAACTTCAGTGAAATAGTGACTTACATGTATGGACACTCAAGCAGAAGCACAAAAATGAATAAATTGTGGAACTGTATTACTGGGATAAGTAACAAAATGACTATTAGGAAACGATTATTAAGTAGGTACCGTAAAATGATAGGCAATCAGGCCAAACATTATTTCACATTCCCCTAGTGCACAATTCTATGATAAAATTCAATAATTTCCCATTAATTTATCTTAGCACATCAGAAAATAATTTTTGCATAAAACATTCCTTTGGGAATATTGAAAATGTGAGTTATGGGTATGAATTCATTCAAATGCATTAAATTCATTCATTAATCTTTGTTTTCATCTATTCATTCTCCCAAAAATCTAGCCACTCATCCCACTATACCACAAAGAACGAAAATTCAATCCAGCAGGAATTTCATCATAAAGGACATATAGCATATCTATAAATAAATGTCGGACAAGATAGAAAATATGCTCTAAGAGATGTATTTAGTCAGGAAATTTCGAGGAAAAGTATTTACTTAAAGTTAAAAAAAATCAGAAATGACTTCATAGAAACACACTTTCAATATTGGGATTTGAAAACTAGACAGAATTTGGGTGTGCACAGGTTCTAGAAGAGTTCTTTTTCTTGTTTTCTTGTTCTTTCTTTAATACCTTACACAAGAATCATTTGCCCTGGGAAATTTCCCTGCATTCTTCTTTGCCTACCTTCATAGATAGAATTAAGTGTAAAATGAGATAATTTTAGGGGCAAAAATATAAAGAACCTATAAATGCACATTAGGAATGTAATAAAAATAAAAATTCAATACAGGTCAGCTACTTGAGACCTTCCCCCAAGTTCTTTGGCTTTAGAGCACAGCATAGTGAATTATTAATGCACAGACTCTAGAATTTTAGGACTGACTGGGTTTGAATTCCAGCTCAATTCTCAATAGCTATACAAACTTGGGTAAGTTATTTAACCTCCTAGACCTCTTTGCTCACTTGTAAAAAGGGAATAATGACATACTTATTCTTATAAGATTGTTGTGAGGATTAAATAGGTTAATATATTTTACAGGCTACATATGATATTATACTATTAATATAGAAAGTATAATCAGATTCTATGCATTGTATGATTTTAGGAACAGGGATGGTAGCAAGGATCCTTTCCTTAAAACATGGCTTTCCTTCCTTACTTCTTGTCTTGGTATCTACCAACATAGATTCCTTTTTTTTTTTTACCTTAAATCTTTATATCTTTTAAATTTAAATGTATAGTTTAGGCTTGAGGGAAGGTGTTATGTTTGATTAATTTTTTTTGGTGTTTTTTTTTATTTTGTGTTTTATGTAGAGACAGGGTCTCACTGAGTTGCTTGGTGCCTCACCTTTGCTGAGGCTGGCTTTGAATTCGTGATTCTCCTGTCTCAGCCTCCCAAAGTGCTGGGATTATAGGCGTGCACCACCATATCTGGCTTGTTTGATTAATCTTTATGCTTTCCTATCTTATCCAATTCCAATTATATTTCTCCTTTTTTCCTTATACACTACCTTGAAGCTACTGTAATCATGTTAAAATGGTGATTGTTAGCTACTATTAATCAAAGCACCCCCAAACTTAGTAACTTAAAGCAACTATGATTTATTATGTCTCATGACCATGAGTTGGCTGCACTGTCCATCTCCTAATTTCATGGAAGTTACATATGGCTGGAAGATTCAAGATGGCCTCACTCACAGGTCTGGCAGTTTGGTTGTGACTGCAGAATCTGTTACTTACAAAGCTTTCCATCCTCAAGTAGTCATAGAGAACTAGACTCTACATTTTAATGAAAGGAGCTACAATATAATGCTGTCATATTTTGCCATCTACTACCATCTGCCTCCTGGGTATAATTATTTACATTGTTCACATTTACAAAAATTGCTTACCTCTCTCCTCCAACTTTCATCCATTATAGCTTCAGGCTCAAATGCTACAATCTCACAATCTGCATCTGGTCCAGATAAAACATAACTTCTTTACCACAGTTCTTTTAATCTGGAGGTAGATATATTACAAAGACAAATTACTAAGATGCATGCAATGCAATGAAGAGAGAGAGAGAAGGACAGAACTCCATCAGATACTCTGTCTTTAAGGGGAATAACAGAGGTTCACTTGCCTCAAGGGATATACCAGAAAACAGCAGTCTGCATTTGTAGCAGTTTTATAATGTACCTGGGTGTCTGCTACCAGTAGGCCCAGGGTGGGTTTTTGAATGCTTTGTTTCTCCTTCATGTAGTTTCTCAGCCTCCAAAAGGCTAGGCTTGCTTCAGTAATTGATATCAGAGTAACATCCAAAGCAAATAAAGTAAAATGATCCTTCTTGAGGGTTAGCCTTGGAACTTGAGTTCTATAAGTCAAGCAAGACATATGGCCAGCCCAAATTCTAAGGTTGAGAAAAGAGCCTTATGTTGACTTCTACTAATTTTCTCTTAGGTCCAAACTCACTCTTCTATACTCTGATTTGTCTCAATGGAGCTGGGATGGATCAGATGATGGTATTAGACTTGGCCAGTAGGAATAAGGGGATTCTAGAAGGAAAGACTACAAAGCTGGAAAAAGAAGGGACTTGCTTCTCCTCATTTGCAGTTCTCCTGTTTGCTGTTCAAGTTCTATTAGGTGTGTTTATGCCATATTAAAACTGAAGAAGTTCATAAAGTCAACAATTTTGGTGCAATTGACCTTACTCTCCTTAGAGAACAAACATTTCTATAACCTTAAAAAATTAGCTGGAGAAGTAGAGTATGGATGGATGGATAGTATAAATAAGAGGTGAAACAGCTAAGGTCTCTCACATAACATGTCATTATGTCAAACCATCAATTCAGTGTTTCTGTGGAATAAAAGGAGTAAAGCTTTTTAAATTTTTTTAATTAAATGGGATCTGGAGAAAGAAATATCAAAGCAGCATACTTTCTTGTTCTATGTTGAGAAAATGATTTTATTCCATACTTGGATATAAAATAATTATATGAAGCCTATAATCCTAAATTATAGGATTATAATTTAAGATATGAATTATATATCTTTTAAAACTGTAGTATTATTTGGAGTATATTTTAAAAAGTAATCTATTCTCACAAAGCTCAAATTAGTACAGATTTTTTATATATTCCAAATGCTGGATTATAATCAAAATTGTAAAAGGAAAAAAATATCTGCATGCTAAAAGGTCCATTGAGTATCATGTCTTTATTATTTTTTTGTCATACTGAGACCTTTTTTTGTTGTTCCAAGTACTAATAAGAGAGGTTTAATATCTATTCTAAGACTGCATCAATATGCTTTTGAAAAAATTTTAAATTACAAAAAACTGACTTCACATACCACTTCATAATTTCCTTCATCAAATCCTAAAGACTATATTAAAACATCTGTTTTTAAAATATCTTGCTGACAGTAGAATGCTATACCCCCAGGGAGTCTCTTAATTTTGCATAAAATTTGCATACTCATAAATGAGTTAACATTGGGGGGACAAAGATATCAACTGAAGATAATGCAGTTATTTTCCATATATTATTTTATAATTTGCATACAGCAGAGAAGCATATGTTTTGAAATGATTTTTCTACAATCATATAATCATATTTAAAAGAAAATTAATTCTTTATAAAGAGTTTTACCTCTCAATTTGCTCTACTCTGCCCTCAAAAATTCAAGGATAGCTCAGATTGTCTCAATATTTAGAGAAAAACTATATTGCAACTGTGTGCAAATAATATTTAATGAACAGCTATTGTGTGCATGTACAAGTATGTAACAACAAAGCCCATTATTATGTACAACTACAATATACCAGTAAAAATGTAGGAAAAAAATATAGAATGGCATATAGGATAGGCTCTAAAACCAAACAGTAGAGCAAAAACATATATACCCTGGGTTAGAAGATATGCACACTAAGGTAGATTACCATCTTTTTCTCTTATCCTGACACAAAACAACTTTATACACATGCAGTTTTAGAAATCCACACAATCCAGTTAAGTCAGTTAACTGCATGCCTTCCACTCTTTGAGTCTGAAAAGAAACACCTTCTTCAATGTTTATTTCATTCTCAGTATCCTAGGGAACAGTGGGGCACAATGGGAAAATTATTCCATGTAGACAAATCTGCTTGCTTCAATCATTATAGCATTATTAATGGAATGCATTGCTACATTCTTCCAGAAGACCACTTTTCTAATACAACTACAAACTAGCTCCCTGATCCTCACTGATATGTAGTGTCATAAACTGAGCTGATAAGAATAGAGTATATGAGGCCTAATCAGTGTGCTTTTAGGGAAGACAGGGAGATGCCTCTGTCCAGACTACCTTATATCAACCACTGGCTAGTGCACAAAGGCACACAGTTAAAGTAATGTCTTATTTTTAAATTCTATCATTTAACAAAAATAACTTAGTGAGGGGTTAACTCATAAAATTATTATCAGTCATTTATAACTTAGTGAAGGAATTCTTAACCTGGAACTTATGAACTATGGATGAGATTTAGAGAAATAACCCCTCTACACTATATGCAAGGTTTTGTTTAAATGCATTTATGTGAATACTTGAGGCAGCACACTCCATATGCTGGATTATAATCAAAGTTGTAAAAGGAAAGAAATGCTTGCATTCTACAAAATTCTTTAAGATGTCAAGTCTTTATTATTGCTTTTTATCATACTAAATCATAAAAAGGAAAGATTTTGACACCTTCCCAAGTAACACCACACACCCATACACACACACACACACACACACACACACACATAAACACACACACACACACACAAAGAACCAACACTTAGAGTGAATGAAGTCTTTAGGAGTAAAATAAGAAAGGAGTTTAGTGAGATAGAAAGAGTATTAAATAATTAAGTATCCAGCAGCTAAGCAGGATATCAGGAGACAGAAGTCGCAGAATAAATAAAGACCAAAAAAAAGAGAATTAAAAAAAAAATGCTGAAGCCATGGGACCTACTTTATGGGCTTCAAAGTTTTATTCACTCCAAGACAGAGTCAATGTGAATTTATTGGGTCAACTTGCTTTCTCCAAATAAGCCTTTTTCATCTGTATTTTTTTCCTATTTCCATTCTTTCTAAACACCTCTTTAGAAGTTTCTGTACAGAACAACAGAACATGAAAAACATCTATTCGGAAGGATCTGTTTAGACTTAAAACAGCTAAGCCAATACCAAGACCTGAGCCCCAAAGGACTGAATCCAGGGCATTGTATATTGTCTCTATTAATTTAATGTTTTTCTTTAATTGTTACAAAACCTAACGAAAGAAAGGAAGCTTATTAAATCGCTTGAATGAGAGGTCCATCAGTAGTACCAGGTAATGAGTTTTAACCAGCAAAAAGAAATTTTTTGACTAGAAACCCGTTTCTCTTTCTCTGTCTACTCTACCTGCCCCACCCCACTGATATCTACTCTCTTCCCTCAGGCTTGGTGGTGGTTACAACCTCCTTACTCAGATCCATTAGGTCCTAGCTCAGCATAACCAGCAAATTACCTGAGATTCAATGTTAATGATTCATTAAGCTATATGTCTACCTTGGAGTCATTGTAGAAAGGGGGATAAAATATACTTATTTATTTAAACAATTATAGGCTAACCTTGAAGTTTAGGATAGGATTGATTTGACCATTTACATAGCTGGGAATGAGAGGAGAGTGATTTGTCCAAAAAAAAAAATCTGATATTTTTACCAGAAAAAACAGGGGGGTAGGGACAAATATATACTACATACCAAACAATTATCTATCACACTATCTAAGAAAGAAATGAAAGGACACCTTTTAGCAAAATGTATTGATGTTCATCATTAGAAAAACAACAGGTTCAAAATGAAGAAACAGCGTTAAGCATATACTATTATCATGTCTAGGAGCTAAATGGGAAATGAGTAGATGGGAGCAGGTCAGAAGTAAAACAAGTAGTTTTCTGGGTAATTGTCAAAAACCTTACTAGAGCTACTTTGATCAGGAGGCATTGTTGTGCGGCATAGGAGCTCAGGTTAAAAGGTGTAGGAACACACATTTATCCATGGATCTGTCCATAAGAAACTGCTACTGCCAATACCTCAGATTTGCACTGCATTTAAATCTTCCCTTAAGTATATCCTGGCATGAGCAGGAGTCGACAGCAAACAGACTTTCCTTAATCGTTCTTTCTTGCCTTCTAATTCCTCTATTTCAAAATCGCCTTCCCTCATACACACCAAAGAAGTAAGTTCTGGAGTCAGAGACACATTCAGAAAGAACTTTGAAGGATCTGAGATTTTACTGTACTTGAAATCTAACATATTAGATCACTATAGTTTCATAGACACTGGCAGAAGACATAAGGTTCCTAGATCAAAGCTGGAAAAACAGACACACAGAAGTTAAGTAACTTCTTCAAGGCCCGCAGGTTATATATGAATTATTCAATTAAATAGCAACATCACTAGTAATATAATTTGTTCCGCTATTATAAACGTGTGTATCATCCAACCCTTAGTATCTAAATGTATAAACATATAGATAAAACTAAGTGTTAGATACTTTTTGTGGGGTTGAAGATTGTATTTCAACAGTACTGCTACAGGGAAGTACAATACTTTCAAAAGATAGATCCTTTAGCTTTTGTTCTGGAGCATATTTCCTGATAGATAAGAATATTAATCACATTGTTTAAATTCTGCAACAATTTTAAGAGATTATTGATACCAATATTTATTAATTTTTTATAAACTGCTTCAAATTCCTCCAAATAGAAACACTTTGTCAAGTAACACCCACGAATCTGCCAAAATGGAATCACTCTACAAATGAAGAGACTGATTCTGTTTTTAATCATTTAACTATAAGATATTAATCATCTGTTTATTGAAATGAGTATATTCAAATCATTTAGCAAGTATGCGCTAAAGAGAGCAGATAAAAACTCTCCAGGGGGGAGAGGGGGCTCTTTTTCATATATATCTGAGACAAAAGCCTATCACAAAGTGTCATAGTGTTCTGTTTCTTTTTTAGATCTGTAACATGGTAGCAGATTGTCAAAAAGGGTTAAAGATGATGTTGACCATGACTTCTTCCAGCTCTCAAGAGTGTGGCAAAATGTATTATTTGGCATAATCATGACACAGATCTGCATGTGTATGTCTTCAATAATTCATGCTGCAGCTTGTCTCACTGTGGGGACAGATGTCAGTGAAACCAGTGACAGCCGATCCTGCTGATCCCACACATAATCACGTGTGGCTGATCCCACAGTGACACTGAGCCTTGACTACATGCCCACTAAATTCAATTGGAGCTAATAAAATACAAGCCAGGAAGTTTGGGTGTAGTTATTCATTTTATAACTATGTGAAATGAACATAGTTACATTTATGTGTATAAAACACACTATTTCCATATCATTTCTTAAGGATTTGGAATTTTTTATAATTTGGAGTGGTTATATCTAAGTATATTTCTTCTCCTTGAATGTCATATTTATTAGGTCACTCATAAAATACATAGAAAATGTTCCTAACAAAAATCAGTTATTTATTACTTTGTATAGAAATATATGTCTCCTATAGGTGATTTATATAATTACTAAATCTTGATTAATTTTTAATTACTATGCTGTGTTATTAATATGTAACAAATGTTACATATTTGGACGATTAAATCATTTCAATCTTACCACCTTATCTTTGTTTCTTATTATGATTAGTATTTTCTTTCAACATCAGACATTAATCAAAAAATAATCTTGTTCCAGATATTATAAGAAAAATACAAAAATATACTTGTCAGTATCTAAGAACATTAGCTAGAAAACAGACTATAGAACATTAGAATACAGAAATATCCCTTCTACCCAAGTTTAGTCTAACATTTATGCATTAAACCATAACAAATTTCTAGGAGAGGAGCTGGAATAAGAGAACATAGTTGGAGCTGTGCAAGTCTATCGCTTCTAGCTCAAAGTACTTATCTTCTAGTTGTACATAAAGATGCAGAGCTAGCAGTTCAAAATCCCTTAAAAACCAAAGTACTATGTATGTATATTTTCAGATCCCAAGATGAGCTCTATTAATCCATCTCTCGAATAACATGAGAAAAAGATGTCAAGTTCCATTTATAGCCTTTATTATCTCTGATTACCAACTAGAAATTACAATGTATATGTGTATGTGTGTATAAACACTTGTTCATGCATGCATATATATGTGTATATACACATTTTTAAATATTAAACAGATAAAACATTGACTTTCATGTTTTCTAGTAACATGACATGTTCTTTTGCCATTTTTTTTAACTTTTCCTTAGACACAAGGCATTTGGGTTAGCTTTAGAGTCATTTCACTTTTCTTTGTGATTTTATTGCTTTGTAGAGGAAGTTATTGGCTTATTCCTAATAGCTCCCTAATCTGTTCTCCCCTGTCTAAAATCAGTGCATTTAGAAAAAGGTATTGATTTTTCATTATCTCAGGATTAGACTGTCTTTGAGATACATCCTGATGGAGGCAAGGAATCTCAGTGCTACCATGCAAACAGTTGCCCAACACTGGGTACCATTTTTCTTTGGAGGTACATTTACATAAACATTTCTAATCACAGCTCCATAAAGAGACACGGTATAATAATTCATGACTTTTAGGTAATACGTCATATGAATCTTAACATATGGCACTGTACTCTACAATGGCAATCTTGGCTTCCAAAGGGACCTGGAAAACATCCAGTGAGATGAGAATAAGCCAAACTTGATAGAAAACCATATCGATGCTAATCCAGGTTTACACCTTTCATTCAGACTTGGAACTCTCTAGCAGATGGTTCAGTGTTGAAGCACTAATGTTAGCAAAATGTCAAAACTATTTTGCTAGACTCCCCAATTGTTCATACCGAGTATTTTTCAAGTACTGGATATCAAAATAGAATTAATGAATTGAAGCACTCAGGTCTCTGATCACAAGAGCAGGGTTTTAGTTTCAATTTCCAAAGACAATCTGGCTTTGGTCCCTTGGAAGCTAGCCAATCAGCTTTTACAAAAGAAAATCAAATTTTAGAAATTTCTTTCCTGATTCTTTAGCCAACAAGGACCTACTCAGAGCAGACAAAGGAATGCAGAACCATTTGGTAGATTGCATTGTTAGTGGCTGCTATATCAAGTTAATCATCCAAACAAATGTCATGAGATAGAGACTCTACATCAAAGTTGCTTATTCTGTGATTCATAAACACGGAGAAAAACTAAATGGGCTACAGAAATTTCATAAAGTATCAAAATCTCAAGGTAAATATGGGAGTGAGCATGTATGAGCACACTTGTCTTTGTGCACACACATATATATTGAATTTGCAAGGTAAATGAATGAATGAATGAATGAATGAGTGAATCCCTCACATTGAGATGTAGCAATAGTTTCAATACATTAACAAAGGTCGGAATTACATTTATAAAACAAGAGTGAATATATTTACAACTAGACAAAAACATACTTAAGCATTAATTGATCAACTAATGCCTTTGAGGACCTCTTCTGTCTTTAATGTAATTTTTTTCTTCAAATATTGAAAACTATCTTATGAAGAA
Organism: Xerus rutilus; assembly: GCA_028644305.1. NCBI lineage: Eukaryota > Metazoa > Chordata > Mammalia > Rodentia > Sciuridae > Xerus > Xerus rutilus. The sequence goes on from CM053408.1 coordinate 64,991,846, forward strand.
ATTAATAGCCTTATTTGTAGAAACCTAATCAAAAATGTCTCAAAGAGGTGTGTTTGAGGTTTCCCAATGACTAATTTAGAGTTAGCCTTCCTAACTCCAAAGTTCATTCCTTTTTATTTATATCACATTTACTCCTTTAATATCAGTTTCTACCTAAGTGTAACCAGATTGCATTCCCAACAGCAAAAGACAGATTGAGTCATTTGGACAGTATAATAAGACATATAAACTGTATAAATATGTATAATTATTATGTATGAATCAAAAAATTAAACATTTAAGAAGAGGGAAATGTTGACCACCCTGATTTGATCATTACACACTTATACACATATTGAATTATGACACTGTATACCATAAGTTTGTACAATTAAAAATTTAAAAAACAAGTTTAAAAGGATATGCAAAGTAGGAGGCCACTTTCAGTTACCATTTCTTCTTTCAAAATTTCTTTGTGCAAGTCTAAGGGATATAAATATTACTACTCTCAAGAGGCATATTTTCCTTTGCAAATTTCTTCTAGCAGCCACTATAGTATTATAGTCAATCAACATTAACTGATAAAACAGCACTGAGACTTTCTATCACATCTGTTCAAGTCCTGCCCATTAGCCCAAGGCAAAGCATGTAGGCATGTTACCTTGGGAGGCAGTTCACATCAGGACTACAATTTATCCTGTTCTCTCACAAATGTATTCCTAGGAGTGAGGTCATGGATAGAAAGATACATATGTAGCACATAAGAGGCTAACTCAGATTAAAACTGAATAATGATCAGCAAAAATAGAGCTGGGAGATTTGAGGGACTTAAAAAGAGGTGTCATGTTCATATTAGGTCAAGTCATTCAAAAGGAATCCAGTATGGTGACCCTACACCGGAGTGTCATTTATATGCCATGCTTAAAGGATGGTCAAGTTGGACTGATGGCATTGTTCCAACCATGCAACTCCTACATAAGTGACTACTTACTGATTTTCCTCATTTCCAAATCCTAATTTCTTTCTGTGTCTTTTGTGATTAGCCGTGGCTTTATTTTCATATTTGTTCATTATCAATTGCATTGCTGAAGACTGTCCATATTTCTTTAATGTTGTGACAGGAATTCTTTGCTGAAGCTAAAAAAAAAAACAAACAAGAATGAAACAAACTAAGAGAATAACACTGTATTCCATTTTTTCATTTAAAATATGTTACAAAACAGCTTTCAGTTTAAAAAATTTTGACAGTGTATATTCAATTTTTCAACTAACAGATGCACGTACATAAAATTATATGATTGAAATTCAGTGTCAGAGGCTTTAGTCATTTAATTTGGGCAAACTCAAGACATTGGTTCATAATATTGCTCTTGAAATATCCCTATTTACTAATGAGAGAGTGAGGTGTCTATGAAATGATAATATGGAAGTGTTTATTGAATTTTTAAATGGCAGTCTATGTGAATATTTAAAGAAGACAAATACTATGATTTATTTTCTAAATGAAAAGTTATTTTGTTCTTTTTTAAAAAGAAAGACATAAGAAGATTGAGCAATACGTGACTAGTTTAAGAAGTCAAGTCATATTTTCTGGTTCAGAGTTCTTTGTTCTAAAACCTCAACAATTGATAATGTGCTTATTAATTAAGAGATATCAGGGTTATTAGAAGCTGTTCTATGTAAGAATGAGAACATTTGAGAAATATTATTGAGGTTTGCTTCATGTTCTTACCAAGGTTTTGACAATTATAGAGAATAAGTGACCAACAGGAAAAATGGTTTTAAACTGTGAAGTTTGGTTTCAAAATGACCCACAGAAGTCCTATTCTAAGTACCATACTGAGAATGAAAATCAGCTATGTTATAAACATACTACTTGGTTCAGCTACCCTTTTCCTTTTCATTACACAACATTCTCAATAAAGTAGCAATGTGTTGATTTATATTTTGGGGCAAGCACCCTAGCACATGATGGACTGGGCTCGTAACAAACTGTTAGATATTGCTAACAGTTGGCTAACCATGCTTTGTGTAGCATTTGTCCAAAAAAAAAAAAAAAAAAAAAAAAGAAAGAAAGAAAGAAAGAAAAGATAATTTAATGTATCACCACCACTCAAATATTTGTTTCTAATCAAGATTTAAAAATCACTCATATATACCAGTGAGACTTTAAAGTAGGGACGTGATTTTCCCTAATAAAATCTATTTTTTCATATATAAATAACTATAGGAGTTTTAGAAGAATAAACTACTGTTCTGTTAAGAAAAAATTGCTTGAAATAGGTAAATAAAATTTAGAATAAGCACAAAAAACCCAAGGTTCACATGTGTTACCTGTATATTCTTTAGTAATCTTCCTGGAACTGGCAAGCACAGAGCAGTTCATTCTCTCTTCATTGTAGATTGAGTTGTTCCATACCCAGAGTTAAAGTAAAGGAGTAATGGCCATTTTCCACTTAGAGATAAGGGGCTTACCTTTGCAAGCACCTGTCTATATGAAATTAGTTCTTGCTTTTGTGATGGCTATAAAGTAAAATGCATCTAAAATATATTGGTTCACAGATATGACCAAATGTATGTCAAAAATATACAGAGATGGGTTATGATAACTATAGGTGGGAAATGCAATCTTTCTACTGGGAAATAAGGCTATCCATTGCTCTTAGAATTTAGTAAGATAACAGAGTATACATCCAGAATCCAAAGACTTTTTGTATTCTCTCATCTTTCTAAAAGCCAGAATTACTAGATGTATCATTTGTGTAATGATCAAGATCATTCCAAAAGACAGCAGCTTGAGAATAACCGTTCCCTTCAGTGTGGAGCAGTAACTTGGGACCCAGAGACTGATGCCCTGTATCTCACCTTGATCATCTGATCTCCAACACTGACTGGGTGCCCTTAGCTTAAGTTGCTTTGTCTTTTTCTGCCCAATTTGCCAATCTATGAAACACAGATGACCACAGGATTTATTTCCAGAGTCTGAATTATATATAATAATGAGTAAGGAATTTAATTCAGCATCAGTGGTAAGCTCTAAGTAGAAGTTTCTATTACTGAGACATCATGATTCCACCTCAAACCAGGAGGCTTGGTTTTACAAGTCAGGTTAAACTACAATTCAAAGGTCTTAAGTAGTAGCAGGTATTGTTATTTTAAACAATGTATCAACCTCAAGAAAATATTTTCCTTCCAAATGGAACAGGATCACTTACAAATACGGTATTTTATACTGTATGTATGCAATATACATACAGTATTTTTAAAGAAAATAAATTTTACTCTTTGCTTCTGGAAATTTTATTGAAAACTGGGCTATATCAGAAACAATGGCTTTATTATAAGATATTTTATTCTAGGAAAGGAGGTTTTGAATATTCAGTAGGGCTCCAGGCTAGTGATTTTGTGGTTAGCTTTCTTGTCTTCCAAGAAGCCCTTGACAAAGGTCACAAACAATTTGTTCATTCCTCTTATTAAAATAAAGATGGAAAGCATTGATGATAACTCTGCCCAGCAGCTAACTTCATCATCTGTAGTGGTTTCAACATATGCTTGTGAGATAATGAAAAATATAGCATTAAATACAGTGGCAGATTGAATCTTGTTTCAGGGTAAATATAGTAAGTCATTTTTTTCCCTTCCTCATTTCCTCAGAACCTGTTTAGCACTAGACTGTTAATATCATCACTGATACATGACAAAACCATCGCATAATATACCGCGTTTCAGACCAACCCCTACATAAAAGTGAGCAACGGAAAACTATGAACATTAATCCAGCATTCAGAATAATGAACTGCTTCAAGCCAACCCTCTTCAAAAGCCTTCCACTTGTGTAGTTTTGTAGGAACAAATGGTTTTATAAATCTGACATGCTTTTCTGGTCTCATTTAATATTATGAAAACCTCATTTTTCTGTGCTATAGTCAATATTCAAAGTTTTAAAGATCTATTCGGTAAACAATAGGAAAACTCTCCTCTATAACCCTTTCTGGTACAATATTTTCTAAAAGGAAAGTTTTTATTCTATAAAAGTGAAGTTGGCCAATGATATGAAGAAACAAGGATTATTTACCCTTTAGTCGCCAAGAAGTAGGAAAATAGGGCTGGGGATATAGCTCAGTGGGTAGAGTGTTTGCCTTGCATGCAAAAAGCCCTAGGTTCAATCCCCAGCAACACACACACACACACACACACACACACACACACACACACACAAAGAAGTACGAAAATATACATAATGATTTTGAGCAACCAACATTCTATCATGCCAAAAAGTTGCTGATAAAACTAATTATTTAAAGACTATATATAATATATATATCCCAAAATAATTTTCAATTTCCAGTGATAAAAACATTTAAGCATTAATTTAAAATAAAAGTCAGACAAGTTAACAATAATTGAATATGTGTTTGTATTGAGGACTTAATCTCAACAAAATCTTGTACATATACAATTTCAAAAATACGTCTTATTGAACTATAATATGTTTAAGGATAAAAGTATTTACTTTATCAGAATAAAAAAACTATATTAGTGACTGATACTTTACTGATACAGCCCTTTGATGACTCTAGTCAAATCTGGATTTTCATTGCTCTCATACTACGGGTTAGTCTCTGTTCCCACTTGTGACCATCACTACTAGAGGTTGAACATACTGACTCATTAAGTTGCTTCCATAATATAGAAGGGCAGTCCAGTTTCCTCACTCTAAATTGTTCCACCTATGCTTTTGCTGTCATTTTCCCTTTTCAGAAGTGATGTTAGGAAAAAAACATCTTCCCTCTACTGGCTCTCGTTTACAGAAGCAATAAATGGCTCAGCTGCAGCCATTACTTCAGGATCTAATTAAAACAGGGAATTGCAGATGCTGTGAATTTTTTTTTTTTTTTGATGCCTAATGATACAAGCAACTGCATGGAGCACATATGTTCATTTTCTATTCTTTGACAAAGACCGTAGAGAACCTGAATGTGCAACAACCATGGGATGTGGTATGGTTTTCAGTTATTTGAAGACAATTTTTTTTAATAAGAGCAACAACATCAATTTATCTTGTGACTTCATTAATGTAGTCTAAAAACAAATGCCTGCTTTTCTTTAAAGCTTGACATTTATCACATGGATATATCTAACACAACCTACTTTGAATTATAACTATGAAGTCTTTCTTGAAGAAGATTTTTATGTTTTTTTCTTATTTTCATTATCTTTTCATTGTGTATATGTGTAAGATACAGTAAAGCAATAAAGCATAATAACAAATACAAACATGTCAATTCACCACTCCATTTAAGAACGATATTACAAATATCATTGGCATCTCTTGTTTTAAAAAACATTTTACTATATTCATTTCAAAAATAATGTCTGATTATCCCTGATTTCTTGAATCACAGGTTATTTGGAAATTTGTTTTACAGTTTCTTAAGATTTTCCAGTATCTTCTGTTATTGATTTCTGTTTTAATTCCATTATGTTCAGAAAATGTATACTGTACAATTTGAATCTTCTTAAGTTTATTGACATTTTGTGGCCCAGAAGATGGTCTATTTTGGTAACTATATTTTGTGCACTGTGGATTTCATTGTTTGGGGTAAAATTTTCTGTAAATTACAATTAGTAAAGTCAGCTGTTAATGTTATTCAAGTATTTTATATCCTTACCCGATTTTTTTTGTCCATATATTCTGTCAGTTGTTGAGAGGAAGGTATTGAAATCTCTTCAGTTTGAACTGAAGATTTATCTATTTCAGATCTGTCATTCTTAGCTTCATTTATTTTTGAAGGTGTATTATTAGGTATATAAAATCTTTGGAAATTTTCTGTCCTATTAGTTAATTTATCCTTTATGATTTATGAAATAAGCCTCTTTTTCCCTGATAATTGGTTTCAGTAACTGGTAGGTAATCTTGTCACATATTTTTCTTTTTCTTCAATGTTGTCTTGATTGTTCTTTCCTATACATTTTTAAGTTATCAAGCTCCCCAGAAGTTTCTATTAAGTTTTAATTAAAATTCCTTTAAAACTTTACATCAATTTGTAAATACAGGGATAAGGATCTGATAAAATATATCTACCCAAAATGTATATTGAACACCATATCCAATAGTAAAGCTTTACCCCTAAAAACAGAAAGCATGGAATGTAATGTGCTCTAATTCAGCCCCCAGCATTTCCCCTTTCTCTCCCCTCTTCTCTCCCACTGTTCCCTTCCTTCTACTCTACTGATTTTTTTGCTATTTACTTTTAGGTTTTTGTTGTTGTTGCTGCTGATGTTTCCATTGAACTCAGGGGCACTCCACCACTGAGCCACATCCTCAGCCCTATTTTGCATTTTATTTAGAGACAGGGTCTCACTGAGTTGCTTAGCACCTCACTTTTACTGAGGCTAGCTTTGAACTTGTGACACTCCTGCCTCAGCCTCCCAAGCCACTGAGATTACAGGTGTGTACCACTGTACCTGGCTAGGTTTGTTTTTTTTTTTTTTAAATATATAGTTAGTATATTGTGGATATACATCATGGTGAGAGCCACTGTGTTATATTCATATATAGACATAAGAAATGTAAATCAGATTAATGCTACTGCTCTTCCTTTATCCTCCCCCTTAGTCCCCTTCTTCTAGTCTATTTAGTCCTCAATCTAGATCTTTTTTTTATTTTGATGAAATCACTTCTGTCTTTTACTTTTCTCTATTTTTCCCCCTTTATTTTGGACTAGATTCTGTAAATTAGAGAAAACATTTGACCTCTGGCTTTCTGAATCTGGCCTATTTCACTTAGCATGATAGTCTCCAGTTCCATACATTTACCAGCAAGTCCCATAAGTTCATTCTTCTTTGTGGCTGAGCAATACTCCATTGTGTATTTATACTACATTTTCTTTATCCATTCATCTATTGAAGGACACCTTAGTTGGTTCCATAGCGTGGATGTTGTGAATTGTGCTGTTATACACATTGATGTGGCTGCATTCCTATAGTATGCTGATTTTAGATCTTTTGAATATATAACAAGGAGTGGAATATCTGGATCTATGGTGGTTCTATTCCTGTTTTTTTAACTACCAAATTGAATAAGCTTATAAAGGGGCCTGAGCCTAATAGAGGATTGCAGTCCTGACTAGCACTTTAATTTTAGTCTTGTAAGATCCTTAGCAAAAAAACTCAGTTGAACCATGCAGTGTCAAGACTCCTGAACCACAAAGTTGAGAGACAAAATAGTTTGCTGTTTTAAGCTTCTAAATTTGTTAGGAACAACAGAAAATTAAAGTAGTTCATAATATTAAAAAAGTCTATGGGGGCAAAATGAACTATTTTATGCAAGTCATATAATGGTATTAAACTTAAACCATGCTAAAATTAAATAAACCATAGCTATGTATACCAACATGAATATACCTTAAAAATCTGTTAAGGAAAAAAATTGCAAATGACAAAAGTATACCCATTGTGATTCTATTTGTATAATTATTAAACTAAGGGAAATGGAATAATTTATCATTTAAGAACATATGTAAATGAGGAATATTTACTATACAAGTCAGGATACGAATTACCTCTGGAGGAGGAAGATATTTGAAAGGGTTATAAAAGCAGCTTCAAAGGCATTAATGTCAGCCTAATTCTTAGCTTGGTGTTATATATATTGTTTTTTAAACTTAGCCTCTATGTTATATATTTTCCCTTACATGGAAGACATATTTAATCTGTAAGGAAAAAGTCTCCAAATTCTTGAAAGTTTATTTCTTGTCTTCTTACATTATACATTGAGTAATAAGTTCATCAAGTGGAAAAAATATGTGAGGCTCTCTAAGTGCATTTAAATAGAGCAGCAGCAGTAACATCCATGGTGGTAGTCATCTCTTCACCCTAATTAGTGATGGCAGTTGAGGCAGATTAGCAAAGTGAGCCAGGAGACAAGTGACCCAGGTGTCATCTTTCTTCTTCTGCGTTGTATGCTTTGCATGTTCAATCTGTATTGTGTTGGAGAAGTAAAGCCGAGAGAAAACCCAAGAAGCTAATGACAGCAAGAGAGAAAGACACAGGCAGAAAACTGCAACAGGGGACAATTTAAAACATGCTTTATAGTTCTTGAATTAATTAGGAAGTGAATCATAAACTAGGGTTTAACTGGCAACATGATTATAGGTGAATTATTTATCCACTTGAAACAGTCAGCCCAATATCAAGCTGTTTTGTTTAGACTTCTTGAGTGGTGTGTTGAGGTTCCTTTGAGTCAGGGGAATTACCTTAGAGAGAACCCGAAGAAACTCCATCACACCTGTATTCCTGAATCTTCTTGATGAAATATCGAAAGGCAAAACTTTCTACGTTTCTGAATATGGTGAATACAAATGACCTTGACCTATGATAGAAAACACTTTTGCAATAAGACTTGAGCTAGATACACTCAAGTTTCTTGCATTCTGATCTCTTACAACAAAGCAGTGCTAAATCAGTTTTCTCAAAGTTTAATTTTCATAATTAGCTAGCAAGGAAAACTGTGTATCCCCAAATTACTAGATACTTTCAGCACTATTTGAAAATTAATTCTAGCCTAGACTAGAGAAAGGGGTATGGAAAGGATGGAATTATATAATTGCTATTGCTATGGCTTAAAAAGAACAGCAAATTATTAATTATGAAGAACTGCCATATTGAATACCATTATTATATACAATAAATACATATTAATAAAAATAAAATAAATTTATAAAAAGGAATTATGAGCACTGAGGAAAAGAGAATTAATCAATTTTTCCTCCTTTATGTAAAAATTTTCACAATGATTTGCTGTAGGATCAGAGAAAATTATTTTCACTTATTGAATTCAACTCAATATTAAAACACTGCATCGTTACCTCCATATTGAATCCCATCAGCCCACCCAAACAAAAGCAAACTTTATCTGTGATAGACTAATACAAAATTGTACAACTGAGAAAATATCCAAGATATCATGTGGTTCAAATCAATAATAAAACTATATTTGATATGGTTCTTGAATAAAATTTTTTTGAAAGAAACACTAAAAAATAAAGTTGATTTTTCCCTTTTTATAATCATTGAAAAGGTTTATTAACTCCATGATTTGAGAAATAATTCACTTTTTAAGCAACACACATACACACACACACACACACACACACAATAAAATCTAATATCAAAGTGATAAGACCGTGCAGAATGGAGGTTATAAAGGAAAAACATTTATAAATATTGGCAATTAGTTGTACATCAGGAAACCAAATGCAATTTATGTAGGAGTTTGGCATTCTAGAGACTCTAAAATTCTGTGATGAATTTCTCAATTGTTTTTATTTCTTTGACTCTCTGCTCCTACTTTATAATATAGATGAGGGCATTTGGTCATATCCCATGTCCCAATGAAACCACAGAATAAAGTACATCAGTGAAGGTTTTGAAAAAAATTTTGGTGCATTATAATTATACATAATAGTGGGATTCATTGTGATTCATGCACATAACATAATTGGTCAATTTCATTCCCCCTTTCCCTCTTCTCTCCCTCACCCTGGTTCCTTTCCTCTGCTCTATTGGTCTCCTTTGTATTTTCATGAGATCCCTCTTTTCTCCCTTTTTTTCTCAGCTTCCACATGCAACATACTTACAGAGAGAAAATTTACAGCCTTTGACGTTCTGAGTCTGGCTTATTTCACTTAACATGATGTTTTCTAGTTCTATCCATTTTCTTGTAAATGACATAATGTGGTTCTTTATGACTAAGTAAAACTCCATAGGGATATATACCACAATTTCTTTATCAATTCATCTCTTGATGGACACCTAAACCGGTTCCATAATTTGGCTACTGTGAATTGACCTGTAAACATGGGTATGCATGTATCACTACAGTATGTTGACTTTAATTCTTTTGGATAAATACTGAGAAGTGGTATAACTGGCAAAGACCAGTTAGACCAGGAATGTTGCAACTTCTTAGAAGAAAAAGCTAGAAATTATATTTCCTTTGCCTTTTTATTAACCCACTATTAACTTTTCTAATATAATTATTTTGAAATCTATTCATAATTTCTGTTAATCTGCACATTATATATTGCTTTTTCTTTGCTCAGTAGTTTTGTTCTCATCAAGAAATTCTACTAGGCAAGGCACAGTGGTCCACACCTGTAATTCCAGTGACTCAGGAGGATGGCAAGTTGGAGGACAGCCTCAGCAAATTAGTGAGACCTAAGCACCTTCAGTAAATCCTGTCTCAAAATTTTAAAAAATAAAAAAGGGCTGGGGGATGTAACTCAGTGATAAAGTGCCTGTGAGTTTAATCCCTAGTACCAAAAAAAAAAAAAAAAAATTCTACCAGTGAGCACTTCAGAGCTCCCAGAACTTCAGAATGAATAGCAGCTCAACCCTGGACATCACTTCCTCTCAATTATCACATTGTATAGACTTCTGTCCTCTATTAGAGAAAAGAGAGAGTTGAGGAAAGTTAAGTGGTCTAAGATCATATTAAGTAAGTGATTAAAGCAAGAAGTTAAGTTTTTTCTCACAATGCCCAACATGTTTCTTAATGCCACATTACCTGTTTAACTATATCAGCTCAACCCTATACATCACTTCCTCTCAATTATCACTCTTCCCTCCCACACATATTTCCATGCAATAATGGGCTTTTCATACAAATTGCTGCAGACATGATACTATCAGTGACTTTTATATCCAATATCCTTCTAGTAGTTGACTTCCTAATGACATTAAAAATTGGTACACTTACATGGAAATAAGGTGGAGCCGATCGAACGGGTTTCTGGTATCTCTACAATCAGGAATTCTACAAATTCAAGGATATCTTCCCTTTTCATACCCACAGACAGTGAATCCAGGACTGTTTCTGAATATTTTGCTTTATTTCATCCTTTATCCATGACAAGAGTATTTAAGCTCCATATTCTGGACTTGGAAAATAATTATAAAATTTAAACTTATATTAAAAACATTATCAACTACCATAATTCTCACATCAGGGAGGCCAGCCATGAAACCACACTAAGTAATTAAAATTGAGGAAATTTAATATGTACATAATGAGTGCTGGAAGATCTGAGAAGCCAACAGGGGAGGGGGAAGCAACCAAAAGTTTAGCAATTGTAGGAGGCCACTACTAATTCTAGCACTAAAGATACAAAGGAAAAAAGTCTTACTACCAGATACTGGGAGCTACCTGGTGGGAATTAGAATTCAATAAAGTCTGTCAGGTGGAGAGCTAAAACCACAGAGAAAACCATCCACTACTGTAAGCTGCTGCTGAGAATGAGCCAATGAAGGAGAATTACTCTGGCTTTCTCTTATCTTTCCTCTCTCCTATTACCCCCAGCCCCACTCCACGTCCCCTAGGTCAAATATCACTGGAAGCCACATGACAAGGAAAAGTGAGAAACAGAGTTTGCAGGTGAACAGTCACAAATGAACATTAGTACAATAGACCATGACCAACTTACTTCTCAAGGCGAAAAAGAAATTTAGAGCTCTAAACTGATTACTAAATTATCTTCAATTTACTTTTCTTTTAGATAATGAAAATGATCTGCAAATTTCTGAGTAGCCTAGACAGTGTAGCATTTGGTAGATAATGTAGTTGGTTAGTGAATATAATGCTAAATACAAAAAGTGGAACATCATAAATACCATCATATTTTTTCATTACACACTTTAAGCAATGAAAATATATACCACCACACAAAAATATGTACTATAATCATACAATTTATTTATATTTCATAAAGAAAGGATTTGTTTAGCCTGTCTTAATATACTTATACCTCCAATTACATATTTATTCTATAAGCATCCATTCAAGACATACTATGCAGCATGCAATTTGCTAGTCCCTAAGAAACAACAGTTTTCATAAGCGCACGTCATGTTCTCAAGAAATAGAGAGGAAAATATTTAAGAATAAAGCATGACATACACATACAGATATAAGTGAAAGTGGCACACAAATAAGGATGTTTTCTGGGAACACAGGGTCAGAGACAGCTTCACATAAAGGGTGACATTTGTCTAAAATCTGAAAAGATGAGAAAGAGCCAAAGAAAATACTATGTCTGCTTGAACCCTGTCCAGGCAATTCTCCCATACACAATGATGATCATTACAATGACTGCTTGCCTATCACGTCTGGAAATTAAGTCTGATTATATTTCTGAATCAATCAAAATACTGAATCATTGGGAAACTTCAAGAAAAGCTTTAACAAAATCCTTCACATTTGCATTTATTAGGCAACACAGGCCTAGCAGAGGCAGAATTTTAAATATCTTCAAGTAGTACATAGTGCAGTACTACCACCGCTTCCTGTCATTATCAGACCCATCCTCTTGTTAACCTGCATCTCACACACTACTAAATATGTTCCAGAAAAGGTTCTTTAATCCATTTTATTTCATGTCATTTTATTTTATTTTATAATACAACCCAAGAACTATACAGACTTCCAGTCACATTGACCCAAATTTATTGAGGCTCTGATGAAAGTTTTTCTTTGCTCTCCCAAATTTGGAAAAGGGATTTAGATAACGTTTTGTCTACTAGAAACTGTCTTTATTGAAGATGTTGACGACCTGCCATTAGCTACTCCCTTCCAGGAAATCTTACTTCTTAAATACATCTTCTTATTACAAACACTCTGAAAAACATATGCTTATGCCTTTCTCAGTTCCCACTTTAGAACATGACATACCATTATTGACACGATTGAGTTTCTCTTCTAGGATAAAAACTGTCTAAAGGTCAAAAGGTCTACTCATATTTAACAAGTATCCACCTTCTTGGATATAGCCAACTATTGCTGCACAACACTTGGGATATGCTTCTAATCCAAAGCTTCCATTGTTTCTCCTTTATATTAGCATCCTAGAGTCATGACTTTTGTCACAAGAAGCCAAAGAGGCTTTTTTCTCCTTTAGAGAAAACTTGTTGAGGACCTGATCAGAATGAAGTCTTTTTTGATAATCATCTGTCCCACATTACCTTTTGCTGTGAGGAAAAGGGAATTGTATTAGGTGTGAACACAAATTCATGAAGACAAAGATGACCCAGTGCCCAATTTAAGTCAGTTTTCGTTTGACTTGTCCCTTTGCCTGCAGTTGCTCTTATAATTGAGGCTTAGTCTGCTTTAGTCTAAAGCGCCCCTCTGCCTATAGCTAGCTTAGTCCACACACAGTCACAGAAGTCCTGAAGACATGATCACATTTTAATGTCAGCCTAATAAAATATGCATTTTTATTGTTCTCTGTTTGCCATTGGTTCATATTAAATGCAAAGGCAGTTTTCTGTCTTATAGCTACTACCCACTGTTGGAATACAGTGTTAACTTCAAGATAATTTTTTTTCAAAATTATTTTCTAATATTTATTTAGGCATGGCCTGTTTATAGCACTATCAGAAAAAAAAGTGGTTTTGGAATATGTGATAACATTACTGGGTTTAAGAACTTTGATGCTGTTTTCAACACAGCATTGGAAAAATGAAAGAAAAGAAGTAAAAGGATGATAGTTGTTCTAAATACATCTAATAAAAGATTCATATTGAGAATGCATTTTTGGGAAAAACCCTTAAATATCAGTGTGAAAAAGACACACAATACAATAGAAAAACATTAGCAAGACTTGAGCAACCACACTCCAAAAGAGAATATAGAATAGTTAATAAGTATCAAAAGGTGCTCAACCTCACCAGCCATCAGGCAAATGCAAAATACAACCAGAGTGTAGTATCTCTACCCACATACAAGAATGGATAAAATGAAAAAGATGGGAAATACCAAATGTTGATAAGAATGTGTACGAGTTTGAAAAGTTGCTTGGCAATATTTACAAAACTTGCACATCATTACATCCCCTGATGCAGTTATCCTAATTGTAGATAAACATGCAAGTGTCAATAAAGACATATTCAAGAATATTTGGTCATGATATTCATACTATTCCCAAACTGGAAATAGCACAAATAACCATCAACAGAACAGACGAATAAATTGTGATATTCCAGCAATGTAATATAAAACAGGAAAGAGTATAAAGAACCCTCAAGTGTACACAAACAAGGTAGCTGAAACTCACATGAGTCGGGGGGGGGAAAACCAAAAACCAAAAAGAGAACATGCACAGAAAGAATGCATGATGATTCCATTTATATAAAGTCTCTTAGAAGTCTAGCGATAGTTACTTTTGGGATGTGGGTGTGGCAGATATTGGAAAGGGGCATAATGTGGGACTCCTGGAGTGGTGCAGGCAATGATCTAAATTCTGGTTATATGGGTTTGTTCAGTTGGTGAAAATGTATCCATATGTACTCAAAAGTTAAAACTGAAGCAAAGATAATGACATCAGTAAGTCACTTTATCCAAACCCCAGGGATCCTCAAGAACGCCCCCTCCCCGCCCACTCAGCTCGAGCACAAGAACAAGGAGGTGGAACCTCATTGGCTGACGCGGGGCACTTCCGGAGCCACCTGGCACCGCCCTTTCCGCCTCTGGCCTTCCCGCCTTCCCGCCTCCACGCCCTAGCCTCTAGATTTCGGCTGCCTGGACTCACAGCCAAGGCGAACCATATCCCTTGCGCTGGCGATATCCTCTTTCTGTTCACCGCAGTCCAACCGGCTCCCTGCTCGCTTCCTGCCCGCCGCCACCATGAACATCCGCAATGCTCGGCCAGACGACCTGATGAACATGCAACACTGCAACCTCCTCTGCCTTCCCGAGAACTACCAGATGAAATACTATTTCTACCATGGCCTTTCCTGGCCTCAGCTCTCCTATATCGCTGAGGACGAGGACGGGAAGATTGTGGGCTATGTCCTGGCCAAAATGGAAGAGGACCCTGATGATGTCCCCCATGGGCATATCACCTCACTGGCTGTGAAGCGCTCACACCGGCGCCTCGGCCTGGCCCAGAAGCTGATGGACCAGGCCTCGCGGGCCATGATAGAGAACTTTAGTGCCAAGTACGTGTCCCTGCACGTCAGGAAGAGTAACAGGGCGGCCTTGCACCTCTATTCTAACACACTCAACTTTCAGGTCAGTGAGGTGGAACCCAAATACTATGCAGATGGGGAAGATGCCTATGCTATGAAGCGGGATCTCTCGCAAATGGCAGATGAGCTAAGAAGGCAGCTGGAGCTGAAGGAGAAGGGCGAGTATGTCGTGCTGGGATCCAGGGAGAACCAGGAGACCCAGGGCAGCACACTTCCTGGTTCCAAAACGACCTGTCAGCAGGAGAACCCGGCTGCCCCTGATAGTGGCAGTGACAGCAAGGAACCTAGTGAATCTACTGGGAGCACCGATGTCCAGGACAGCTCAGAAGATTTGGATTCCATCTCCTAGAGCCTGCTTGAGGTATTTTCTCTTTGCTGACCCATCCCTCCCTATCCTAAAATCCTTGCGCCATACTTTGATCTGCCCAATCACATCCTATCCTAGACCATGCTAGTCATACTAGGTTTTATAGTGCAAACAACCCATTACTTTAGGGAAGAGTGTAGTGTAGTGCTGGGGATGTGGCTCAGTAGTTAAGCACCCCTGGATTCAATCCCTGGTACCAAAAAAAAAAAAAAAGGATGTAGTATAGGTTGGAAGGAGTCTCATTGCTCACTGTTGGACATTAATGGGACACTAACATGCACAGAAAGTAGATCAAATTCAGTAAAAGAAACATACATTTTTCCTGCTTTTTTGGTGTAAGTTCTAATTCAGGGTAACCATGTAGTTGATGAAAGAAATTTCTTTTTTACAGAATTCCAGTAAATAAATGGGAATAATAGAATTATAAAATCATCATTTTGCTTGATGAAATAATGGATCTAGCCAATGGTCATCAATAGCTAATACATTAGGTGAAACGAAGTATTTTGTAATGATGGATCAGACTGACAACAAACACTTGAAATCAGTCATCAATCTTAACATCACTAAAAGTAGACACAGATATTATGTGCCTCCTAATTCAACAGAAAGTACACAGCATCAACTACGAAATATTCTTGCCAAAAGAAAATTGTATGTCTATGTAAAATATAACTACCATTTTTACAGAAAATAGCAGGACGTGGAACTATGTACCAGAATGCAATTAACCCAATCTAGAATGAGGAAATTTCTACAGAACAAACGACCTGGTTTTTTCAACAAATAATTGCATTTTTTACAAAGGAGGAAAGGAGTTTCTATTAAAACAAATTTTAAAGATAATATCAACCAAACTTAAATATTAGGAATATTGGATCCTAATTCATGCACACCAAGTATATAAAACATTTTTAAGATAACCAGGCAAAATTTGGACATGAACTGTATTCTGTTAAGGAATTTAAAGATTTTTTAATAATTTTGTTAAGTTTGCTAAAGAGCATTGTGAAATTATAAAAAGTCTTTATCTTTCAGGTCTGGCACAGTGGGGCACTTTGTAATCCTAGTGACTCAGGAGGCTGAGGCAGGAGGATGGCAAGTCAGAGGCCAACCCCGACAACTTAATGAGACCCTGTCTCAAAAATAAAAAGGACTGAAGGTGTAGCTCAGTAGTAGAGTGCCACCGGGTTCAATCCCCAGTACCTCCCCCCCAAAAATGTACTTATATACATACTGAAATAATTATAGTTGAAATATTGTTGCCTAGAATTTGTTTTAAAATTATACAGCAAAAAGCAAAAAAAAAAAATTTTTTTTTTGGAGGAGGAGAAGGAGGTGAAATGAAAAGGAATGGTTGCCTGGGGGCATGGCTCAATGGTACAACACCCTGGTTCAATACCCAGCACTGCAAAACCCTAAGAATAAAAAATAAGAATGGCAATATATGATAATTGTTAAGGTGAGAAGTGGGTACTCAGGGGGTTCCTTATTCTATTCTTTATTTTATTTTATTTTTTTGGTACTGGAGATTGAACTCGGGGGCACTCGACCACTGAGCCACATCCTCAGCCCTATTTTGTGTTTTATGTAGAGACAGGGTCTCACTGAGTTGCTTAGCGCCTCGCTGTTGCTGAGGCTGGCTTTGAACTTGCAATTCTCCTGTCTCAGCCTCCCTAAGTGCTGGGATTACAGGCTTGCGCCACCGCACCCGGCTTCTATTCTTTCATTTTTTGAATGCGAAAAAAATTAACATGAAAAACAAAGAAAAATAATTATTGTGCTACCTAAAATATATTAAAAAGCCACTGAAAAGTAAAGACCGATATTTTACAAATAATATCAATTGCAGTGGTATAATACCAGAGTATTTCTTCCATCCAAGAACTTTGTATCTTCTTAACAATTTCAGGAGTTGGTGAGCTTTTAGCAATTTTGAACCTTTAACTTCTTATTGTAGTCACCTTTCCCTTAGATGTGTAAAAGGTAAGGACTTCTGGCAAAATCCAGTGTGGGTATACTGCATATACTTTAAATGAATGCTATTTACCAATTCAGTCATTCATGAAAATTCTTATTTGCCACACATTAGATTTGGAGCTGGGTATACAGCAGTGATCAGCACAGACTGATGTTTATATTATATAGCATTTAAGAATAAGGAGATTATATTTTTATGAATTTGTATGCTGAGATCCAGAATATCCAGCACACTTACCCCATTTTATTTTCATTTATTTATAGTTCCATAGGTTAAAATTTTTTAGATTAATTCCTTGGGGGCTAGAAAGAGGCTATCCTCAAAGGAGTCTTTCCATCTGCCTTTTAATAACCTGAAGGTTTCACAGTATCATTTGTTTGATCTAAGTTTAAAATAAAGGCAGCAAAATAGTCTAAGAGGGAAGATAAAATTATATAAAACTTAATACCTTAGAAGAAGTATTGTCAAATTTATAACTGTCTTTAAAATCCTGGAGAGCTCTATCAAGACTATTTTATTTAAATCAAACTCTTAAAAAATCGTCAACTTTCCAATTTCTGTATAGAAGGACTTATGTAATATTGATCTCATTTTTTTGGCTCTTTGTTTCTCTTCAATGTTAAACTCTAGCTAATAACAGAGCTAATAAGAGATTGCTTTAAAACGTGTGTGTGTGTGTATCCCCCCCCCTCTATATATATATAAAGTTTGAAGAACTAAAAAGCACTTAGCATCTGCTATGAGAAACAAAAATAGCTGCCACTCCAGTATGGGAAGAGAAAAATATTAAATAAGAAAATTATTTTGTGGCAATTATAAACCTCAGTGTACAAATTCAAAATTCAAAAATATTACACTGCTGCTTTATATTACTGTAATTGACTTTATTTCTAAGTTGAAGGAGATGTTTCCCACATTGATCCTCATTTTGTTCTCAGGCCAGTGTCTGCTGAGATATTTTTAATCATCCTATCCAATCTTTGGTCCTCACTCTTCATTTCTGCACCTTTTCCACCCATAGTCCTCTTTAGATCTTGGGTACTCTATGCCATGTTTGGGCTGTTTGGGTAACAAGGGTTTATTATTTTGTATAATAACTACTAACTAATCTAAAAAATAACCTCCAAATCTCAATAACTAAACATTAAAATCTTATTGTTCACATCATAGCACAATGTGGTGGGGTTATATAGAGCAGAGGAAAATAGGAACTGTACTCCACCCAGTCATTTGGGAATCCATCTGCAGTGGGTTTTTGTGAATTTTGTTCTGTAACCCCCTTTTGGAAATCTGCTGAAGCTCGAGAACCTCATCTCAGAAAAATGTTTTGTAAAGGCATAAAAATCATATGGGATTATAAAAGAAAACAACTTTATTAAAAGAGTTATCCCTATTTTTTTAAAATATATATATTTTTTAGTTGTAGATGGACACAATGTCTTTATTTATTGCTTTGTATGTGGTACTGAGGATTGAAACCAGGGCCTCACGCATGCAAGGCAAGCGCTCTACAGCTGAGCTACAATCTCAGCCCTAAGTTATCCCTATTTTTAAAATGCCTTTTACTACAATATATTTGCTTATTTATTAGAATATGAAACTTAAAAATCTATTAGTGGGTCTATTGATTACAATTGTTTCAAAGAAAATTTGAGTATAAATATTTGAGATACCTCTAATAGCAGTAATATAATTTGAACATGATTTTTATTGGTGACAAAGTATTACTAATACTCCTGTTCATTGGTGCTTATATTCATGGCGGAAAGAAATGCTAAATATCAGTTCTTGAATCAGTGACTGCCGTTTTCTAGAATCATGTGTCTTTCACTGTATCGTAGACACTCAGGTAGCAGATAAGGGAAGAAAGTACACATAGAGCTTCATATAGGTTTTAAAAGTGAGTCTCATTTTCCCAGCTCATTGCAGAGGAGACTGGGAAACGTAATTAAACTTTGTGCCCAGGAGGGAAAGGAAGGAGTCTGATAACAGCACAGTGAAAATTCTGCAACAATGGGAAACATCCTAGTGGTGCTCTGGAATATGAGAATTTCATCTAGTATCATGGAATCCTTATTGTTTCCCCTCTATTAACATGACATATTTTGCATAAACACATGACATGTATTCCTTCTGCTCTTGCGCAAACCTGGTGTAGCAAACTCTGAAAATCTACCACTTTGCTGCTGTCATGCCTCTCATTAAAGCCTACAGAAATGACCTGTCTACTCTT
Source organism: Xerus rutilus (assembly GCA_028644305.1). Lineage (NCBI taxonomy): Eukaryota > Metazoa > Chordata > Mammalia > Rodentia > Sciuridae > Xerus > Xerus rutilus. Next base: position 65,011,430 of record CM053408.1, read on the forward strand.
AAAGCCTCAAAACTGTCTGAAGCTTCACTCCTAACCCATTCACCAGGGAGTCAACAGAACATAGGCCTAGCCTCCTATGAAAGAAAAAAAGAAAAGGAAAAGAATGTTTCATACTTGCCACTATTTTGGTATTACTATTATGAAGCTAGAGTTTAGATATGTATAGAAAAATGTCCAGAAAAGTGTAAGTTTCATTTTCTCTTATTTCCACTTTTGGGACGAGCAACAGAGACACTTAAAAGAAGTGACGGTGAGTAGGATAGTTGGTGAAGGAGAATAGGGTGTCTTCATCTAAAAAGCAGTAATAAAAATTACCACTAACACTGTAGAACTCACTATGCCATAGTTACTATTCTAGGGACTGTCCCTTGAAGAGTCTCATTTAGTTCTCATGATATTGCTGTGAAGTAGGTATTGTTACTCCAATTTACAGTGGAGGAAATCATGTCATAAAGGGCTGCTCATCATGTAGGTAGTAAGCAGAGAACAGAGATTCACACTTAAGTAGTCAGACTCCACAACTGTGAGGATTAAAAAAGATGATTTCTATAAATTGCTAAGTACAACTCCTTAATTAATAAATATTCTGTAGATTTGGACCCCTAAAATGATCTCTAGTACTAGTAACTATTCAGGTTCTCTTCTTCTCCATAGTAATCAAATGATAAAATGTTGTATATGAACAGCAACAGTTTGCAGTCTTGGAAGGGGGATGCATCTTAACGATTAAAATAGCTTTCACTGACAAGCTGAATGTCAAAGCATTCAGCTGAATCAACGCTCATCAGCAGTGAAGTTTCTAGGGAGCCATAGCAATGAAGACAGGTCAGTTCAAAACATGCTGGTTGAGGCAGGAATGCCATCAAACTGCTGCACATCTCCTGACAAAAAATATGTGTCTGATTAATAACAACAACAAAATAATGCAAAATCTTAGCATTTTCAGTTGAGCAGGCAATATCGAGTTAACTAAGGTTAACTTCAGTGACTCTCCCTTTCTGGTTTATTCTTCCTGTCGCTAAGCTGTCATTGTAACAAAAAGTTGTTAAATGTTCACATGAGCATTCACTGAAATAGACTGTTCTTAATTTTACCAGACAACTAATTATAACTGGAATGATATAATGAAATATGGAAGAAAGTTAGAGACTGACAGGTCTGGTAAATTCCTAGTATAACCTTACCCCAGATATGCCAGAAACCATAGATTTCAAATGCAACTGCACTCTATGAAGATAAAGAGGGGGTTGTGAAAAGATAAAATATTGTTTTGAAATACTAATCAGAAAGATTTCGTTTGTTGAATTATTTATAATCTCTAACAATGTCACCTTTCAATCAGTGTACGGTATACATTTAGGATGAATGAAATACTAACTTTGTCAGAGATAACTGATAAAAGCAAAGGTTCTCCCTAAACCTTTTTCTGGGTACTCTCTCTAAGCTCTAGTATGAAAAATACAATATACTTTATGGTGGAAGAGTTAAGGAAAATAGAACTTAAAAATTCTGTAAACGGATAATGGTTCAAAAGGCCAGAGCAAAAGCCTTTCTGAAAACATTCTACAGTGCTATTTTTATAGATTAATATCTTCAGAACATCACAGAAGATTTTTAAAGTAAAGCCATAAAATTCTGTTATGTGTTCATAAGGTCATATTAACAATTAGTGTGTATTCCTCAGGCTTCCATAACCAACCATTAAGAAAAACTGGTAATGTAAAAAATTGATCTTAATAAGCTAAGAAATTAAAGGTTGTTAACATTCATATTTTGAAGGGAGTCTTTATGAAAATGTCTATACCATTAAACTAAGCTAAAACATTTATTACAATTTTTTAGCTTTTCATTTCTTAAAAATAGCAAGCAGTATTTACTGAAATAATTAAAACAATCATGTAATGTTTAGTTTTTATATAATTTCTTTTGCATGCCTATACTAACAGTGTTCATAATAAATTGAGAAAGGTAATGATGATGATCTTTTCAACCTATTCCTTCATACCTTATTCCTCTTCTACTGGATTTTGTATCATATTGCCTTCTGCAATTTGATTCATTATTGTTATTCTGGAAACAGATTTTCAGTAATGATGATTTTGTACAAAAATACTTTTTACTTCTCTAGATAGTAACCTCTATCTATTACTTCTGTGTGCAAGTGATAGATGGAAAAGATAATTCATCTTTACAGTTGTAGCATCCTACTGTGTTTTGTTTGCAATTAAAATACCAATTATCCACTAGCCTTTCTTTATTTAAATATTCTTTTCATGCATCACACAAATCTTTTTACCTTAAAGATAGAGTCCATGTCTTATTTGTTTTCTTAATGCCTGGCAGCTTATTCATTCATGGTAAGTACTCAGTGAGCAGCCATTGATTGATTGGATAAAAGCATGGATCTTCTAAATTTTAAAAAGAAAAAGCAAATAATATATATAAAATACTACTTTCTATTACTTAATGTAAATAGGACACTTTAAATTATGAATACAGATATATATGTTTGGTGTTCCTCTTCTGGTCCCAGAGAAAGAGAATAAGACTTAAAGAACTGGACACATTGCATCTAACTTATCAAGAGCCAAGAAAGTCTTTCATTTCTTTAAAATTTAAGTTCCTTTTGAGTGAAGTCAGATGGTATAGGATTTCAAGATGGGAACCTTTAGGTTTGTGAAAGGTTCTTCAGTGCAAATTTTAATATTTCACTGTTCTACACACACACACACACACACACACACACACACACACACCTTTCTTTTAAAGGCAGAAATAGCTTCCGGTGTCAGGAAATGTTTGTATGTTCTCATGGTAGGGAAGGGAGAGAACCTAGGATCTGTCTGGATTTTTGTACTATAATGTAAATTCTCCCTCAGTTGCATGGAGATAAATATAGTCCAAACGTGGTTATGTGTTGCCTTACCGATCTACTTCTGAAGCCTATCATTGGTAAACTAATGTCCTTCCATATCTTCTCAGAGCAGCCAGAGCCTTTTGTCCTACCTTGCTCACTTACTCTCTTACTTCTCAACAGCGTTGCAGCTCCACGTGTGTCTCAGCCACATCTACTCTCCGAATGCTGGCTTAACCTGTCTGCTCTACAGCATCTGCTCTGAGATCATCTCACAGTGACCTGAAAGACTTCTCATTTTCAACTCTCAACAACAACTTTCCACATATCTTACTGGGATCATAAAGGAATACCTGGATGCGAGAGTCACTGTGCAAGACCCAGGGAATCTTGATGCCTGCCATTATAGAACCTTCCTTGGCCTACCCATTCCATGCTGCCATTTTATTCTGCTTGTAGTAGTCCTATGTTGGGTGTGGTTATCCTGCAAGGTTGTTTCCTGGAATGCTAAACAGGAAGGACAGCAAATTCTTGAAACTCCCTAGATTTCATTTTCTGCCATTATTTGGTTTTTATCCTTGAGAAGGTAGACAGGACCACTGAGTCAGACTGCATGCCCCTTTCCTCCTCTTTTCTGGTAGAAATATCTATGTTTATATGTCCTCATGGTAGGGAAGGGAGAGAACCTGCTTCTTGTCTCTTCTCTGGAAACTTTCCCTTTGTCCTATTCTCTTCCTTCTTAAGGAAGCATTTCCCCTCTTCCTAGTAGGAGAAGGTGGTTAGTGTTTCTAGCATACAAGCAGAAGTTGGAATCCCTAAACTGCTTGATTGTGTCAATTTGTGGATTGTTTTTTGTAATGATGAAACTTAGCATTTCTTGAGGATCTGTAATGTTCACATACAATGCTATGGCATTTATTACATACAATGCTATGGCATTTATTAATAATACATTTAATCTTATCAACAACTCTGTGAGGTAGGCAATTATCATCTTTGTTTTACAGATGAGGAAACTGAAGCTCAAAAAAGCAAAAGCAGCATCCAGAATCTGAACACAAGTCTGTGTAAATTCAAAGCCAGAGTTTCTTCTGTTTCCCTATTGCCACTCTTTGCCTTTTATTTACAAAAATATTAAAACTTCAACAGAAAGAAGAATCTGCTCTTTAAATATGTTAAATGTTGACTTAATGTATGACAACTATATGTCAATTGTAAATATTTAGATAACCTTCAGTTATAATCCCCTTTTAGTATTTTTATCTAGTAAAAATAAGACAAAGTACTTTGATCTCTCCCATGAATGTCACTAGATAAATCCAGAGTTATCATTACTTAATGTTGTTTTTATGTTCACTAAATGTGAATTACAAAAGTATATAGCATTTTTCATGTTCAAATTTTTATGAAAACTAGTGTATATGGATTTAAGTCTAAGCCCTGACATTAACCATCTGATGACAAGAGATAAGTCTGTTCTCTGTAATCATAATCAGCCCTGCTAAATACTTCTTACAAATCTACCCCAGTGTACTGAGAATGTCTGCCTAATGGTAAATGATTGCCTGAGGCAGATATAAAAGTCTTTTTTTGTACATAAGTAGAATTTGCCATTTTGTGTGCCAGTACAAACCTCACCTCTATCTTTCGCCTTTCTTTTTCAATTTTCTCCTTAACCTTTGAAACTATTTTATTCTTTCCCAACAAGCATGTGTTTATTTCTTTATTTTTAAATATTACAGCTTTCTAACATCTGTCTCTAGGGCAGTATAATCTTACTGATGAAATATTCCATGTTTTCCTTGAGCCCTTGTCAATATGTCTTCGTGTTAACAGCTCAGCAGATGGAGAAACAGAAGGAGTAGCCTCAGCTTACCTGAGTGATTTCTCTCCAGCACCAAGCACATTGACTGTCTCTAGTAACTTGATAAGAGTTGGAACAAATGAAAAATAAGAAATGATATCTGACTTTTGCAGTGGTATTTACTAAAACTATTGGTTGCTTTTCTTTGTTACTAGGAGACAACAGAATTACAGCAACCTACCTAGTTTGGGCTATGCCTATTTAGATAATGAAAGTAAAATAAACAATAATACTAATATTGCTTTGGGCATAAATTAGCATGTTCCCAGGTGGTTCCAGGGTAATGATGGTGATTTAGCAGCAACAGTGGCTTTTTGCAACACGGCAATTGTGGGAGCCTCTGGCACTGCTTTTTGTAATAGCATTGTTCTTTTTACACAGGACAAATTATGTTTTTTGGTTTTTTGGTTTTCTTCCTGAATAGACTACCTGCTTTTTACTTAAGCATAATCCTAGAGAGACCAAAGCAAGGCTTTGAAGCAAGGATATAAGATAGTAAATAGTGTGAATACCCTTGTGCCAGCTATACAGAATGACCTACACCCCTTTCTTTCATATGCGTCTTTAAAAAAACTATTGAGTGGGCTCAAGTTTGTCAGCAAATTGTTCAAAGATGTTAATGTCACCAGGATGCAAAGTTTTCTTTGGTTAAAAGTAAGAAACTTGTGATTGAAGCCTGTGAGTTACCTAGTTAAAATCTGTGGTTTTCACTTTGGAGATAAGAACAAGAGAGAAGAGATGACTCTCTGAAATAAAAATAATGGAGTATGTGGATGAGTGGAAATAGTGCTGGAAATTAGAGCAAAGCAGTGAAGCTTTTGAAAAGGATCAAGAAATAGCTTAAACAAAGTTTTCTCAAATTTTTACATGTAAGTAAGTCATCTTGGGGTTATGTTAAAAATGCATATTTTGTTTCAGTAGTCTGAGGTGAGGCCTGAGTATCTGCATTTCTAACTAGTTCTGCACAATGCTGATATCGCTAGTCCAGAAAGCATATTTTGAAAAGTAAGGTCCTTAAAACTCATCTCTAATCCTGGCACTGCAGTTCAAAACACCTGTGACTCACCTTTAGATTGATTTGGATTAGACCCTAAAGAATTTAAAGTCCCATTTTTAAATATATACTCACATAAATCCTGTTTGTCTTTGAGATTGTGTCACAAGGTTGTTGGCCTAATAAATAAAAATTTCAAACATATCAAAATGTATACAATAAAAATTGTTTACATACAGTGTATGAAATGTATTGATAGCATTATATCTTATATGGATACTTTTGATAATTTTTCCTCATCTTTGGCATCTAAACAAATAGAATATGAGATTTTTAAAATTTTCATTTCTAACTCTATTGTGTTCACTGCTAAATAAATTACCCCAGACAATAAAATTCTTTTTCATTCTAACAACATTTGACAGGGGATTTGAAAAGTATAGAGCTCTCTCTCACTATACCTCCTTCTCCCGCTGGCCCACCCTCACTCTCTGAGCCTAGACCTGTGCATGGTTGGAGGTAGTATGGGAAATACTTCCAAAAATTATTTCCCATTCAAGGAGAAGAATTTCTATCCCTGTGTTTCTCAAATATAGTTCATATACCTATTACATCAGAATCACCTAGA
>CM053408.1:65017869-65095265 GCA_028644305.1 Xerus rutilus
GCAAGCCTGTAATCCCAGCACTTAGGGAGGCTGAGACAGGAGGATCGCGAGTTCAAAGCCAGCCTCAGCAATGGCGAGGTGCTAAGCAACTCAGTGAGACCCTGTCTCTACATAAAACACAAAATAGGGCTGGGGATGTGGCTCAGTGGTCGAGTGCCCCTGAGTTCAATCCCCAGTACCAAAAAAAAAAAAAAAAAATTCAGAATCACCTAGATGCTCTGTTAAAAATGCAGTTTCTTTGACTCTGGTTCAAATTTACAAAATCAGAGCCATGTGTTTAATAAACAGTGTCATCTGTAAACCACTGATAAACACAAGGCATTGAAATTTTCATAAAGAATTTAAAGGAGCTTTTTCCATTGTTAATTGTAAGGTAAAAAACAGCCCTTTTGTAATTAAAAGCCCAAGGCAGTTCCTGCCCCAGGGGGTTCCGCTCCGGAATCTTCCACCTGGGAAACAAAGCCTAACTGCTCAGGTTAGCACATCAAAAGAAGACTGCCACTGCTTATCTGCCCCCAATTTTAAAGTGACCAATCCGTAGCTCGCCATGCGGTTTTGTAGTGGGCTCTATAGAATCCCTCCCGCGCATCCCCTCTCTCTTCTTTTTTCCTCTTTCCTGCGCCCAGGCGCCCACTCCCCTGAATAAAGGATTTTCCTGGCTGTACAGAGGTGTTCGTGTCTGACTGGCCGCTACCCTAACATTAATAAGTTACAGATTTAAGTTAATTCATTTTAATAGATGCAATATGGGACTCAGAACCTACACAACAATTTTTATTATAAAATATGGGAGTAGTTGAAGTGGTATATGGGAATTGTTTTCTTATCTTTTGTAAACAAAACATCTCATTTAAAAATCTGAACAATTTCACATAGGTGTGAACATTTGATAAATTTGTGTTATTGTGCATACATTTGATGTATATTATATCATGTGTATTCTCTTTAGGACACTCTTTTTCATCATTACTTCTCACCACCTCCAGCCCTTACTTTTCAAACAAACAAGAGCTACAACTTGTCCTTTGTGGTATGTGACAAACCTGAAGACTGGGATCACTCAGATACAAATCACGCTATGAAAATTTCCTAATTTTGTGTCCAGAAGGGGAAAAAATCAAATTTTGTAATGTTCTGTCAGAAACCAGACACCTGACAAGTGTGCCACATAAACTTTGGCTTGTGTCATCATCTGAGTGTCCTGAGATTGAACTTTCATTAACAATCCCTCGCCAAAAACCAAAGAAACAGACCAAGTGACTTATCAAGGTCCTTCTTCATACTTTTTTTCCCCTAGACATGAATGCTTTGAAGTCTTCATAGACATCATTTCCTTGAGGTGCCCTTGAAGGGTTATTGAAGTGACACATTTCTTAATATGGGAATTAACATTTTGGAAGTTCTGAAAAATTGTTTCATTATAAATCATACATACATTGCTTTCCTAGCCAAAATTAAGATAAATTTTTCCACCTTGGGAATGGGGTCATCACCTCACTTGCATATTATAAACATGCACACACATACATACAACACAGCCCTTAGCAAGTTGAACAATTTTTATAAGAGATGGTGTAATACAGTGGGAAATCATACACCTCATTGTCCAGTGGCTTAAGTTTTAGCCCTACTTTGTCTTATTACCATCTGGATATCCTGGCACATCAATTTTCTCCTTTACAAATGAAGCCAGACAGGCAGTCAGTATAGATAGATAAATAGAATCAGATCAGATCAAGGAGGTGTATTTGAGTACAGGAAGTTGGGGAGGGATTGAAGTTGGAAGGCCTTCAGAGCCCTACCCTTATCAAGATAACCTGCCCCTGCTCCAACCTGTTGCTAAGGTAACCTGTCTCAGGGATTGTCCCCTTCCTGCCCGGATCACTTTAACTTGGCCCTTCCCTGTGCCCATTTGTTTCTCACCTTTTGGCCATCCCACCTGAGCATCTCCTGGGCCTAGTCACATAAGCAGGAAATAGAGAGATAAGGGGAGGAAAGCAGGAGAACAAAGAAAGCCTAGGACATATAAAAAAGACAGAGCACCTGTACTTCTGGGGATACCAGGATACCAGCTATGGGCCCCTTCTCCCACCCGGGAGAGGTCTGTGTTACCCTATTTTAAATAAACCCCACTGTCTATGCTTGCCTGGGTGTGCTTCTCTAATGTTCAAACTTCAACATGTGAAGAAGCAGAACTTGTCACCTGTAACTGGAGGTATCACAGAATAAATAACATGCCCTCTGGGGTACTGTGTAATGAGACAGTATAAGAAAACTGCACTGTCATTTGTTAAAAGACATGTAAGTAGTATTGCTAATACTTTTACTTTCAGAGATTTTTATCCCCACGTTTAAACTGGCACAAAATAATAGTAATCATTTTCTCTTTCCTCTCTAGCTGTCCAGAAACAAAAAATCAGTGTTTTAGGAAATTTTTCATCAAAACAATAACTAAGCAGTGATGACAAATGTGTGTATTTATGTGGGCATTTTAAAGGACGAAATATAAAGACAGGAGTTAATTCTTGTAAATATAACAAATCCACTATCTGTTCATTTGAGAAGAAAAAGTGGCTTAATAAAAGTTGTCTCTTGTTCTCTATAACCATTCATATGTAATAAGTTATTCAATCAAATTATGCTCATTCTCCCATTTACATGGTTTTGAGTAAGAGTTTTCATATACTCAAAAATTTTAGTAAACCATTAGGATAAGCATCTGGCTGGTTTTCCCTGGAACTATATGCAGTGTTAATTCCCATAGTCCAACTTTCATTCCTGAAAACAAGTACAAAAATTGAAAGTTGACCATCAAATAATAGCTTTCATAAAGAATTTTGATCAAAAATATGTATTGAAGTTCCTAGGAAACAATTATTTCTAATTGTTCCTTTGATATCCCAGTCATTTTGATTCCTAGAATGGTGTACCTTAATAAGTTTCTTGGAGGTTGAGAGATATGGCTTTCCTTTTTGAAGTGGCAGAAAGAATAATGTGAAGAAAAAGGTGAGAAAAGTGGCACCACAAAAGTGCTCTTAAGAGATCTACAAATGATCCCTTAAGCGGATCATTTTAGGAAGGTGTACACATGGCACTTGAGGATACATTATTCAAGTCCCTTAAGATCACCCATTCCTTTTATTCCTTGAAAAGGAACAATCTATGATATATTTTCCTACATTCCACATGTTATTTAATTTTATTTTCTTCCTTATAATCAGGGTGATGGGACATAGATTACTTCAGATGCACTAAGCATCTAAGGCTAAAGCATCACAGTGTGTACTTAATGGACTAGCATCTTGCCTCAACTGCATTGAGTTAATTGTTAGTAGTATCACTACCCATGGTTAAAACTCATTCACTCTAGGTTAACCTAGAGCTCTACCCTGAGACACTTGCTATGGGAATATCCAAATATTGCACAATACCCTGCCTTACAAATGTGGCAACCTTATCAAAACTAGCCCTTTGGCAGACTAAAAGGAGCACCATGAGATAATCTGAAAAAGTAATTTATCAGTGAGTGGTGATAATTCTGAATCTGCATTCAGAATTAGAAAATCAGCTTAGAGGAAAGTATATAATGGAGGAAATTACCAGCTGTTAGAAAGCCAAAGATTGTTTATGAAGTCTGTATCAGGTCCTCTGTTATCCTTATAAAAAAGTATAGGTCAGTTTTTATTACTGATTAAGATTTTATTTGCACAATAAAGGGAAGTAACTTTCAGTAAAATTGGACATTCTGAATAAAGAAAGAAGGTTGTGTTTATAATTTAAATTTTTGTATGCTGGTACAGTTCTGATTACAAAACGTTTGGGTCAATTTTACTAAAAACAGAAGTTTCCATCTTTAATGAGTAAAAAGCATAATAGTGGCTTATCTTAGAATGTAAAGCTTTTAGAGTCACTCTGAAATTTATGGCTTATCCCTAATAATTCAAAGTTTTATAAATTATAAACCTTTTCCAGAACATGATATACACTGTCTTATGTCAGATAGGGCTAGTCTAAGCCAAGGGCATAAATGAATTCTTTATTCATCCTCAGTACCCAGTATTCTATTACTCTGGTTTGCCCAAGAAGAGAATTCCTTCAAAACAGTTCACACTCCCATATCACTCTGTGCTTCCTTCCCCATTCTGTTCCTTTCCTACAATTATATGAATCAATCATTAATCAAATCCACATTGTAACTGGTAAGAAGCAAACTTTTAATTCATGCAAAATTATTAGTAACTGTTGCACTTTCTTGTACAAAGACTACTTATGGGGTACTTATAAAGAATATTTATATTTAGTTCAAATAAGCCTCTGATTGTTAGGATAACCCTGCTTGATCAACAAGATTATTATCCTACCTCTTGAAAGATCTAAACTGGGACTCCAGGGGGACCTGCCATCATGGGTCACAGTTTCCAAAAGAAAGAAGGCATTTTCCTGTCTATAAGCAAATGAAGGAAAAGAGCTACTTAGTAAGCAACACTGTGATAGAAGCATTTTCCACATCATTTCCTCCTATATGGTCTTCTTCCATATCTGTAACAATTTTAAAGTCTCAATTTTCACATCCATAAAATAGGAGTAATTGTAAAGTTGTTGTGAAGGTTACATAAGAAAATTATATAAATTTCCTAAGCCAATATTCATAAAATGGGTATATTAAAATATTGGTTCAGGTGCTTCCCCATAGTTGTTGAATAACCATTTTAATAAAGCCAATTATTTCAATGCAGGATTATGCTTGAATATCATTTTAGGCCAAAAAAAAAAAAAATCACTCAGTGATCATAGGCTGTTTCTACCTGCCCAGTATTCTTTCCATTATCTTTTGAATTGTATTGAAATATGACCAGGCAAGTAAAAACATAAAAAGTAAAATGAGACATAACAGAGCCAATAAAAATTATCCTAAATCCCACTTTATATCAATACTAGAACAGTTCTTTTCATTCAAACTATAACTGTTTTTTTTTTAAAAAGAAAAACTTCAGTGAAGTTTTATTCCAATAGTGAAGCACTTCTATTTTCATTTCCTATTTTAAAACCTAAAAGGCATATATCCTTGAACAAAAGGTAAAAATAAGAGGCACAAGTAAATAACACATCACATCTTTTTTTTTTTTTTTTGGTACTACAGATTGAACTCAGGGGCACTCGACCACTGGGCCACATCCCCAGCCCTATTTTGTGTTTTCAGTGAGACCCTGTCTCTACATAAAAAAAACACATCACATCTTTTAAGATGTGTTTCTCCAAATTTTATAACAAAGAGTTTATTTAAAAAAGGAAAGCATGATGATTATCACTGAACTCCTAGACATTGAGAACTCAGTTTTCACTTTGGAAATACAAATACAATAATGCGTGACATGTTTTTAAAGTATCATAACACAATGAGGTTTTGATAGGTGTTTCTTTATGCTTTTGAAAGAAAACTAAAATTCCATTTTATTCTTTATGTAGAGCACAGTATGGTTTGTCTATTAAAAAATAAATGAGCAATAATCTCCAAGAAATCATCTTGACCAGCATTAATGACTAGTTTGGTAGTTAACAGCCTGAGGCATAGCCAGAGGCCATTAAGACTCTTGGGGGAAAAAAGGTTGGGAGATTGCAGTTTACCAGTAATTAACTATAGGTATGAGTCAAAACTTCCTAATGAAAGATATAGAAGTTACTCTGGATGATTCTGTCTGTGTGTTTATCTTTTCATATACCCATCCTGTGCCCCCACTCTGTACCTTTTCTTAATAAATAGGAAAAGAAGATGATGCCATCATTTCACAAACCAGGCTGGATTTGAAATAATTCATGTAATGAAACAGAGATGCTCAGGGGACCAATTAATGCCTTTCAAGCTTGGACTATATAAGAACCACTTTAAAAAAATTCAGTCTACCACATTAGTTGATTGTTGGTGAATTGAAACTCAATCATGAGATCATAAGGATTTTTTGGAGCTTTTTTTTGAAGTTTTTAATCCTATCTCAATAAAAGTAAATACATAAGGATTATAAATAAACCAAATCTGAAGTAATATAGATTGAGAGAACCTCAAGAGGGTCAGGAGATAATGAAGATTATACCTCAATATTGGGATTATGATGTTAGTTCTTTATTTCAATAAAAGTGGATAGAGATCTTTCATATCAGGGACAGGGCTTAGCTGTAAGGACAAAGTAATCTTCTGGGAATTATGCATACAGGCTTGACATCATTTTTATTGGATGGCTGATGAACTGGAAAACTCCAGGATAGCCAGGCTTTAATTTGTAATCTTAATTTTCATATAAATCGGTACATTTCGGGGGAGGGAGTGGGGGATGTGAGGACATTGATGCTTGCTAGCCTTGTCGTAATAAGACAGCCCTGAAGCACAGGCTGCAGCACTAACTCATTCAGTATCTGATTCTGTCTTTTCCTCTATCCATCTGTCTTCCATCTTTGCATCTATCATTTAACGAAATTTACAGCCTGCAAATACCAGAGAAGCTAATGTTAGTGCAATCTTCCCTCTACCTCCTCTTGGAATGATCTATAGTAATCTACTTATCATAGACATGCACACTATAATGCACAATAATTTAGTCTTCACCCAGGAAAATGACTGCAATTGTTTTGCAAGCATACATTAATGAGGTTTTTTTCTTCTTCTTTTTTACCTTTTTAAAGGCTATAGGGCATGAGAGAGCACTAGTTTCCCTTCATAAAATAATTATCTTGGTATTTTCCATATATAATTTCGTACCCATGGGGTTACATGGGGGCAAAGTTATCAAACTAGAGCATAATGGTTATTTATTTGGACATACAGAAACTAGACTAGTGTATTTCCAATACAGAATGCAGATTCACCCTGTAAAGGAAATAAAGTTATATGGAATGGAATGCTTTAGAAATATATCAATAAAATAGAATTTTCTCTCTAGATTGTTCTAGCCTCTTACATTATAAGTAAAATTATTCTTTATTAGAGACATTTGAATTGAACCATAGAAAACAACACTTAGGGTTTCATGTGTCTCGCAATTCTTTCAGAGATCAAGTTCATGTACTTTTTTTCTCAATCTTTTTTGGATTTTGAGTGATCTCTTCTTATAAAACAAAAGTGTCAAAGTCATAGTTTTTATTCCATTATTTTCAAACTAAAAATCACATGTAGCTTTTTGATCTTCCAATAACTACATGCATAAATCACCCCATAAATATGTAAAGTTATTGTGTACTAAAAGACAACTTTTAAAAACCTGCATAGATCTCATGTACTACCAATTAAAGGAAAAATAGAAATAAAAAACTGGCCAAAGCTACAAATGTAGAAATGCAGAACTTATTACACATAAGATCATTTTTGAAATTCTGAGTCTATTGAATAGCTCTGGTTTAAGATTTTCCCCATGGTTAGAGGTGTTTTTATTTTTCAAAGGCAAATCATTTGTTCCCAAGACTGTTTTCTTTGTTTGTGTTCTGACCTCTTCCTAGCTGCACAATTGTCTGAAATGCAGAGATTTTACCTTCAGAGCAGAAAATAGATTCTCCCAATCATATCTTATCTTCTTATCCTCCAAAGCTTCCAATTTGCCAGTGAAGTAACATGAAAGTTGATATAGATAAATGCTGAGACCATAATCTCAATTGGGAGCACACTCATCTCTTAAACAGTTCTGTCAACGTGGATTTATCTGTGTGGAAAGAATATAAAGCATCGTTTACATAAATAACATGGAGTTGGAGTGGGACAAATATCAGGGATGAGTAACTACCCTGGAGTAGACCTATTAAATCAATCACTGGGCTCAAAGAATCAGAAAAGCATTGGCTACAGCCAGACAAAAGTTGATCACAACATAACATCCTCTGCTTCTTGACTAGGTAACAAAATATGCCATGTTCATTGAACAGCTGCTTTCATAAGGAGAGCAATAATGAAAAGAGTCTCCCAGAACCTTCAGCACTTGCACATGAAAACAAGATTTCTAGAGAGAAAATTAAAATGCCAACAAGATTTATACTTACCTATGTAGATGTTCTATGGTCTTAAATATGTTCTATTACTTTAAAAGTATAAAAAAGAGGAGTAATGTCATTTTTTAAAGTATTGTTATTGAAAAATAAATGCAATAGTCATGGTTCCTGTTATGGGCTGAATTATGACCCCCTAAAATGCATGTGTTACAGTTCCAACACCCAGCATCTCAGGATATGACTGTATTTGAAGAGAGGATTTTTTTAGAGGTAATTAAAATGAATTCATTAAGATGCTCTAATCTGATATAACTGGTATCTTTAAAAGAAGAGGAAATTAGGACATACATACACCTGGAGAGGGATGACTGCTTTAAAATACTGGGAGAAGGCAACCATCTGCAAACCAAGGAGAGCGATCTTAGAAAACCACATTCACAATGCCTTGATCTCAGACTTTGAGAATCCAGAATTGAGAGACAATAGATTCTCTTATTTAAGCCACATAGTCTGTGGTACTTTGTTACTGCAGAACCAGCAAAATAATACAATAGCTCCCTTTCTTGTTTAAAGGTGAGTAAGGAAATGAAGATAAGACCAAAGCTGAGTCATCCCTACCTTGATCAGACAACATTCTGACACATGATATAAATAAACATCTAGTTTTTCAGTGATTCCATATGGAAATCAATGTTCCTTTAATTGCTCTAACTTTGGCTGTGAATATTTTTCAATCACATCTTCTCTATTAAGAAGAGTGAAATGTCACATAGCTAGTTGGAAAGGGGCTTGCCAGAGATGCTTACAATAAGAATAAAAGTATATTCCCCACAGAAACATCTGTTCTTACAAATGGGTTAACTCTAAAGAAGTACACATATAAGTTGTATCTGCTAATTGATTTAAAAAACGGTGTCAAGAAGAGAAATGTGCAAACTAGGGATACCAGAGTTTCAAGGATAATTGTATTATGTCACTTTAGATTTTCTTTCAATACTGCTAGAAAATGAGGACAAGAGACCCAGTCTGAAATCCTCTTACTAAAGATAGCCAATGTTCTCTCTCTCTAACATTCTCTCCCTTTAAGTGTCCTTAAACCAGTAAATTATAGGATCACATCTTCCCATCTCCTCACCTCTATGTTTGTGTGAAATGCTTCCTCATCTCACTGTTTTGTATCAGATGAGAAGAGGAAGTAAGCCACAGCCTTTGAGAATCAAAACACCACACACATGAAACACATTTCAGGTGCATGGCCCAGGAAGAAGGCTCTGTTCATTTGATCCATGCTGGCTTTTCTAGAGCAAAGAACAATCTTTTTAATGTTCTGGGAAATTTTAGACACATCAAACTACTACATGAAAACTATGCTCCTTCTAGATCTCAGAACACCCAGGATGAACTCATGACCATGTTATCATAGTGGTTATAATGTTTTACTTTGGGAAATATGTGGAATATAAACAACAACTGAAAAGATCCTACAGTATAATAATGACTTGTTTTCCACAATTTCTTAGACAAATCTTTAAGATATATGAAAAGTACTCTGTCCCTGGGTATTAATCACCACTTTATTTGCATACATGTTGGGGGAAGGGGTCTATATTTGAAGATATATTCTATGATGGAGGGCTGATCTCTCTGGTCATGTGTCAGATATGATAAAGAAAAGAAGTCAGTCAGTCCCAGTGTTTTCAGCCAAAGAACCAAAGAACATCCTGAGAAAAAATTCAGCCCATGAGAAGTGACTGCTGATAAGGTATCACTGCTAATCTGGCAATGGTTTCTTAATGCGGCACATGGGAGATGAGAAACTAGACACTGGGGGAGTCATCTGTTTGTCCCCAAACTTGCTCTCAACTCTGTAAGAGGTCTGGCCTCTTACTATTACACCTTCTTAGTGGTATGGCTCTTTTAATTTGTACCCAGACAGATAGCACACTCATTATGTTAGGTGAGGAACTCAGGAGGAGTTGCAAGTTGGTCTTGAAATTTGCCTGAAACTAGCCCTCTCCTGTCACTCCCTAGGTTCAGGTGTTGAGTTTTATTCCCACACACACATAACTTCTAGGGAATGTGATCAAATAAGAACCCCAAACAAAGTTATATTTTGAATGAAATGGGTCATTAAAAGTAGTCAAAGTTATGATTTCTTCAAACTATGTGTATTGACTTAGAATTTGGAGTTATTATCTTGGTTGTCCAATAAAATATTTCTATTCAGTAACTTCAAATTTTAAATTCTTGCTTAGTATATAAAAATACATATCTATGTACAATAAAGCAAAATGAAAATGTTTTTATGTGAATTTTCTGAATACTAAAAGATAAATAGGATAACTATTATTGGTTTACATTCACATTTGTAATCAATGTCTTAGCCTGTGTTTGTGTCTAACACTGTGCCACTGGCACTTTTTCTGAAGAATATGTTTTTCAGTGCTATTGTTATTTTAACTTTTTAAATAAAATTGCCTGCAATTTTCTCAAATTATATTTTTTGATGAATAAAATTAAAATTGCTTATACGTAATTGAGTTCTCTCTGTAGGCTATAATATTTTGGGTTGAAATATGATCATCTACAGATGCTGTTTTTTTATAAAATCAAAAAATAATTCTGCTAAGTAAGTAGAGAACATTCTCAATCCTAATGAAATTTAAATATATCAATAGTTTAACCTAAAAATGCTCACAAAGACACACAAGGTGCAAGAACAATAAAAAATAAATGACAGATGAAGAATTCTATGAAAAATATGCCATGGAGTGGGAGAAATTAAAATAAAACATGAGTTCTTAAAAATTAATGAAACGATCATGTGTTAAAAGAATGATATAAAAATGAAAGAGGTCAGGGAAAATCTGGAGATTTCTTTCTCAGTCTAGGTCATCAGAGACAGTTCAATCATTTTTTTCCTACTTATATTAGGTTTATTCTTCATTATCTGCCTTTTTAAGATGGAAAGATAGATCATTGATTTTTTTCATGTTTTTATTTATTTGTTCTATTTAGGTTTACATGATAGCAGAGTGCAATTTGATTCATTGTACACAGATGGAGGATAACATTTCATTTCTCTGGTTGTAAGTGATATAGAACCACAACATACATGCAGTCATACATAAAGCTAGGGCTATGATGACCAATCATTTTATTTTTTAATCCTAAAAGAAAAGGTCTGTGTTTTCATACTCATTCTTAGAAGGCTATTTGGTCCCTAGAGAAATCTGCCAACTAATCCCCAGTAACTTTTAAACCTAACAAGGAGTATGAAAGAAAGGTAACGTGCATTATCCAAGTCTAAAGAATATCACCTAAATTCTTCTCTCCAATCTATGGGAACAAGCATTGTTGACTTAATTCTAAAAAGCTATCCACATGTTTTCCTTCAGACCAAAGCCCATCTGCATCAAGGAACCTCCCTGTCTTCACAAGCAGAGACAGAAGAGCTAGTTACTTTCAAATGGTACTGATCCTTTTCCCAATTCCCCTTAAATTACCAAGTCCCCAACCATGTTTTCTTTATCATCATCATTGTGATTGACAAAGATTAAGAAGAAATTATCAGATTTTGATATGAAAATAAAGTTTGAGCAAAGTGAGTGACTCTGCAATGTTCAGATGATGCATGTCAGAAGTAAGAACTAACCTGTAAACTTACTTCTTGTGTTACTTCATTCCCAACTAGGGATGTTTTGCATGCTTTTTGAAAATATTATTTGTGTCGGAAGGTACATTTGAGAGAACACAAATGAAAAGGGAAGAATGCATAAACAAGAAAGCCCAGGTAGCAAATATATTACTTTGAGTATATTTTAAGTAATTATAACAACAACAACAAACAAAAACAAAACCTAAAATTCAATGGCTCAAGAAAATGAAACTTGTTGCTCTTTCTTAGGTAAGGGTCCAGGGATGAACATTTCCAGGCTGCTGGAGATCTTTCCTATACCTATCTTGTTACTCTTTGGTTCCCTAGGGTGTTCTTCACTGTTTGGTTGAGGTTGGATCATCCATATTAGTGCATGTTCCATTTTGTAAGAAGGAAAAAAGAAATGAAGTAGCAGATGAGCAATTTCTGCTTTAAATCATGTTATTTGGAAGTTATGCAGGTTCCTTTCATGGAGAGGAAGTTTATGCCATAGATATGGAATGTCAAATATATGTGAATATATACACATATATGCACATGTAATACAAATAATACACTAACTATACAATAAAAATATATACATTATATACATGTATTTATATAACCTTAGATAGTACAATGATACAACTAAAGTGAGACTGTGTTATGAAGCACTGTTTTTGTAGAACTCATACTCAAAATTTGTCACATTAACATTAATTCACAATTACTTGTGCTTTCTCGTTTTTTTGCTTACCATCATTTTAGTTGTTTTGTAGATTTTTACATCTGCACCTCAAACTGAACAGGAATAAGTCAGCGACATGTTTGAATAAAAATCTTGTTATATAGGAATATTAGAAGTACCTTTCACAGAATAGGAAATCAACAAATTTGGGAAAATAGAAGAGAAGACAGAAGAGAGAAGGGAAGAGAAGGGAAAAGAAGGGAATATCTTTAAAGAGAATTTAGGTATTTTTTGAAAAATTAATAATTGAAGTTACTAAAGGCAGACATCAGCACAATTTCAAGATATTCTACTCTATAGGATATCAATATATCTTAAAAGTAAATACTATAAAGCATAATTCTTCTGATGCCTTGTAGCCCAATACATATTCATACTCTCGACATATACCATATGTTATTTTATTAAATTACATATGTAATTTTACAAACATAAAACCAAATAAAACTAACCCAATGGAGAAGAATTAGGTCAACCAGTCTTTCATTTTTCTGTGGTTCTGCTACTGATACATCAGGGCTTCTACCATTTTTCAAAATATTAGAGATTCCTTCAATTAAAACTGCCTCCTAATCCAGACAAAATGATTTTGAGTTTCTTTTAGAATACAGAATATTGTGAAATGAAGATTAGATGCAAAAAATAAAGTATCTTTGCCCTACAAAGTTGAGTCAAACTCAAGTATTTATTGGGGCTAATTGGAGCCCTTGTGCTTGCCCCATACCCCTACGGGGAACTCTCCTGCCTTTCCACTGGTACAAGCCTTCATCACCACCTTGTGCAGAAACAGTTTAAATTTATTTTATCTTCCTCTTATAGACTTGAAACTGAGATATAGAAGAGTGTTCTATAACCGAGAAATGAGCCTGCAGTAAAATAACTTCCTCTGGTTAATCTACACTATAATTTATTCAAAAGCTGATAAACAGTAATTGACATGGTAGTCAATCAAAAAAATATTCTTATGGCCAAATGTGCAAGCTAAACAAGGGACTGTGGAGGATACAAAGCCATATAAGAAATAACACCTCATGGAATTGATAAATTAATTGAAATAAAGGAAAAAGGAAAATATTTAACAGTGTACCAGGATATAAGTATCTGTATACAGATAATTAATATTTTAGGAATTCAGGCAGGAAAAATCACTCTGCACAGGACTATTCAAGGAACTTTTCATAATGGAAATGCAGTGGAGATAGGCAGGTTTCAACAAGGCAGAGAAGCAAGTGGAAAGAAATTTGATATTCTGATCAAATGTTTTAGGCACTCTCTTTAAAACTCATCCATAATAATATTAAATATTTATTGAGTGCTTAGCTGCACCAGACATCATATAAGGATTATTTCACATTAACTGAAAACACACTTTTGACTTGGATGTCAAAATAATCTCCCTTTATAGATGAGTACCCTGATGCATAGATCAGTTTATTAATCACATAAAGTGACAAAGCTCATAAGAGGCAGATGCAGGATGCAAACCCTTATCTGACTCTAGAATTCATACAGTTAACCAGTACAACACAATCACACTTATTATTGCCACGTTATTGTATTTGTCCCTTTCCTCTCACTTCCACTATCAGTAATAAGAGCCTTTCAGTTCCTCATCATCGTAACTAACAGGATCTGCTATTACAATTTGTTTAAAGTCTGGCCTCCTTAATTTTAGTATCTCCCTAATTTTAATGCCCACATCATGTCCTGATCATTCATTTCATATTCAAAACCTTTTCCATAAAAGAGACTTCCAAACATTAAACACAAACACACACACACCACTTTTAATTTCCTCATATAATCCCAATTTACTTTTCAACACTTTGTCCTCTCCACTGCTCAGTCTACTTTAAATCTGCCATAGTTTGAGTGTGTTCAACAAAAGTTCATGTGTTGGTAGCTCAATTCCCCAATGCAGCAGTGTCCAACAGTGGGAAGTATCAGAGTGATAGGCTATCATGAATGGATTAGTTTCTTTCTCATGTGAGTGAGTAATCTTGGAATTAGATTAGTTATCAAGATAATGAACTATTAAATCAAGGCAGCCCTTTGTGTTTTGTCTCCTTCATCCATTCCCTCTTGCTCCTCTGTGAGGACCTCATCAGAGGCAACTGTCTACATCCTAGCCTCCAAAATCATGAGTCAAAATAAATCTTTTATTTATAAATTACTCAGTCTCAGGTATTTGTTATAGCAGCAGGTAACAGAATAAGACAATATCAGATTGATTTGTGTGTTTGCTTATCTTTCCAACCAGATTCTCAGTGAGTTAAAAACAGAAATAACACCTTCTACTCCTTTCTTCAAAAGTTCCTAGAAAAATTTCATGTCTGTAATGGACATTTAACAAATGTATGTGAGGGATTTTTGGTTTTTTATTTTGTTTTGTTTCACTTTGTTTTAGATTGAATTTTGCTGATCAGCTTGTTGCAAGCACAAGGAACAAGTAAAATGTAAAGGAAAGAAGAGACAAATTGTAGGGGGATAATGACCATCAGTGTAAGAAGTTTGGACTTGAGCCTGAAATAGATAGCAAAATGGTTGTTAGCCTGATTTATGTGTTAAAGTATATGGCAAGGTATTAGAGCAGACTTTATTGTAGCACTTCCTCTATAGCCCATTCTCTCTTCCCACCTACAAATTCAGGCATGAATTTTGCACATCACCTTAAAAATAAAATCTTCTGCCTGCATATGTCAAAAGAAATAGCTCCATGTCATAGGCACGACATCTCAAAATAGTTCTAGTTTTTCAGTACCTGGGAGTACTTGTTATTCTGGGCATCAATGTCTCATTTGAGAAGATGCAACAGATTGCCACTAGGAGTATGACTGCATGTGTTAAAGCATGGCAGCCTCATTACCTGAAAGTGGACCAAGAAACCAGGCTGAACCAGTAGGCAGTGGTGGCTGAGCTCCTTCCTGCTGGACAAATCATTGAAGGATCTATGAAAAGATAGCTTGATGTCATCTGGAAATTTCCAAGTCCTTTGTCCTATAATTATCAAATTTTTCCATCCTTCCAAAATCCATTAAGGCCACAATATATAAAGAAAAGAACTCAAGGTTGATTGTAGACATCGTGGAGATGAGGCAGTGACTTTTAGAAAGTCTCAATTTCTCCATGCCCAATTTTTCTTATTGGTGAATTATAGCATCTAATAAAATCATTGTCCCTACAGTTCTAAAGTTTCATGATTATTTGATAGCAGATTTTCTCAAACAAATCCTCACAAGAAAGAGAAATGTTGACTACTTGTTGACATTCTGACAGTATACTGATGGATTTTCTGCTGTGTTTCCATTGTCAGTACTTAATAAGAGGAGGTAGGTATAGTCCTTGCTCTCAAGAGGTTTATAATCAAATGAGATGGGAAAGACAAAGGCATTTAATATGGTCAAGCACTATTTGAGTTCAAAAGGGGAAATCTGGTTAAGTGCCATCAGTAGAGAACCTGTTATTAAAATTCTAACATTTATCTTCCTCTTGAAAAACTGATAGTCTTACTCATAGATGGAGATTAGATGGGTGTGAAAATCTCAGGAGCAAAGAGCTCAGGAACAGCTTTCAATGGTCTATGGATGGGAATAACTGTGAAATCAGAGGGCATCCTATGCTGACACTGGGCAGTAGGTTGGCTTACTGAATGCGCATAGAGGGATGTGGGAGATAAGAACTAAGATAGGGGCTGGGGTTGTGGCTCCGTGGTAGAGCGCTTGCCTCACATGTGTGAGGCACAGCAACACATAAAAATAAATAAATAAAATAAAGGTCCATCAACAATTAAAAAAAATTTAAAATAAATAAATATTTTTTAAAAAGAAAAAGAACTAAGATAGGCTAGAAGTAAGAACAGAGAGCTTTGAACATCAGATACAAGTGTTCAGAAGTAAAAAGGATCCTTGGTAGATAATTTTTGAACAAAGGAATGAAATTAAAAGTTCAAAACAGTACTTGAAATTAATATCAACTAAAGGTTGAATGCAGATATTGTCTTAGAAAAATAAGACGAATGTGAATCTGGCTGCAGAGATGAGAACAGAAAAGAAGAGTGGTACATTCCAAAGTTTAATAAGTATCCTGTTTTTCTGTTTTGTTTTGTTTTGTTTTGGGGGGTACTGGGGATTGAAGTCAGAGGGACTCAAACACTGAGTCACATCCCCAACCATATTTTTTATATTTTATTTATAGACAGGTCTCACTGAGTTGCTTAGCATATCACCTTTGCTGAGGCTGGCTGTGAACTCATGATCCTCCTGTATCAGCCTCCCCAGCTGCTAGGATTATAGCCCAGTGCTACTGCACTCAGCAATAAGTGTCATGTTTTATAAACATCTAGTGCTTATTAAACTCTAGGCACAGGGCAAGGTATGGAAATACAACAATCAACAATATATTGTCATCTCTCAAAGAATGGTTTATTGGTTAGAAAATGACCTCCAGAAGTTGAAGCCTGGCCTCACAGGTTATAAGCTGTATAACCCTGGGCAAGTTGCTTAACTTCTCTGTGCCTTAATTTCCTCATCTTCGAAAAGAAGATAGTTGGTAACATTCCTCAGAGCATTATGAAGATAAGTGAATTAGTAAAGGCACTTAAAGAGTTCCTGTCATATTATAAAGAGTTCAGTATATGTTACCTATTTCTACATGGAATTACACAAAATGAATTAATTTCAGAAGGAGGAGTTTTGGTTAAGTGAAAAAAAGACATTTTAAGTAGCAACAAATGAAATGGAATCTCTTTTAAATGTAGGTTTTAAGAACCTCTCCATTAATATTAGCTCAGCTCATGACTGAATACCAGCAACTAGGAGCTTTCTCTAATCCAATAATATAAGGACATGTTGTCTTTCAGTGCAATAGAACTCTCAGAGCAGAGGAACAAGTCATGTATTTTATATTAAATCAATAATAAAAGTTCATGGTTTTAATAATTCAGTCTGTTCTATACTACTTATTCAATGGTGGACATAGAAAATATTGAGAGATATGATACTTTATCCTTGGCTCTCTAGTTTTTCTAAGCTGACTTATTTTTAATTTGAAAAATTTATTGGTGCATTATAATTGTACATAATAGTGGGACTCATTATGCCATATTCATGCATGAACATAGCATACTTTGATTAATCTTCTTGCCAGGACCTTACATTTCCCTCCCATCCTCCCTCATCCTGATCTGCTTGCTCTGCTCCACTGACATCTTTATTATTATTATTATTATTATTATTATTGTCATTGTTGTTTAGTTGGTGCATTATAGTTATGTGTGTGTGTGTGTGTGTGTGTGTGTATGAGATTCATTCTAGTATGTTTATACAAAGGTATATAAGCTATCTTTTTTGATTAAACAGGAAAGATTTTTTGCAGCTGAATATTATCTACATTGCTCATAGAATGTCTATCATTTTAAACATTTTCTCTCTTGCTGTCCTCTCCACCTTTTCTGACAGGCTGTACTTTTGTGATCCTTGAAAACTTAGAATTTATCCATGAAAACTAGAAATTGGAGTAATACAGATTCTCAGTGGTAAAAATTGGGGATATTATGGTTTGGAGAAATAGATCCATGCTTGAGAGGTTTTGTTCTCTGAGGACTCTTCCTTCAGTGCTGGAACTAAACTTTGGACTGTTATTGTGAGTGTCCTTATTGAAGCTGCTACTTTGTGTCAGCATCTATTTTAGCTTTTATTTTTAAAGATCATACAGTTTTCTAGTTTCTATTTATCTACCTGAGCATCCCTTAGTCACCAATCCCTCCTGGAGGCCTGTGATCCTGAAATAGATTTCTTGAGCAGGATAGAGTTAAATAAAATACTCATTTTCTACTACTGAGAACATTTGTCCTAATTTCACACCTTATGCTGCAGCTCAGTCAGTGCTTGAAAGGCAGAGTGTGCAGCCAAGTTCCAACTTCACCTCTCTTTTTTATTACACCTTTTGTGTCCCTTCAACAAGACAAGAGACACTGACATGCTTGTTTTTTTGTTTTTTGTTTTTTTTTAAGTCAAGCACTATTTGGATTATGTAAAAATCAGAGAACTAGAGGCAGATGCTGGATTTACTTTCAAACCTGGTTTTAAACATTGTCTATTATAATCTTTCTGAACTCCTTTGTTGTTTAAAAAATAATACCAGAAGTAGATTACTAACAGATACAATTTATTCACATAGCAAATATTTATTAAGCATCTATTATATGCACATCACTGAAATCATTACAGCATGAGGTGAGGGCATGAGAGAGGACTAGTGAGAGTGAAACTACACAAAAATAGTCAACAAGAAGCTCTTTCTTTGAGAAGTTTAGAATCAAGTTGAAAATACCAACAAGATTGCATAATTTATGTAGTCTAAGAAAACTATGGATCACAATGTTTCATTTTCAACTTCATTTTTATTTTCAGGTACACTGAAATACTCATAGATATTTGAATTAAATCCTTTTCCATTAGGGATAGAGAGTAATGTTTGATTTTCTTATAAGATTATAATCTGTGTAATGGAGATGGAGGTGTAGCTCAGTAGTAGGACACTTGCCTAGCAGAAGAAGGTCCTGAGATCCATCCCCAGCACCACAAAAGAAGGAAAAAGAGAGAGAGAGAGAGAGAGAGAGAGAGAGAAAGGAAGGAAGGAAGGGGGAAAGGAAAGGGAAGGGAAGGGAAAGGAAGGGAAGGGAAGGGAAGGGAAGGGAAGGAACTGGGTAAAAGGATAATAAAGAGTGATTTGAAGAAAGCCACTAGACATAAACAAAAGGTAGAGATCTTTCCTAGTAAATATTAGAAATTTCAAAGATTAAATGAAACTAATTTTAATCAAAAAAGTGGTTAGTTGCTATTTTGCATTTAGGCATGTTTGTGAACATTCACTTTTTTAAATTACCAATATTCAACTTGAGTATGCATTGTGTGTGTATGTGTGTGCTTCTATTTCTTCTATAATACTTGATTTAGGAAGGCAGTATCTACCTTCCACAAACATTGGTTAATGTAAATCTAGTTTTCACAACTAGATTCTTCTTAACCCTATATATATTTCTGTTCTCCAAGTGTAGAGGGAAACCAAAGGGAGACTACATGGTAATAGTTAAACAGGCTTAGGAGTTACAAGCTAAAAATGTTAGCTGCTTGGCATGTGCTGTGTTGATATGCAGTACCATCCATATTTGGGATTTCTACTCTGAATAAAGGAATTTGTGGAGAAGAGAAAAATGTGCCACTTGTTCATTCAACTTCTCATTTGGTCTTTGCCATATTCTCATTTGATTGAGTTTAATTTATTTCATATAATTTCTGGGTTGACTAGTGACTAGCTGTATGAACATGAACTAGCGTAGAGGTTAAGAGCATGGTCTGGGGTCAGACTTCCCAAGTTAGACCATAGTTCTGCCACCTAAGCTGGAACAAATTCCTTCACCTCTTAGTTTTCTTCCTTATATGATAAAAATAATGGTATCAACTTTCTGAGGCCATTGTGAGAATTAACTGAATTGATATACAAAAAATGTTGAGAACAATGCCTGTTGTATTCTAAGTGTCTCTAAGATTTTGCAATTACTATATTTTCATTCCTTAAAGATCCTCTAGTGAAACGTCATATTGGTTTGTTGGTTAGAGAATGACCTCTAGAAGTTGAAGCCTGGCTTCACAAGCCTAGCCTCCTCTTCTGTCTTAACAGAGTCAAGAGAACTCAGCACCACAAGAGGGAAGAGCAGAGTCTCTCTCTTTAATTTTTAAGCACTAAGGTAATCAACTTTTTTATATCAAATTTGTATTACCTATCTAGTCACCAAATTCTCTTTACTATGGTTCGAATGCGTTCATTTCCCTAGTCTCAACTGTGCAAGTTATCAGTAGAGGGAATGCAAAATCACTCTAAGGAAAGTTTTATTCTAGTTTATAAACAATGTATATTGAGTATTAATATTTTAAGCTCTTTGTTCAACTTTGCTTTCTTTTTCCTTTATTTCATCAATATTACCAACAAATATGATCTATTTATCTAAAAAGAAGAAATACAGTAGACAACTAGAGAAATTTAACACTCCTCTAAAAATCTAAGCATAAAATCTTTTTTAATCAAAAACAACAGGTTAATCCTGGCTTTGGAATCAGAGAAATCATATTAAAATGCATACAGTGTAGTTCACTCAAAACCTGAATATAGCAACATATAATCCTATAAAGCCACAGAGATTTTTAGATCAAGGCAGAAAAGGTAAATCAAACCTGAAATGAATGGATTAGCAGAAATGAGAGTTACTGTAATATTCTTTTGTATGGAGTAATAGAGAAGCAGATTTTGTCAAATCTTTCTTCCTAATTCCCATCTGGAAAAACCTTGCTCTGGAAATGAACAGGTTTGAAGGGATGCCTTTAACATCTGTAAAGTTAAAAGCATCAATAATTGGAACGGGTTTAATCCCTCATTCAACAGCAGGTACTTTATAAACAATCATAAGAAGTGATGAAAGTCAGGCACAGATGTACGCATTGTTAGATTTAATCAGATTTTTCCTCTCCCCTTGGTTTACTCTACTCTATTTTAGCTTTTGCTTAACCTGGGTTAATTGAGGTAGATGGCCATATAGTAAGGAAAAAACTCAGGTTAAAATTAATTTTTAAGATGGCAGGTAACAATTTCATTCCCTATACCACAGAAATTTTTCATCGGAAGTTTTTTGTGTATAATTGGGTGCATTCTATATTAAATTGAATTGTGAAAAGGACTTAGTGTCTGCTTTTTTGAAATTCTGAGATTAAAAGAGACTATGTAGCAAAGAGGAATGATAGTTGGTGGAAAGATCAAAATAAGAGAAGTAGTAGACATGCGACTTGGTTATGTTCTTATATGTTAGTATCTCTCGTAAGAACTACCAAGTGGATTATTAATTACTGCCAGATTCTTCATAGGAATGCTATATATGCTTCTGCAAAGTAAATAAAAGACATGTATAACTGATTATATTACAATTAATGCTACTAGAAATAATACTATTCTGTGCTTTAAGTCTCTAATGAACCATATATGCATATCAGTTGTCAGTCTCCTTATATTTCCATAATGATAGAAATATTTGAAAATTAAGAGCACCATAATCAAATAAACATTTACATTTTGTGTAAAGAAAAAAAATATCCTTTTTAATTCTGTCATAGGTCATGTACATGAGAGAACTTTTATTCTTTATCTCTCATCTTCATTAAATTTTGATTTCACCATAAAACATGCAAATTCCATATGCAGCAACATCTCTCACTCTTCTGACCTCCATTCCCACAATCATAAATACACAAAACTTTAAAACTGAATTATTTCTTACCATATGGGATCTGAGACTAAGATCAAACCCAACGTAGACAAATGCCATGCAGCAAGTCGACAACTGTTCCTGGAGTCCTGGGCAATGCCTGGGAGAGTGCCTGCCAGGGCCTACTGTTTTCAAACGAGTTTCATTTCTCTAACAATTTAAATCTGCCAAGAGGAAACCGAGACAATCAAGCTTTGTGCCAAAAAGCCCCAAGCTTAAGCGAGAGATGTATCCTCTCTTTAGCCTGCTGATGAGAGAGGGAGCAGAGGGAGAGGGAAGGATAAAGATTCATAATGAGTAGGATAGAGACTCAGTATGCTTTTGGAATGCCACAACAGGACAATTTCTGGCCCTAGTTATAGCACTTTGTTGAACTCCGTATCCTAAATAGAGTATATCCTCTTCCTTTCCCTGCACAAAGTCCTATTACCTTTGTTGCTCAGTTTTCTGACTTCTTGTGTCTTTATGTCACCTCAAATGCACACCCAAAAAAGAGGTTAACAAGAAAGTCAAGCTGTCTGTGGGCTCAAGTGTGTGATAAGAGGAGAGAAAACAAAGCTGATGGTTGCTTTCTACCCCAAAGGGCCACTTGCACTGAGAAGGGATGGGAACATTCTCTGCCCACCTGGAAGCAGCCTCCTAGTATCTCATGTTAGAGAAATGAGATACCCATTGGTTATTGAAGTAGTGGTAAAAATATACAGTTTATCCAAATGACAATACATGGAGATAAATGGCTATTGATGCAAACATACAAATAAGCTACCACGTGCTCTTGTGAGGTACAATATTTTCAGAATCACAAGTTTAAGATCCTTCCAGTAGCTGAAATATGATCTTTTGAATCACCATTCTGGATTTAAATCCCAGCTCCCTACCAACTAGCTGTGAAACTTTGAACAATTTACTTATGAAGTGTCTGAGTTTCAGCTTTTCCATCTTTAAATAGGGCATTAAAAAAGTCATTTGAGGGGCAATTTGACAATAAAGAATGAAATAACTGAGGTAAAGCACTTAGAACCATTGCAAAGTTACCACTGATTCATGACAAACACTCATAAGTAATAGCCATTATTTATCAATTTCAAATAAAAATATGGTATTAGATAATCCTGCTTATTTTGGTCTTAATCACTAAAATATTTTAAAACAGGTTTAAATCTTTCAAAAGATTTTCTCTCGATTGTCTTTTATTAATCCCAGAAAATCCATTGCTTACTTTGTGACATCCGAGCAAGGAAGAGCTTTATAATCACAATTGAGAGTGAATTTGAAACAGACACTGTGTTGGGAGTAAACTGAGATGACATTCGGAAGGACCTTTCAGAGATGATCTTTCAGGCAATATCTGTCAAAACAATCAAAATTCCATTTCTAGAGATGTGTCCAAAGGGCATGATCAAGACAGCTCTAGTGATAGTCATTATAATCTGTTAAAAATTGGAAACCATTTGTATGTCCTTCCACAGAAGATGTTTAGATACATTATGAAATCTCCAGTGGACCATTATGTAGCCATTAAAAATACTATAGGAGGGGCTGGGATTGTAGCTCAGCGGTAGAGCGCTTGCCTTGCATGCATGAGGCCCTGGGTTCGATCCTCAGCACCATGTACAAAGCAATAAAATAAAGACATTGTATCTATCTACAGCTAAAAAAACATTTAAAAAAAAATACTATAGGAAAATACTGAATGACATAAGGATAATAATCACTTAATAAGTGAAGAAGCACACTGAAAAACACTACTACAGTATCCCATTTAAATATTTTTCACAGAGAAATAATATCAAAAGAATCGAGGCATTAACATCTTTATGTCAGCATAGTAGATTATGTATAATTTTTTAAAAATATTATTAGTTGTTGATGGATCTTTGTTTTATTCAATTATTTATATGTGGTGCTGAGAATCGAACCCAGGGCCTCATACATGTGAGGCCCTGGGTCACTGTACCACTGAGCCACCATCCCAGCCCAATTATGTATAATTTTATTTTAGTCTTTTTGCTTTTACTTAAATCTTTTATATATATATAAGCAATTTTAAAATAATATGAAAAGGCCAGGCATAGTGCTGTGCACCTCTAATCCCAGTGACTTGGGAGACTGAGTCAGGAGTATAGCAAGGTCAAGGGCAGCCTCAGCAATTTAGTGAGGCCCTGTCTCAAAATAAAAAAATAAAGCGAGTTTTACAAAAGAACTGGGGATGTAGTTCAGTAGGAGAGTGCCTCTGTGTTCAATCACCAATTCCACAAAAATAAATTAAATAAAATAATATGAAATGAACTTATTTGAGTTTTAATTTTACTATTTCATTGAAAATTCAGAAATGTAAATAATGATGTTCTTATATCCAATAATAAATCCACACATACTTATTCAGATATTTTATTCATATTATCCCTAAAATGTCACTATATTGATAGACATTATATTTGCATACACAGGAATAGTTTCACTGACAGATAAAAACAAATCCTACTAATTTCTCATAGAAAATCTATGTATTCCTTCACATTGTCACTTAAAACTCAATTTAAGATGCTATTTAATAAATAGTTTCAGAATATCTTTTAAATCTTTTTCTTTGTAAAGTCTTCAAATGCTGCTGACCTTGCATAATAATTTTTCCCTTACAACATATTAATTATTTTTCTGGCACCTCTGTCCTACTCATGAAATCAATGAAGTGTGAAATGCCTCTGTGCAGAGTAATATTTCATATTTGGTACTTTACGTATTAATTACTTTTATGTTTTTGCTAATCCGATCTGAATGAAAAAAAAAAGCCCACCTATTCTGTAAAGAAATGTCGATGAAGAAAGCATAAAACAGCAAACAATTCATATTTTCTAACCTATTGAAAGCCACTAAAAGAAGAAATACTTCTATACCAGTACCCTTTTATCATGACAGTGTCTCCTTACATAAGGCTGCTGCTTAAAAGGCTAGATGCCCTCTCATATCAGTGACTGGTTTCCTGTGCTTAAAATAACAGATGTGAAGTTTAAGAAGCAGGTAATTCAAGCCACACCTTATTGTTTGGAGCCTGAAATACAAAATATAATCCAAAGTCCAGTTCAATGTCAACAGATGATACAAAGAGTGGAATTAAAAAATTTGATAACTTGCCAAATTATAATCTGCAAAGAGAAAAAAATGTGGGATGATGATAGTTGATTAACATTCTATTTAGTTGCTACTTCAGCTACCTAACAGTTAAAATATAAATCAGTCTGAGTGTAGCCATTTTAATCTTGAATTCCAGGAGCATGAGCACTCTTTTTCATTCTCACTAGCTCTTTTTCTTTCTCTAATGCCAGTCATTCAGCCTGAACAGAAAAATTCAGGTGTGACATTTTTTGATTCAAGAGC
Source organism: Xerus rutilus (assembly GCA_028644305.1). Lineage (NCBI taxonomy): Eukaryota > Metazoa > Chordata > Mammalia > Rodentia > Sciuridae > Xerus > Xerus rutilus. Next base: position 65,042,914 of record CM053408.1, read on the forward strand.
TGGTTAAGCAGTTATAAAGCTGCTATAATTTACTGCAAAGAATAAAGCTAACCTAAGAGACCTCATCCCCAATTTGCTAAAACTTAGTACACCTCATTGGCCACTGAATAGTCAAAAGAAGAAAAATGAAAAGAAAAAAAAATTAACTGAAGAAGAAACTTTACTAGCATTAGCCTAATGAGAAATGATTGGCTTAAAATTGCTCTGGCTACATCAATAGGTTCAGATTAACACTATTTATGATGTTATGATTTCCTATTTCCTGCGTTATATAAAAACCAAAGGAGTTACTGAAACAATACTAATGAGTCGATAGATGTTTTCAGATGTCTGACTCCTGAGTCTAGTTAAATGTTTCAATATGACATATGTGTGTCTCTGCTGAATATCCCAGTTGTTGAATTAATATGTTACAAAATTGTATACATAAACAAAATTATTTTAAATTATAGTAAATTTGAGACTATAAATCCACCAATTGAGTTTATTTAATTCACATAGCACTGTATAAAGTTATATGAGCATGCTAAATAAATGGCCAACAATGTATAATCATGAATAATTAGCTTCTGGTTAATGACACCACATACTCTGTAAAGAATGCATGGTCTGGGTTTTGCACCACACCATGTTCAATCTATATATCTCCAATCCCACCTTCTGCAGCAACATATATTCCTTTGTACCAAAAATGATTTGGTGGTAATGCCAAAGACAGAGGGGATAAACTCATGATCAAAATGCTATTATGAAAAAGAGAAGTAATAAGTGGCTTGTTTACCCTAAACTAACATTCTTTTTTTAAATTTTTTTTTCTGTAGTTGTAGATGAACAGCATGCCTTTATTTGTTTCATCGTTATGTGGTGCTATGGTTCGAACCCAGTGCCTCACACATGCTAGGCAAGAGCTCTACCACTGAACCACCACCACAGCCCCACTAAACTAACATTCTTGAACCAAATTATTCTAACATCCTCAGAAATTTATCCATAACGGTAGATTTGGTGAAATGACATATTTTTCCACAATTTTCCAAAACCTCTATTATGTATTAATATATATTTAATACATATTATTTATAGTACAACACTTGCATAATAATTGATTTTTAGACAAGGAAAGAGAATTTTAAAGAGTTATTTGGGGAGACTGGGGTTGTGGCTCAGTGGTAGAGTGCTTGCCTGGCACATGTGAGGCACTAGATTCGATCCTCAGCACCATATATAAATAAATAAATAAATAAATAAAGGTATTATGTCTGTTTACAACTAAAAAATATTTTTAAAAGAGAGTCATTTTATTAAAGAAAATTAGCCACATATGTTCTACTTAGAACATAGTGTAATTTTAGAATAAAATCAGAACACTGTTGAATGGGAAGAGGACGAAGGTTAATGTTGGAAAGCAGAAATCACTTCTAATAAATCATAAGCTTATGAAAATAAAAGGCTTACCATTTTCTTTTGTTTAAAATGTAACTGTCCATCCCTGATACTACCCATAGCAGTTATATAATACACTGCTGAGAGAAAAAAAAATGTAGTATTTGAATGTCCAAGGATTCATGCAGTATCATTCTACCAAAGCTTCTTACACGGAAGTGTTTGTATTATTAACACCTTTTAAAATTTACTATAGTGACTAATTTGCTATCGTCACTGGACAGAAATCATGTCATATGATTTACACTACTGCAAAATCTTTACTAACTTGAGCACCATAAATTTGATCATTTAATAATTTAGTGCTAAATCTCTTCTTTTAATGAAAGGAGAGTGATCATGATTATTATTAATGCTATTTTTAGTTAGTTTTAAATTATGTCATTATGATAAAACATTCTACTTAATTTAATATTTCTACTCAAAATTAATTTCCAAAGGCTTTAATTCTAGTCAGTCTGCATAATTACAAGGTATTGTAACACTCTTGCAATTGAATCTCTAAGGTGAATTTGACAATAGGAAATGTTAAGTAGACATCTTATTTGGATATTGTAGCTTAGAGTTGGTTTGGGTTTTGCAGAATTTCAATGGACAGCATTCTAATTCAGACATTAAAAATTTCTGGCATTTTGGAAGAGAAGATAAACAATGGATAAAGCCATTTATATCAAATCTGAGAAAAGCACTGAATAATTTGAAAGTACTGTGATGAGTTTTATGTGTTTTTTAAGAAAATATTGTTTGTGAAAAAAATACACAATTAGCATGCTACCTCAGAAAGTTCTCATGTGCCACTTTCCAATTTACAGCATCTGATAAATAGAAAAGTGAATTTTGACATTTTCTGGAAAGCAGTAGTTAGTTCACATCCTGACAGGTATTAATGTAAAACCAACTTGCAACTTAAGATCACCATCTACTGGTTCTGCCCAATGCTGCAAAAGCTATCAGTATAATATCCAACCAACTTTAAATGCACTCAACTACAATTTGAACAAACACTTATTCAAAGGTGGTAAACTGGTCACCTAGCTCATAACCAATACTTTAATATTCAATTTGCACATTCTTAAAGGCATTAGCCATTCTTCAAGAAACTCTGATCACCAGAATGGTATGTTAGATGCTACTGCCTATGATAATTAACTGTTGAATTTTTTTCACATCCTAAGCCTGATATTGTTGTATCAGACTTGATTGATAGATAGGGATATCAAAAATTGTGCCCTGCCAGAAAGACACCCCATGAAAGACAGAATTCTAGTTAAAAATCAAATAGAAAAGTATTTTGCTGATGAGACCCCTTGAAACTGACTCATACTGCCTTCTGTTATAATCAAGAGCCCTGGTTGAGCTTTGACTTTGGCAGGAGACTTATGACCTGAAAGGGATATGAAACAGTAACCTAGGGTCACAACCTTCTTTGGAGTCTTTCAAATTACTGTGATTAGTAATTTCCAGAGCTGAATAAAAGTTGAGTAAACTTTTATTCTATTTCCTAGGAGTTTGCTGCCTTAGTTTAGCTCCCCCCTCAACTGAATTCTTTTTCTGTTTAGAGACAAAGCATTCTATTTTTGCAAGAATTATTCCTTTCATGTACTGTCTAACCTATCCTGGAAAAATGTAATTCCTTATTTTTCAAGTTCCTCAAATTAGTTTCTTCTTCATTCAAGAACAATTTATTAAAAGCCCTAGTCTCTGAGGGAAGTAATGGGGATGATAGGTAAGTAGAAAAACACAACTACAATGAGCATAAACAAGGGTTGATATGTTTATTTATATGCCACCTGGTTTCACAAAGAATTGAAATATATCATTGCAATCAATTTTCTAATCCTGATATTAAAATTACCTTAATTAGATTTGCAAAATTATTTATCTTTCCCAACTTGTACTATTTGAAGGCTCTGGATAGTGAGGCCATTTCTATTGTTGACAAATTAAGTGACTATATGACTCTTCTAAGGCCTCTGCTCCTCTCAAGATCCTCTGAAGTTTGCATATATCCTTGGTGATTTACTTTTTATGTATGTGATTCTTTCCAGTATTTTCCCAGTTACCCAGATTTGAAATCTTGCCTTAGTTTTTCTATTAAAATAGAAACACACATAAATTTCCTCATCCTCCCAACATTACATCTACCAAGATACTTACATTTTAACAGTAATCTTTGCTTTTCTTCCTGTTTCAGTGGAAGCTGTCCCTTCTTGTCAAAGTCCAAGCCTCCACTGCATATATGCTACTCGCAGTCACCTCAGAAACATTTCCTCCTGCCACTAACACTATTTTCTATATTGCATTATTCATTTCCCCCTTACTATTGAATCATTATGTGAATTCTTAAAAAAATCTCCTTGACATTCTCCTTTCTACTGCCCCTTACTACCTCCTTCACAGTAAAATTTCTTGAAAAGATTGTTTATAGTCTTTCTTTCTTAAATTACCCTCCATTTTCTACCAATTCCAGTAGGTTTCCTGCCTCACCATCCATTGAGATTGTACTTTGAGATCACCAACAATTTGCATGTTTTCACATCCAACAATAACACGTCTGTTCTGATTTTTATGGACTTTACAGCAGCATTGGATATACTAACTATTCTGTCCTCCTGGAAAGCCTCTATGGTTTTGGCTCTCAGAGACTTCACTCTGCTGGGTTTTTTCCCTCTGTCCATACCTGGTCATTCCTTTGTTGGCCCCTTATTCTCTGTTAGATCTGAAATATTGGAAAGCTTCAGAGTTTGGAGCTTGAAATCCTTTCAGTCTTCATCTCTACTCTCTCACTAGGTGATTTTATCCAGTTCTATGGCTTTGGAGAATATCCATATTTCCAGTGATTCTGAGATTTATTTCTCTACCCTTGAACTTTACCTGAAATTGACTTTTATATCCAATTGACTTCTTTATTTGTACTTGAATTTCTAATATGCATTTTATTACCACGCCTTAAACAAATCTTCTAAAATCTGCAAACCTTATCTTTATTTTTTAACATATCCATAAACAGCATCACAATCTACCTAGTTGTTCCAACAACTCCTAGAAACTCTTTTCTTTCCTTTTCCTCTTGTATTAATCCATCTGCAAGTTCTGTCAATGCTACTTCTAAAACATCTCCAAAATCCATGAATTCCATCTCCATAGTTACAAACTGAACTATACCTGTTGTCTTCTCACTTGTGATCTTGTTGTGCTACAATTCCTTTTCCACACATTAGCCAGAGTTACTTTTTTAGAACAGAATTTATATTGGGTAATTGCTCTATTTACAACTTTCAAATTAAAACCCCAAACCTTAGCTTCCAGTGCCCTGGATTAAGGCTGGGTTTACTTCTCTTTATATTCTTTGCTAAATAAAAGTCAAGCCCAGTTAATTTATTTAGTTCTTCGGGCTTAACTTGTTCTTTCTTTGGGGCTTTTGCATATGCTGGTCCCTCTGGGGACACATTACCAGGTCTCTATGGGTTGGTTCCTTCCCATCATTCAGCAATCTGAAAGACACTTTATTTCTTACATGTCCTGTCCCATTAATTTTGGAAAAATGTATTTCTTTCCTTTCCAAGTTCCTTAAATCACTTCATTCATTCATCTCACAAGTATTTATTAAAAAGACCCTGGGCTCTGTGGCAGGTAATGGAAATGGAGTTTCTCATTGGGTACATGTCAATTCTTCAGAGAGGGCAGTAAGACGATTCAGTCTAACTAATCAGACCCTAACCACACTTCATCACTTTTTTATTTTCCCCATAGAAATTATTGCTACCTGATTTTTTAAAAAATTCATTTATTTATCATCAGGTCTCTCCTAGTATAATGTGTCCTCCATGATACCAAAGAACTTGTCTGTGTTGTTCATCACAGTATCCCTAGCAGGTAGAGGAGTTCATCATAATTGCAGATGCTCAATAAATGTTTGTGGAATTAATGACAAATTATTGGATAATTAATTGATTAAAAGGCCTTGATTTTTTTTCCCCAATATCAGTCCACATCTGGAATGGCCAAAGCCTGACAATTTTAACCTAAAAATACCTATTCATTTATCTATTTCTCCCATTCCTACAGCTAACCCACCAGATCCTTATGTCTTGGGTTTCTTACTGACTTCTTGGAAACTCCTCTCACAATCTGCATAGCCATTCCATGAAAGAAGTACAATAGAGCAATTAAAGCATAGGAAGTTAGACTGATTTCCTAGGTTTTAATCCCCCTTTGCCATTTGCTAGCTGTTTGAATGTGTGTCTGTGTCTCTGTTTCTTCTTCTGTGAAATGGGATAGTGATGGTGCCCATCTCATAGACATCTTTGAGGCATTGGCAAAGTGATCCAAAGTAACCTTTGTACCATGGCCTAGAAAGCACAAATAAGTGTTAGTTGCTTTCCTTCCTGTTCAGCTAACCTTTCAGAAACAGTGCTTTTCCTATATCACTTCCTTACCCATCATAAAATTTAAGCCTTACATAAAAAGCTTTCAAGGACTCTCAATTCCCAAGGAACTGAGACTGATTTGTCCTTCCTCGGTGTAGTCCTGTGACTTTCTTTATATCACCTTCCTTCATTCCCTTATATGAACACTTCTACTCCTTCCATTCAACACACACACTTTATTTTAAAAGGATATGCTACAGCTTATAAAGCCCAAGGAGAAGATAGAAAAAAAGATAAAAGAAAATAACCAGACTCAGATAGGATAAGAAACAGGGTAAGTCTTAAGTTATAGGCACTAGAGGGTAGTATCTTCTGAATCCTAATACCAGTAAAAGTGTCGACTTTTCATTTTTGTATCACTCTTCCTCTCATGGGTCAAATTCCAGGGAAGTAATATTTAATTATCCTAGTCAGGTGCATATGCCCACTTCTCAATTAGGAGACGGCACTATGATTCATGACCTTACCAACAAGGTGTTTAGAAGAAAAAGAATTGCTCAGCAAAATATTAGTCTCTTTTCAAGGTATATTATTCAAGCCACCCTGGAACCTTCACAGTCTGCCTCAGATTTCAGTCATCACTTCTTTTCTGGTTATTTCTATAGATGTTAGTAATTGACCCTGACACTGGTACTTATTACTGCCTTCTTTCACTGAAATTTGTGTCTTTTTATATAAATATTATAAATTCTCAAGAAAATGGCTTGATTGTAGCCTCCTTATAGAGCAACACTATTGTACCTTTAGAATTTCTCCTGTATACACAAGTGGAAAAACACAGAAATGTTTACCAGCACACATCTGAGAGGAAATGGACATATGTCCCTACACATGTTTTTTTATTTCTGTTCCCTCCTTCAAGTGGAACTCACTCCCACCCTAGAAGCACCAGGAATTTAGTATAGGCAGGAAGGCCAGAGGTATTGCTTATTTAACTTGAGAGGTGCAGGATTATCTTCTCTAAGACCTTGCCAGAACAACTTATTAGAAGACAGTGAGGTTCTGAGATAATAAGATATAAAGCAGGTTTATGACACACTTTCACATTTATTAACTTATTTGATCATATCATTTATCCAAATTCTTCTGGCATACATAGTGGGTCCAGAGGCTCTGGCCAGCCCTGTGCTCTCAAAGCCAAGACTGGTCGTTAGAGTAGAAAAATAATAATGGCAGTAGAGATGCCTAAAACATCACTTTCCAATCCTCTATACAATTAATCTAGTTATTATGTTGGCTTTTTATTTTCTGTCACCCATACTAGAATTTAAACTGATCAATGTCAGAGTTCTTTATCTTTTGTTACCTGATATATCCCAGATTAAAGTACTTGGTGCATATTGGTTAAATTATTGAGTAGGTAAGAAAAAAGGAAGCATCATAAGGTTCAACAGATTCAGTGACCACCAGGACAGTCTGTAGCACCAAATCCAAATGGAGCATGTAACTCAAGTATAAAGCCAGGATGAGTTTTGGGAGATCTGGAAACTTAGCGACAGGAAGCCATTTATAGGGCCCCTCCAACCTTATTCATTGGTGGGAAAGGGTTAGAGACGTTGAAATAATTGCTGCAACAGCAACCACTTTGTGTACACAGAGAAGAAATTATCATTCTACTTTTCATATAAACAAATAGAAGCAGAGGAGTCAAACTCCCTATAGCAAGCAAGGTACAGAGTTACGGTGTGAACCCAGGAACAAGGCAGAGTTCAGTTTAGTGGAGCAGTTAAGAGATACTATACATACATACATACACACACAAACACATGAGACAAAATTCTTTCTTATGACAAAATTCCTTCAAAATCTTCATCACTCCATGTTGCAAACATTTGTCTTCCTGGAAATCCCTATTATGAAACTCAATACCATGACAATTGTGCTCAGGGTCAGAATTTGGTCTCTATTTTTTTCCAAATCATAGGGCACATAAGTAATAGTATACAACATGGCAATGTGTGCATGTGCACTGTGTAACTTTGTGAGCATCAGAAAGAAGAAATCTACAGAAATCCTTGTGAGGAGAAAACAAGAATTGGAATATAATTATTAAAAGCACTAACAGAAATTTTGTAATTCTTATCTACCCTGAAGATAACTACACAGATACATATTTAAGTCAATAAATAGCTAGGACCTACAGGAGCATCTAAAATAGGTCCTAGTTTTTAGCCTTTGGGAAACCAGCTTCCTGGAAAGCAAAAACAAAAACAGGAGATAAACTATGGATATGCTAAATAACTTTATTTATTATACAACGTAGATATTTTTATGACTATTACACTAACTTGTGAATCCTGTGAGAGAAGCTATATTGAATGCACTGCTCAAGGCTGTGTTCAGAGCCTGACGGTATGAACCACATAGTAGGTGTTCAATAACACAACAGTAGCTAAGGTTGCTGGTACTATATGCCACATACTGTTCCACACACTTTTTACATAGTAATTAATAAGATTCTCATACCAAAACTATAGAGTAGGTATTATGTCCATTTTTTAGATGAGGAAACTGAGGCCAAGAGAGGTTAAGCAACTTGCTCAAAGTCACACAGATGTCAGAGCTGGGAGGCAAATTTGGGCAATCAACTTTATAGCCCATGCTTAATTACTGTATTAGACTTGTTGAATTAATCAAACAACAATTATTCCCTTTAGGAACCAGTACCTTTTTATACTGAGATGGTTCTGAAGTTGATGCAAATGTTCCTTTTCCAACACCACAGAGCTTGCATTCTGTTGCACAAATAAAGCAATAAGTTTTCTCTCTCGCTTTGTAAATCCCAGGTACAGCTTCTTTCTCCCGCACTTCACCTCTTGTTCTTCACAGCTCAGTACTAATCATCAGCCCATAATGCAGTGTAGAATTGCCAACACCATCCCGATGATGTAGTTATTTCCAATTGGCACTTGGGAGCAGTGAGGATAGGAGGCATTACTCATAGCCAAGAGTACAGATGTTTCTAATTGCTTTCCATTACCAAGAATAACAGCTGTTTACATCTATCAGCAAATAATTCACAAGAGCTCCAGACTATTAAGATAACACACCCCACCTGGTCACCATCACAAGTTGTCAAGGCCAAGATAGAGGCTGCCAGAATCCCCTTCTGCATCTCTGTTCATCAACTGACAGCATGTGTCACCTTCAGATATCCTTATGCTACCCCACAAGCTCTGGCTTCTTGGTGGCCTGACACATCAAATGGACATATGGATTCTTCATGGCTTTGCAGTAAATGTTTTATGGTTATCTTGCAGCCAAGGGCAGCTGACATGGAGAAGCAAGGGACTTGCAAATAGCCTGATGAAAGAATTTCTGCACTTTTTTTCACAGAAAAGGAAGAAGTGTTCTGCTTAGAAGAATTTTGCAGCTGCAATGTGCAATCTTCCAAATGTGTTGGTGTGTTCCTTTAACACACCAACAAATTGCATTAGGTGATAGATTATGCAGTTCCATAGCATCCCAGGGACCTGGTCACATGCTTGGATACAATCCCCAAAATGGACAGATAATGTTAACAGTTCAGTGAACTTTATTATCTAGTTTTATTGGCCACAGAAGAGTACAAATATTTCAACACATCATAGATACTGGAGTTAAAAAGGCCAATAGTACCTCCTTGCCAATGCAACATTGATCCCTACTGTGTATTTTTTTTTCCAGCCTCATTTAAAGTGACTCAGGCAATTAGTCTCTTCCATTTTTTCTATGAAGACTATTCAAGAGACTAATATAACGTTTTGTGTTCCAGCTTCCCCAGATTTATTTCTGAAATTGACTTTCTACATGTTAAATACATATTTTTTAATCCATGAATTTTTTGGCCCATAAAAATGGTAGAGTGCTACCTATTTCAAAGTACATGAGAATTTATAAAAGTACATAAACTGAAAATTTTCCTTATGGCCTGTGGTAGCTTCTCTCCAAGGTACTCACCATCAATTCTTCCCTTCTATGTATTTGTATATTATTTCCCATCAAAAAGTAGAATCTATGGAGTCTTTTAAATTTTGGAAGATTGCTAAGAGTGCTTAGTCCCCAAGGCCCCTTTGCTGTAAGGAAACCTGAGGGAGTCATGAGAAAGGACTGTAAGCAGAACAAGTGATTCCAGCCTTCCTCTAGTTGTTCCAGCCATTTCAAGATCCCAGTCACTCCAACCATCTCTAGTTCAACCAATCCTAGCTGAGGCTCTCAAGATTATACAGTAAACACAAGCTGTCTTTTGATTATTGACTCACAGAATTATTAGTAGAACAAAAAAATTAATGGTATATAACCAATTGGTAACTGAAACATTTTCCCCCCTCCCACTTTCTATGAATCTCTGTCCCAAGAGACCCCTTGGACCCAAGAGACCTCTCCATAACCCCTAAGAGAAAAATATACCTATTAAACCATAATTCACACAATAAATATCATTGTAATTTCTTATCAAAAGAAACAAAAATAAAAAAGCTTACGTGTTCATAATGCACCTTACTCCTTCCCTTTTTATATAAATTTGTATTCATTCCATTGTCAGTAAGTTTACTTATAAAACTTTCCCCATAAAAGAAGTTTATTATATTATAAGTTTCTGTTACTACAGAGGATACTTGGTTTTTGTGGTCTAAATATTTTTTGATATATTATAGTCTAGTCTGAATTAGGAGAAAATTCCCACTTGATGCTATGAAATTTGGTTCCTTTAAAAGAATTCAAACAAGTGGTACAAATTCTCTTTTCATACCATCAAATATAAATCTACAGATACTTTGTGGAAAATTCCTATTCTTAAAACCTTAAAAAGTGATTGTATCACTTGCAGATATATTCCTTTTTACAATAAAGCTTAATTTGTGTAAACATTATGTATGCATAGTTATGTATATTTTATGTGCCTGTTTTATATATATGGATATGTGTGTACATATGTCTGTAAATTTTAGTCAGAAATAGTTATACTATATATTAACAAATACATTTTAGTCCTTTGGTTACTTTGCATCTGGTTATTGGTCATGAAAAGAACACTGCATCAGACCATTGATCATTGATCTGGATTCTAGCTCACCATTCCAGTCTCCCTATCATACCCCTACTTGATTCTCCAAATACTGGCATGACATTGCGAGTTTGCTTTACTTCTAAAATTTATTATTCTTACTCTATTTTCATACCTCACTTATTGCTTACACATTAACCAAATGGATTTATATAACCTCGTTGTTATTTACAACATTTTTAGTGCGAAATTTAGCATATCAACATTGCTTACATAAAAAAATTTTTCTTAATTTGTTCAATTTTGTGGCAAAATTAGGAAACAATTAAGTAAGCAATTAACAATTAGGAGATAGCAAAAAATGAAGCTGCTTCTATCTTAATGACTTCAAGACTGATTACCACATAAACTCAATCTCTAAGATGAAAAAGAAGTATTTTCCCCTAATTAAACTCCATCATTTAGCCATGAAATCACACCATTTAATTTGCAAAAAAACACATGTTTTGTGTTTGTTTTTAACAATAATAAAAATTACAAAGTGTCCTTAATTATTCCTGCACATAGTTCGATTTAGAAAAAGAAAGATACCTTATGTAATGATTTAACCCACATTGAAAGATCTTCGAAGAAAAGATGTTCAAGATATTTAGAAACATCTTTTGAAGTCAGTTTTTCTTTTGAAATTTTAGTTTTAGTCAACTTTTTCACCATTGTGACAAAAAGCTGGACAAGAACTATGTGGAGGATGAGAAGTTTATTTTGGCTCATGGTTTCAGAGGTTCAATCATGGTCAGATACCTCTGTAGCTATGAGCCTGAGGTGAAGCAGAACATCATAGCAGAAGAGCAAGGCAGAGGAAAGCAGCTCAGGATCTGGCAACTAGGAGGTAGAGAGACAGAGAAAGAGAGAGATAGCACATGTGCAAGCTCCCAAAGGCACACCCCCCGTGTGTCACACCCCACCTGCCTACAATTATCACCCATTCCATATCAGTGGATTGATTTACTGATTAGGTTAAGGTTTCATAACCTAAATATTTCACCTCTGAACATTCTTACATTGTCTCACACATGAGCTTTTGAGGTATACCTCATATCTAACACATAACAATTGTAAAATGATTTTAATTACTTACACTCCAATAAAACCCCGGCCTGTTACTCACCAACTGCCCAATCTTAGTAGAATAAAGAACTTTCCTCAGTAATAAACTTTTGGTAGGGTTATAAAGCAGGGAGAGTACTGATCATCCATCTCCTGGATATTCATCATTCACCTTCTGATAACTTAGTCCCAACTTTTCATTCATATTAAAGAGATCTATAAAAGATCTAATTGAATAAAAGATAATTTTGAAATGGTTTTTATAGCTGTGGAACTTTGTAAATGCCTGGATCGCTACTGTACAAGTTGTTTCTTATATAGACACATGAGGCCAACCCTAAATTTATACCACAGATTTTTTGTTTTTTAGCTTTCATTTGCAAATGACTGTAGATTCACAAGAAGTTCCAAAAACATTACAAAGACTCCTTTAGATCTTCCACTCAGATTTACCAATGTTCCATATATTTTTTAATTTCCCTTTTCCATCATCCATATTAGAATATCATAAGTATATTCTTAGTAAACATGACCAAGTTGCTCTCACATTTGTCTTCAAGGGCTATAGGAAAATAGCTAATTATTAATTAGATTGAAAGTAGAATGATGCTGATATAGGACTGGTGAACATACTTGTTTCCAGGCTGGCATGATATGGCATGCAAGTTGGCATGCAGTGTTATATGAACATATGGCAGGCAGAAGCTGCTGTTTCCTCTTAGGAAACAGCAACGGAAACGTCAACTCCCACAGTATTGAAGACACACACCCTAAAACTATCCAGTGCTGTTGAGGGCTTAGTGCACATGCCATTTTCCAGTCATTGGAATGGGAAATAAACTCTATATGTGGTGTCAAGCCAGCAACTGCAGAATTGAAAGTCTGTTTCCTCAAGAAGCAGGTGACACTAACCAGAAGTTCTTACTGAAACTGTTGGGTCAGAGTACAATGCAAGGCACCTACATTTGCACTTATGAGATTTCATCATAAACAAACTTCTACCTGGGAAGAATTTAACCACTCAAATGGTTTTTATTATGGTTTAGATTTTGAATGTCCCCTAAAAGCTTACGTGTTGAAGGCTTGGTCCTCAATGCATCGATATTCAGAGGTGGGCCTTTAGGAGGTGATTTGATCATGTGGGTTCCAACTTCATGAATGAATTAATCTGCTTTTGGATTCAAAACATAATGGGCTATTAGGAGATGGTGGAAACTTTAGGAGCTGGAGCCTAGTTCGAAGAAGTGGGTCATTGAGGGTGTCCCCTGTCTTTGGCCCATTCTTTTCTTTTTCTTTCTGCCTCCTGGTTACAACATGAGCAGCTTTGCTCTACCATGTGCTTTCACCACGATGTTCTGCTTCACCATGGGCCCAGAAACTATGGAGCCAAGTGACAGTGACCATGGAATGAAATCTTTAAAAGCACGAGCCAAAATCTTTTCCCTTTAAAGTTGATTTTTTCCAATATTTTGTCACAGTGAGAGAAAGCTGAATAACACAAGCTCTTTGTCTCTAAACAGGTGTGTACTTACAGATAGACGGAGCTCTAAGATTCTGCCTCCTTCATTTGACAATGGAAAAGGCAAAAATATTCTATGATTTCTCCAAATGTTCAGAGTCTGAATTTGGATGAACATTCAAGGCTGTCAGTTTTTCTAGAATTCCACTGCTAAAGTGATTTATCCCTCATTACTAAGCCTGTTCCCAAGTATAATAATCTTCACTCTCTGAAAATTCATCTTTTTCCTAAATCTCTACCACCGAAATTCATTTTCTTCATTCTGTTCTCTGTGGCAGTAAAGTATGTTTAGTATGTAATAAACCTGCATCCTTTTGAAGACTATTATTAAATTTCTCTTGGCCTTCCCTTAATCAGATTGTACCAATGAAATTTCTTCAGGAAGAAAGTTGTGATAAAGGTCTTTGTTTTTTATTATTTATATCTACTCAAAGCATTCCTGTTGGCTTAAAAAATCTAATCTTATAATAAATGATAGAATTATCATATTCAAGAAACTTTACTATGTCACGATAATTGAGTTAAACATGCTTTTTGCCTTTCAATGTACTTTTTATTTAAATGAATCATTTAAATTCATCAGTTCATAAAATATCTTATCCCAAAAGATTTTACTGGTTTAGTAGAAAAATTCTTCACTGAAAGAGTGAAGCCCTAATTATACTTCTAATAAATGTAGGCCTTCCTTCCTCATGATCCTGACTTTCTACTTCCAAAAGGAAGGTGACTCAATAAAGCTGTTAGAGAAAAAGAAGGGAGGGATCATCTATGGTTACCCCGCAAATGAGAAATCTTTGCACTAGTTATTCAGAAGAGTTCTCCAAATGCCATCTACTGAAAGAAAACTTTTTTTTTAAATTTTCCTTTTCCTGCCTGAAAGAATTCCTCAGTGCTAGAGATGCAAAACTGTCAGCTTCTGCAAGGACTTTGCTTCTGGCCCCCTATGTCATCCAGTTTCAGGGACCAGCAGACCAAACTGCCCAAGAGCACAGGACCTGGGGTGCTGCACCAGTAGAGCCATCCTGCTGAGAGGCAAAAACCTGAATAACCACTGCTACTGAAAGACTGGATTTCTTTTGTCTCTCTTTAGGCAATCCTGTGAGTATTTGTTTTTTTATTACCATGCTTCTTGTCGTTATTGGATGTTTCTCTGTGATTTGGTGTTTTTCCAGGGAGGGAAGAATCCCCATCAGGTTGCCTGCTGGGCAGAACAGAATGCCATTATGAGGAGAGCTGTGGCTGCTGTGACTGAGCTGTCTCCATCCCGGGGATTTATCCCTGCAAGTGCCGGTCATAATGGATTCCTTCACTAAATGACTTTGGATGAGCAGGGCTTTGGCAAAGGCACTGCAAGTCCCACACTTTTAAAAATGAATGCTCATGTAATAGATGCTACAGAGATAAGCATCTCCTCACTAGGAGATAAGGGCAGGTGAGTGAGAGAGTGGCATCTAAGTGGCACGAACAACACTGGAAAGGGAAAACAGCGGAGTATAAGCCTGTTATAGAATTTGACCAACTGGCAAGTAGACCAAGCATTTCACCAGTTCAAAAAAACAATGACAGTTTTGCAAGGATTTTAACCATAATTCTAGAGGAAAGAAACAATAAATAAATGTATAAGGACTCTAAAAAGAAAAAATAAAGCAGAGGATAGAGAGTGATATCAAGGGATAGGGAGTGATAGAGGTGCTATTTGTAAAACTTGCTCAGGAAATCCCTTCTGATAAGTTACAATGAACTAAGGACTGATGAAGTGAGGAAGTGAGCCATGCACCTAACTATAGGAAGCATTTCAAAAAGTGCAGTGCAAAGGTAAGTGCAAAGACCCTGAGGTAGTAGTGCAATAGCCAGTGGAGCAGGAAAGAACCTAGTGTTTTCAAAGAACAGCAAGACATCCCTGAGGGTAAAAGGAAGGACACTAGAGGGAAGAGCAGAGAGGAGAGAGTCTGCCAGGCAGCAGGCAGCCAGATCAAGTAGAACCAGCAGTCCAGTATAAAGATTTCGAGTTTTGTATGTATAAGAGGGATATCGCTGGAGAATTCTGAGCAAAAGACTGACTTGATCTGACTCAGATTTTGAAGGAAATCACTCTGCTGCTGTGTGGTGAACTGATCATGGAAAAACAAAAATGAAAGGAAGCAGGAATAACATTTGGAGTTTCTTGAAGAAGTCCAGAAGAGAAGTGATGATGGGCTAGAGCAGAATTGTTCTTCTAGAAATAGAGGAAAATGGATAGACTTGAAATGTAGTTTGAAGGTAAAGCTAACAGAACTAGCTGGATATGGAGTTTCAGAAAAAGAGAAGAGTAGGAATGACTCCTTAGAGTTTAATCCAAGCAACTGGAAGGATGGCACTGCCATTTATTGATACTGGAGAGACTAGGGAAGCAAAAGGTTGTCAGCAGAAAATAAAAGTCCATTTTAGATATTTTAATTTTGAAATGTAAATTCCATATTGAAACAGAAAAGGTGCACAAACTATTTGGTATATAACTATGGAATTCAGAATGCAGAGAGATCCTATTAGTGGGACCTAATAAGAAAAAGTTAGGCCTGGTGGTGGTGCACACCTGTAATCTCAGCGGCTGGCCAAGGCAGGAGGATTGGAAGTTCATAGCCAGCAACTTAGTGAGACCCTTGGCAATTTAGTGAGACCCTGTCTCAAAATAAAAAATAAAAAGGGCTGATGTGGCTCAATAATCAAGCACCTCTGGCTTAAATCCCCAGTGCCCCCCACCCCCCTGCCAAATAAATGAAGGAAGTTAGAACTGGAGTCTCAACAGGATAGAGATGGTTAGTGAACGACAGAACTGGATCAGATCATCTATCTAGGAAATGAGCACAGATTAGAAGTTCAAGAACTGCAAATGATTATTTAGAAGAAGGTAAAAAATGGCCTATTAAAGGAGACTCAAGAGAAGTGGCCAGTAAGGTAAGAAAAACAAAAGCGTACTGCCCCAGTTAAACACAAGAAGTGTTTCAAGGAGAAGGCATGAACAACTGTGCCAAAAACTGGTAATAGATAAGAGAATAGGGGGAATAAGGATTAAATACTAGATTCCCATGTGAAGATCACTGATGAGTTTGACAAAGTCAAGTGTTTTGGATTGATGGAGATAGAAGTCATATTGTGCTAAAGCAAAGAAAACAGGAAGAAAGTATGTGGGACACAGAATGGACAATTCTTTACATTAGTTTTGCAGTAAAAAGAATCAGCAAAAACTGAAGGGGAATGATATAGATCAAAGGAGGTTTTTTTTAAGATGGGAAATGTTACAGCTTAGTTATATAAATAGGACAATGACACAGATTTAAAGGAATATTTCATGTTACAAAAGAGGGAACAACTAACAGAGGGAAGTATTAGAAAGGATCAGAATCTAATGCAGTGTTTCTCAAACTATTTGGTGATGAAAAATTAGGTAATTTTACCCAAACTGGCAAGGACCAAAGCTTTTTTTTTTGGTACCGAGGATTGAACCCAGGGGTGCTTAACCACTGAGCCACATCACCATCCCTTTTTATATTTTATTTAGAGACAGAGTCTCACTGAGTTACTTAGGGCCTCACTAAGTTGCTGAGGCTGGCTTTAAATTCACAATCCTCCTGCCTCAGCCTCCCAAGCTGCTGGGATTATAGGCATGCACCATCATGCCCAGCAAGGACCAATGCTTTTATAAAATACTATAAAAAAGAATCATTAGAATAATGAAATTATTTAGATATTTATGTATTAGGTATTCTCTAGTTATTTTATTCATTTAAATCTCAGCATATTTGTTAGTATATGAATTTTATGAGGAGACAGTCATATTTCTTTTATATTTCTAGCATAGGGCTTGATTTAAAGTACTTATTTAATAAATACTACTTGGTGATTCCATAACCTTATTAAGACTGGGTACTGCAGGTCTTTGAAATAGTAGAGTTCACAAAGTATTAATATTATATTCTTTTAAAACATATTTACTACATCAATTTGTGTGTTTTGCTTAAGTTAGCAGAAATTCAACTAATGACTTACAAACAAGTCTTACTTTTTTTCCTAATAAGAGTCCATAATTACAGTCCAGCTACGTGCTTCATAGTGGCAAGGCCTATCCAAATGATAGGCACAGGATTGGCAAATACTTGCAAAAGACAGACACTCCTCCCTTTGTGTTGAACAGCAAGATTTTCTAATAAGTTTCTGAACTTGCCCCTACGTAGTACTAACCAAGACTTAGTCACATGGCTACAGAGCTTCATGGAAATTAGAAAACTGACTATCTAGAATTTTTCAACCTCCACATAAGATGCAGAAAAACCATAGAAAAATATAAAGAACTCTTGTATTAACCAAACATTTCTTTGTTTACAATATTTGTTTGGCTCATTTCTTCCAAACAAATTCATTGATGTTTATTCAGATCTCTAAGTCTGAAGCACCACACTGTGCTATTTCCCATATCTGGGTTTCCTTTTCTCTCATTTTTAGCAAGTTTGTCCTTCTGACTTTTCCACAGGAGTTCTAGTTCTTCCTAGTATCCACCAACATTCCTGAAGTTGTACTTCTGGTAACTTGATTCCCAGTGTTCAGCATCTAAATCTCATTAGAATTATTTAAGCCTGGCTATGAATCCATGACACCTCTATTCCCACAAACTTTCAGTCCATACCATTAGACTCAAAGATTTTGGTCTTTTCTCAGATACCAAGTATTCGTCAATATATTAATCAAAGCTTTTAGGAAAACAGAAAGAGAGAGAGTGGGGAGTATATCATCTGGAAACAACAGACTATAAATGGATAAGCAGGTTTCTAAACTTCTGTATTTTTTATGTGCTAATATTCATTCAGTTCTCCAAGGAGACTAGAACATGTCATGTTTTAAACTCATTTATCTGCATGATTTTTTTTCCAGAGATCTTTCCATAGAACCATTGTTCAAAGGAAAAACCTTTTAGAATCTTGCCCTGGAACTTTCTATATACATGGATGCTATTTTTAGTATCTGAGGATTCAGGATCTTACACAATGTGAAATGGCATGGAACACAAGCATACTACCGAAGTTCAACCTCATTGCCCCCATGGCCCCAAATGCCCTATAAACTAAATTTAAATTTCTGAGTATCTATTTATCAGTCTATTTTTTGTATAGGTTTTAGCTAGTCTGGGATATTGGCTCACTATATCCCTATCCTATCCCTACCTGTTATTGTTTGGATGTTGGTTTGGATGTGAGCTGTCCCCCAAAAGCTCATGTGTGAGACAATGCAAGAAGGTTCAGAGGAGAAGTGATTGGGTTCCAAGAGTCTCAACCTAATCAGTGCTTTAATCCTAATAGGGATTGACTGAGTGGTAACTGAAGTGGTAGGGTGTGGCTGGAGGAAGTGGGAATTGGGCATTGTTTGGGTTTATATTTGTAGCTGGTGAGTGGAGTCTCTCTCTGCTTTCTGATCACCATGATGTGAGCTGCTTCCCTCCGCTGCATTCTCCCACCATGATGTTCAGCCTCACCTTGAGCCCCAAGGAATGGAGCTGGCCCTCTATGGACTATGACCTTTAGAACTGTGAGCCCCCAAATAAACTTTTCCTCCCCTACAATTGTGCTGGTCAGGTCCTTTAGTTACAGCAGTGAAAAAGCTGACTAGAACACTACCTTTTCTCCTGAATCATTAATACAAATCAATGTGAAAATCATGATCATCTAAGCTTTTCTATGCAACTGATTCTTAGACTCCATTGCTTATATAGTTTACTCAGAGAGTATAGTGATTACAGCATAATACAACTTTCTGAAGATACATACTGTTTCCTAATAAAATTGTAGAATCCTAGAAGGTGTTCCAGAGGTCATCTGATCTCACACTCAGCCAAAACAACACCTGAAGCATACAGAGCAGATGGCTGCCTGGCCCAAGGGTGTCCAGCCCGACTAAAGTAGAAGCCAAAAATTTAGTTCTACAGACTTAAAGTAGAACCTAATGTCATCAACAAGGGGCACTTTTAAAAAATTGTAACTAAGCTATTTATTATAAATTCTAAATATATTTAGAAAAAAAAATCTTTGGTAGAGTGCCTCTCAAATGTCTCTATGGTGCCACTTTATTTTAGCTTTCTCAAAAGATATAAATTATGTATAAATTGCCTACTAATATAATTGTTAATATTTGTTTTTAATTTTCATTTCAAGGACTGCTAATATGATTTTTAAAAGTGATATATAACCTAAAGGTCAAAGAAGACCCTTCTTTGTAAATACTACTTCTGTAGGTTTTATAAAAAGAAGTAGTATTTAGAAAAGGTTTTACAAAAGTAATTTAAGTGAGAAAGTGATTTCTGGTTTTAAAAGAGCTCTCTAAACACTGCATCATTGGTTCTTTCCCCTAATATTCCTAACCAAGTAAAGAAAATGTTTTTAGAAACAACAACAAAAAAATACACTCCAATGAATACAAAAAATTTCCTTAAATTCAAAGATATAACAAGTGCATCATCAAGATTTCAACTATAGTTTTTTGGATGGAGTTCAATCACCTTTTTTCTTGTTAGAGTTTATCTCTATGTTATGCCTATATTCAGGTTAGGCAAATCAGTGTTAGGCGAAAATGGAAATAAGCTGGCTAGAATCCTGCATAATCTTTTCTAGCTCAAAGAATCTATAGTCAAAATAAGGAATCTATGAATGTTGTTCCTAAAGTCTGAGTCTATCACATCCTACTGCACAGAGTGACCTAGCCATGTGTCAATCAAGTGTTTGTTGTTCATGATTGGATAACCTGGAAGCTAATTTCAAACAGTATTGTATTATAGAAAGATAACAGCTGTGGTGATAGCATAGGTTTGCATTTTCCAAAATTCTCACATCAAAACAGTTGGCAAAACCAAAACCAATGGATATTTACAACAAAAGTAAATGACAAAGCATTCCCACTAGCCTCAAAATAAAAGCAGATAAGAATAAACCACCAATAGCCACAAGGTATGTTTGTGTGAGTCAATGTGTGTGTGTGTGTGTGTGTGTGTGTGTGTGTGTGATGGTATCTGTATAGGAGAAAGCAGAAGGAACCTCATATTATAAAAAGCTCAAAATACCAAATATTTTGGTATTTTGGTATTCAAATATTCAAATATTCACTGGAAAGTACAGTGAACCAAATTGAATAGCATATAAAATTGAATAGCATCTAAAAGGGTTTTGCCCAGTGCAATAGTGGCTGAATCTAATGAACTTGTAGTCAGGAATAGAGTTGGTTGTATTTTGTACTCTGTGAACTCTCAAAATTATTCAAAGTCCCTACTTTGATAAGAAACTTCTATGAGTGGAATAAAAAATAAGCCAGGAAGAAACACCTAAAATGAAGAAATATGAAGGTTTGGAAAAAGTCAGTTAGAAAATCAACTCAAGAAGTTTCAGCTGTCTGAATCAAGTCTTTCTCTGATTCCAGGAAAAAACTAAATTCACATAATTATAAGCAAGAGGAAATTTGCAAGGTTAAAATTCATGGAAAGTCAATATAAGAGAATATAAATCTGAAATCCCATCAAAATATCAATAACATTAAGAACAAAACTAGAAAATAATCCTATAATTCATATGGAAGAATAGAAGACAAAGAATACTCAAATTAGTTCTAAGCAAAAAGAATAATGCTAGATGTATCACAATAGCCAATTTTAAATTATAATGTAGAGCTATAGTAACACAAACAGCATGTTTCTGGCATAGACATATAGACTGTCAGACACATAAACCAGAGAAGACACAGAGACAAACTCACAGAGATATAGTCATCTGATCTTTGACAAAGGTGTCAAAAACTTACATTGGACCAAAACAGCCTTTTAAACAAATGATATAGGAAAACTGGATATTCATATGTAGAAAAATGAAACTAGATCCCTGTCACCCTGCATAAAAGTCAACTCAAAATGGATCAAATATCCAGAAATGATGCTAGAAAGGGTGAAAATGAGAGAAGAAAACACAGGTTCAACACTTCAACATATAGGCACAGACAATGACTTCCTCAATAGACCTCCTAAAGCTCAGGAAAAAAATACTAAGAATTAATTAATAGGGTAGCAGCAAATTAAAACACTACTGCATAGCAAAGAAAAGATATAACCTATACAACAGGAGAATCTTTGCCAGTTATTCTTCCAACAGAGGATTAATATTCAGAATATATAAAGAATTCAAAAAACACCAAAAAACAAAGATGCAAATAACCCAATCAATAAATGAGCAAATGAACTACACACAAACTTCTCAAAAGAAAAAATGCAAATGATCAACAAATATTTTAAAAATTTCAGCATTTTAACAATCATGGAAATGCAAATCAAAACTACACTGAGATTTCATCTCACTCCAGTTAGAATGGCAATCAAGAATACAAATAATCATAAATGCTGGCAAGGACATAGGGGGGAAAAGGAATATTTATACACTGTTGGTGGGATTGTAAATTATACATTATGGAAACCAGTATAAATATTCCTCAAAAGACTAGGAACAAATATAAGACCCAGATATACCACTCCTCAATATTTAATAAAAAAATTAAAGTCAGAATATCTATGATAGTGATACATGCATACTCATGTTCATAACAGCTCATTTCACAATAGCCAAGTTGTGGAACCAGTCTAGGTGTCCATCAATAGGTGAATGGATAAAGGAATATGCTATATATACACAACTGAGTTTTATTCAGTCATAAAGAACTAAATTATGTCATTTGCAAAAAATGGATGGAATTTGAGAGCAGTATGTCAAGCAAAAGAAGTCAAACTCAGGAAGTCAAGACTGTACGTCTTCTCTCATATATGGAAACCAGAGGGAAAAAAGTAAAAAGGATGAAGGGGATAATCTCATGAAAATAGAAGGGAGACCAGTAGAACAGAGGAATGAGATCAAGGAGAGTAAAGAGAAAAGGGAAAGAGGAGATTCTGTGGAATAAACCAGAGTCTGATTAAATCCCTAGATCAACACTTGAGCCCAAGAGTGCAAGACCAGGCTGGGCAATATAGTGAGACTCTGTCTCAAAACAACAACAACAACAAAATTCCTACATCAGTGTCCATCTTCAGGACAGAGGAACATGTTGAACTAAAACCATGAGTGAAACAGTATTTAAACTCATAAATACAACATTGAGGGGTACAAGAAGTGTTTCCTACTCCTCAACCCATTTTATAAATAGGAAAAATTACAATTATATTGCTGGTGAGAATGTAAATTGGTACTGCCACTATAGAAAAGAGTTTGGAGGCTCCACACACACAAAAATTGAAAGAAAAATCATTATATAAAAAAGATATCTACTCTCCCATATTCGTTGCAGCATTATTCACAATAACCAACGTATGGAAACAACATAATATGGTCAATGGATGAATAGAATAAGAAAACATCACACACACACAGAGAGAGGAATATTATTCAACCTTTAAAAATATGATAATTCTACCATTGCCAGCAATATGGATGAAGCTGGAAGATATTATGCTAAATGGAATAAGCCAGATGCAGAAAGGTAAATACTAGAGGATCCCACTTATGTGTGAAATTTAAGAGTAGAATTCATAGACATAGTCAGCAGAAGAGTGGTTACCAACAGCTGGGAGGTGGGGGAAATGGGGACATGTTGGTTAAAAGACAAACTTGCAGTTATAGGATTAGTATATAATCTTGCCAGGCGCAGTAGTGCAAACCTGTAATCCCAGCACTTTGGGAGGCTGAGACAGGAGAATCTCGAGTTCAAATCCAGCCTCAGCAACAGCGAGGGCTAAGCAACTCAGTGAGACCCTGTCTCTACATAAAAACACAAAATAGGGCTGGAGATGTGGCTCAGTGGTCGAGTGCCCCTGAATTCAAACCCAGGTACAAAAAAAAAGAAAAAATATATATATAATCTTTTGGCTATAGTTAATAATAATATATTATATACTTGATTTTGTTGGACAAGATCTCACTAATTAGACAAGATGGGCCTTGAATTTGTGATCTTCCCCAGCTTCCTGAGTCTCTGAGATTATAGGTTTGTACCACTGTGCTCAGCTAAATAACTTGAAATTTACTAAAAGAATATATCTTAAGTGTTCTCCTCACAACAACCAAAAAAGGGCACTATGTGTTAGTTAGCTTTCCCTCTCTGTGATAAAATATCTGAGATAAATCATCTTGTAGGAGGAAATTTATTGTGGCTCATGGTTTCAGAACTTTCAGTACTGGGTCACTTGGACCTCACACTTCTGGGCCTTGCTAAGGTAGTACAATAGGGCAGAAGTATAAGGTGGAAGAAACTGCCCACCTCATGGCAGCTTGGAAACATAAAAAGAAATAAAAGGGGCCAGGGGCCAGGGTTCCAATATTCCCTTCAAGGGCACACCACCAGTGAACAAAATTTCTTCCACTGGACCCCATATCGTAAAGGTTGCACCACCTCCCAACAATACCACAGGCTGGCAATCCAAACCATAATACTATGTGAAGTGATGAATATGTTAATGAGTTTGATTTGTGGTAATCATTTCACAATGTATATCAAAACATCATGTTGTACACCCTGAATATATATAACTTTTATTTTATACTTCAATAAGGCTTAAAAAATACAAAATCCAAATGATACTACTCTGCTGCCATCTGTCCTTTAAATTTACTCTGTCACTCTAAATCCCTAAGCATGTAATTTTTTAAGTTAAATTTAAGCCACATTAATGCATTATTTATTTTTCCTTATCAATGCATTGCCAATTTGGGTCATTTTTTTTTCTTACTCTTTTACTTTGGAGTATAATTCAAAATGGCTTCCCAAATCATACACAGAAGAGAGTTCTCCTTTCTCTTTCTCTCCCACGTTTTATGCTTACATCATTCTCAGGATGAAATGATCAACCAAGGAATCTAAAAATTGGCTCTGCCAAAGGTGTTTAATTGGCCTGGATCTTCATGCCTTCAGGCAAGAAGAGAAATAACCTGTATGCTGAGTGGCAAAGGTGGTGGTATGATGATACGTGCTGGGCAGTGGCCCAGTGTTTAGCTCTAGGGTTTCTATAAGTTCACTTAATAACTTGTTAATGAACAAACTACATCTGATGTGCACTAGTTTTACAGTATCAAGAAACTGGTGAACTTGTAAAGAAAAAACAAATAGACGTATATCCATATTACTCTACCACAAAAGTTTAAGTATTTGAAAGTTTTGCTGCATTTTTTTCAAAATATTTTATGCATATAAACATACACATATATTATATAATATATATGTATCTGAGAAATTTCTCTAAATTGTTTCCTTTTGTATGTAATGTTTTATAAGTATTTTTAATTTATCAATAAACATTTATAAATATGCAACAAATAATGTATTTTTTCACAATTTTAGATTTTTCTAGTCTTCCTTTAATATAACTTGCCTAATTCATGGAATTTTCATTAAAATCAAATCTGATAAATGATATGGAAGTGCTTCCTACAGCTAAGCAGTTATGACAGTGGTTGATAGGATTTACAATAAATATGCTTGATAAACTTCAGTATCACATAGACTATAATTAACATCTTACCTTTGACATTTACTATCCGAATGAATGTAGGAAACCATAAATCCCCTAGGCTTCAATTTCTTAATCAATAAAATAATAATAATAGTATCTAATTGATAGGGTTATTGTAAGGATTAAATTAGATAATGAATGTAAAAAGTTTAGGATGATAGATGGTTAAAGTAGGTTAAAGGTCAAATTTTTTTTTTTGGTAACTATGACAATACTGCAGGTGAACAACAGAAGATGGAACCAAAAAATTTTGATTCTCAGTAATTAAGGGGGGAAAAAAGTAATAAATTTCTTTTGTGCCCAGAATATTTTCATTTTCATTACTGATACTGATTACTTCTTTTTGATATGGCAGTCATGTTTTTTCCCATGAATTAAAACAAAATCATTAACAAAAAAAAAAAAAACTAAACTTCTGGAAAGTTTTGAAATGAATGGGATTTTTACACAAATCAATCTTAAATTCAATCCTAACTTCACAAAACACTATGATTCACCCTGGCTGGTTCCATTTACTCT
This sequence comes from Xerus rutilus, assembly GCA_028644305.1. Classification (NCBI taxonomy): domain Eukaryota; kingdom Metazoa; phylum Chordata; class Mammalia; order Rodentia; family Sciuridae; genus Xerus; species Xerus rutilus. Next base: position 65,068,473 of record CM053408.1, read on the forward strand.
ATGAAGGTTGCTCATTCAAGTATGCTTTTTTATTACCCCTGCTGAGTTACTAGAGCCCTCACTTCAGAATAAGACATATGTGGGTTGGAGTTCTATTTCATCCTCTTGTACCATATTTTCTTTATCCATAAAGTTGGCTAATGGTTATTATTGCTTAGATTTATCATTTAAGAATTCAGGTGACAGGAATGAAAATATGGCCCAGTGGTTGAGTGCTTGCAGTATGTGTGAGGCCCTAGGTTCAATCCCCAGCACCAAAAATAAACAAATAGAATTTCAGGTAACATACATAAAAATATAATAGTAATTATATTATTATAAGTATATGTATATGTATATATAATATGTACATAGTACATATGTATATGTATATATAATGTGTACATAGTAAGTATACAGTAAGTAATGACTAATTTGTTTTACTGATCGCAAACATGGTACCTCTGAAATTTCAAAGCAGTTCCCACAGTAGCCAATATTTGTAAAGCAATGAACATAACGCTTGCCATTTAGTAACCTCTATTTAAATGTCTGAATGAAAAATAAATAAATGGTATATATGTCACTTGAAATTATACATTTTCTTTTATTGATTTGTTTTTTAAAAGGTCAGAGACATTTTTACATCCCTTTAAGTTCTCATGAATCTTAAAACAATATTATGTATCTCACTCATAAATTAATCCATTTAATACAAATTTATTAAACATGATGTTTCAGGTGCTATGCTATCTCTTGAGGAAGCAGAGGCAACATGTGGACAAGAGTTTACAATGTGATAAATGCTATGTTCTACAAAGTAGATTGATCTATTTCATACCTTGTTCTTAAACCTTCCTATGCTAATCTGCACTTTTAGTATCAAGGATAACTGACAATGAGAGTTTAAAAACTACAAAAGAAAGCCAATACATTTTATTGGCCCTAAAGATGCAAAAGGAACAGAGGAAATCAGTGAGAGCATCCTTAATGGGTATGAAAATGTTTTGTTCCTCTTTATGGATTATGACAAGCTGTAAGGGACCCCTTTGTGATGGACATAAGATAGATAAACAGAAATGCTTCCCTCCTGAAAAATGTGTGTACAATCTAAAACAATTAATCTTGCTGGGGTGAGTCAGCTCTAATGGTACTGCTTGGCACAGGCCATTTATCACAGCCCACCAATCCATCACATAGAACCTGTCACACTATGAAAGCCCGCCACTCCTGCCACATGCCCAGATTCGTGGGAATCTGTGTAAGGCAGAGCAAGCCCTGAGAAGTTATTTATGTTTGTCTTAAAAAGAGGAATCTGAAGCTATTCATATTCAATGCTATTGATTCTAATGAAGATGTCGACAGAAAACTACCTCCTCTCCTGACACAAAGCTCATCTATTTTGACAAATAAAAGTCTGGCAGTGTGTCCTCCTCTCAAACTCAAAACTCCAGGTATGACAGATCATCCTTGTCAGCATATACACATTTTCAAATATCTTTCATTTAAAAAATAATAAAACCCTTATTAGTGTTGTCATGCCCCTACACTTAATGTCCTACAGTTTCTCCAATCCTTATTTTTAAAAATATTTATTCCTTTCTCATTTTTTTCTTGAATATTCTCTAGTCACATTTTCATCATTCCCTTGAAATCTTTCATGTAAGGGTCACCAATGACATATTTCATGCCAGGTGGAAAAAGCAAACTTTAGTTCTCCTTCCTTTCTCTCATTAACACTTCACTTCTCTTCTAGAAAACCAATTAGTTTTCCTCCTACTTGAATGGCCACTCATTCTAAATCTCTTTTGTTGGTTTCCTACCTTCTTTGTATCCCTTAAACGTGACACATTCCAAAACTTGGTCCTCAGCCTCGTGTCCACTATAATCCTTCTCCAGGTGCTCTCATCTGTCCAATGGCTTTAATGCATTATTGTGCAGCAGATTCCACAATTTGATAACTCCAGAATGGACCTCTCTTAAACTCCATATTTTTATTTTCAACTTCCTGTATGATGACTCTGCTTGAATATCTAAGACACATGTATAACTAACATATCCAAATTAGAACTCTTGATTTCCCTGCTAAACGTGATTATCTCCTAATCTTTGCTATCACAGTAAATGTTATACACCCTGCTGCTTGTGTTTATAACCTTGCAGTCACATTTGCCTCCTTTCTTATCTTCACTACATTCCATATACAATCAACCAAAAGTTCTGCTGACTTTAAAATATATGTCAAATCTCACACATCTCACCACTTCTTTCACTACTTCCTTGATCCCAGCTACTACCATTTCTTAATTGGACAAGTTGAAGAGTCCCACAACTGCTCACCTTGAGTTCTATCTTGTCCTTCTTGAGTATAGTCTTCACTTATATGCACTTTTTGAAAGTATATATCATGGTTTCCCTTGCTTGAAACCTTTTGATTTTCCCCTTTGATGCTAGGACTAACTCCAAACTCTTCCTCAGGCTTTGTGTGATCTGACCCTGTATGTCTCTTTAACATCATCTCCTTCCATCTCTCTCACTCTTTTTCAGCCTTAATGGCCTTCTTGCTGATCCTCAGAGGTTTTTCTGCCCCACAACTTTGTACTTGTTGTATTTTCTTTGGCCACCCTTCTATCAGAGCTGCAGCATGAATCTCTTTTCTTCACTGTACTTAGTTATCTGATCAAATTTTTTGAGAGGACCCCCTACCCACTTTCCTTCCTCATGTCATTCTCTATGCATTCACTTAATTTAATTTACATTTTAATATTTATTTGTTTGTTATTCATCTACTCCAATGAAACGAATGTTCTTTGAGAATAGGAGCTCCATCTCTCTTGTTCACTTTTTTCCCCCATTCTTAGAAGAATCCCTGGTGCATTTTGCTCCTCAATAAATAATACTAAATGGGTGGAATTTTGGTATTTTGGTTTTTGTTTCATTGGTTGGTTTGTAGTGTGTGGGGATTGAACTCAAGGTCTCACACAGGCTAAGCATGCACTCTACTACTGGGCTACATCTTCAGCCCTGAATGTGATTTTTTAAATGAAATCATTCAGAGAAATAATGCTCTCCCAATTGGCTCTAGTTTCAAATCATTGAAGTGATGGTTCCATAACAACTATTTTTGGATCTCCATTTCCTATGAATTGGATGTTGAATGAATACGAGTAAATGGAAAAGGAATTAGAATGAAGAGGTGCTGAGAAAGTCACTCTATGGAAAACTGGAATAGAGGAGATATGAAATACCCTGAAATACAGTGAAGAAGGTGACCAAATATATCTGGAAAAATTAATAAGCTTCTAAGTGGATAATCAAACATCTGTGACACAGACCTAATAATAATCTGTAAGCATGTAAGGTTTCCTAAACTAGATAAACACACCATTCTCTCCTGGACCTAGGAAGATGAGCTATTAAAATACCAAAGAACAGTTGCAATAATTATTCCAAACCACTCCAGCCCTGAGATTTTTTCATTATGTTTTTCACTGCTTTCAAGACCGTATTCACATCAGAACTCCTGGCTTTAGGATTCTAGATGCAAGTCTCACCTCTGCACACCACTGTTGGTGTTTGAACTCCCTCATACCCATCACCAGACTTAACACCAACACCAACCTCAGTTTTGGTTTCTTGAGGAACTTCTTGCCTTACATTTGGCCTCAAGAAACCAAAACTGAGGTCCACTGACACAGGCAGTCTTCATCGGTCCAATCCTGATTACCTCAAAAAAGAATGATTCTGAACAAGTAGAAAAAGCAAACTTGTACATCAGAGAAACTTGAATTTTAAGTGAATCTCTGTAATAAACTTATAAACCAATGATCAATGGATTATTTTTGCTTTTGTTACACAAGTATGCTAATTAATTAATAAAATAATGCATGTAAAGTACTTAGCTCACTAGCACATGCTGTGATTATTAGTATAGTATTGTAAACTGCCTAAGGAACAAAAGTAATCAGGTTCATTCGATGAATTTAATCACAAAGTGTGCTAAATAAGCTTGTTTTAAAGATTTAATTGTTACTTTTTGCAAATGGAGTTGCTCTTTAATTTTTCCTGATATTTTCATTGTTTTTTCTTTTTATGCATCCATTTAGCTTAAATAATTATATTTTAAATATTTTTTAAAATTAATATTTGGAGAATTTCTATTTAAAAAACTGTCAAATCCTTATTTTCAAGAGCTACATTACTTAAATGGAATAGTAGACTTGAAAAATTTTTATCTTGAAAACATAGTGATAGGAACATTAATAATTATCCCAATTTCAGTGTAATATATAAATATATATACTGTTTTTCTAAGACCCAGATAGTAGGTAAATGCTAAGCAAAAAGACAACTGATAAAGTATCAATGAAAAGTTAAGCAATATATCTTCTGTTCATTCAAAATACATACATTCATGCCTGTGGCACAGTATAATTGGAAATAGCCCAATAAAATCAGTCTAGTGGGACATTGATGAATTTGTCTCATTGAGAAGACAATAAGTATATAAAACAACACCATGGAGAACAATTCAGAACAGACCTGTGCTCTCATGGAGTTTATGGTTTAGGAGTAAGAGGAGGAGTGGGGAGCATGCAATTAAAAAAGGAAACAAAAAGTGAATAAGATAATATGAAAGATTAAATTACTTCTTACTCCTTCCTATTCCTCTTTCTTTCACATGTTACTAGCATAAGTGTATATGTAAAGGGAGGGTATAAATCCCATACTTTTGGTCTTAGTTTCCCCTTTGTAAAACTGATAATTTATTAAAGATTTTTTTTAAAGATAATTAAGGTAAAGAAACAACTTCTCTAGGATTTTTTCACCTGTTTTGAAACTGCTCAAGTTATAAATAACAGCCCTTTTCCAATGAAGACCATGATATGATAGCCATCAGAGCAGTCCTGAGGTCTTCCAAACCTGGGAACACTTTTTTTTTTTTTTTTGAGGTTTGTGCTCTGAAGTCTCTCAACTATTTATGCACCTGAAGAAACTTTGCATTAATTTTAGATCACTGCCCAGAGATATCAAATGTACCTAGCCCCAGAAAATGACTGAGGGACCTAAAGAAGCATTTAACATTTGAGCCTTGTTCATGACAGGGAAGATTCCATTCTCAAGTAGGTCCACTAAACGGTGGAATTTCTTAAACAATTCAAAGCCTAATTATTATTTCTAATTATAAATGGCTCAAGGGAACACCAAGCCGCTCTCATTCCTGGTAATTATTGCACAGGTTAGCGGTTACCCAGCCTGGTGGCTCCTCTAGTATGAATGCTTTAAATATCATATAGCCAATAGGTCTATTGCATCTCTAAAATACATTTCATATCCTATACTAATAACTGAACCCCAAAGTTGGACAACAAGTACTAATATATTTGGGATAAAATCTGTAATGCGCACAAAATTTCTTTCAAATTTCATAGATGGTGTATCATTCACAATAGGAAGAGAGAATATACAATTATTTGAACAGAGAATGTCCAATATAAAGATTATAAATAAAATAAACCAGAAAAGGGTAAAAGGAATACTAAAGAATATTTTAAGATTGAAGGATAATACCCAATGAAGGAATAAATTTGGATGCAGGTCCTCTCTCTAAGTCTGGAGGTCAGACTCCATTGAAGCTGGTGTTGGAACCCAATGGATAACAAAGTTCACTGGGTTCCCCCAGATCAGACTGATTCACAGCTGTTATATGATCAAGAAAAATCCTTCCATAGTACAAGAAAGCTGAAATTGGTATATAGGAAATTGCAGGCAGAATTGGCTAGCTACAAATACCCTCCCAGTGTACAGATGAGTTGGAACTGACAGACCGGGATTACAGGTGGAACAATCAAGAAAGAAATGACCCTCCAAGGTACAGGGCCATAACCGTGAAGTTGCCTGCCATGATGACTGAAACTGGGAATTCACTCATGGTGGTACCAATGATACTTGACAGGAAGCCATCCACAAGGTTGCCACTGAAATCCAATGGGTATGAGTACCTTTAGATGTCTCCCATGTGTGCTATGGGTAGTATTGCATAGGAGCAAGGAGAAGTATCTGCAAGCACATTGGAACCAGGGAGAAAAGCCCCTTCATCCTCAGTGCTCCTCCAGTGCCCTCTACTGACAAACTTTAACATCATGCCAACTACAAAGGAGGTATGTTTATAGGGTCTATCTCCATTATTACAAAGCATATATTAATAAATAGATTTAAAGCTAAAAAGTAATAGTGATCACAAGACCACTCCTTGACTACTCAATTTCTATTCTAGCCCTTCTAATACATTTGAATTTCCAAACAACAACAAACCAACTCAAAATTTCCACTTAACAAGATTCAGAGAAGCACAGTTCCCATAATCACTGCATCCATTGCTGCCTATACTAATTATTCCTCAAGTTCTGTCATAATTTCACTGAATATTATGTTACCTAAAGACAAAATTGTAAAATTAATCTCTACCACCTAGTATATAAAAATCAACGGGAGAAGAGCCAGGAGTGGTGGCGCACGCCTGTACTCTCAGCACTTTGGGAAGCTGAGACAGGAGAATTGAGAGTTCAAAGTTCAGCAATGGTGAGGCACTAAGCAACTCAGTGAGACTCTGTCTCTAAATAAAATACAAAATAGGGCTGGGGTTGTGGCTCAGTGGCCGAGTAATCCTGAGTTCAATCCCCAGTACCAAAAGAGAAAAAAAAAGTAAATGGGAAGAAGAAAGAAAAAATGATTAGTATTTGCAAATGTTACAAACACAGAGAATATATGCAAAAATATTATGGTCTTTGTTTCTGTAATTGGCCATTAGACTGAGCTGATATCAATGACTTACTTTTTTCCACTATCTATTCCCTATTTGCCTTGATGTTAACCAGAACCTCAGCATGTTTGGGGTTCTTTACCTGGTGGAGTATCCCAATTTTTTATTCCCAAAGGGTCTGAGTCCTCAATCATCCTCCCTTTTTTTGTTGTTGCTACAGTAGTTTTCTGTTGACTTTTACTATTGAGCATAAAAATACTAAAAAGCACCTCAGATAATCCGCTGTATTTCAGACATTATTCTCCTTATTCCTATTGTGTAGCAGCAATCCCATTTCTCCTTGATAATTGCAATCAATCATCCCAGATCAGAAAAGTTAGGTCCTCTCTTTCTTTTGACATGTTTTCCCCCCAGTAGCATAAGAAGTTCAAATTGGACAAATGGGAGTCTCATCTTCCAGTTCAGTAGAATTGTTATCGTGCACATTGATGGAAGCATCCCTTATGCCCCATCCTTCTTGGTAACTAAGATCCATACACATTAGAAATCAAAGTTTCAATTACAGGAAGTGAAAATTCTGTGAATGAGTTATTATTTGTTATTTTGAGATGAGTACTGCTGATTCTATCCCTTGATTTCTGTATCCCTGTGCTCTGGCTGTAGAAGACAATCTTACATATGGTCTCTATTTCAAAACATATATTTTATCCTGGAAAACAGAAATCCATTCTTTCAGAGTATTGTCTCCCAAATGATATTATAACTGACTAGTTTAGTAAGCCATTTCACTTTTCAATTAAGTCAGTCATTTCTGAGTGATGTGGAATGTGGTTAATTCTGTCCACATGAGCCCATTCTTGTACATTTCCTCTGCTTTGAAATGAGTTCCTTAATCACATGCAATTCTGTGTGGAATGCAATGAAGAGGGTGTTATTCTTTGAGTTTGATGCTGGCAGAAGCATTACAGCAGGAAAGGCAGATCTACTTTCACAATGTGTCTATTCCAAACTTCCGCCCCCTTCAAAATGGAACAAATTCAATATAATTAATCTTGCACCAAAGTTTGGTTGGTTACCCCTTGACATGGTGCTATGTTAGGGGCTTAATGTTTCTCCACTCTTAGCAGAGTAGGCATTCAGTGATAGTGTCAGCCAGATCAGCTTAGTAAGTGGACATCATGATGTCGAGCCTATGCATATTCTCCATCCCTGACATTATGGTCTATTTTTCTATAGGTCCACTGAAGAACCAATGGGGTGGCTGGGGAAAGAAAGTGGCAAGCCTATAGATAATGTCATCTTGTCAACCAGATTATTAATATAGATGTTCTTCAGTGAGCATTACTATGTGAAATAAGTATCTCCACAGTTTTTATCCACTCTAAGAGGTCCATTCACATACTTATTCCAAAATTCCTTGTCACCAATCTCCCAATACCCTTCCAAGTCTTTGATCATCTAGCTAAACTGTATTTCTAGCTATCTTCTTGTTCAAACATAGTAGACATCCAAAATGATGTTAATAATACTTGTAAAATTAAGTTTTTATAAAGTGAATAACATTCAATATTTAATCCAGCTATGAGAATCCCTAGGTTCATTTGGTACTATCTCACTCTCAGGCCTTGTCTACTTGCTCAATGAAATTCTGTCATCTTTCGACTTTCTAACTCATGACTCTTCCAATATTTCCCAGCGTGAGGTCTAGACTTGGACACACCTTGTTATGGTTTGGATATGAAGTGTCCCTCAAAAGCTCACATGTGAGACAATCCAAGAAGGTTCAGAGGAGAAATAATTGGATTGTGAGAGTCTTAACCTAATTAGTGAATTAATCCCTGATAGGATTAACTGAGTGCTAGCTGGAGGCAGGTGGGATTTTGCTGGAGGAAGTGGTTAATTGGGGCATGACTATGGGGTATATAATTTGTATCTGGAGAGTGGAGTCTCTCTCTCTGCTTACTAATCATGTTGTGAGCTGCTTTCCTCCACCACACTCTCCCGCCATGATATTCTGCCTTACCTCAAGCCCTGAGGAATGGAGCCAGTCTTCTATGGACTAAGATCTCTGAAACCCTGAGCCCTTAAATAAAGTTTTCCTCCTCTACAATTGCTCTGGTCCAGTCCTTTAGTCACAGAAGCAAAAAGTTGACTAAAACATACCTCTATGACTCCAGCCAAGGGAAAAAATCCTGGAAGATTTCCCTGCTCCTGTCCAATGCAACACCATCACACCATTGGATGTGAATCTGAATTTCCCCAGCAGATGCCCAAAAGGCCAAGGAACCTACCTCAGAAATACAATGACATTAATGTGCAATGGCATAAAAATTGAGGAAGAGAGCCAGAAAAGACAAGTAGGAGCTGGAAAACAAAATCATTCCTTTCCTCCTCTTGCCAGTTATTCCAAGGCACAGGGATTCCAGACATCCAGGAAGCATCTTTCATGGCTGAGCAGCTGCCATGTATTTTTGTAAACCTGTAGTTAACTGGTTGACAAATGATTTTTATTTCCTTCCCTTTTTCCCTATCTCACCTCCCTTTTCCCATCACTCTCTCTACCTTGGGATTTACTCAGCAGAGCATTAATATATACACTTTGTCTCAAATTCTGCCTTCAAGGTGACCTGGGCTCATATGTAACATATTTGTTTATTCCAGGGTATTTATTAAAGATGAAATTGTGATAAAATCTTATATATTTTTGATATCTTTTCCCATCTTCTCTGTTATACTTAATTTACATAAATTAGTTGTATTTATTGTGTGGTCATCCAAATTATACTTTGGGTTCTCATTCCACAATTTATTTCAAGTTTTAAGTTAAAGTAATTTTTAAATTACAGCATACCGTCCTGTCACAGGGAGACAATCACAGAAAATCTAAGTTAAATTACATGGATTATCATAGGTGCTTTTGTTTTAAACTCAGAAAATAATTTTTAACAGCCAAAATAATGGACCCTTAAGGCACTTAACAAACAACTGCTCTTCAACAATATACCCAATGGTCTTACTCACTGGAATTTATTGGATAGCTAAAGACAATGCTTCTTTTGGCTAATAAATGAAAAACCCAGATGCCAAGGTGAAAAAGATTTGTTCATTGGTAGTAGCTACAGCAGCTGTCTATTTGGCATATTTCTCAGAAAGCTTGTAAGTTTCCTAGGATACAGACTTTGTAAACTGGGATCCTGTAGAGCCATTAAAAGATTTTATTTTTTAAGTACAAAACTCATAGACATTAAATTAGTGATATAGCTTCTATCTTACTTGTATGTGATCAATTGAATTGCAGACTTATGAAAATAGGCCATATAATAAATAATACAAATTGTGGGATGAAATAAAATGTGCATATTTGTGACAAGGAAAATGTGACCTGTATATGAACCTTGAAAGTAAAGGTTTGAGGATCATTTTCTTGAACCAGTTTTCCTGCAATGCTTAAACATAAATTTCTGCACTAATCAATAATTTTAAAATTGCCCTGAGCAATGTTAATTATTTAACAGGCAAATAGAAATCAGAGTCACAACCCAGGCATGGTGGCACAGGCCTGTAATCCCAGCAGCTTAGGAGCCTGAGACAGGAGGATCGAGAGTTCAAAGCCAGCCTCAGCAACTTTAGCAAGGGCCTAAGCAACTCTGTGAAACCCTGTTTCAAAATAAAATATAAAAAGGGCTGAGTATGTGGCCCAGGGGTTAAGCATCCCTGATAAAAGAAAAGAAGAAAAGGAGAGGAGAGGAGAGGAGAGGAGAGGAGAGGAGAGGAGAGGAGGGGAGGAAGGAGCAGAGCAACACAGTAACATAATCCTAACTGCAATACATTATCAAATACTATGGAAATGAAGAGGATTGCCTGCTTAAGTAAAAGGTGATTGGTATCAGTGTTTGACTTAAAATGGGCAGATTCTGTAGTTTATATTTTACTTCAATAAAACATTTTTTAAAATGAAGAAGGAAAAATTATAGGTTATTGTCAAGAAAAGAGTAAGCACATGGGATATGAGAACATGTAGAGCCTTCTGATGATTGAAATTCCATGTGTTTCACCAAATTAAAACCGACTTTCTCTAGAAGCCTAACTGCATGTGCATATGACTAGGTGGGTGAGAAGCTGGATATCACTGTTTTCAGCCCACTGCTTCACTCAACATCCTTGTAAAGGCTATAATCACTAGAACCCTTATGCTCTTAACTTCCATTGCCAATCAGATATTCTTCTGGCATCTGATCAACTGTAGCTATCACATTACCCAGATTAGGCACCTATATCATCATTTGAGATCACTGGAATATGCTAGTTGCTGTTCATTTCATAAAAAATGTTGCATGTACTCTATGAAAGGGGAAATACTGAGTTAGGCAGATTGATAGCATTTTACTCTGAAGAAAAAGATTTTGAAAGTTTGTCCGTCTTTGAGACAGGGTCAGGCAGAGCCCCCTAAAAACAGACAGTTTTCCCATCCTCCCGTCCATAATACTTAACATGCTGAGTTGTTTTATCAGACAGATGGCGGACCGTGTACCATTATAACCAATATAGCATTGCTACTTGTGCAGAAGGTTCTATGATTGTTAAGCTTCTCTGTCACCTCAGAGGTAGCTGTGTTTGTGCCACCCTTTAATTTGCGGCAAGGACTTTACCTTTCGTAAGGAAGGACCTATCACAGGAGAACTTGGAAAGGAAAATCAGCTTTGAAGACTTTAATGCAGTTCTAATGGAAGAATTCTGACTTATCAAAGGCCTACTAGTGTTCCTGCCAGTAATGCTACAACTAAGATTTTAATTAACTCACAGAGTATTTTCAAATTTAAAATTTTCAACTATATTTAGCCCTCAAATTGATGTAGAATTTTTAAAATGAAATTTAGATTGTTCTGAACCTGAAGAATAATTTTTTTCACAAAATGAATTTTGTAATTATTTTAATTGAAAGTAAGGGTCTTCTTAAATTTAGGTAGATGTTTGTGAGTTTTAGCTGAAGCTTATTTTATTCATAAATGAGTACCTAAAATAAAACTTTTCAGTAAATGATTTAGCAAAAGTTTTTATGATAATTAAAAACCCAAGATTTTGTGAATTTGTGGCCACTGAAATTTTTTATATATAAATGTAGAGAGATATGTATAGATAGGTATTTTAGATAGATAGATAGATAGATAGATAGATAGATAGATAGATAGATAGATAGACAGATACACATATCTTAGAAACATAGTCTTAGTAAAGTTTGAAATAGCTGAAGACTTCTGTCAATACTTTGTTTTTGCATTGGGTAGAACAAATATAAAATGTTACCTAAAGAAACATGCATTTTATAAGATTTGTACAGTTATGATAAATAGGTTATAAAATTCATCTATAATGATTCTTTAACAACTAGAACTAAGCCACATACTTGTTTAATTCTTTTTGTATAAATATTAGTATTCCTGGAAACAGGAAACATTGAAAGGTTTAGTAGTATTGGATCAACTTGGAAATACTTCATAACTTAGTGGTATTCCTAAATAAAGGGACTATGATCCATCTGATCCAATTGCCACATATGTATATCTACACATTCATAAACCATGGGTGTAGGGACTATACATAAAGTTTTCCAAACACTATGTGGTGAAATTGTTAGCTTAGAGTTTTCCCCAAATTGTTAATAACTATCCTATTAATAACAACAAAAGGAAACTATTCACACTACATTAAGTTTACATTTAAAAGAAGAAATCATTGTTCTTTCTCAACCTAGCATAATATATTCAAAAGCATTAACAAAATATGGAACAGGTAAATATCTTTCACATGGAATCACTAAGTAGCCATTGTACCAGTGCCTCTGGATAATTGGTTTGATATGGGTATTTGCTTACATAGATTGGATTCAAAATTTTTTTTCCTCTTTCAAGCTGAAGCTGTTTTCATTCACACTTGGGGTCCTCCATCTGTCGATAAAGCCTGTTAACTCACCACCTCACTGGCTCTGAGGTGCTAGTTTTCCATCTGGTAAATCCCTAAAGAGAACCCCAGAGTCAGGGAAGCGTGAATCCTGTGGGTGCTCTCAACTCTTGGGCTTATGTCCCCAAAGGAATGGGAGTCTCTTTGAGAGTCAGCAAATGTTTAGAGCAATGCAATCCAAGCATATAAATGGCTTCTTCTACACCAGAAAAGACTCCTAGTGGCAGTTTAGGCAAGACACTGACCTACACTATTGAGTAAAAAAGGGTCAGCTTCTGGTGCCCTCACATTTTCCTTTCACTGTCCTTTTCTCCCTTCTTGGCTTACATTTCACTACTAACCAATAAATAAGAAGGTTTCATTTGGATATTTATATACTGTCTCAAAATGCTATGCGATTAGTTAGAATGAACAAGGAAATTGGGATTAAAGAAAAATAGTGGCTGGGGGAAAAAAGGTGACCTAAAGGTACTTCTCAACAATACATGCCAATAGATTACGTACTTTTACCAGAGATGAGTTCTAAACTGAACACTGGGTACGTTAGCAGTTTACTCAAAGAGAAAATATACATGATTAATGGTGTGCATAAGATATTTTAAAAATCTATTCAATTGATTTTTTTTTAAAAAGCAGACATTTCTAGCATTGATATTTGAAATAATTTTTCCTCATGATTCTCATTAAAAGGATACTGTATAAAGTGGAGAGTGCACTTTTAATGATTCAATCCAGGAACTGCGACAAGTTCCATGAGGCTATTTCTAATAAGGATCTTCAGTAAACTAATAGCAATGCTTTGAGATAAAGTTCAGCAACAGCAAAACAATGTGACCTAAATTCACAACTTTGTATTGAATTTATTAACCCCCAAATAAAAGTGTCAGAGACTTTGAATTTACACTGCCTGCAAAGTACCAGACTGCAGTTCTTTCTCTTGGCCAATTAAGTGTTGACCTATATGCCTTGTTAGTCATCCATCCTGGCATTATAGTTGACATGATTTTATGAGCTATGAAAAGAGTAACAGGACACTCTTAGTTAGACACTGAAAGCCATTCAATTTCTTGGTAATAGACCCGAAGGCAAGAGAATAATGACCACTTAGAGGACTCAACATATATTAATAATTATCAATAATTTCTAAAATAATTGACAATTCTGGATATGAATATTATATAAACCTCTCTCTCTCAAACACACACACACACACACACACACACACACACAGACACCTGATTTTCTGCAGTGAAAGATAAACTTGAAATCATTTTAGCCTGGAAAGATTTTAAAGGAAGCATCACCTGACACAGTGAAATTACTTACTGGTTTTTAAGTCTTAGCTCTTCCTAGCAATGTTTTTTCTGTGACAAACAACTAAGTCTTGTTGACACAAAAGCTTTCAGATCTCATTTACTGCTTCTCAGCTTTATGATCTGTGCTAGCCTCAGCTACAGGTGGACTTCCCCATTCTGACAAGATGAAAGATTTTCCTAGTGACATACCCCAAGTGACAAAACCCACCAGGCACTCGGGAAATATATTCTACCAATTTAACAATCCCAATTAAAAGAGAGCATATCTTTCTTAACAGTATTAGCAAATCTTAGGCCTAACTCTAATTGGTCCAGCTGAAATCAAAAGCCCATCCTTAACAAATCACAGTGGGTAGATAAATAAAATGCACTGATAAGCCAGTTCTGGGTCATATGCGTATACTTGAAATAGAAACTTGGAGAGAAGGTAGTGTCATCTAAATGTCAAACACCAGAGGTCAGCAAATTATGGCCCACAAATTGGTTACCTGCTTTCATGAATACAGTTATACTGGAACACAGCCATGCATATATTTCCAAATTGTTATGGTTGCTTTCAGATTACACTGGCAGAGTTGAGTAGTTATGACAGAGACCATGGCTTTTAGAACCTAAACTACTTACTATTTAACTCTTTATAAAAATTTTCAAACAAACCTCAGACATCATATTATTCCATTGATTAATTCTTCAAAATATATCTCTAAAAGATAAGAAGTCTATACTTAATTTATACCTAAAAATTAGCAATAAATTCATAATGTCACTAAATGCCCCCTTTTGATCAAATATCCTTGATTACATCATATATGTGTATTTCACACACACACACACACACACACACACACACAATCTTTTCTAGAAAAAGATCCTAGAAAATACTCCATGTGTGGGATTTTCGCCAGATGCATCCCCTAGGGTCCCCCTTTTTGCTTCGTATTTCCTGCAAACTGGTAGTGGATCTGGAAACTTGATCACATTTAGGTTTAATATGTTGGGCAATGATAAGTCATAAAAACCATGTGTTCTGTCTCCCTACTGCCTCTTTATTATTTTTTCATAATGTTAAAAAGATTGATTAGGGCTGGGGTTATGGCACAGTGGTAGCGTGCTCGCCTAGCATGCGGGAGGCACTGGGTTCGATCCTCAGCACCACATAAAAATAAAAATAAAGCTATTGTGTCCACCTACAACTAAAAAATAAATATTTTAAAAAAAAAGATTGATTAATAGATTCAGTTGTTTCAACCTGATCTATCTCAGCCACTGGAAAGTATCACTTTTAAGAGTGTAGATAAACTTCCAAGAAGCAAGTTGGCACAGTTTCAAAAAGGACCAAACATTGTTTGAAAGGCTTCTTCCCTATTACCACCCGCTATGCTGGTTCATAGTCTACTGTCACAGGATTTGGTCACAAATATTCTGAGACATGAAAAAAGCCTGATTTTCTTAGTGTGACTAGAAAGGCAGCTTCTCTGGAATATCCTTTTTAGTATTGTAAGGTAAATGACGTTTGATTCTTGCATTTCTCATTAGTAGTGCCCTCTGTTTCCCGTCGTCTCCCCCATTATTTCACCAAGGGAAAGTGCCCAGTTTTACCCATTATAAGACTAATGTTATGCTAGACCAATGGACTTCTTGGTTGAAGATGATAAGTCATTTCTAACAATTAGTCTCCCTGGAAAAGTATCAAAGGGGCCAGTTACACTTCTGGCTTCTGTTCTGCTGCGCTCTATAGAAGTCTGTTGAAAGGCATTATATATATATATATATATATATATATATAGGCATTTTGCTAGGCTTTGATTACACAGGCACAATTCCATTGTCAGAAAATATTTCAGAGAAAATTAGATAAAGAATTAAAATGTGCAAAGCATGCTAAGGCAGTAAAGAATACTATGATAACATACAATAGGGACTTTTGATACAATATTGAGAGTTAAGGGAAGGTTTTTCTAGGATAACTAATACCTAAAGGAAGAGCAGAATTATGAATAAGGTACTGTCATATAATTTTCCAATGTCAAGTGGGTTTCACAGTTCTAATTGCTCTATTATCATCTCACATGTCTTTAATATTCATGACCAGAAGAATTCACATTTAATATCACAGAAGAAACCAAAAATTCTTCCTAAATTGTTACTGTAGATGCAATTTATAAACAAGGCCAATGTCAGGGTGACAGTCACTGTCATGAACTTCAAATTGACATTCTGATCTCTCTGATAGTGTTTTTTTGTAAAAGTGACAATCTCATTTTTAACAAGCTTTCATAAGCACAGTACATATGCACTGTATGAACTACGGATCAGAAGAACACTGGGAATGTGAATTATGCTAAAAGATTCTCTCTAAAAATCTTTTGAAAAATCCATGAAGATGTAGTAGAAAATACAGACGAGATATTAGTAAATGTAGGCAGTATCTTGATTGATTGCAGCTAAACTTTTCATTTGGAAGAATAGTGTAATGCTTAAGAGAAAATAAGAGAATTTGAGTTCAAATTTCATCTCTGCTGTTTACAAGTTCTATGACCTCAAGGCAGTAATATGCCCTTCTTATGCCTCATATTATTCTTGTGACTGACAAGACATAATTATAATGGCCCTTCCAAAAGGTGGTAGTGAGACTTAACTGAGATGTCATATCCAAAGAAATCGGAATCACAGCAGGCACATGGCAATGATTAAATGTTAGATGTTATTATTAGTAACAAATGCAGACCAATGCATCATTTAAAAGACTAGATTCTAGTGATGAGGATACAGTGCTGTACTTAGGCTAATATTAATCAGCATTTTATTGAATTCATTGAGTAATCCTAACTCTTATATACATCTATGATAGTGTTGGGTAGGTTATCTAAACTTGTTGGGAATAATTTCTCATCATACAGCAGATTTAAATAAAAATCTACTTTATACAATACTTCCATAAGATAGAATAGTCCAGCAATAGACCCACATATTATGCTTAATTGATTTTTGACTCAAGAGCAAATGTAATTTAATGGAAAAAGGACAGTCCTGAACAAATGATGTTAGAGAAATGAGGTGCCTATATGTAAAAATTAAATATCAACCCCCCAAATTAACTCAAATATGTAACAGGTTAAATATAAAAACCTCACAATATAAAACTTCTAGAAAAAAATAAAGGGGAAAACAATTATGATTTTGAGTTAAGGAAAGATTTTTTTTTTTACTTATAATCCCCAAAGTATAATCCACATAAGAAAATATTGATATACTGACCTCATATAAAATAAAAAAGAGCTGGGCGCAGTGGCTCAAAGACAGGAGAATCACAAGTTCAAAGCCAGCTTCAACAATGGCAAGGTGCTAAGCAACTCAGTGAGACCCTGTCTCTACATAAAACACAAAATAGGGCTGGGGATGTGGCTCAGTGGACAAGTGCCCCTGAGTTCAATCCCTGGCACCAATAAATAAATAAATAAATAAAAATAAAAACATCTGCTTTATGAAGATACTATTAATAGAATGAAAATGAAAGCCACAGATTGGGAGAAGAAATATTTGCAAATCATGTATCTGATAAATGATTTGTATTCAAACTACATTAAGAAATCTCAAAAGTGATTAAGAAAATGAACAATGAAAATTAAAGATAGGCAAATGATTTAAGAAGATAATTCAAAAAAGAACATACATTCATGGGCTACATATTCAGTCAATTTCAGTCAATGATAAACTGAATATATGAATATATGATGGTGGTTCCATCATCTATTGACACCTATTGACATCTAAGGTCATAGTGCAATGTATTACTCACACCTTTGTGATGACACAGATGTTAACAAACCTACTCTGCCAGTTGCATAAAAGTATGGCACTTAAAGTTATGTACAGTACAAAAATACTTGATACTGATGACAAATGCCTATGCTATTGCCTTATGTATTTACCATACTAGAAATCTTACCATTATTTTAGACTATTGTTATGGTTTAGATGTGAGGTGTTCCCCAACAGCTCATGTGTGAAACAGTGAAAGAAGGTTAGAGGTGAAATGATTGGATTATGAGAACATTAACCTAATCAATGGGTTAATCCCCTGGCAGGATTAACTAAGTAGTAACTGTAGGCTGGTAGGGTATGACTGTAGGAAGTGAGCCATTGGGGGGTGCCTTTTTGTCCTTGTTGAGTGGAGCAGCGCACTCTCTGCTTCCTGGCTGCCATGTTCCCAGCCGCTTTCCTCTGCCACGTGCTTCCTCCATGAGGTTCTGCTTTGCCTCAGGCCCAGAACAAGGGAGTTGGCCAGCTATGGACTGAGACCTCTGAAACTGTGAGCCTCAAAATAAACTTTTCCTCCTCTAATTGTTCTTGTCAGATCCTACATTCATGAATTACATAATAATATTTATGTATTGCTGTTTGGTCAGAGCAGCAAAAAAATCTGACTAAAACAAGCATATTCTTTCTACTTATAAAAAGTTAGTGCAAAACAGTATGCCATACTACATGGGAAACAGCCCATAAATCTTGTGTTTACCCTGTCTCTTGATTGCATCATTTTCTCTTGTGCTTGATTTAATCTCATGTTTTGTTAATCATAGTTCTGGGAGCAATAAGCTCCCATAAGTGCACACACACATACAACATGTAAGTTATGTGTGTAGTAAGCTATACCATCTAGATTTGTGTAAATACTCTATGATATTCAAGCAAAGATGGAAACACCTAAGGACATATTTATCAGAACATATGCCTGTCATTAAGTGATGTGTGATTGTTTTAGTCTCTTTTTTTATCACCATGAACAAAAGACCCAACAAGAAAAACTTAGCAAAGGAACAGATTATTTTGGCCCATGGTTACACAGGTTCAGTGCATGGTCCACTGACTACACAGCTCTTGGCCTGAGGTGAGGCAGAAAATCATGGCAAAAGGGTGTAGCAGAGGAAAGCAGCTCAGGACATGACAGCCAAGAAGCAGAGAGAGATCTCTGATTCACAGACCCTCACCACAGTGCTGTTCTCAACAGGCACTGGATAACAGACACACAATAAGTGGCAACTAATTGGTAAGACTTTTCATTAATTGTACAATAAACCCCAAGATAAAAAGGTAATTACCACAGAAACAATCCAGTTCTGTAAGGATTTAAAAGAAACTGTGGACTAAAACAACTGGCAGAAATTTACTTAAGAGAAATAAAACACCTACATATTTTTATAACTCAATTGACAAAATGCATGATAGAAGCAACTTAATATGAGAAACAGGAGAGTTTTTGTGGAGAACCAACTGAATATGAATTAGCACTATGGACTTGTTACTGAAAGAACGTATTTTCTGCTGGGTGCTGTGGCACACACCTATAATCCCAGTAGCTGGGGAGGCTGAGATAAGAGGATTGTGAGTTCAAAGCCAGCCTCAGCAAAAGTGAGGCACTAAGCAACTCACTGAAACCCTGTCTCTAAATAAAATACAAAATAGGGCTCAGGATGTGGCTCCATGGCCAGGTGTCCCTGAGTTCAATCCCTGGTACCAAAAGAAAAAAGAAAAAGAAAAAAAGAATATGTTTTCTGCATTACTTAAAACATAGTAACCAGTCCCAGGACCACCCCTGCTGACCCTCCAACCCAATCCTGGGCCTAGGCACAAGCCCAGACCCAGGATCACCCTGCGGACCCAAGCAAGAGCCTGAGCCCAGGATCTAGACCTATCAGTCCAAAAACCTAGGACCAGATCAGAGCTGACCCAGCTCACCAAGTGACTCATGCAGAGCCCAGGCCCAAGCCCAGGACTGCCCCTGCCCACCCATGCAGGAGCCCAGGCGCAGGTCCCAGATCCATAGATCCTCTACCAGCACTGCAGCCCAGTCCCAGATCAGGCCCAGGACTGACCCCGCAGACCTGTGCAAGCCCAGGCCCAGGTCAGACCCAGGACTGTCCCACACAGAGCTGAGGACCACGCTGTGGCTTCCCATTCACCAACGGTTTGCTTCCCCATCTTGCCTCAATCTTGGGACACTGCAGCAATCACCATAACCCTTCCCATGTAGGAGCCTCCACTTTGGGACAACAGACAAGGCCTGGAGGCAGCTGCCTGCTGCAGCATGACTTGCCATAGTGCTATATCTCTAAACAGGCAGCCCAAAGCCATTGTAAGGCATACCCTTTTAGCCCCATCCCTAAAAGTGGTCGCATCCATCTTGGGAAACCCCCACTACTATGTTGAGTTACCTCTGCTACCCCAGCCTCCATCTTTAGTTGCAGTAGAATCCATCTACCAGCCTGGGACTGGAAGCCCAACACCAAGGTGAGATACAGGTAATCTGTAGGGACACTACAAAGATATAGGATATAAACAGCAATACCTCAGATCTGCACTGCAAGAAAGAAAGACTCACAGACCACATGAAAAAAAAAGGGGGAAATAGTGTCTGAAACAAACCAAGATACTACAATAATAGAATCTATTGACAGTGAAGTTGATGAAATGTCAGAGGAGTTCAGAATGTACATAATTAAATAATCTGAAAATTAAAGAATGATATACAGAGCAAATACAGGCAAAAGTTAATCACTTCAACAAAGAGATAAGAGAGCAAATACAGGTAGCAAAAGATTACTTCAAGAAAGAAATAGAGATTCTGAAAAAAATAACAGAAATCTTTGAAATGAAGGAAACAATAAACTCAATCTTATATCCAGCAAAATTAAGCTTAATATTTGAAGATGAAATGAAAACCTTTTATGATAAACAGAAGTTAAAAGAATTTACAGCAAGAAAGCCCGCACTACAGAGCATTCTTGGCAAAATATTCCATGAGGAGGAAATGAAAAACAACAATGAAAATCTGCAAAAGGTGGAACTACACTAAAGACCAATTAAAGGAGAAACCAAGTCAGTTAAAAACCAAAAATAAATAAAAATGGGAATGCAAATCATATTTCAATAATAACCATGAATGTGAATGGCCTAAACTCATCAATTTAAAGACACAGACTGACAGATTGGATTTTTAAAAAAATATTTATTTTTTAAGTGTAGGTGGATAAGAATATCTTTATTTTATTTTTATGTGATGCTGAGGATCGAACCCAGTGCCTCATGTGTGCTAGGCAGGCCCTCTACCACTGAGCCATAACCTCAGCCCCCAGATTGGATTTTTAAAAAAGACCCTGTTAGGTCGGTTCAGGGCAGCCAGGGCAGCTGCAGGGAACAAAGCGGCAAGCAGCCCGCATGCGCAGAGGAGCAGCCAGCCAGGTGCTGAGGTGAGCAGTAAAGGCTCCTCCTGTCAATCAGCAGGCTTTTCCTGACTCAACCGGAAGGACTCTGACTTCAGCAGGATCCCCTGACCTTCTCTTCCTGCCTTAAGCCCTCCCCTTCCTGACCGGGCCTTTTAAAATTTTCTGTACCATGGAACACGTGCACGATTCTCTGGTTCCGCTCTGTTGAATGGGAATTGGCCTGTGAGCATCCCAAATAAATTTTGTCCAGTGGTTTTATTTTACCTCCTTTTGGTCTCCTGGCTTTATAGACCCAACAATATGCAGCCTTCAAGAGACTCTTCTCACAGGAAAAGACATCCACAGACTGAAGGTAAAAAGGTGGGAAAAAATGTATCAGTCATATGGACTGCATAAATAAGCAGGGGTTTTTATCCTCATATCAGATAAAGTGGATTTCAAACAAAAGTTAGTGAAAAGGCATAAAGAAGGACATTTCACACTGCTTATGGGAATCACACACCAAGACATAACAGTCTTAAATAAATATGCCCAAACAGTGGAGCATCTATGTATATCAAAAAAACGCTTCTCAACTACAAGAATCAAATAGACAACAACACAATAATACTGGGTGACTTTAACACATCTCTCACCACCAGAGAGATCCTCCAAACAAAAACTAAACAAAGATACTATAGAACTCAATAAAACTATGAATAATTTAGACTTAACAGACACATATAGATTTTTCAATCCATCAACAAGCAAATACACTTTTTCTCAGCAGCAAATGGATCCTTCCTCAAAATAGACCATATCTTATGCCATAAAGCAAGTCTTAGCAAATACAAAAAAAATAGAGATACTACCCCACAATCTGACAATAAAGTAATGAAATTAGAAATCAATGATAAAATAAAAAATAGAAGCCACTCCAACACCTGGAGACTAAATAATATGCCATTGAATGGATAACAGAAGACATCAGAGAGGAGATAAAAAAATTCTTAGAGGTAAATGAGAACTCTGATAAAACATGTCAAAATCTTTGGGACACTATGAAGAAGGTGCTAAGAGGAAAGTTCATTGCATTAAGCTTATTCATTAAAAGAAGAAAAAACAAACAAACAAACAACCTGACACTACATCTCAAAGCCCTAGAAGAAGAAGAACAAACCAAAACCAAAAGTAGTAGAACAGAGGAAATAATTAAAATCAGAATGGATATAGATAAAATTGAAAAAAAAAACAATTCAAAAAATTGACAAAACAAAAAGCTGGTTCTATGAAAAAATAAATGAAACCGACAAACCCTTAGTCACTCTAACAAGTAAACTCAAATTGCTAAAATTCATGATGAAAACGGAAATACCATGACAGACAATATTGAAATAGAGAAGACAATTAGAAACTATTTTGAAAATTTATACTCCAGTAAAATAGAAAATCTCAACACAAACTGAGTCAGGAGGACATACACAATTTAAACACATAAATTTCAAGCAAGATAACAGAAGACACCATCAACAGCCTACACACCAAGAAAAGCTTAGGACCAGATGGATTCACAGCCAAATTCTATAAGACCTACAAAGAAGAATTAATATCAGTTCTCCTCAAATTATTCCAGGAAATATGAAAGGGGGAAACCCTTCCAAACTCATTCTATGAGACTAGTATCATCCTGATATCAAAACCAGGCAGAGACACATCAAGGAAAGAAAATTTCAGACCAATATCCCTGATGAACATGGATGCAAAAATTCTTAATAAAATTCTGGCAAATTGCACACAAAAACGTATTTTAAAAATAGTGCACCATGACCAGGTGAGGTTCATTCCAGGGATGCAAGGTTGGTTCAACATAATAAAATCAATAAATGTGATTCATCACATCAATAGACTTAAAGATAAGAATCCTATGATTACATCAGTTGATGCAGAGAAAGCATTGGACAAAATACAGCACCCTTTTATGTTCAAAGCACTAGAAAAACTAGGGATAGTAGGAATATAGCTCAACATTATAAAAGCTATCTATGCAAAACCCAAGGCCAACATCATTCTAAACAGAGAAAAATTAGAAGCATTCCCTCTACAAACAGGAACAAGACAGAAATGCCCTTTTTCACCATTTCTATTCAACATAGTCCTTGAAATTCTAGCCAGATCAATTAGACAGATGAAAGAAATTAAAAAGTATATGAATAGGAAAAGAAGAACTCAAACTATCGTTATTTGCTAATGACATGATTCTATACATAGAGGATCCAAAAAACTCCACCAGAAAACTTCTAAAATTAATAAATGCATTCAACAAAGTAGCAGGATACAAAATAAATAACCATAAATCAAATGCATTCCTATGCATCAGTGATCAATCCTCTGAAACAGAAATTAGGAAAACTACCCCATTCACAATAGCCTCAAGAAAAAAAAAAGAATACTTGGTAATCAGTTTTACAAGAGAAATGAAATACCTCTACCAATGAAAACTAAAGGATACTAAAGAAAGAAATTGATGAAGATCTTAGAAGATGGAAATATCTCCCATGCTCTTGGATAGGCAGAATCAGTCTTGTCAAAATGGCCATACTACCCAAAGCACTACACAGATTCAATGCAATTCCAATTAAAATCTCAATGTCACTCCTTTAATAGAAAAAGCAATCATGAAATTCATTTGGAAAAATAAGAGACTCAGAATAGCCAAAGCAATCCTTAGCAAGAAGAGAAAAACAGGAGGCATCACAACACCACACTTTAAATTATACTACAAAGCTATAGTAACAAAAACAACATGTTATTGGCACCAAAATAGACATGTAGACCAATGGTACAGAATAGAAGACTCAGATACAAACTCACCTAAACACAGTTATCTCCTACTAGTCAAAAGCACTAAAAACATACATGGGAGAAAAAATAGCCTCTTCAACGAATGGTGCTGGGAAAACTGGAAATCCATACACAGCAAAATAAAACTAAACCCCTGTATCTCACCATGCACAAAATTCAACTCAGAGTGGACCAAGGACCTAGGAATTAGACCAGAGTGCCTGTGCCTAGTAGAGGAAAAACTAGGCCTAAATATTCATCACATTGAATTAGGCTCCAACTTCCTTAACAAGATCCCAAAGCATGAGAAATAAAAGCAAGAATCAATAAATGAGATGGATTCTTCTCAGCAAAAGAAGCAATCAATGAGGTGATCCGAGAGCCTACATTTTGGGAGCAAATTTTTGCCACACACACATCAGATAGAGCACTGATCTTCAGGATATATAAATAACTCAAAAAACTTAACAGCAAAAAAACCAAACAACCCAATTCAATAAATGGGCTAAGGAGCTGAACAGACACTTCTCAGAAGAAGATATACAATTGATCAACAATTATATGAAAAAATGTTCAACATCTCTAGTAATTAGGGAAATGCAAATCAAAACTAAGATTTCATCTCACTCCACTCAGAATGAAAGTTATTAATACAAGCAACAATAAATGTTGGTGAGGATGTCAGGGGAAAGGCACATTCATACTGTGCCAGTGAGACTGTAAATTGATGCAACCAATCTGGAAAGCAGTATGGAGATTCCTTAGAAAACTTGGAATGGAACTATGATTTGACCCAGCTATCCCACTCCTTGTTCTATACCCAAAGGATTTAAAAACAGCATACTATAGTAAAGCAGCCATTTCAATGTTTATAGCTGCACAATCCACAATTGCTAAACTGTGGAACCAACCTAGATACCCTTCTTTAGATGAATGGATAAAGAAACTGTGGTATATCCATACAATGGAATATTACTCAGCATTAAAAAAGAATTAAATTATGGCATTTTTCAGGTAAATGGCTGGAGTCGTAGAATATCATGTTAAGTGAAATAAGCCAATACCTCCAAAATAGGGACCAAATGTTTTCTCTGATAAGTGAATGCTAATTCATAAGGGGGGGGGCAAGGGATGAGTGGAGAAACTTTAGGTAGGGCAAAGGGGAGGAAGAGGAGAAGACATGGGAATAGGAAAGATGGTGGAATGAGACGGACATCATTACCCTAGGTACATGTGTGATTGCATGAATGGTGTGACTCCACTTCATGTACAACCAGACAAGTGAAAAAAATTGCTCTATTTGTGAACAATGAATCAAGAAGATTTCTGTTGTCATGTATAACTGATTTGAACTAATTGCCCATAGCCCTGCACACTCAGCAGGCCTCTGTGGATTGTACTTTAGAAGGGACACTGCACAAAACTCAACTCAAAGTGGATCAAGAACTTAGGAATTAGACCAGAGTCCCTGTGCCTAAGAGAGGAAAAAGTAGGCCCAAAGTTGGACAGGGTGCAGATAAATGTAATCAATGTGAAATCATGTCATATGAAGAATAGTTTAGGACACTGGCCTTGACCAGTTTTAATAGTCAATAGGAGCAATGTTCACTCCTACCCATTGCACATTATTTGTCTCACTTAAAAGGGTCCTCACCCCACAGTTTGACCTCAGATTGTTTCTTGAGAGACCAGACATACTCTCAAAACTAGTGCAATTCTGAAATTACATCTTTATAAATTCATCAATATTAAAATATAGCCAAATCTTTCCCACTTAAAAAACAACAACAACAACAAGCTGGGTGTGTGACACATACCTGTAATTCCACCTACTCAGGATGCTAAGGCAGGAGTATCCCAAGTTCAAGGATAGTCTGGGCAACATAGCATGTTCCCATCTAAAAAATAAAAAGTGAAAACTTCCTATTCTCCACATTGCTTTCCAACCTCTGCCCTTTCTCTCTTATTGAAATAATTGCTTGTATATTCTTTCTTACTCAGTCCTCTTGCTAACCTCATCACTTCATTGAAATTGTATCATCTAAGATTGCTAATGAACTCCATGTTGCCACAGCTGATGTCTGACATTCAGTTCTTTCCAAATAAGCCCTAGAAAGCATTAAACATCTCCTTCTTTGTGCAACAATCTTTGGCTGAGATATCACACCCTAATAAATAGTGGAAAACCAGGATGGAGAACCTGGGTTCGTGAATGATCTCATGGAACAAGCTGCTTGCTTATCCACCTTGAATTATGTGACATTCACTTAGGGGTCTGGAAGTCAATGGCAAAATACATTCACACAGACATGCAGATTTTATAGTCTGTGAAGTCAGTAACCCTTATTATGCCATGGTAAATTATTTCACAATACTATGGTACTATCACAAAACCTATATCATGAAGGCAAACAGTTGGAAGGAACCAGAATGTGTGTGTTCCTTGATATTTTTGTATCATCATATATGAGAGAGAGAAGGACTGGCAATTGACCATTTTTTTAATTTGTTTTATTTAGGCTTACATGTTAACAGTGCAATTTGATTGATTGTACATAGATAGAGGATAACATATCAATTCTCTAGTTGTAAGTTGTATAGAATCACAACATATATGCAGTCATACATAAAGTTAGGGCTATGATGACCATCATATTCCACCACCTTTGCTGTCCCCATGCCCCCTCCCCCCTTACACCCCTGTGAACAGAGATCCACCATTGTTCCCATG
>CM053408.1:65095765-65133909 GCA_028644305.1 Xerus rutilus
TCCCTTTAATTTCTTTCATCTGTCTAATTGCTCTGACTAGTGTTTCAAGGACTATGTTGAATAGCAGTGACACATAAAAGAATTGACCAGTTTTGAAGGCAGCTTTTTAAAGGAAGACCCCCTATGACTTCAGCCTGTAGTCTGTATTAAGAAGAAGCTATTAACTAGAGCCTTGCCAGCTAGGAAAGTCAATTACTTCTATCCAACAATGAGTGGGAAATAAGACTCCAGGTCCCTTTCAAGCTTCTTTCATTAAACCCATTAAGTTTTACAGACCAGGAAATGTGAGCCAGCCCAGTGCTAGAAATAAGGTGAAATATGTTGTCTTCCCTCTCAAGCTTATTATTTCTGATGGTGTCAAGGTTGCTGCCTAATATGAATTTTATTCCCAAAACTGATATCAACTCTGTTCTACATTCCCTCCCTTGCCCCACCCTAGTTCAAATTATCATCATCTCTTGCCAAGAACACTAAAAGATTCCTCTTTAAATTTTTAAAATTTACACAATTACATGCGATATTGGTATAATAAGAGAGTTAAAATTAATTCTTATGAGAAGTAGAGATGAAATTAAAGAACAAATAAAATTAATAAGCAGAAAGTTAGTAATTCACAGACTAAGCAAACATTTCACATACATATCTAATTTTTAAGAGTAGAAACAATATCTAGGAGATATTCAATATGAGTTGAACATGAACCAGGAATAATATTTTTTATTCAAAGCTAGAAGAATAAATGTCAATAATGAGTATTCAGGTTCAGTACTTGAAGATATGTCAGTTTAGCTTTTCCAGTGAAAAGAAATAGGAAAAAGATTTAAATGTTAGCAATAATTTTAGGTTTGAAAAATTATACTTATTAGAACATAGGAGATTTTTCAAGCCTACGAAGACTAATGTACTTGACAAAGCTCCAATGTATAGCATGTCAATATGAATAAAAATAAAGGGATATGATTGAAGAAGCAAACAAACGGTCAGAGAAAGGGCCTATGTAATATATACTAAAGATTTTCAAGACTGGTTAATAGACTGGATTTTGTGGCTTATCTTTTGACTGAAGCAACACCAGTAAAAGCTGGTATCTGCCACTTGTTTGCTCAAGGCCTTATGTCACCTGATGTCGCATCCTTTCAAAGTCTTGTCTTCTAAGCATCCTTTGCCTCTAAATTTCACACCTGTGCCAGCGCCTTTTAACTGCGGCTCTGTGGTTTTCCAGACTTCCAAGCAAACAACCTTGCTACTCATACGCTGGGAGCAGAACTGAGATACTATATCATTTGTTTATTTTTACAAAACAAAGCACTAGAAAGGTAAAACAGAAAGTAAAGCTTTTATTTATTTAAAGTGGAATTGGGAGAAACAGTGAGAGATACAGACATCAAGTGAGAACTCTATGTATACCATTATATATACCATTCTATGCCCACCACAGACACACATATAATGTATATATATGTATATGTACTTCTAAATGATATAAATAACCTCATACAATCAAATCCTAAATTTAATTAAAAAGTAAAGCCTCAAACTGGAAGTAAATAAATTTAATTTTTCACTTAACTCAAATGAATAACTTAACCATGCAGAAAAATATGATTTCAAGTGGTTTTAAGCACAAAATTCTGGTTATATCTCTAGACTGAAATGTAGCCTAAAGAGAAAAACATGAACTTACACAGAAATCTTAAAACTTGACTTAGAAGAAATATTGGTGTTATAATTTGGAAAACATTTTGAACATATTATAGGAAAAAGCAGTTAAATAACTGTTAATGTGACCAGATGCCAGACTATCAAACTTTCAGCATAAAGATTACACATACTCATATAAAGTATGTGTATATATTCAAAAAGTTAATAAAACCTTGTTAATATTAAATTTGAAATGGAACCATTCATAGAAATTCAACTCACATACATACCCTAACTATTACACTGAAAAGTCATAGAAGTAATAAGATTCCTATAGCAATAATACTAGCTCAGGTCTTAATCCTGTGCTCTCTGCATCAATGGCTGATTTCAGACATAGGACAAGAAAGTATAAGATGAACTCAAGACATTTCTTTATGACAGGAAACAGAGAAATATTCAAAAACTAATGAAACTTTATTGCATATGGTGTGAAAGCAGAATAGTTTTTATAGAAAGATACCCAGAGATAACTGAAGAAAATTGAACATAGACTAAATATTATTGGTAATTTGCTAATGGTTTTTTCTTATGTAGAAAAATGCCTAATTTGGGAGAAATATATGCCAAAATATTCAGAGATAAAATATGATGATACATGTGACTTTCAAATGATTCAGAAATACATATATATATATATGTGTGAGTGTGTGTGTATTTACACATATATAAACATAAATACAAAGAAATATGTCAAAATATTTACAATTATTAAATGTGAATGGTGGATGTATATGTAATCATTGTACTATTCTTTCAGCTTTTCATTGTTTGACATTTCTATATTTAAAAGCTGAAGAAACTATAACTGCATATCTAATAGATAAAACAGCAACACATAGAGCTCATGTTCCCTATGAGGTCCATTTTAGTCCTGAATATTCTGATTCCAGAATAACAGAAATAGGGACTGGGAACAGTGGTTATAGAAAATAAAGAAAAATGGACAGATTAAGAAACAACTTCCTATAAGCCAATATCACAACAGCTTGCTCGTTAGATTAGTGTGATTACTTCTTTATTAGGTCTTATTTGAGCTGTCATCTGGTATCAATTAGGTCAGTTATAGTCTGTCAGGTCTACCAGAGGGAAATGGAGCAAGGTCCATCATGGTGTGAGGATGGCGTAATTAAAGCAATGGAAATAATGGCTACTCTTCATTTAACCCTCATCCAATCAACCAAGCTCATATTGGCCTTCCACTCATGTTGAATGCTAAAGAGATGGACGGAGGGAAAAGATACTGCCAAAACAGTTTTTAAAATCTTGTTTCAATCATAAAATTGAATCAAACCATTAGTGAGGTGATGAGTTATAAAGAAAATATATTGAAATATTGTACAGACTAAAAAAGTAAAAGGGCATAACTCATTTATAAATATGTTCCTTACTGATTTAATTTTATACAAATATGCATGTATATGTCATATGCCATGTATTATATATATGCATACAACAAATAATTTTCAACAAAAAGGGGAAATAAAGATAAATCTGTGAATAATTTGGCAAAATGCAAAAATGTTGCATAGGTAATATAAAATTAGAAGAGCATTTTTAAATATACATGAATTGAATTGCACATATAGTTTAAGCCTGTAAAGAATCTAAGTAAAATCTTGATGCCCAAATTGTTACTGTGTTGAAAATCTTTCCAAAGTAATTTTGAATCAAGTTGATTTTATTCAATTTCAACTCAGTTGTAAAGGTAAAGGAGGAAGACACAGAAATCCATTTTAAGATAGTCATTAAAGTAGAAGAAAATAGCAAGAGTAAGGTTGGGATAATTGCTCCAAAACATAGAACTAAGGTGAAATTTCATTTATATACCATTGATAGGCAATAATGTACATAGACTATTATATATATATCATTAGTATGACATCCATGATTTATGAATTTTAATAAATCTTAGGTTTGTTAATTTTTAAATTAGATATAAATATATCTCAAACTATACAATCCTTCTTAGAAGATTCAGAGAGCTTTTCAGAATTTTATGCAGTTTTAAATATAGAGATAAATCTAAATATATAGTCATCAAATACGTTATCTAAGTTGTTTTTCCAAAGAAAAGTTGGTAAAACTTGTTTGTCATTTCTTTATTTCCTAAATAGAGGACAAAAGTAGGAAAAGTGAAGGTGGGGAGCACAATGTGTATATTTCAATTTCACTGGTTACTTGGTTTACAAATTAATAAATATCTTTTTGAGTGAAGACATGTGACATTGATCTGTCCTCAAACCCTGAGGTGCAGCAATGAAAATAACTATTTGACCTGTGTCGGACCCGTCTCTTAATCTTTCTGGGCCTCAGATATGCTCATTTATGAAACATGGAGAATAGATATTACCTGGTAATATCTAAGTGACTACTTGGTTTTAAATTTTGAAACTTTTATAACTTAGTTACTTCCCCACAAAGTCATTCACCCTTACAGGAAGCAAATAGACAGGCAAGCACCAAAAATTGAAAAGTGAGAGCAGTGACTTACACGTTCAACCAACCCTCTTTCCTTTTTTCTTCCCTTCCTTCCTTCACTCACACTTCCTTTCTTCTTTCCTTCCTTCTTTCTTTTAGGATTTAGGCATGGTTCCCTTTTGTTCTTACAAAAACTACCCACAATGTAAGATATTATGGTAATTATATTTTCTATATTGTCACAGAATTTCTGGGCCATATTTCTCATATTAATCTTCTAAATTCCTTACTATAAATAGATATTAATCAATGGCATACCTTGCCAAAAACATCCTAATTAATTCTAGCTCAATTTTAATTATACTATAATAAGGCTATTCACTATCATGATTTATGCACTTATGCTTTTCTTTTGATCTTCCAAAAATACTGATAAAATAATGCTTAAATCTTTGAACCTTAAGAAGTCATTAGTTTAAGACACAATTAAAGACCACAGGTAGTTCAGATTCAGACCTCGATTCTTTATTAATACAAGTCAGTTCCTGTTAATTCTGCCAAATGATAGTTGTAAAAGAAAGCATTAAGCTTTTGAGAAAGAGGAAACAATGAGACAATTGCCAATATTATCACCCCAACTCCAGTTTCATGGCAGAGGTATCATGCTATCCCAGTTGCTGGCAGCTCTTCCACAGATTTTCATCCACAGTTTGATAGGCAGTAGCTTTCCATTGCCTTTCAAGTGATCCTGGGGAGGCCGAAGCCATGCAGTTCTGACAGAACATGGACAAGTTGATCTGTATCCCAATGCCTGCCATTAGGGCTATATGAAAATGCAGCCTCACTAATAGAAGCACAATATGCAAGATGCCAGGGCATCTCTGTGATTTACAATATGTCTAATGAGCAAACCCAATGAAGAGGTTTGTTGTCTACCATAAAACCAGATGGATGTAAGCAGTGATTAGAAGCAATTAACTCTGTTCAGCACTAAATAACTTTCCATCATTAATGTACATTTTTCTACCTCATTAGAGGCATGGAGGAGAGCATGAGGTAAGGAGCACTCAATTTGAATTTCAGATATGCATATGTTTAGAGGAAAAAAAACACAAATTTGCAAGGACAATAGAATGCATGTTAATAGAAGACTTTTTTATTTTAAGCCATTTTATTCCATAGGCACTGGCATGGTCATGTACTCAATCTCACCAGCCATCCACCAGCCATTAGGTGAATGGGAAATTCATAAAGTTAAGTTCTGGCAAGAAACACAAGAAGTTACCAACAACAAATGATGAAAGACATATATCTTCTTCTTATTTGCTGACAATATGATAATAGTATGCTTTAAATAATTGGTAATTTCATTTAAAAATATAAATATAAAAATATCAAATTGATTATCTAAGCTACATTTGAAAAATTTCAGCCTAAACCATCAAAAAAAGTCACTGAATCCTTCCTTGTAGACACAAAGTGTGTACAACAGCTGTCAGTTGTTTGATAAATTTATTACATGGGAGAGTTATGCTAATTGATAGCATTAATTAAAAAATAAATTGTATTTTCCCAAAACACTTTCAAAATTTATTGATTTCTTAAAATAATATCACATGCTTATAATGTGACATTAAATAAGTAAAAGAAATACACTGTTACCTCACAAAATAAAAACAAACTCAAGAAAAAGGTTGGGATAAAATAAAATAGTGAAATAAAAATGGGTTTTGAGATAATGGAACTTCAGATAAGATTTTGATAAGCATTTTCCAACTTCTCTGCAATATAAAATTATTTGTTCATTTATCTCTTAGCTTGCTCCCCAATGGATGGAACAAATGATTATTTTTATTAAAAATTAAAAATAATTGAGATTAAAAAGTTAAAATATGTAAAGTTGTTAAAATTTAAAAAGTAAAAATAATTATGTTTATGAATGAATGCAAAGAAGTCCTAGATTAGAAGAAGCCCTAGATCAGAGTGCTTAAGAGTATGTACTAGGGATTGAACTTAGGGACACTCAACCACTGAACCACATCCCCAGCTATAATCCTAATCATAGGATTATTGAGTAAGGATTAAATGAGTGAAAATGCACAAATTTGTGTTTTATGTAGAGACAAGGTTGAATTGCTTGGCACCTTGCTCTTGCTGAGGCTGGCTTTGAACTCGGGATTCTCCTGTCTCAGCCTCCCAAAATGCTAGGATTACAGGCGTGTGCCACTGCACCCAGCTAGTGTTATTTTTCTTCTAAAGAGTATTTCTTCAAATGATACTAATAGCTAGTGTGTTACTTACTCTTCACCAGACATTTTTCTCACTAATATATTCATATTTATTCATTTGATCCTCACTTAACCCTATGAGACAGGAACTACAACTACTTCATCTTACAGATCTGGACTACCTGGACCACATAGGTTCAGGTCCCTGCTACTGTAACTCACTAGCTGTAAAAACTGTGATGTAAGTTTGCTGTGTACTGGTTACCAACTTGTCTAGGTCCAGTAAGACAGGACACCTACACACAACAAATCACCGTACTACTTATAGATAGCCAGCGAGACACAACAGAATCCTAAGATTTGTTGCAACTAGATCTCTAGAGGCTTAGGAAATCTGCCTGGAGGAAATGGAATCTTGTCTGCAGGTGCCACACTGGACTCAGCTGAGGGACTGGGAAGCAACTCACCTGAGTTTTATACTGCAGGGTTTCATGACATGCTGGGCTAAAGTGTTAAAGGATACCCTGTTTCTCAGTCAGACTAGAATAGAACCTGAGCTGTTCCTGACAGTTCTCTCTTTTTTCTACATGTTGCATACCCAGAACATTCTACAGTTTTTTTTTGCGAAATACAAAGGGAAAGATCTAGGTCTATCGAAGGCTATCCAGAGAACTATCCTGCAAGCATGAGCCTGAACAAGTCCCACAAGGTCTCTGTGCCTCAGTTTCCCCATCTGTAAAATGATGTGTATTAGTTCATAACTTCATAGGATTATTAAGGATTAAATGAGTGAAAATGTACAAATTTGTGAGAACAAAACCTAAGAGAAAGTTTTATACACATTAACTACTAGTATCATTTAAAAAAACACTTTCAGAAGAAAAGTAAAACTGACTTTGGTAAATATTACCATTCACAGTCATCAAAAGAAAATAAATACATATATGTCAAGTACTTATAAAATAGCCAAAATCTTGTCATGTTGCTTTCCAGTGCATTAACATCTGTTATCAGGATCAAGAGTTCTTACCATTGTCTCCCAGAAATAAAGGAGTTATTTCCATTTTATGTTCCTGTATCACAAAGTGTATTGAAAATAAAACAGTTCTTTTTCAATTCATCACAATAAGAAATGGTGTGTTGGTATATGTTCACTGGATAAGGGAGGAGTATTTGCCACATTTGCCAATTTCTGTGTTGAGTGGTGTAAATAATCCCACCATGGTTAATTTAAAGCTACCAATGATTTGCTGACCAGACTGAGAAATTCCTAAAAATGTAGCAACTGGCTCAAACAAAGCCTGCTCTAGCATATCAGTGTTTTACTAAGGGCTTATCTACATGTGCTGCAGAGCTGGTTACTCCACAAATTATGGAGACATCAACAATTTCTACTTTGAAAATGATGTTGCCACTGTGTCTGTGAAGGTAAGCGACTGGTTACAAGCATATGAACACCAGCAAGTATAGGACTGAGAGGCAGAAGGGATTCCATGTTCTTACTCTAGCTTAGTTTAATATCAACATGAAGTAGAAAATAAAGTCAGATGTTCTATAGAAAGATCAGCGGATAAATGATAGTATCTTAGCATATGAGCTTAGTATCTTAGCATATGAGCTATAAAATAAATGTATTGAAAACATACAAATAAATCAGAGTTTAACTCTTCTTCAGTCTTATGAAGTTCTGGCAAATGAAACAAAGTCACCTAAGTTTTTTTTAAAAAAGCCCGTTTTCTTTGTCATAGGTATGAATAAATGAAATTGTTCATTGCTGATAAAATTTCAAATATTAATTTTAAGAAATTATTTTGCAAATAATTTCAAAATGAAAGTTAGACCATATTATACTCCTAGGCCACAAAACTAGTGATAAATACCCCAAGAAAAACAAAATCAGCTTCAGATCACATCTATGATCACCTTTATCATTTCTATTTTTGCCCCATATATAAATGCCTGCCTGTGAATATTTTCAGCATGTAGCTGAATCACTGAATCCCTAAATACTACTATATGTCCCAGGAATACATTTGTTTCCCTCTGTACTGGGCAATTGCTAAAGCTAATTTGCCAGCTTGATGTCTCCATCCAACACATTGTTCTATGATTGCAATAATAATTAACCAGTGAGCTATTCTTATACCCTGGAATCAATATATAAGTGAGTGTCTAGTTCACATGCAGAGTACTGCATTGGGTGTTATAAAGAATGAAGAAAATGGTGTATGATGTGGTCTCTGTCCTCAAAAGTTTACAATCTAATTGTGGAAACAAAACTAGGACTTATGAACATGATCAAATATTATCAGATGTCACACAATGGTAATAGTTTAGGAAAGAGAAATTCCTTGTTCACTCAGAATTCATCCTTTCATTAACCTTGCTGCTGACAATCCAGAAATAAGAAAAAAAATCTTTTGTCACATTGTACATGACAAGACCCTAGCAAAATAGAGCCTTGAGCCCTCACATGGAGATTACTTCCTACTTTTATAACATCATAACAAACTAGGATACATAATTCAAGTTGATAATTGACTTAAAAGAAACAAAATAGATCTTGAGAGAAGTAATGGCCCAGAGCAAAAAAAAGGAAAAGAAAATCTTCAATAATAAGTGAAACAGTCCTACACATTTCAATGGCCCCAAAGAGCACTATGTTTTACTGACAAAAATTATTGTGCATAATGATGACCCTGAATATTCAAGAAAGTGTGAAATTGGAATGATCTGTTTAAGATGGCAAAGAAGCATGTAAAATTACTTTTGAAAATGTTTCATTCAACATAGTTAAATTGCAGTGCTTATTACAGGGGATCTAGTATTCAGAATTTCTTATGCTTTCCAGTGTTTGATAGCAAAGGTTTCACAGTACATTTTTGTTCTAGAAAATTCCAGGCAGACACCTGGCACTCGCAGTGTTTTTAAGCTTATGAGGACAGCTCTTGTGAGTCAGAAAGTTGACATCTCTTTCTAGAGTATTTTCCAAGAGGAAATGTTTGTAAACTCACATTTTTGAGGAAGTTTACCAAACTGTGATAAGCTGGTCAATTCTAGGCCCATTAAAATGGACAGACAGCATTCTATGGAATTTTACCTTGGTTCTTCTGTTTTTCTGCAAAGTGAGCCATTCAGGCATTGCATCTTCTGAAATTTCCTCGCCTCTTTCAGGGAAGCATATTGGGACAGAGCTTGCCAGCTGTCTGCTCCCTTTGCCTTCTGCTGCCATTATTCTGAGGTACCGCCCCACCTTCTGGCCCTCCAGCTTGTTGGGGGTGGGGGACAGGGAGGGGAGCAGAATTCTTCCTGTCTCTGACATGCGTAACACAATGAAAAGAGCAGAAGGAATATATATATCTATACATATATTTCTCTCTCTACATATAGACATACATAGACTGATACTGCAAGTGTGTGCATGTATATGCATGTGAATCCACACACAGTGCCAGAATATCTCTATATGTATATATACACGGTATATATTCCATATGCTCTTTCTTTCTGCAGCACACATATGCAGCTGGGAATAACTACTGTGAAAAAAATATCACATACTCATCAAAGACAAATTATCAAGCAGAAACAAGAATATATAAAATTTAGCTATTATAAATTCTTCTCATCTGCTGCCTGCCTTTATTAGAACATGCTCATACAGCTTAAGAAAATACCTAGTATTTAATATTGCATGCTTATAAAAGGGTCTTCTTTCCTTAGCTCTCATGTTTCATATTGCTCAGCCAGTCCATGACCTGGTTCTGTGCTAATAACTAATATATTCAGAAGGTTTAAAGAAACATAATAAACACCTAGTGCTTACATTTATATGGTGGTTATGTACATGTTGAAATGAGCAAAAAATCAAAAGCAAAAACCCAACCACAGTATATGGTGTTAGCAGGTAAACAGATGAAAGGATTTCATAAGACAAATGTGTGTAATGATTGCTATATATAAGTCACTGCACAAAAGCTCTGGTACCCACTGTCACTTAATCCTCACCATGCCCCTGTGTGGTTCCTGCCTCCAGAACCTGTCTTCTGAGTCACTACTTTAGCTGCCTCTTGCCCAAGGTATATTAAGATGTCTAACATACAGAGGCCTATGGTGTGCGTACAGGAATATAAGAGCATATAAGAGGAGACTAGGGAGGGGAAGACAACTCCTCCTTTTGGATTCTCTTCTGTCATTTCATTACTGTAAATAATTGACAAATTACATTCACGATGCATAACTGAACCAGAATATGTAATCAAACTGAATTACTGCAGGTTCAGTTATAATGAGTCTCATATCAATTATTAACTTAAAAAATAACTCCAAGTGTGTAAAATTCCTATTTTTTTCTAGTGGTATATTACCTTTTATTGAAATTTATCAGGACAATAGAGGCTTATTGACTGAGAACACAATAAGCAGAATTCCTTCCCAGTGCTTAGGACACTCACACTGAGGTTGGGTATTCAGTGGATGTATTAACTATTTTAGGCCACCACAATACACTGAATATGCCTTTAGTGGCCTGAAAATGCAGGTGATTAAGCATGCATGGGCCAAGTGACAAATGGCAGCAATCCCAAACCATTTCTCAATGAAGACTTCTTGTTTAGGAATTTATAAGGAAGTAATCACTTAGGAAGATCTATCACCCACTTCAAATGCTTCAATTATTCATCTCCCTAACACATTGAGCTCAATTCTCCTTGGTGTCTAAATTGCTTCCTGACATTAATTTAAAGGTTTGAGGAGTGATCTTAACTCATTTAGGTCACTTGGTGCTGTTAAGACTTAAGAAATATTTCAGGAAAAAATGTCATTTAGCTAATATTTTCAAAAACTTGTTCAACCTACAAACTTCTCACCAGCCTGCCCTTTTGCAAATTTTAGGCATTAAGTTCAGTACAAAGTATATGCAGTACATAAGCATCAGAAAAACTCATGCAATACTGAAAATTATGATGTAGAAACAAAGGAGAATTTGTAGTGGTTATATAAATAACTCATTAAGATCATTACAATTTACTGATCTCTAGATTTTTTTGGACAGGGGGCTTTTTATTGTTATTTTTAAGCAAAATCCAAATTATTATTTTTAGATATGACTAATCCATTTTATTAAGGTTCACAACCTAGAAAGAATTTCTATAAGGAGGTATAATTTTATATCGCCATGACACTCAAACATAAAATATACATAACACTGTGTGTGTGGATATTAGTTTAGATATAAAATAATGTGACAAAACTAGGGATGTCAACTTAGAAACAAAACCAAGTGCTGCAGTTTGGATCTAGAATGTTCTGCAAAAGTCCATGTGCTAAATGCTTGATCCCCAACATGGTACTGATAGGAGGTTATGAAACCTTTAGGAGGTGGGGCCTTGGTAGGGGGTCTGCAGTTCATTAGATGTGTTTCCTTTAAAGAGAACAGTGGGACTCCAGCCCCTTCCTCTCCTCCCTTTTCCATCCCCGCCATGAAGTGAGTAGCTTTGCTGTGTCCTGCCCTCCCACCGTGACATGCCAACTTGCCACAGGCCCAAAAGCAATAGAACCAACGATTCATAGACTGGAATGTCTAAAACTGTGAGCTAAAATAAATCTTTTCTAAGTTTATTATTTCAGGTACTTGTTATAATAACGGATATCTAATATACCGAGTTGTTGTTGTTGTTTTAAGTTTAGAACTGTTTCTTAGACTTCATTTCTCCTTTTATAAATGGATAATAATCATCTATTTAAGGACAAATTTAGCTTAGAAAATTTTATTTCATATGTGGGCTAAAATTTCACCCTTGTCCAATAGAGATGAAAAACACACATCTGCCTCAGTCAGAAATGCAGAATATTTATATTTAAAGTCCTCTGCAAAAAATGTAACCTTAACTACCAATTAAGTATTTTATAACTAATATTTAGGGAGTATTTATTATTTTCCAACCTACCAGCTAAGTCCAATGGTAGTTTCTTTGTATTATCACAATTATTTCTTACAATAACTTTAGGAGACAGTTTATATTATTATGCTATTTTTCAGATGAAGAAACAGAGACTTAGATACTTTAAATGCCTTTCTGGAAATAACACAGCTCATAAGAGGCTAAATGAGAATAAAGATCAGCCTGTATGATTTCACAGTTGATCACCTTAATATTCTGCTACTCCAAGTCTTACTGGTGGTCAAGTTTCAATTTATTTATTGAAGATCACCTGAAGATCATGTTCTCCTTATAGTTCTTTAAATATTCCAAGTTCAAAATTATTTATATGTTGTACTTACAAGTCATAATCTTACCTTTATACAATTGCTTCAAAAAATGAATCTTCAATGTTTGACATCATTCTACACTGAGGATCATTATTAGAAGTAGGCATATAAAATTCATAATTTTGTTATCCAGAAGTTTCTGAAGACATATACACCCTGATGAAAAAGAATCCTCTTTTGTTTTTGAAATTAAAAGCAATGTTCTTTTTCCCTACAAACAAATTTTTTACAACAAAATTATAAAAAAGAAATGAGAAGACAGTATGATAATGGAAAAAAGCTGTTAAAAATACTTATAATCCTCACTGCTCAGTGGTCACTATGACAGCCCTTTGACATGTACCTTTCTTGGTCAATTTATTGTGCCAACAAACTAGAGCATGTATTAGGCATATTAATTTGCTCAGGTTCCCATAACGAAACACCACAAATTGGCTAGTTTAAACAATGGAGATTGATTTTCTCATAGTTTTGGAGTCTGGAAGTCCAAGACAAGGATTCTGGGGTTGTATCTGTTAAGAACTCTCTTCCTGACTTGTGATGCTGCCTTCTTGCAATGTCCTCATTTTGCCTTTCCTCTCTTTTCACACATAGATAGTACATCTCTGATGTATCTACCTCTTTCTACAAGGATACTAGTCCTAGCAGATCAGGACCACACCATTTTGATCTCATTTGACCTTAATTACCATCTTAAAAGCATTATCACCAAACACAGTCACATCTGGGAAGCACAAGTTAGTCCATAACATTAGATTCAGAATAATAATTCACCTACCATGATGTAACTTTTTATTTCTCTAACCATTAAATTGTATACATATTGCCATGCCAAGAAATATTTACCTATAGTTTTACTGTTATTCTGATATATAAGATATGCCATAATTTATTGAAATAAAACTTTCTTTGAATATTTAGTAGGGTGGAGTTTTCCTTATTGTAAACATGGCTGTGAGCTTTCTTTCACAGCTATTGTCTTTCTCCAGACCTTGGATTATTTCTTAATACTGTGTTTCTAGTAGAAGGACTGTCAAGTCAAATGGGAAGTGGACAATTAAGACTTTTTATACATAGAGTCAAAATGCCTTTCAGCAAACTTCCATCAATTCACATTATTAGTTGTTATGCTTGAGACTGCCAATTTCCTGAACCCTCACAAAAAAATGAATATTCTTTCAATTTATGCCAGTTTGCTATGTAGACTTCAATATGCTATTCCAATTTGTATTTCTGTTACTTCTAATGGGACCAAAGTTTTAAAATTTTTTGCTTTTTGCCTTTCTTCTTTTGAGGCTTGCCTGTGCAGTTCCCTTACCTATTTTTCCATTAGAGCATTTATCTTTTTGCCATTAAACTACATGAGGGATATTAATCCTCTGAAGTTAAATATTCATCTATTTATAGTATTTTCCCAGTTTGCTCACTTTATATTTTACTTATAATGTTTTCTGATATTTTAAATGTTTCTGGACTTGTCAAACAGGCTCTCCTGCTATGACATTTGCCTCTAGTATTATATATAAAAAGGCAAAATCATGTAGATAGTTGTAGTGTCCTCTTTTTAAAATATTAGAGAAATTTTTTAGGTTGGAGCATCAGTGTGCTTCTCTGGAACATTGGTGTCTTTGTCTTATAGACATTGGGCATCTGGTAACTCATTATCTCTTTCCTCTGATGATAACTATACTTAGAAACAAATTTGTAACCTAACTAACTACAAAGATATGTAGTGTGTATATTTGTATATGATAATATAGTTCTTCACTATTTTCTTATATTTATTTCTACTCATCTAAAGTTTCTTCAACCATTTACATTATTTTTATAGTGTGAATGTGCATGTATTTGTGTGTATGTATTTCAAGATGCTCTAAATAATTCCTCTAGAGTTTAGAATGCATTCATTTAACTACTCTTAATAGAGTCAAATTTTCATTATTTGATTAAATATAATGCATAAGAAAAAAATATTAGCCCCCAAATTTTAGACACAGTATTAAAACCAT
This sequence comes from Xerus rutilus, assembly GCA_028644305.1. Classification (NCBI taxonomy): domain Eukaryota; kingdom Metazoa; phylum Chordata; class Mammalia; order Rodentia; family Sciuridae; genus Xerus; species Xerus rutilus. The sequence goes on from CM053408.1 coordinate 65,110,396, forward strand.
TTAAAATCAATATTATGCTTTTTAAATTTGTAGCAATAAATATGCCTTCCAATTCATATATGCAATGTTTTCAACATGCCTACCTATGTTCTATATGCATGAAAAGTCCACTGTAGTTAAATAGAGGTTAGTTGCCTCAACTAATAAAAAGGCTACATTAAAGAGCACCCCAGATGATTGTTATGGCTTTAATAAAAATTTAAATAGCCATAGAAATGAGCTTTAGCTTTCAACCATTTTGAATGCAACACTGCAAAGAAAATATATGACAACAAACACATGTAGTATGTAAACTTCTACAATTCTGAATCTATTAGAAACCTTTCTGTATATTTACAAATGGATCCTGTTATTTACCAGTTTGCATCTTAATCCTGGACAATTTTTGTTTTATATAGGTTCACATAATAGCCATTGAAAAGACTTTCAGAAGATGAATTCTCTTTTATGTTCACATAAAACCAGAGACCTGAAGTTTAGTTGAGAACAACACTATGAAACTGAGGGAAGTGTAAATGCTCAGGGAAGTGCACACATCTCAGGATATACCTGTTTTTGTTTGTGTGTTGGTGGTGCTGGGGATTGAACCAAGGGCCTGCCACATGCGAGGCAAGCTCTCTACCACTGAGCCCCAGTCCCAGCAGCCCAAACCCATTTAAAAGTAGGAATTATAAGCTGGAGGCCAACCTTGGCAACCTAGCAAGACCTTATCTCAAAATAAAAAGAGCTGGGGATGTAACTCAGTGATAGAGTACTCCTGGGTTCAATCCCCACTACCATGACCAAAAAAAATAATGAGGGAAGTAGTAATAGGACCCTACAGGCTGAGGTTACTTTGATAGTCTTGCAAGGAAAACTTCTTAAATAACTCAGTAGCCATTGAAGGTGATTTAAATGTTCATTTTCTATTCTGTGTCTGCAAATTTGAGCCTCAATTTAGGAGTAATGCTGTAGAGAAGGCACACATGGAATATTTACACAGAATATGTAATATTTTTCCAGGCAAGGAAAAAGTGACAAAAATAAATGAAAGGAAAAAAACTAAACTAAATCATCTATAGATTCAACCACATTAAAATTTCAAAGTCCCTGACAACAAAATAAAAGCAACACCAAAATAAAAGTGAGAAATTGAAAACAATATCAGGTGTATGGTAGGTGAAGGATTATTAATCCTTTAATATTAAAAAGGCTCTAACAAATCAATGTGAAAAGATGAGTATCCTAGTATAAAAACTGACAAAAGACCAGATCAGATGGTTCATGGCAAAAGTAATATAAACATGAAAAGAGCAAGCATTAGTAATTAATGAAAATTAAAACAAGATTCCATGTTTTAGTTATAAAGACTAATATTGTTGAAAAAGTATTGAAATAAATAATTACATTCATTCCTGGTAAATTTGATGCAGTATTCCTATAAGGCAATTTTGCTATATGTAAAAAGAACCACAAAAATGAATATTCCTCGATATATTAATACTATTCCCAAGAATCTACTCTCAGGAGTTTTGCCCAAAGAGTTCTATAAAAAGGTTTTTATGTCATTATTTATAATGGTAAGAAATTCAGAACAGCCTACAAGTTGAATGATAAATGAATCAAGGAGTAGGCATGCACTATATTTTAAAATAGTTTAAAATTTTGATTTCAAAGACCATCATGACATAAGAGAAAGTTTATGGGCTGGGGCTGTAGCTCAGTGGTAGAATACTTGCTAACATGCATGAGGCACTGGGTTTGATCCTCAGCACCACATATAAATAATAAATGAATAAAATAAAGATCCATCAACAACTAAAAAAAAATTTAAAAAAAGAGAAAGTTCATGACAAATCTCAACAAAAAAGCAAAATATGAAATACTACATGTGGTATTAAGCCACAAAAGTTATAAATTTAATATAAAATTATATGTACATACTTACAAAATACACACATGTAATAGATATGTGTATGTATATACATATACATATACATACATAAAGAGAGGGTACATTGCACATCTATAGAGTAACATGTATTTTTTAATTATAACTGTTGACATCCTGAAATAACAAAATACAGTGGAAAACAATTTTATCATGAGCTGGTAAGGAAACAGAAATATCTCAACAAACAAAGCTAAGGATTTCACAGTGAATTGCATGGATAAGCGGTCTGCAAAGGGTCAGAGTCTAAGTGAAAGAACAAGAAGAATCAATGACAAGGAAACTCAGCTCATGATCAAACCATTGCTGTGACTACTTATTTCCAGCCACGGGGTAGAATTCTATGCAGTTTCCCACAACACATTTTTCATCTGTCCTATGGCTTCTGTATGCAAAGCAACTTCCCTATATATCCTCCTTATTTCTTTTCTTTTAAATAACTGCTTGCTATTCATTCTTCAGATCACAAATGTTACTTCCTTCTGGAAGCCAGAAACCTAACAAGGTCAAGTCCTCGTTTTAAATAATAGCTTCACTTTTATACTTCCCTATGCACTTATCACAAAAATAATTAGGTAGATGACTAATTGCATAATGCTTCTTTCCTCTCCCCCAGAATCCAAGTTCTATGAGGGGAGGAACCATCTTGCTTGCCTCTGTGTTCCCAAGGCCCAGCAAATAACAGGCAGCACATTTCTATGTGCCCAGTACTCTTCTGAGCTCTTAAGGTGTATTAACTTCCATAAACTTCACAATATATGAGGGGGTTAACAAGATCATTCTCATTTTAAAAAGAAGGGAACTGAGCACAGAAGCCCAAGGTCACACAACTACTAAGTAAAGAGGTCGAGATTCAAATCTAGGCAGTTTGGCAGCCTTAATATTATGCCTCCTTGTAGGTATGAATGAGGAAACATACTAGCAATAAAATGTGTATTTGCTATAAATTAAGCACCAGCAGAGACATGCCCTGTAACAGCTGTAGCTCATCATTTCATGGTCACCTGACCATAATAGATGCAGAGGACTCCAGTCTTATAATGGAAATACCAGGAACAAAGCTCCATAGACACCCTCATTAGAAATTCAATTATAATGATTTCTTTAGAATAATAGACTATTTGAGACTTTAGATTTCAATGACAGAAATCAGAAATTAAAAGATTTGGAATAAAGGCATAAATGGTTTTGTAACATATCTATGCATCCATTCTAATTATTACAACTGACCAACCACAAAGCTCTCCCCACACATTTTTTAACTTGCTCTTATTTCCTGTTAAAATAAGCTTTAAAGGAGGGTCCATAATTGCAAACAAGTTGTGCAGAATAAACAAGCCATTATTGTAATGAGGATGATTCTTGCTGAGGCTTATTTTTAAAAAGCAAATTATAGATTCCCAGTCTAAATTGTATGATTTTTTTTTCCGTCACTTGCTTTCAAATTTAGTCCTTATTTGCATTTTGCCTGACCTACTAGTTAGAGTACAAGTTCACAGAGCCCCTTCTGAAGCTATAATGAGCTTAGGTAATAATCACCACATAATTGTGTTCAACTGCATACAAGTGTTTACTTTTTACTGCTGTGCGTCTGCCTCTGATATTTTTGAGATGCAATTATGCATGACAAAATTTGCAAGTTGCCAGCCTTGCTTGGACTATTTTTGCTATGTTTCACATTTAAACTGCTTAAGTGCATAAGTGGAGGTATAAAACAGCCAGGTTTTCCAGACTAGAAAATTACTGTTACTTAAATGGAAGAATTTCTGCTCTGTGGCTTCCTATTTCCATGCCTTGCCTCAGCTACATGTCTTTTTAACCATCTGTTTCTTTCTGGCGACCAGTGACAGGAAGGCAAGCAACTGTATCTGCATTACTATGTGGTTTGACATCTGGTAACTAAATCCAACCATGGTATTTATTTGTGAATTGTTTGATATGAGATCATATTAGTTACACTTGTAGATCCCTTTTCATTAACATCTTCAATCTTGCTTATGCTAGAACTGCATGCAATTTCACATAAAGAGTATGCATGTTTCCTGCACGTTGCATAGAATTTGTGTGACTATGAATTTTTAGTAACAAAAATAAACCACATTGGAATTAAAATTGAAAATTTCAGATATGATAGAGGGAGATTCAACACACATTGCAATATGCACAAGTGTTTACGTAGTTCCAAGACTGCTCTTATTGAACAAATTCAAACTGTTGAAATCATGACATGTGTCTGTCTTACTCGACAGAGATACTACTGACCCATGATCATCTGGAAAATCTGGCTGTTCTTCCTGGAAGGAAAGGACTCTGCATTGTCTTTTTTTTCCCTATGGCTAAAAGTAAGCATTTGGAAAGTGACTAACTAGGATTAGGGTACAGTAGGATGTCCCAGACTTTAGTAAAGACCAAAATAATAAGTAATTGAAACAATGGCTTGGGTCTCAAAAGCACCACTCATGACAGTTTACAAATAATAGAACCTTCCTAACATTCTGTTAATTCTTCTTAGTAATTATTCATTTTCATACTGAAGAAAATTTGACAATCCTTGTGAGCCAGGAGCAATTCAGTTGCAAAGAACAATTCTGCATTAAAAATAATCTCATAAAAATAGGCATGATTTTGGTAGAATTCTCCTATGCCTAAAATGAAGGAGGCAGAGAAATCTACCTGAACCATGAGGAATCTCTGAAAACTAGTCCCTCTTCATTTTCTGCTCTTAAATAAGTATGCCATAATCTTGTGATTATCAGCTCTTAAATTATTTTCTGCTCTTAAATAAGTATGCCATAATCTTGTGATTATCAGCTCAGAAATAAGGCATGGTATCTGTTTAACAAACTACTTCAGAAATATTACTTTTCAGATTCTATAGGAAAAGAATTTTTAAAAGACAAGCCCAACGTTAACTAAAGGCATATTTACCATCCCGTTTAGCTAAAACTGAATTCCCTTGAAATTTGCTTAAAGGTAATATACTTGCCCTGAATAACCTTTCCCAACTACTCTGCCTTCCGAACTACTCAGCCACACCTTCTGTCAGCCAGGGAAATTGCAGTCATCCTTTCTGATTCAGCTCAAATGTTTCCCTGTGAAGCCTTCCTTGACCATCCTTTAATACAACACTCCTTTATACTCTGAGACACCATTGTTCTACTGCATATGCTTCTATTGGGGCCCTTATAATAGTGTGTTTAGGTCATTTGCTTATATAATATTGCCAGTCACATAATGTCATAAGATTATGTAATAAACTCAATAATACCAATGGCACAGCACAATAAGGGTTTATTTTACTCATAGGTCTGTGGGTCAGGTAGGGACTGTTATAAGTATTCTGTGTGTTATCCAGGCTGTTGGTAGATGACATGAGCAATCTCTTTTTAAAGCAATGGCATGACAAAGCCATAAGAGAGAAAGCAGAATTATGTGAGACCTCTTAATAAGCCTGGCTCTAAATTGGTACACTCGTTCTGCCCATATATGATTGGTCAAAGCAAGTCCCAAAGTCAAAGCATAAGGAAATTCATTTCATCCTTTATAAGGCCATGATAAAAAGACAGATACAGAGAAGAATGAAAATACCAAAGCATATAATTCAATATACCATAATGTCTGGTACAGCAAATGTCACACACTTAATAGAGATTGTTGGAAGAATGAATAAATGAAACCAAAAGCATTCAGAATAAATCCAAAACATGTAAACATAAAATATGCCTTTAAAAATATGCCAGTGTTCAAATTCTTTTTTATTAAACCTTGAATTAGCCATTTATCCTTTGGCTAAAAGACTTAAGCACTTATATTTATTTACTATTGCTGCTATAATAAATTATAACAAATTTAGTAGCTACTATGGTGGATATGAGATGTTCCCCCAAATTTCCTTTGTTAATGCAGGAATGTTCAGAGGTGAAATGATTAGATTTTAAGAGCTATGACCTAATCCATTCATCCTAATTTTAATGGGATAACTGAGTGGTAATCAAAAGAAGGTGGGACATGGGTGGAAGAGGTGAGTCACTGGGACATGCTGTGGAAAGGTTCATCTTCTCTATGGTCTTTTCCCCTCTCTCTCTCTTTCTCTCTGCTTCTCAGCTGCCATGATCTGAGCAACTTTCCTCTGTCCTGACCTTCCACCATGATGTTCTGCCTTACCTCAGGTCCAAAGCCATGAACCAACCAACCATGGACTGAACCCCTGAAACTGTGAGCCCAAAATAAACTTCCTGCTCTAAAATGTTCTTTTCAGATATTTTGGTCACAGCAACATAAAGGTGACTAACACAGAAGTTTAAAAAAACACAAATTTATTATCTTCCAGTTGTGGATGTCAGAAGTCTGACTAGGTCTAACTAGGGTAGCATCAAATTGTTGGCAGGACCATATTCCTTTTGGAGACTCTGGAATAAAGTCCATCTGTTTTTTACAACTTCTAAAAGTTGCACACACTCTTTGTTTCATGTTCCTTCCCATCTAATTGTCAGTCAAGTCTTTCTGCTATCACATCACTGATATTCTCTGCCTACCTATTCCACATTTAAAACATTCTTGTAATTACATTGGGCCTATAGGATAATCTCTCTATTCTAAATTGAGCTAATTAACAACATTCATTCCATCTACAACTTAAATTGCCCTTTGCCATACCTAACATCTCCTCAGGTTCCATGGAGTAGAACATGGACAATGTAAAGAGGGGGAGCTTTCTGTTTGACACATGGCTACAGCATATTCTGATAGGGAAAGCACAGATCTAGGGAACAGTTCTAGGTTGAGTCCCACACTAACTGGAAATAACAAATTGGAAAAATTCCCTATAATTTCAGTTACTTCTTGTGAAATGAGAAAGTTGTCCTAGCTAATCTCTAGGGCCCTTTTCAACTCAAATCCTCTTGATTTGGTGAATGCAATACATATTATTAAACCTTAGAGTTAGAAGATATTAAAGCCTAATTCGTCATCATAAAAACAAAAATTCAGGTGAAAGCCTTCCAATGTTATGGCAACACAAAGGCTTATCATTAATTCTCTGTGTGGTTATAGGGCCTTTGTGAAAGAGTTGAGATCTGAGCTCACAGACCCCTGGAGTAAGGACACAGACACTGGGCTTGAGAGCCACTTGTAGTGAGTCCAGGGATTGAAGGGCAAAGACCTTGTAGGGTAGGCTGTGTAAGGAATGGAGAGAAATGCCAGAGGTTGGAAATGTAAAATAAGGTCAGACTCTAGTGCATTCAGTAGGAAAAAAGGATAAAATGGTTAATTTTCATAATTAAGCAAAAGAAAGACATGATAGGTTTTGTGTGTCTTATAAAGATAATGCAGGAATAAGGAAAGATGCAGGAATAATGAAAGAGGTTATTTTTAAGCTGCTTTATTCTCTTTAATGTTCTAGCTAGCAGTGTTTTGTTAAACTAGCTTATTAGATGCCCCAAATCATATTTTCCTAAAAATCTGCAAAATAAATTTTAAAAAAGCTTCTCTTGATATAAGTGGTCTTCATTTATAAAACTAGCAATTTATTTAGAATAAACATATTTTAAACAAATTTTCTAAAAATAGAATTATTTAAACTGAGTAAGGGCACCCACATAGATGGAGTTTAGAAAATTAGATAAACTTTCAACTCAAAATTATGTTCAGCCCCACACTAAGTGAGCACTTGCTTTATTTATCTACCCCTCCTTATTAAGAAGTCATTAGTGAAATTCCAATTCTATAGGTTATGTTTACTTTTTTTTTTTTTTTTTTGTGGTGCTGGGGATCAAACCCAGGGCCTTGTGCATGCAAGCGAAGCATGCTACCAACTGAGCCATATCCCCAGTCGCTCTGTTTTTCAATAATTAGAGTCCAAAACTCTGAGGCTAACTGGTACTACTTCATCTCTTGTCTTGAGTGGTGAGGATGTGTCATTGTCATTGAGTTTCTCACTTGTGTCTATCAAAGAATTTTTAATCTTAGATAATTAAGACAGGACTCTTCTCATCCCTCTGTGTCTGCTCCCCTGAAGTTCTGGAATACTTTTACACTGGATAGCCAAGTGCAGTACACTGCAGAGTCCATCAGAGTCTTGAGACAAACCACCTAGATTCAAACCTGTCTCCACCATTGTGCACTACCAAGCAACTTAACTACTATGTCTTGATTTCTTCATTATAAAATAAACATAAAAATAGTATACATTTCAAAATGTTGTTAAAAGCATCAGATGACTTAATACCTGTTAAGAATTTAGAAATCAGGCACCATGGAGTCTTTATTGAATAACCCAGATTGCCAGTTATGTAAAAAGAAAATCTCCTGACTTGCCCAAATACCTATTGTAGATTTTTCTGTTGGACCAGAACCTAATGAGTTGATATAATTACCCACATAAGACTTCCTTTTCATTATTCCTCTCTCTACTATCTCTGCCCAACTATGCAACTCCAGGTACATGCCCTAAGCACCCAGAGTCACCCTGTTAACTCTCCCAATTATCCTTAAAGACACACAATTAACCTTCAACATCACTTCATCGAGAAAGGTTTTCCTCTTATTTGGCACATTATGCTATAATGGTTTCTTTACCTGTATGTTTCTCTTATTAGAGTCTCCTCCATGAAAGCTATGGGTTTTTTAAAATTTTTTTTCAATGTCTGCCACAGCAACACAATTATCAAAACAATTATCAGTAAATGCTAAATAAATGAAGAATTACACTGATTCCTGCCATCAAGCCATTAAGCTAAGTTGTTAACAGCTTGATCTGTAGTTTTAAAGTAAAAAACAAATGAGAGAAGAGAAAGTGATGACATACCCCATTTTCAATTGACAAAACCCACTTACTATCTGCTATTTTATTCTTATATTTCAAAATTTCTTAAAATCTGGCTTTTCCCCCCTTAGTGATTTCACATATGAGGCCAAATAGAATTAAGTATAGTTTTAAATGCTTTTGCAAAAACTAATCTCTATAAAAAAAAATCCAAGAATGAGAACTTCATATTATAAACACATACAATGATGTCCTTTATTTTTGCAACTCACACAGGAATAGCTTTCAAGTTTCTATGATGTTTGAAATTGAGTTTTTCCTGAAATTGTAAAATATCAATAGGGCAAATGATGTTTGGTGTGTTTTATGCATAATAGTTTAGCTTAGTGTGTCTTTTTGCTACTTGGTGTCAATTATAGCATATAGCTCACTTGAAACCTTTTATGACTGTCTGCAGTTCTTCCACACTATTCTTTTTTTTTTTTTTTTTTTTTTGAAAAGGGAAAGAGATTTATTATCCACAAATATAATTACAATAAGCCTCACTTGGACTGATGATTAAATTTTAACAAATCTATGGAGGTTGATCTCCCTGCTAGGAAGGGGAATAAGACATGCTCACAGAAGAAAGGGCCACTTCCCTGTACATCCTGACCCTGACATGTTCTGGGTTAGTGTTGCATGGGTAGTTTTCACTCTCCAATTTTCATTCCAGATCATTACTCTTCCACTTTTGTACAAAATCTCTGTTTATTGAAGCTCACTCCATCTTCCACACTATTCTTAATTTTGGCCACCTCAACTACTCTCATCAAGACTTCTAGATTACCACCACTGCTCTGTCAACTCACGAAGTCCACATGCCATATTTCTTTTTTCTATCTTCAGACTCTCTCTTTCATTAATTTTTGGATGTCAACAACTTCTGTCTCAGCTTGGAATCCTTAGAAGCAAACTCTTAGACAGGGAGTCAAGTACAGTAGCTTCATTTGGGAGATAATCCCAGAGAACAGGTAGGGAAAGGCCATGTAGCACAGGAAAGGAAGGAAGTCAATAAAGGGGGTGTTGTTAAGGAAGTTTTTACAGTGTGTTCTGAAGCCATATCCTCTTGATGAACTCCAGGGGACAGGGCAGAAGGAATGTCCCAGAGTCACCCCAATACCTGTGGTACCATGATAGGACTAAGGGAGCATGAAAGGGGCGTCAGTTCCATCTATGCTTCTCAATCACAGTCCCACTTCTGCCTGTTGTTATCATTGGTCATTTCTCCTTCCATTATACCCCAAAATTTAGAAAAAATAGTTTTTATTTGTTCTCTCTTTTCCTCACTTTGTCACTTCCTCAAAATGTTGCCATTTGGCTATCCCTTTTACCAATCCCCAACACTGTTCTTCCCAAGATTTCCTTCAAAGCAAATCATTATATTCTTTTTATCCCTTATTTGATGCCTACTACATCTGGCAGCCTTTACTCCCAAAATTCTGTAGTTCACTGGTTTGGGGGTCAACTACCCTAATTCTCCTCTTGTCCCCCTGGAATGGTTGTCTCCTTCACAAACTTCTTGTATTTCTCTCCCCCTTGTTGATAGTCCCCAGGGCAGGGTCTGATTTGGCATTTCTATCTTTGCACTTCACTCATTTTTCCTTGGATGAGTTCAGACCTACCCTAAACTTCTACTCTTACCCATAAACTGAGGACTGTCTTCTGAAATTCATACTCAACCTGCTCCCACTTCAACATCACAGACAGCTCAAATGCACCTTGCCCCAAATCTCCCTCTGCCTGTATTCTCTCATCTCTTAAACCAATCTACCCTCCACTCAGCTTCCCACACCAGGAAACTGAAAGTAAACCTCAACTATTCTCCCCATTTTATACCTCCAGTATTCAATTAGTTACCATAACACATCATTTCTAACCTTCTAATTTTCTCAAAACTATCTGTCTTTGTAACCCCTTGAACCTCTTTACAGGGTACAGAGGTCTTGTACCCTGTACAAGACCTATTTATGGTCTTGACTCCCTCCCATTCTTTGTTCTCAATACCAATCTTTCTAAAATGTTTAGTCATCTATTTAAAATCCTTCATGTTTCCTATTACCTACCCAATTGATATGAAAGACCCTTTTCTACTTCCACTGCCTATTTTTTCAGGTTTTGCTTCTTGCTGTGTCCTCACCAAGCCATATGGAAGCTTCCTAAATAAGCCACGCCTTCTCACACCACCAGATATATGTCTTCTTATCTCCTTCCCTGGAGAGACTAAACTCCATTACGCCAAATTTCAAACTTATGGCAATCTTTTATTTCTCCCTGGAAGCATCTCGGACTTCTTCAGGCAAATGTGTGGCCACTTCCCACCATACCGTCACATCCAAGCTCTGATCTATCACATGGTTAAGGTTTGTTTGCAGGCTGCTTTCCCCTGCTTAACCTGTTAAAAAAGGCCCACAAGACGGTTACATAGCATCAACTTTCAACACTGTGAAAGACCATGTAAAAACAAGCTTTCATTTATTTAACCATTACTGAGCTACCCCAAGTACAAAGCTACAGAGATGAAGATGACACAGGCCTGCCTCAAGGAGTATTTATTTTAGAAGGAAAATATGAATACAAACAGATTTAAGTCAGAGCTATTCATTTTTTTTTTTTTTTTTTTAGAGACACAGTTTCACATTAGTTAGGAGTTTATGGTACAGAGAGATCACCTCTGGCCAGAAGTTCTTTCTTCCCCAAGTTGCAACTTATTAGACTTTTCCAATATTGACATGCTCTGAAATAATAATCTCTTCTTTTGAATAAAATGTCTTTTAAAAAAATCAAAGCATTTAGTTATCTTGACTTGGGTGTTTATGGTTCTCTGTAAGGTTCACTTTTTCAAATGCAGGTTTTTTCTTAGTTTATTTCCATCAGTGTGATTTCATCACAATGGCCAATCATTTATTCATTCGATCATTAAATATTTCTTGAGAATCTACTGTGAAAAAAGAAATATGCCAAAAGATGTCTCAAAGGAACAATTGTAAAGCTTTCACCACATTTACATCTTGAAAGAGTAGAGTCATCATTAACAATTATGAATAAATATATATTGGTACCAGGGATTGCACTCAGGGGTACTCGACCACTGAGCCACATCCCCAGCACTATTTTGTGTTTTTATTCAGAGATAAGGTCTTGCTGAATTGCTTAGTGCCTTGCCGTTGCTGAGGCTGGCTTTGAACTTGCGATTCTCCTGTCTCAGCCTCCCAAAGTGCTGGGATTACAGGAATGGACCACTGAGCCCAGCTTGTGCCTATATTTTTAAATAGAAGTCTATGATTTAATATTGCTACTTTAACACTCTTTTCACCCTGTCTTCAAGATAATTCATTTTCATTATTTTATTTGAAGCTTGGTGTTTCAATGATAACTTCACAGAATTAAATAAGGTCAAATACCTATATTAAACCTAGTCTAGTTTTAGATTAACAAAAAGATATAAGGGAAGGAGAGAAAATTCATTACAAGTGCAAACAATCCACATTTGAAACTGGAGACTTCTTTGTTAATGAATTTTCTCACAAATATTTCCAAGTACCAACTACTAGAAGAAACAGGTTCACTTTGCTAAAATGCCCGAATGGTCAGCACTTTAAATACTGGAAGTTAGAAAAATAAACACATCTTAAAATTTCTCCCCAAATAAACACAACGAAAAAAAAATGCATGCTATCAAATGAAATGACACAGCTAGAGGTACAGAGTTCCTAAACTTAACAGAAATTGTTCATGTTTTATACCTCAGTACTGTCATGCTCAGCATTTAAACTGCCTTAGTCATCAGAAGAACTAAAATGTTACTTTTCTCTGTGCAGCATTTTTTGATTTCTTATTTGTCTTGAATAATATGAAATGCTGCAATTCCCCTGTAATGCCTCTGAACTGAGTTATTAAATAAATGATTCCAGCCCTGGGCAGCAGTGGGCCATGACATGCAGCTATTTGCACTCACAATGCAAATTCAGCTGGATGGATGAGCCTGGCATCGTACATCCTCATTGGGATGTTCGTTAGCCTTACTTTACAGCTGTCAGAAATGATATCTGTTACTCAGCCCAGATCCAGGCCCTGAGAAAGGATTCTAAAATGACTGATGATAAAACATGGAAAATTATTTGAGAAAGAGCAAACCTATTTGAAAAGCTGACAAGCCCATGCAGGGGGGAAAATCATCACAATCTTAAAGGATTAAAATGTAATAATAAAAATAATAATTACAGATTAGAGTCAGAAAAAGAATATGCACTCAACCTTACCTAAAAGTGTTCTATGACAGTTTATTACACTAGTCCCCAAACCAGTACATTTATTTCTAAGCCTGTACTCTATCCCTGAGAGTTATTTAAGTATATAAACCTTACTGCACTCATTATGCTCCTCAGGTATTCTATGTGTTTCAATGTTCAGGGGAATATAAGTCTCACAGCTGCTCACATGTACATTCCAGATAATTTAAGGGCTTGGAGTAAGGAAGAGATGAAGGCCTTATAGAGCAGAAGCTGATGTCACTGGCACTTAGCAGCCCTGCAACACCTCTCCATCCTTGGACCTCCTAAACAATTTTTATCTCCATTTGACAAAATCCATCTCTTAGCCATGTTACCTTTCTCATCACTTGTGTCTCTTCCTCCACTCTACAGTTTTGGTATAGTTGAGAACATGCTTCTTTATTTCTCCAGCACAGGGCTTGAAATATTATTGTGCATCCATTGGCTTTGAATAGTAAAAAATAGTTAAAGCATTGAATAAATTGTTGTTCAAAGCAGAAAAAATGATAATGATGCCAGACTGGCAACCCCTGTGTCCATAGTTCTTCACCCCCCAAGACGCCCCCAAAGACTTTATTTATACTGTTAAATATGAAGGAATGGCTCCCCTATCATCTGGTTAATTAAATGTCAACTCTGATAGTCCTGTTGGCAGAAAGAATCTTGCCAACAGCTTAGAATTCCTGAGTCATTCCCAAGTACTTCTGTACTCGGAGATGTTTAGATTCATATTTGGAGTCACCTTCAACACATAATATCATTACCATTGTAGCCAAACTCAACAGGTATTTTGATAATATATTCATAGTCTCTTTAAAGAAATATCAATATGTCAGGGAGGCAGGGAGTATCTTTAAGAATGAGTAGGCTTATAGCATTTTGGTGCAATGTTTCCTGAACAGCAACTGACCTGAAATATCTCCACATGATTATATGCGACCTTTAACAAGACTTTTCTCAAGAAAATGGCACCCCCAAAACACATACATGTGTGAGGACACACACACTACTCACACACAAAACAGTGTTTTTAATAGCCAAGGGCACTTTGGCACAATGTGGGGCGGTGGTTGTCAACATAAACAGATGGTCAAAGAAGTGGGCAAACACATCCTGTGAACTAGTTCCATAAATGAAGGGTTTTTTTATTTCATTCGAAATGCCATACTTACTTAACCAGCTTTCAGACAAGATGATACATGTAGCCAGTTGGAAAGAGTTCCCTGCCAGGCTTCTGTGTTTTTATGACAAAATTAAAAGTCCACAGATGGAATAACTCAAAGCTAATTCTTACAGAGTTTGTTTAGTTAGAATGGGGAGAAAAAAAAAGAATACCATATTGCTTCAAATTAAAGCCACATCTACAAAATGAGAGACTTTTAATTGGTGGGGAAAGATGTAGGGACAGCTTTAAAAAAAAATAGAATGTTTTTTAAATGAGTGAAATTATTTATCCATTAAAATAGAAACTTCCCCCAAATAGTTTGAGGATCATCTAGGAAATTCCCCATTCCAAACTCAACTCTCAAACATCTCAGCAGCCTTTCAACCAGTGCTTTGCAACATATCACAGTTTGCCACTTTGGCTGCCTTCTAAAGATACACAATCAAGAAAGACTCCTGCATGTGTTATGGGAAGAAAGCTGCTGTGTAAGAGAAAATGGAGAGTAGACCAGCTGCCTAGGTATTGTATGGTCTGTGAAAGATTTGTGACTTTGCTAGAAGATTTAACTGTGTTCTGTTATCATTTAGGAAATGATATAGAACTGATGTTGTGTCAAACACAGTGACCCATGTATAAAGCATGAAATGAGCATGATACTACCTATTGGGGAAAAATAAAATAAAAAGTAAACCCAAAATGAAGGGAAAATCTTCTATAGCAACCCAATCAAATGGAATATGTTACCCAATCTTCCATTTAAAAAGCAAAAGCAGGCATGTAAAACTGACTTACAAAAACTAAACTTTATAAAGAAATTTCATCTACAGTTCTTTCAATGCAGTAAACACCCATTCAGAAGTCCCAAAGTTTAGGGGCTGGGATTGTAGCTCAGCGGTAGAGCGCTTGCCTCGCATGCGTGAGGCCCTGGGTTCGATCCTCAGCACAACATACAGAACAATAAAATAAAGACACTGTGTCCATCTACAACTAAAAAAAAAAAAAAAAAAAAAATCTTTAAAAAAAAAAAGAAGTCCTAAAGTTTAAAAAATGAAAAGTAAGCCAAGCATGGTGGCACACACCTGTAATGTGTGTGCCAGCTCAGGAGGCTGAGGCAGGAGGATCACGAGTTCAAAACCACCCTCAGCAACTTAATGAGGCCCTATTTTATTTAGCAAGACCCTGTCTCTAAATAAAATACAAAAAAGGCTAGGGATGTGGCTCTGTGGGTAAGTGCTCCTGGGTTCAATCCCTGGTACCCCCCAAATTTAAAAAGTATGAAAAGAGAGAAAAAGAAAAAAAAAAGAAAGAAAAGCAAAAATTGACAGGAAACAGATGTAAGTAATACTACAAAATTTTAGGGAAATAGTTTTGGGAGTTTGGATTTTTTGTTTTGTTTTGTTTGTCTCAATTAACTAATTTGATTTGACATAATCAACTTGTTAGTTTCAGGTAAACCTAAGTGTCTATGTTATATTCAAGAAGCATACTTATATATAAGATTCTATTTCTCTTCTAAAAGTATATGTACTTACTTCCACAAAAATGTTTCACTGACAAAATTGGGAGGAGAGTACTTCTTAACATAACATTATGTACAATATTTCCTAGGAAACAACTGGTCTTTTTGCAGAATTCCACTTGCTTCCCCAGTCTCACAGAACCTGAATAAGTTCTAAGTAATGCATACATCAATTCATCTCTCTTTTCTACCTAGCATTCAGCAATTCATGCCAGAGAGGGATTCTAAAATGTTTTGTACCCACAGAGAGCAAAATGAGTAGAAAAAACTAAATCAGAAAGTCTATATTACTCATGGAATTGTTCACTTGTGATTTTAGTTTGCTTGAGGAGAAAATGCCCTGCTATTTCCCATTTTCTATATGATTATCTTTTATTTTGGGAATTCTTTTTAGTGACTTATTTTGTTTTCTGTAGACTATTTCCTTTAAGAATTCCAGGCAGCATCATTGTGACTGGCATATTTTTTAAAGTTCCTTACCATTGGAAAAGGGTTTTTGGAAGAAATTGCTATTAAAGAAATCACTATTTGAAGAAATCACTAGAGGCTTAACTTAAAATTAACATTTATCTTAATACAATATAGAATTTGTCCAAAAAAAGTTGCAACATTTCACTTCCTACTTGAAAAGTGTTCGGCAGAGATTGATATGCTAGAAGAGGCAGACTTCAGATGCATTTTGATAGTTACAGAAGCATCAGGTCTTTAAATAAAAGGCAGAAGGCATCTTTGTCTTATGTGTTTTCTTAATGGAAATATTGAGAATGTGAAAATTAGCATTTCAGATCTTTATGTTATGGTTTAGATATTAGGTGTCCCCTACAAACTCATCTGTGAGACAACGCAAGAAAACTTAGATATGAAAGGATTGGGTAATAAGAACCTTAACCTAATAAGTGCATTAATCCATTAATAGGGATTAATTAGGTGGTAACTATAGGCAGGTAGGATGTGGCTGGAGGAGATGGGTCACTGGGGGCATGCCTTTGAGGTATGTGTTTTGTCCATAGCGAGGGGAGTCTCTCTGCTTCCTGATGCCATGTTCCCAGCTGCTTTCCTCTGCCACACTTTTCTCCCCTTACATTCTACCTCATCTCAGACCTCAAGGAATGGAGTCAGCCATCTATGAACTGAGACCTCTGAAACTGGGAGCCCCAAATAAATTTTCCTTTAGTTTTGTGGTCACAGCAATGAAAAAGCTAACTAAAACATCTTACAAGTAAATGTTTTTATCAAATAGAGCAAATTTTAAACCATGAAATACAAAACTTACCATGTGACACACCTAATCATCATTTAAGCTTATTTTTTAATGAAAAGTAGAAACCACAAACATTATATAATCATGAAAGAACTTTAAAACCACTTCAGAATGTTGGAGGAACATGTATATTGCAAATAGGATGAAATTTAGTAAGAATTTTATTTATTTCATTTAGGAAGATGAAAACGAACCCTTCAGTAGTAAGGAGAGGCAGAACAGATGTATACTTGCAAAGACAGAAAGATGGCTCATATAATTTTATCAAAATGGATTCTACTGTCATGTATTACTAAGAAGAACCAATAAAATAAAATTTAAAAAAATAAAGCAACTAGGCCATCAAACGGGGGGGGATGGTTGCCTCTTTTACATAAATATTTAATCTTGCTCTTTGTGTTAAAAAAATAAATTAGTTAACTTTCATGTTACCTATTTTATTTCTAATTATCAAGATGAATGAAGGATCCAAGCTAAAATTTGAAATTATACCTATGAAAATAGCACATCTAACTACAATATTCTACAATTATTCTTTTTCTATTTAATCTTTTTAGACATTTTTATGTACTATATAAAAACTATCAGCAAATACAATTTATAGTCATGATGAACATTTTAAAGTGAATTTAATTACTTTATACACTTATCTTTTAATATATGTATGCCTTATACTTTCTTTCATAAATTACAGGTTCATATCAATCAATAAGTAACTGGAAAAATACTTTTTATAAATATCAAACCCATCATGACAGCTAATGACATTCCACTGAGCAGTAACAAATCTGCCAAATAATGGAACTATGAGTGAAGTCATTGGAAACACACTCAGAAGTTTTAGTGCTGTGCCCTTTCAAAGAGCAGAATGTTCAAATATACATTGTATATTTAAAAAAAATAAAAAAACAACGAAAGAAAGATGGCAGCCATAGTAGAATGAGAGTCAATATAAAAAATGGAGAACAGTATTATAATTATGTACGTCTTTAGAATATTAGAACAAACAATAAGATAGCAGAAATTTCCTCTTTCTACAACTGTCAGAAGTTCATCTTTTATAGAAAAAAAGGTTTTTCCAAAATGTTAATTGTAAACAAATCGGGGTTCAGGAAATATTCCCTTGATCAGTTATGTTTGAGAGATACTGAGTTAAAGAGGTTTCTGAATTTTAGGACTTCTTAAATATGCTAATGGGCAAAACATAGCTCTCAGAATGAGGTTTCTATTTTGTGAGACAAGTGTTCCATAGAAGTCACTGAAAACTGGCAGCTATTACTACTGTGTCTTTTTAGGGCCCACTATTTCTAACTAAAGTTTATTTTCTACTTGAATACCAAGCACTTAAAAATACTGAAGTTTAGATAATTCCTCTCAAAAATCTATTTCTTGCCTTTTAGATCCCTGAAGTTGTATGCAATGCTAAAACAAACTTTTTTCCTAGAGTGACATGATGTATAAAGAGAAGGTAGGGGAGAGAATAAAAGTTATATTATAAACCTAGTAATCATCTTGAAAGAGGTGATATTTACAGCTATTAGTTTTATTCAGATATAGATCACTCATGTGTTGCTTGAGATGTTACTAGGATCTTTGCAGTTTCTTTCATAGACTCAATTCTGGGGAAAAAGTTACAGCCAAAATTGAACCCCAGAAAAGTACTTTTCCATACTAGGTCTAGATAATTGCAGTAAAGATATCCTAGAAATAAAGGCACAATGAAGTCAGGGACTTTTTGCACCTTTGTTATCTCAGTTAAGAACAGGCCTTGTCACAGAGTAGTAGTTCAATAAATGTTTGCCAAATCATTATTTAGATGAATGAATTCAACATACTCAATAAAATATTATAGTATAGAATGATAGTTTATAATCAACTCAAAATTTTCTCTAGGCAAAGTGGATAACAGAGAAATTATTTAGCTTCTGCTTATATAGAGTTACTATTGGCCACCATTACTTAGAAGCATTTTATTATTCTTCCCTGCATAAATGTATCCATTAGAATGGTAAGTGAAATGCTCATTAGTCAACCTAAGTAATAAAAGTGGTAGAGGTTAGGTCACTCTAAGCCTGACCTTTCCAAACATTTTGTTTAAAAACAAAAGAAAAGAAAACACTTCCCTCCTCAATCTTCACTCTTTGTTCCTCTGGTTAATTGGGGTACACGATTTCCCTTTTAACTTTTCCAAATATTACAGAATATTTTCAGTAAATGTCACCATAAATTGAAAGCTACATTATCATGGTAGATGTGTTTCCTTTTCTGATCACACGTAACGAACTTAGTCCTTGCTCTGTGCTTCTCCTATTAGTATTGACTTTCCAAGTGGATAATAGGAGGTTAAAAAAAAAAACAAAACTCATATAAGCATTTTCACCCTTTGGCCTGACCAGGAGCTTAATTGTTGCCATGAATACACAATAGAGATTTTTTAATACCTTAAAAATAAACATTTATGCCACTGCTCTGATTGCACTGTGCCCTCGTTATCCCTGTACTTAATACTGCAGAAATGATGAATTTAGCATGCTAGTGAAGCAAGGAAAAAAGCAATGGGTCTGTGACCACAAATTTCATTCACCCACAGAACAATCTCTGCCCCCCAACAGTGATTACTTGAGACTCTAGTAAGTCATTTAATTTCTCTGACCGTTGGTTTTCTCTCTATAATTGAGATTTATGTAGCTCATGGAATTTCTTGGAGGATTAATTTAGAAAACACATGAAATGACTTCACTGAAGATATATTTGAGTATTTCATTTAGATATTTTGTGTAGACTATGTAGTAAAATTATGAGAATATAAGGAGATACATCTTAACAGAAGTACCTTTTTTTAAAAAATGAATCTAGTACTAGCCACAGAATAAAGTGGCCAAACTACTTAAACATCAACTTCAATCTCCCATTTTAGTGTAAAATTAGCATCACCATAAGTTTATTCTTTTTTAAAAAGCAGGCAAAATATGAGGGCGTGGGGACAGCAGCAGGTTCCACAGCGGTGAATCAGCACCACGAGGTCAGAGACTAATAAACTACAGTGTTAACCAAGAAACTTAGGTATTATATGCCCCTGGAGTAAAATTCCACTTAATGGAAATCACCTTATGGTTTCTTGGTCTCCTTTATGTTCACTATAGTCAATCAGACTACAGTGTGTATGTTATTTTTTTTCTTGAACTTTCTAAGGAGTAGAGGAATGTTTTTCAGAATTTGCTTAGCCTTCTACTCCAAATCTTGGAGGCAAGAGTGCAGGGTTCCTCCTGTAGCTCCATGACACTACTTGGCCTGGGCTTAATCAGTTTAGGGCTCAGGATGTGAGAAGTAATGGGTGCCTCCCTGGTCCTACATCTTTGCTTTTGTGTGTGAGAAAACTGAAAACTGAGGACCAGAGATGTTGACAAAGGTTGTGTGACTACTCCAAGATCACAGACAAAACTAGGACTCAGAGGCACACAGCAGATTATATGAACTATAAATTTGTGAACTCATATGATATTTTGCACTTTAGAGAAAACACATGTGCTCCATATTTTTTCCATGCCATATTTTTAGTTCCTTCTATTAGTGTAACACACTTCATTTTTTAAAGGATGGAATATAAAATTTTTATTTCTTCGCCTGGAGAAGAATTTGGGAATACAGAAAGGAAAAGATAGACCAAATCTAAAGAGAAGCTCCCATGAACCATTGAAGTGCAGAAAATGCTAATGAACCCTTGCAACTCTTGGGCAACCCAGCCCTTGCCCTTAGCTCATGCTCTTGCCCTGGCCCTTGACCCTTCCCCTAACCTGCAAAATGTAATATAAACGCAATGTGCAAGCACAGGTAAACTGATGGTAAATTCTGTAACTCCATCTTAATTCTACCTCCAGTCCAGCCTCTAGCAACTGTAATTATAAATATTAACACCTCAAACATCTCTATAAATATTAACACCTGAAACCAAGAGTTTGCTGTTTCTATCTCTGGAGATGGCCCACATTCTCCCTTGAAGGTGCATTCCTAGCTTTATCTCAAATCTTCTCTTACTCTCAAGACAGCCCACATTCTCCTTTGAATGTGCCTCTGCTTTCCAAAGTAAACCTTTTTCTCTGATGAGTGCTAAAACTATTTACCAAACAGTAAGGCAAGAACCCCCTCTTATCCTGAGTCAGGTTTCCTCTCTAAGAACTCCTGGGACCTCTGGTGACAACCTGAAGCAATAAACTCCATTATTTCACTTACAACAGATTTATTTAAAGAACATATACAAACTCAAAATTACCACAAAATACCCTTATCATCGTTTATGGGTAAATAAGATGCACTTGGTATGGCATTTGCCTTGATTTCCTGCTTGCAAGAAAACCTAAAAAATATTTTCTTACATTTCTTTAGGAGGCATCACTTCATCATGATATCTCAGTATTTACTCTCATTCTCCCACCTTACCAAAAGGCCCTGAAGAGCTAGTCTAACGTGCAGCCAAACCAGAAATAATAAAAAACAGCTTATAAAATGGTCCTGTAATGATATTTTGAAAACTGTGTGTGTATATGTGTGTGTGATGTGTGTGGACTACCTCTGAAGGATAACCCCCTTTACTAGAACTTTAAAAAAACAGCGAATAATATAACAAATGTAAATATACTTCAAAGTATATATTTTTGGATCACTGCCTTATAATTGCTTTACTATATCTTATTTTTAAATTTCAGAGTTCAGGCATGGAAAAGAGTGGCTAAGCAATTTCTCAATGCCAAACTCTAGAATTTTCCCTTCTTCTGTGCAATTACTAGAGATGACTGCTACTTGTACTTTTGTATCAAAATGACTCTAAAACCAAAAAAAATACATGTCAAATAATAACAAAATCCTATACTCTTTTAAAATCATTAAATAAATATCATGAGTTTTCAACTTTGTTTGAATTATCACATCATACATCTATGTGAAAACCCATTCAGTAGCTTTCACTTGCATTTACAGTAATCATAACGCCTGTGATAGCCAAGACAATTAGGACAATACAAGATCCAACCTCTCCTCTTCTCTCTCTCATTTTCTTCTCTCTCTATTTTTTCTTGCTTTCTAGGTTCCAGTCCCATTGGAATTTTTCTACTTTGGGAATTCTCCTAGGTCGTCCCTGCCTTAGGGCTTTCATGCATGATTTTCTCTCTTCTAGAATTCTTTTTCTTTCATTTTTTTGCATGGAAGTCTTACCCTTCACACCCTAGGGAATGTCAAATCAGAAAGATCTTTCTTATCTTCCATCTAAAGTAGAACCCAAACTCAAATAATCATCAAGATTATTCTCTCTCACAGCACCAAACTTTTTTTTGATAGCACTTATCACAAAGTATGTGTGTTCTTGTGCGGGTG
Organism: Xerus rutilus; assembly: GCA_028644305.1. Taxonomy (NCBI): domain Eukaryota; kingdom Metazoa; phylum Chordata; class Mammalia; order Rodentia; family Sciuridae; genus Xerus; species Xerus rutilus. The sequence goes on from CM053408.1 coordinate 65,132,714, forward strand.
TGTGGTGTGCATCTTCCACACTAGATGGAAGTCCCATGAGAATAGAAACCATTCTTCTGGTGCACAAAGTGATTCACTTAGTATCTAGCACACTACACAAGCACATAGTAGGCCGTAAGCAAATATTGGATGAACAGAAGTTCTCCTTGCTCTATGATTATCCTTCCTAATATACTTCTCCAGAATATTGGAAGCTGGTCATCATTTGAATCATTCTTTAAGCTTTTTATCAAATATTCAAGAGGAACATTACAAAATGTCTAATCTGACTTAGTAATGCTCACATCTGTGAAGAAGTTAAATATCCTAAATTTAACATCTGTATCATGATATGTTTCTCCAAACCACACAATTAGTAAATATTATTTGCCAATTCCTTAATTCATATTTAAGATTCATACCACCTATTTTGCAAAGGAAAAATATATGAGATTCAAACAAATGCCTTGCCATTAAAAAAGGACATGACTAAGAAAAAAAAAGTGGCAGGGTGCTTAGACTAAAGTCTAACATCTGGGCCATGGCAGTTTGCAAAGGAGATTTAAACTTTGTCATGAACATTAGGAAATAATACTAAATTTTATTGTTCAAAAGACGTGTTGCTTCATTTGTTTCCAGTTTTGCTCAAATGATTTTTCACTTTTAACTCAGATGCTTAAAACATTTCCCAAGTATAAAGACAATCAAATCAGACTAGATGAGAAATATCTCCAAAAATTATTAATACCCCTTCATGATATTAATGTTTACTTTGCTGCAAAGTTTTCATCTGGTGATTTGTACAGTTATTATGAAACTTGGTCCCAAGTACAATATGGAAAGTAATAAACTTTTCCTCTTATCTTATTTGAGATAAATTATATTTCTCAGGAAGCCAAACTGCCTGTAAGACATATTTGAAAGGAACAATTTCCTACCAAGAAAACACATCCTAAACTCTCAGATTCCAACAGTATAATCTAACCTTATTACTAAAAGTATAAAAGCATCAAGGGATGCAAATAGAATTAGGCTTGGTGCTAACTCACTCAATTATGTGATCATCATAACAGCATTCATATTTTATAATTCCCCAAAAACGTTTTTTAAAAAATTTTATCTTTGAGGCAATGACCTAATTTCTTACTTGAAAAGAGAGATTCAAATGATGAGTTAAGTGAGTATTTCATAGTCCTTGAAAACATCTATTAATAAAG
>CM053408.1:65134409-65163415 GCA_028644305.1 Xerus rutilus
TGACCCCAATCGATTGGCCTGTGTGCCTATTTCCTCAATAAACTTTGCTGCTTTGCAGAGTTGTCTGGGCTGCACTTCTTGGGGAGAGGTGCGGGTTGGATGCAACAATTCCATTACTATATCAAGCTCTCATTTTCTATGAAGTTTTCCCAAATGATTACAGCCCATAGTGACTGCTCCCTTTCCAAACTCCTAGAGACTTTATTTTCTGTTCTGCTTATGTGGGTTCTTAATCATATAGGCAATAATTAACTAGATAAATATTTATTGAACAACTACAATTGTCTTCATGTTTTGAGAGGAAATGGAGAGCAAGACAGACAAGAATCCTATGGAGATTAACAATCTTCCCTGTTTCAGTACACTTCATATGTGTTTATTGCTTTCCAAGTGAGATTATAAAAGGTGACACTGGCCAAGGAGTATCATATGTCCCTTTTATTTGCCACTGCAGAGTCTAGTTCGATCCATAGTTAGTTGAATGTTTGGAGATGTGATGCAGCAGATCACAGGTTCCTTGTATTATTCACACTTCTTGTTCCATATTCCCCACAACCCCTTTCCCTTGCATTTTCATCTAACTCTCAGCCTTGAAAATACAAATACATTATTCTGTTTCTTATTGGAAAAACCAACTGTCCCTGCCAAACAGTGAGCTTGCTTTTCTGTGCCTCGTTCTCAGCTGTAAAATTAGGGTTGAACAAGATCACTCTAATGCCCCTTCTCAATTTATTAGCTGATTGTTTTCTCTGTGATTGTTCAAAATGCCCAACTCATTCTGATATATTTTTTTTAAGAATTAAGAGCAAAATGGATTATTTTGTTTTACTTTTTGCATATATCAAATAGTCTTCCTGAATAATTAATTAGGAGGTGAAAAAAACAGGGATTACTGTTCCCTGGTGTGTAAGGATTCCTTGAGGGAAGGGGAAAGCACATAGATAGCTTGAAAAGTTGCTCCAGGCCATCCTGATGACCTCTGTCCATGCCACAGTGGGAAATCTCTCATCTAGCTGGAGGAAGATGGTGTCAAGGAAACATTCTTGAAAACAAGCTTTCAGTGTTGTTGATTTTCATCATGTGTTTGAATGAAGGTCAACCAGAGACTCAGAATATAATCCAGAATATAAAGAGCAGTGTGGTAATCTATAGGAATGTCTTTAAAGCATTTGACTAAACTTCCAAATGTATTGAGATAAAACTATTTTTCCTCCTAAAAAAAAGGTTGATAGGAAGTTTTATAACACAATTAAAGGTCTTATTAGCTATAAAAAATATAATTTCAAGAATGATTCAAGGAATTGTTCTAAAGTCAGCAAATTCATCTTGAGGGGAATTTTTATTATTAAGAGATGTCATTTGCCCACTAATTTATTTCCTCTAATATTATATAGAGTACTCAAAAAGTCTTTGAAAACACTATTTTCTCAATGTGTAATTGATAAGGCCACAGATTATGACTCAGAATAAAGACATTTGAACTCAAGGCAAAGCAGCCAACTTCCTGATTTCATACATTTTTCTACCCATTTTATAACAATTTCTCTCTTTTGTAGTGTTCATATTCTTCCCAGTGTCCCAAGTACCGGACCTGATCAACTTCTTACATCCATAAAGGAAAAACAGTAGAAATAAACAAAAAACTAATAATTAATGCATACTTTCTAGATTTTGTGCTGGGTACTGTTTCATAGAAAATATCCAAATAGCAGATCAACCAAACGTTATTTGTATTATTATTCATAATTCTTTTTGGCTAATAGTATTTTATAGTAGTAGATTTGCCCTTTTTAAAAATTATTTTTTATTGGTTGTCGATAGACTTTTATTTTATTTATTTATATGTGGTGCTGAGAACCGAACCCAGTGCCTCACACATGCTAGACAAGTGCTCTACCACTGAGCCAAATCTACCCCAGCCCCTAGATTTGCCCTTTTAATCATCATTTGCTATGTATTCCTAAATACATATCCCAGAACCAGGAGAGAGGAAATCTAGGATTAAGCATTGATCATGGATTAGCCACAAAGTAAAAATCTGTAGTAACAACTTTTTTGAATTTATAAGATCTTTTTATTTCTATTAAGTAGTAGTATCCACATTAAAATAATTCCTGATTTCTTCAAACAGTGAAGAAATCCATTTCAGATGCTTCAACACCTATCTTTCCTCATCAGCTTTACTATAACTATATAATTGCTGCTTATTTACTTGCCTATATTTTATCTACAATCTAGATCCTAGATTGCAAATATCTCAAGAGTGCAGAGAATCTCTAGCACCAAGCACTAGGCTAGCCACATAGTATGAATATAACAGATGTATATGAACCAACTCTAAAATATTGTTTCATAGCTTGGATCTCAGCAAATGCTATGTTATTTCAAAGATACACTACAGAAATATCTCAATTAGTTGTTGGTATATTTTTCTCGAATTTCCTATAAACAGCATTTTTTCTCTAGTATTCAGTATATTACTTTAAAAACCAGAATTAAAAACAAAAACAAAAACACTTTCTAATAGTCTCATAAATCACATACATAAAAAGAAAAAACAGAGGAAAAGGAGGGTTAAAAAAAAAGAAAAAGAAAAGTTCTATGCCTTAATCATTCAAAAGATAAATATATTTCTTTAAGTTTTCTTAATGTTTTTCCAAGCCTTTATATCCAAAATTCCCACCAATTACAAAAATATTTCCTTAACTATGTTAAGGAAATCTGCAGTGAGTCAAAATGTGAAGTCGTCTCTGGGCTCCAACAGTTATTGGACATTCTAGTCTCTAACAGGTGCACTCTCACTAGTGTTCACATACAGGCTCCTTTCCATCCTGTAGGTCTCAGCATAAATGTGCCTCCTCAAGGAGGACCTCTCTAAATATTCTCTTACTATCTATCCCTTTGTAATTTCCATGTGGTTTCTCCAGTATGAGGTCTCCAGGTAGCTGGTCTGCAAGGATGCCAAGGTATACATCTCAGGCAATAGCCAGATGGAAGAAAGATGGGCAACCTAACTTGTGAGGCTCAATGGAAAAATGAAAATGCAGGACAACTTTTTCCAAAAAATATTAAAATTTCCAAGTTAATAACAGTAAAGCACTAAACCAAGCACAGAGAACACCTGAGTGCAGGGACCTGTATGACTGCAGACATGCCAGGCCCATGCAGCTGAGCCTGGGTGGGAGCCATACTGCTATCTTGTGACCTAGCATCATGACTTGGCATCACATCTGCCACATTCTGTTCATCCAGGCAGTCACAAAGGCAAACACAAATTCAAGAAGAGGAAAATAACTCCACTTTTTGTTGGGTGTGGCCATGATTCAGAACAGCATGTAGGTTTAGAGACATTGCTGTGGTCATGTCTGAAAATATAGTATATTATATGTTTGATATAAATGATTTGTTCATCTCAAAAGAAAAGAATATATCAAACTGAAAATTCATACTGACAACTATAATAGCTAACACTTATACAGGGAACTTTATATGAGGTACTGATTGAGTACTTCAGAGATTAACTCATTTGCTCCTCATGACCCCCTATTTAATATGTATAGTTTCCATCACCCCTATTATAGAACTGATAACATAGAGAGGTGGAAAGTGATAACATAGTTAATAAGGAAAAGAACAGGAGTTTGATCCAGGTCTAATGTTGAAACTCTTATTACTGCTTAGTGTTTTGAAGTGAATTTCCTAAGAGGTATGTCCTAATGGGACTATGGTCTTCCCCTATTTCCTACTACCAGGAACCAAGTAACCAGGCAACTCTGCTAGAGCTAGATATAGTAAGTAAGTAGCCAGTAAGTAGCCCTCATAGCTCACAATTTCCCTTCTTCTGGTAACTTCCCAGAGCTGCATGCACATAGTGCATGTTTCTAGCATACATACTTATATGACTAATTTGCCTATAGGGGAATAAGCTGGGCTGAAGTCTCACCTCTAGAATGGAAGTCAGGAGAGAGAGAAACAGAGATAGTAAAAGATGGGTTTATTTGGTCTCTCTTCAAGGTCTGAACCAGAAATTGCAAACCTGGGCACTCTAAGCAGCTCTACTTTCAATCTTGTGTTCTAAAGAAAATAGGAAGTAGATTCATAGAAAGAGAGACAAACTAAGTGCATAGAGATCAGCAAGACATAAGAGAGCCAGAGAATGAGGAGAAACAGAGATGGAGCACCCTAGCCCGTTCAGATCAATTTTGTCAATCTAGTACTATAGCCCAACTGTATCCCTGATCCTGAGGCTCCCACGTCATTAGGACATATTTTCATGTTTTTCCTTTATTGCCCTAAGTAATTCTCTATTTCACTAGTAAAATAATCCTAATACACATAGGTAGAATAATACCTTGCCTCAACTTAAAGAGAGCAAATTCTAATAATAGCCAATGGGCTCCCCAAATAGAAAGATAAAAAAAAAAAATAAGATCATAGTTTTTTCAAGATCTATGAACCCTTAAGGGAAAATCAAGTTTCTTTTAGGGAGTAACTAAAAGTTGAAAGACTCTTTGCATATAGAATTAAATGAAATAGACACATTGTGATCCTTATTAGGAAAAAGAAAAGCACATTCAAGTCAATCTAAATTGTTTTAGTTTGCCTTCAAGATTTGAAAATCAAATATCTTAACCTCTGCAAGGGAGATGTTCCTCCAGCATTTCTAGTCCATTTAGTGATGAGATTAAAAAAATGAATTATATATATATATATATATACATATATTAAATTTCTCTACTTTTTGAAAAGAATATTCAGTCAACTCTGCTACTCCACCCTCCCAAGCATGCTCATTGCAATCACTGATTTGTTATCCAACTCTACATATATTTCATGGTAGCCCTGGAATCACTGAAGTGCATCCCCATGCCTGTCAACACTGCTTCCCTCAGCTCTGTGCAGAGGGAAAGCTGTACTTGTTTGAAGAGCTTTGCTCCCCTTCTCTCATGCTTCTTTACCCACTCCAGGCTTCCTTCCTCTTCATTTGGGGAGACTTTCCCAAGCCTACAGTTTCGGGTGGAAGGGATGGGAGGAGGGGCTCAGATTCTGTTGAACAGCTGGGGCCCATCACTTCTCATTGCAGGTCTTGGGGAGATGTGGTTGACAGAGTGATGCACAGAGCCTGTCCCAGTTAATGACTTCACCATTCTCCATCATTATCCCCATCATTAGGAAATTAGGAGGACAGAAGGTATTTACTGTAAACCTGCCACCTCCCAAGGAGAGATAAATAGAAACTGATAAATGGGCTCTTCTGGTGCTGTTCGTCTATTAACCTTCTGCTTCCCAGCTCCGGCATATGCATGCCATCCTTCCATTAATATCCAGTAATTGGCATGGCAGCGGGCAATACAATCATACCTTTGCTGTGAGCTTTCCCTCTGTGTGGTGTGCCTGTGCAAGCACACAATTACAATCATAATGAAGCTTTGCAAAACAGTCCAGTTGAAAGACATTAGGCAGTTGTTCCCTAGCTATAACACCAGTCTCCCACAGTCATTCAGCACTTAACTCTTCGCTAGCCTGGGCACCGGCTGCCATTGCTAATCTTCCTGCTATCTTTACACACATCCCAATCTATTCCTTAAAATTATGCTTGCTTTTTTTAAATAGCTTTTCTCTCCCAACCTGGTTCCCCGTGGGAGTAAAGCCATACGTAGCCAACCTATGAATGATTCGGAATCACTTTGCCTGGTTAACTGACTGCCTGGCATGAGGGCAGAATGGAGTTTCACCTGTAATGTAGCTGATGATAATCACTGAAGTGATACCCTTCATTTGTCTCAACCCCAGTTGAGAGCAAAGCTGTTTAGTAGTATTTCCCAACAGATTCTGTGTTCTTTAGTATATTCTTGGCTAAATAAGAGAGAAGAAAGGATGTATCCCATCAAATTTATTGCCTTCATGATAACAGTAATACCTTTGGTCCTTTTATTAGGAAGACACCATACTCTATGTTCATCTGCTCAAAAATACTGGGGGATCCTGAAGAATCACGAATCCCAGGAAATCCTGAAAGAGTTCACAGAAAACCAAGGCCCACAAAGAGAGCCACCTCATTCTGTTATCCATCTGCTCAAACTGTGGCTGCAAAATGAACATTTGGTCTCTGCTTCCCTGACCTATTTCCCCCCCAGTTAAATTCCAGTGTTTATGATAAAGTTAAATTCCAGACTTTAAAAGAGTGGCTGCAGTGTGCAGATTGTTTCACAGGATAAAACATGAAAAGTGAAGATGAATAATTTTTTAAAGCACAGGACAGGTTCTGTGAAATGAATCAAGCTGATCCTAAATATAGCCCTAAGAGAAAAAATAAAATAAAATCAAAAGTCAGTTGCAAGGGAAGGAAAGAGGTAATATCATCAAAGAAATAAAAAGCAATAAAAAGACTGAGAAGAAAATGACATGACAACCTTATTACTGGTGTTCAGGAACCATAGCCTCTCTGTCAGAAAAATACCAGATCACTCATTTGAGAACTTCATAAAACTAAATGATCAATAGATTATAGCCCTGGCCCTCCTTCCACACGGCATAAAACAAATAATAATACCCCCAATAAATATAACAAATAGGGCAATCTTTCCCATCTCCTGCAGACCCTGGACAGAACATGCTACAAGATCTTTTCATTTCCTCTTCAGGAGGATACTAAGCAGCTTGCCAGACTCCCAGTCAAGCACAGCCTCTCCAGCTGTCTTCCCATCATCCACCTTTAACTACAGAATCTGGATATAGCTGGGTGGCCTTGCACTCCTAGAGGCTTTCATCCTGTAGACTTAGAGGCAGACCCTCTGTCATTCAGCATTCTTTTAACTAAAACTCTCCAGGCACAGACACCAGCACACGCCTGTATAAGGATAAATTATGTTTATAATCATGATCCAACGACAGGCTGAGATTGATATGTATTCTGCCTCCTCTTCACCTTTCCTTATGTTTGTATCTTAATATTTTTATGAAGCCCTTTCACGTCATCTCTTCTGGTTTGTGACATAGACTGGGGCAATAGTGAAGATACGATATTAGGATCCTTGTTGTGCAACTGTGGAAACTTAAGACTCACAGAAAGGGTAAGTGACTTTCCCAGTTCACGTAACTAGTACTCAAATCTTTCCTCTTCAAGACAGCTGGTATTAATTCTAGCAGGCACCATTCACAGTGTGTTCCATGGAAACAGCACTCCTGGGATTGGGCAACATGGCTGCCCTGTAAAACAGCACAATATAGGAAGAATCAGGAAGGAACTATCCTACATACTTTTTAAATTTTTGATGAGTTTTACCTTTCTCATCAGAGAGACGAGGTGATAGTAATCATAGCCCCTACTTCATAGATGAATCTGTGTTGCTATAGATATATATTTATATTGTTGATATATGACAATATAAAAATACTTTTTAGTGCACTTCCTTCTTTGACTTTCTCCTACTCTTTCTTGTAATAGATACTCTACTATGTTGCCTCTTTAGTTCAAAAAAGTTAATAAAAATATGCTTTGTAATATTCCAATTCTTTGGAAATCAGTAAACTATACAACATAATGACAACTCTCCACTTAAGTACAATAAGAATAATAAGAGTGCTTCATTCCTGTGCTATGCCAGATTAATTTTCTTATGATTCCAAGTTGCCCCAATGAAGAATCAATCTCTCCTTTGTCTAATGGAGAACACACACAAAGGTGTTATAGGCTCTGACTAAAATTAGTTATAATCAAGGCACATTTGTGCACAGCATAACATAAAACTATAATATGGCACCTTGCAATTCTTCTACCATTACTATCACAAGGGATTTTTTACTTGCCTTATCTTGTCTTCAGTTCTCATTTATCACCATGAGTGTTATGGGTCAATGCTCCCAAGAGTATCCTTGTCTTCTATCTCTCTTCTTCCATGTCAAAGATTTATCAATTTCCATTTCCAGTACTGAGTTGACCATCTAAGACTCTGTTGTTGTTTTTGTTTTAATTAAGCAGAACTATTTAGTTTTCCAGGATTCCATTCACACTTTTCAGACCATGCTCAAGCTCTTAATTTGGAATTCTTGGGCTGGCAGGATTCCACCTTACCCAACCAAGAAGATTTTGGAAATATATGGGAATAATTTCCTGTTATCAATATTAAAGGGACCAAGTTCAGTAAGAGGCCTGATAACAGATCAGTCTTAAAAACATCAATTGCATTTCAACATATAGCAATAAGCATTCTGAAAAAAAAAAGAATTCCATTTATGGTAGAATCATAAAGAGTAAAATGCTTAAACTGGGCACAGTGGCGCATACCTGTAATCCCAGCACTTTGGGAGTCTGAGACAAGAGAATCGCAAGTTCAAAGGCAGCCTCAGCAATGCCCAGGCGCTAAGCAACTCAGTGAGACCCTGGCTCTTCGTAAAACACCAAAAAAAATAGGGCTGGGGATGTGGCTCAGTGGTCGAGTACTCCTGAGTTCAATCCCAGTTACCAAAAAAAAAAAGAGTAAAATGCTTAAAAATTAATTTATCAAAAGAAGTGCAAGACATTCATATTAAAATAATGTTGAAAATTAAAGAACTAAGTAAAAGGAAAGATACTCCATGTTCATAGATGGGAAAACCTAATTTCTATGATGTTAACATGGAAATGCTGCCAACCCAATCTACAAATGCAATATGATCTCTATCAATATCCCAATTTTTAGCCAGGCATGGTGACACATGCCTGTAATCTCAGCATTTCGGGTGGCTGAGACAGGAGAATTGTGAGTTCAAAGCCAGCCTCAGCAACAGTGAGGTGCTAAGCAGCTCAGTGAGACCCTGTCTCTAAATAAAACACAAAATAGGACTAGGGATATGGCTCAGTGGTCAAGTGCCCCTGAGTTCAATCCCTGGTACTAAAAAAAAAAAACAAATCTTAATTTCAACTATCTGAATTTCGATATCAATATGTTGGCAGCATTAACATACTGATATTAAAATTCATATGAAAATTTAAGTCCCAGAATAGCCAAAACAACTTTGAAAAGGAAAAAATTTGAAAGATTCACACCTCTTGATTTCAAAACTTAATACAAAGCTATAGTAATCAAGACATTCTGCTACTGGCATAAAGATAATCACATAGATCAATAGATACATCCAGAAATAATCTTTTACATTTGAAATCAATAGTTTTTGACAATGATTCCAGGACTACTGAATGGGAAAAAACAGTCTTCTAACAAATGATGCTAGGACAAGTGAATATCCACACATTAAAGAATTAAGCTGGATCTCTATCTCACAATATAGACAAAAAATATGAATTTTAATATGAGTATGTAAATGCTGCCAACATACTGATATTGAAATTCAGATAGTTGAAATTGAGACTCAAAATGAAACTCAAAATGAATCATATATGTAAGAGTTAAAGGCACAACATTCTTAGGTGAAAACATGAAATTAAATTTTTGAAACCTTGGATTAAACAGTGGACATTTAGAAATGACCTCAAATACATAAGCAAATAAAGAAAAACAGGTTATCAGAAATCATCAAAATTAAAAACTTATGTTTACATGGAATCCATCAAGAAGGTAAAAAGAGCTGGGTGTGATGGCATATGCCTGTAATCCCAGATACTCAGAAGCCTGAGGCAGGAGGATTCCAAGTTCAAGGACAACCTGAGCAACTTAATAAGACCCTGTCTCAAAATAAAATAAAAGAAGGGAAAGGGCTGAAGCTCAGTGGTACAGCATTTGCCTAGCATGCTTGAGGCCCTGGGTTCAACTCACAGAACTGTGAAAAAAAATGCACTATTATGGGATGGATGTGAGTTGTCACCCAAAAGCTCACGTATGAGACAATGCAAGAAAGTTCAGAGGAAAAATGATTAGGTTGTATTAAATCAGTAATTTAATATCCTGATAGAGATTAAGTGAGTGGTAACTGAAGTGTTAAGGTGTGGCTGGAGGAGGTGGGACTTGGGGGTGTGGCTTTGGGGTATATATTTTTTATCTGGAGAGTGGAGACTCTTTGCTTTTTGATCACCATGTGAGCTGGTTTCCTCTGCCACATTCTTCCACCATGATGTTCAGTCTCACCTCAAGCCCTGAAGAATGAAGCCAGCCTTCTATGGACTTAGACCACTGAAACCATGAGCCCTCAAATAAACTTTTCCTCCTCTACAGTTGTGCTGGTTGGGTCATTTAGTTACAGTAACAAAAACGCTGACTAAAACAGAATGAGAATGACAGAAAAATATTTGCAAATAATATATATGGTAATGGGTTTATATATGAAGAACTCTTACAACTCAATGATTTAAAAAATACTAAATTAAAAAATGGGCAGATAATTTTCATATACATTTCTCCAAAGATCATAAACTAAGAACCAATAATCACATGAAAAGATGTTCAAAGTCATTAGTCACTGGAGAAATTACAAATCAAAAATCATTATACTATGATACTTTATACCCACAATAACGACTGTAATAAGAAAAAAAAAAAAACAGGCAATAACAAATGTAGATGAGAATGTGGAGAAACTGGAACTCTATATGTTAGCAGTTGTATAAAATGGTAGCTGCTGTGGAAAACAGTGTGCTAGTTCCTCAAAAGGTTAACAATAGAGTTTTCACATGACCCAACAATTGCACTCATAAGTATTTACTATAGAAAAATTATCACATATGTCCACAAAAAAATATAAATAAGTGTTCACAGTGACATGATTCTTAACAGTAAACAAATAGAAACTACCCAAACATCTAACAACTGATGAGCTGATAAATATGGTATATCCAAAAAATGGAATAGCATTTATCAACGAAAAAGGAATGAGGTATTGATATATACCATAGCATGGTTGAATCTCAAAAACATTATGTTAAATGAAAGAAGCCACATACTATACTGGGGCAAATCTACAGAGACAGAAAGATTAGTGGTTTCCAGGAAATGGAATAATGAGTATGGTGTTTCTTTGGGGGTGATTAAAGCATTCTGAGAATAGATAACTGGTGATTTTATACAACTTTTAAAATTTGCTTAAGAACTATTGAATTGTATACTTTAAAAAGGGGATGTTTATGCTATGTGAAGTATTTAAAATTTTACTTTAAAAATGACAGAAACTTATTTCTGCAATTCAGAAGGGAATCAAGTATACTAAACATTCTGAAATGTCATAGGAGCCCATTCAAAAGACTTTTTTTTAATGAATCACAATGGTATTTATCTCAGAGCCATTTATTTCTGAGCTAAATTCTCTATTTTCTTCTCATTATCACCATTGTAGGAAATCAATTTTCTATTTCTGTAGTAGAAAAGGATCCAAATAAGAAATCAGATTTGTTACTAGTCTAATTCAACCATCAGAAACTCAGGTATGTGTCATTTCTCTTCCCAAAGTCCCTTTAATCATCTAAAGATAAGAGTGTGATGGTTAATTTTATGTATCATGTTGATGGGTTACAGTGCCCAGATTTGAGTCAACTTCTAGGACTTTCCACGAGGATAATTTTAAGAGGAATTAATTAGTATTTAAATCAGTGAACTTTGAATAAAGCAGATTGCTCTTCACACTGTGAGTGGGTCTCAGCTAGTCGAGTAAAGGCCTAATGGAACAAAGACAAACTTCCCCTGAGTTAAGGGAATTTTGCCTGCAGACACCTCTGGACTTGAACTATAACAGCTCTTCCTGCGTCTCCAGCCTGCCAGCCCACTATGATGATTTTGGACTTGCCAGCCTCCACAATGATGTAAGCCATCCTTAAAGTAAATCTCTTCATAAATACAAATATGTCCTATTTGTTCTGATTCTTTTTCTCTTTCTTTCTTCCTAAGAACTTTGACTAGTAGAAACAGTATGCCTTACAAAGCTTTCAGATCTCTTCCATCTCCACCATTTTCAGCAATGAAAAGAATATAGATTTTGAAAGCTCCAGCTGCTTCCAGAGCATATTCAAAGTTCCAACTGATCTTATTGATTCCACCAAAAAATATAGCAATTTAGTGCCTACAGAAATACTTGCATTGACACACCTGCCTTATAACTGTTCTCTAAACTTGAGAATGAAATATAATACTCACTAATAGTCTATTTGATCAGAATATAAAAGCAGATGCTCCTCTGTTAGTTTTCTGTTGCTATGACAAAATGCCTGAGAAACTCAACTTAAAGGAGGAAAGATTTATTTTGTCTCACAGTTACAGAGGTTTTAGTTAATGGTCACTTGGCTCCATTCCATAGCTTTTGGCTTTTGATGATGGTGGGGAACACATGATGGAACAGAACTGCTTATTTCATGGTGGCCAGGATGCACACATAAAAAGAAAGAGAGAAGAATAAGGGCCTACAATCAAGATATACCCTTTAAGGACACACCCCCAAAGATCTACTTCCTCCAATTAGCCCCATTCCTATAGTTTTCAACACCTTAAAATAGTACCACCAGCTAAGGATCAAGCCTCAATAAATGAACTTCTGGAGGACATGTAAGATCTGAACCATAATAGTTCATATTATTTAAGGATAGCCACCTGATATAATAGCATATATATAACCACTTACTTTGCCCATTAATAAATTCCTGATATCCTTAAAAGCAGATGATATCAGTATTTTTCATTACCAATCATAAACATTAAGTCCTTATTTTTAAAGTAGAGTCAATTCTAAGTTATTTGGTGGCTGATTATCCAGATGTACATATTTAGAGTTTTTTTGTATGTTTATTTGGCAAGATGAGTTTTTTGCCATTTCACAGCTCATTTGCACTTCTACCAGCTTTGCTACACTCATTACTATCTCTGGCAAAAGATTTGGTGAGAAAGGCACTTGATGCAAATGAGATTTTTAGATTATCCATGCTCTCCCTTCTTACCATAACCATGGATAATCAAGAATTGACTGTGCAAAGAGCATAGAATGCAATTAGGCATTGGATAAGGAAAGCTTCACACATAATATCACTAGGAATACCTTAAAGGGACTACCAAGTAAAGCGAAGCACCTTGAAAATAAGACAGTGTTTTCTCATTAATGTTACCTGATGCTTTCTGGAATGTCTCCAGATAAATATTCCAAAAAATTATAGTAATTTACTAACCAATTTTGCACTGAGGAAAACATTTTCATTGAGTTGCAGTGTCTACTGTACATATGGTGATTTTTTGGAGCTATCAGCAATCATTTCATTCAAAAAAATGTGTGATTACAGCTTGCTAACTTCCAGAGGGCCATATAGGTACTGAGGATATGAAGATGGAAAGACAGCTCCTGCTTACCTTTTGGTAAAGAAGCACATAAATAAGTAAATTATTTCCATTTAACAGGAAACTAATTCTATTGTAAGGAAATTACCAAAGTGCGAGAAGAGGACAGAGGTTCATTTATCCAATCTGACAAGTCAGATTTGTGTGAGAGTTGATACCTCTGATAAGTAGTAAGGAATGATTAGCAGTTAGATGGAATAAGTAAAAGGAACAGTCATTTTAGACAGAAATTAGATATGAACAAATGTATGGAGAATCAGGAGAAATTGTTGTTTGGGGACAACCATAGCAGTTCCATACCCTCAACCCTAAAGTGTAAATCACGTAGAATCAGGTAATGAGAAAAGAAACATACACCAGTCATGGAATTACTTTTTCTAAGAAATGTTGGTTTGATCCAGTAAATGGTGAAAAGCCACTGAAGAATTTTGACTGTGAATATCATGATTAAATTGGCATTTTAAATCAATCGTTCCAGAGAGATAGGATGGATGGGTTTGAGAAGAAAAGGATATGAACAAGGAAAATCTGTTGAAAGTGCCAATATGGGAACATTTTAGCTAAACAAAAATGTTTTAAGTGAGGATATAGGAAAAGAGAAACATTTAGAAGATCAATTTTCAGGACCATTGAATAATTCAATTAGTAGAAGATACAAAGGGAAGGAAAGGCTATAATTATTTCCAGGATTTCAAACAGGAACATACAACAAGAAACAAGTTGAGGAGACTTGATGGCAGATGAGTTTAGTATTGGCATGTTGAGACCATCCAAGGAGAGATGAAAACATGTATTTAAATATTCAAATGCGAAGCTCAAGTAAAATTAAAGCTGATGATATGTATCTGAGAGTCATCAGCACAGTAGTTCAAATTATAAGTGTTCCATCTGTGTACAGTGAATCAAAATGCACACTGCTATCATGTATACCTAAGTAGAATAAATAAATAAATAAAATTTTTTTAAAAAGTGAATGGACTAAAGAGATACTGTAAAGTACTGGTTCTCATCTTATCTGTAAACTGGAATCAATTGAAGAGATACTTATATTCAAGCATTGCCCCCAGACAGCTGAAATCAGAATTTATGGGATGTCACCAGAGGCTAGGATTAACTGTGTTAAGTAAAAATAAAAGTGGGCCCAAGACTGTATCTAAGCCCTTGAGGAAAACCAAAAAGAAATGATCAGAAGTATATAAAAATAACTAGAAGGGAAAAATATGCCACTTCTTTCAAACTCTCAACTGTATTTACTATAACAGAACGAATGTGACATACTCATCATTTCAGAAGTAAATATTGTGATATAGTGCTATACTATCATTCTAGAAATGCCTGACCATCACAATAGTATCCATTTCAAATGTTCAAATTCTATTTTACTGTTATGGAATCAATTAGCTGGCTATACCTCATTACAAAAGAGTTTCAAGAAGTTTCATTTCATTTAAAACATGGTGAATCATATAAAACTAATCATACATGTTCAATAATTTAAAAATTTAAAGATAGAAGCAAAGTCTTGTGGAACAAATATTTTCTTCTTGAAGATTTATCTGTTTGGCAGTTTTGTTTGCCTTGTTTTTCTTAAAGGACTGTTAGTCAAAGGATAGAGGTAGAACTTAAATATATTATAGATAGAAATTTAAAATTTAATGTACATACTTATATCTATATTTATAATATTCCACATCCAAGATAGTAGTGGAATATTTTCTCAAAAATTTATATTATAGTTTTATTGGTTGAGGTAATATAAATACACTGCTTTTGGATGCAACTGAAAATGTGATTATGACCTCTAACAATGGTAATTTAAGTATTAATTTCCATCCATCTCAGCAACTGGCAGCGTCCATCAATTATACCATTAGCTGCCCAGTGATTGCAGCTGCAAACAGCAGAATTAGCGTTTAAGCTACTGTCATTCACCTGAAATTTTACAGTTCTAATTAGTGAGCCAGGAAGCCTGTCAACAACTAAATGTCGAATGATTGGCCTGCACAGCCAGCATTTCCCAGCCTTTGCCTACACTCACTCGCCCAGCATTGTTGTGTCACTTCTTCCTAGTTCAGATTTCAAACTGTCAGAAAGAAAACTTTTTTTATTTTGGTTTCTGGCAACATTCCTTAATAAGTAACAGAATATTGGACAGATCCTTTGTGTCCACCTGCAGTCTGTGGAAGTTATTTCGTGTTCCATTTTACCTTGTCTCTATGCCACTGGCTTTTGCAAATCCTAATATGGTGGTTATTGTTTTACTCATTTACTACAACATTTTTTGAAAACTTTATGTGTGCCAAGTACTTGTCTAGGTATATCTGTGACTATAAGAGAAGCAGTAGAAAGAGATCCTTGCTGTCAGGGAAGTTACATTCAAAGTAAGGAAATAAGCACATTGACAGTGAATAAATTTGAGAAATATATCATTTGAATGGAGTATAAGAAAAAAATCATCAGTTACATAGTTGAGAGTGTGAGGGAAGCTACTTTGAGTTTGGTAGCTAGAGAAGGCAGCTCCAGTAATATGTGAAGCAAGTCATGCTGCGGAGATGGAGTCAATATTCAAAGACCCAGGAAGAGTATTCTAGTAAGAGGGTAAGAAGTCCCTAGACAAAAAAGAATGAAAGACTTTGAATAGTAAGGAAAAGAAAATGGTCATTGTGGAACATAGGGACAAGAGTAAGATTTGTCCAAGATGAAGTCACACACATGGACAGAGGCCATGTAAACCACAGTAAAGATTTAGACTTCATTCAAAGTACAATGAGATGTCACTGGAGTGTTTTAAACTTATTTGTGCTCTTAAAAGATTACTTACTCTGGTTACTGTATAAAGAATGGATTATAATCCTTAAAAAATTCTTACACATTTATAGCAAAAACATGAACAAGAATGCTTAGAGCAATACTGCTCATAACAGCAAAAACTGGACATAAAAAAATTTTCATCAGTGGTAGAATTATAAATCAATTTTGTGACAGTTTTATAATAGATTATAGTTGTGAAAATTAAAACTACAGTGGGACATATGAACATGAGTGAATCAAAAATAATTATGGAAATAATTAAAAATAATTATGGATAGAAAATCAAATTACAAAATAATATACACTGGATAATCCCACTTATATAAAATCCAAAAATAAATACAATATAAATAGTATTTTAGGATAAATACATATATAGTTAAAAATTAAGTACGTATGTGTAAATTTTGGACATACTCTAAGGTGACTTCAACGAGTCACACCATTGTATAATCTCCCTTGCATTATGGGCTTCTAAAAAATAGAGTATTGCAAAGATGAGAGGATGTGACTCTCACAATCATTTTGCAGACTGAAGCAAGATATTTTCCCTCTGGCCCTGAAGTAAGCTGACGTGTTGTGAGAGTGTTTTATTTAGCTTTTTTGTTGCTGTGACTAAATGACCCAACCAGCACAATTGTAGAGAGGAGGAAAAGTTTATTAGAGGGCTCAAGGTTTCAGAGGTCTTAGTCCATAAAAGACCAGCTCCATTCCCCAGAGTTTGAGGTGAGGCTGAACATCATGGCGGAAAAGTGTGGTAGAGGGAAACAGTTCACATTAGTAGAGAGTCTCCACTCTCCAGATACAAAATATATACACCAAAGCCATGCCCTAATTCCATTAGGGATTAACTCACTGATTAGGCTAAACCTATAACCCAATCATTTCTCCTCCAAACTTTGCATTGTCTCACAGATGAGCTTTTGGGGGACACCACATCTAAACCATAACAGAGAGTCAATGACAAGGAACTTTCAAAAGCTCAGAGCACCCCCAAGCCTATGGACAGCAAGGAAACTAGAACCTCAGTCCTATAACCACTAGAAGTTGAATTCTGCCAACAACCTAAGAGATCTGCAAGTAGATATTTTCTCAATGGAGCCTTTAAAGAAAATGCAGCTCAGACAAGGACACCTGAACTGCAACCTTCTCAAACTCTATAAACCAGAGGACCTTGTTAAGGCATACCTGTAATCCTGATGCACATAAACTATGAGATACTAAATACATTGTTTTAAACCACTAAGTTTGTGATAATCTGTTACACAGTAATATAAAACTTACACATAAATTATTATGTTTAATAATAAACATAAAATCTGAAGAAGTGGTTATCTCTGGGGAGGTAGGGAAGGAAAGGGATGTGAAGAGGTTCACTATATGAACTTCAAAGCTATTATTAACATGTTCTTTTTTAAAATACCTTTGTTTATACTCTTCATACCTTCTGGGCTTTATAGTTAGGTATATACTTGCTCTTCCTAATTATTGTTCCTTTCTTAAGTATACAGTTTGTTCCAGATCTCCCATGATACTAAAATCCTCAGATGCTTAAATCCCTTATATAAAACAGCGAAGTATTTGCATTTAACCTACATGCATCTTCCTGTATATTTTAAATCATCTATATTACTTCACATACCTAATATGAAGCAATCTCTAAAAAAATAGTTATTGTACTATGTTGTATAATTATGAGAAAATAAATTCTGTACATGTTTAGTGTAAATGCAATTCTTTTCAAATATTTTCAGTCCATGGTTGGCTAAATCACTGGATGCAGAATCTATAAATATGAGGAACCAACCATATTTTTTTCTCATGCTTTTATTTTCAGTATTCTTTTGACATTGTTCAAAGTTGTGTCCCTTATAGAAAATATGTTGTGGATATTTTAAATCAACTCTTAGAATATGTGATGTTCACTGACCAGTTTCACTCATTTACATGTATTATAATTTCTATATTTTAGAGCCTAATACTGCTATCATTTAAAAAATATTTTGCATTTACTGTAACTTCTTTCTATTTCTTTTTGTCATTTCTGCTTTCCATTAGGTAGATAAGTGTCCTATTTTATTTATATCATAGTTCCTATATTTGCTTTTGTAACAGAAGGGCTTACCTTAAAGCCCATTTTAATTTTTCCCTAATGAGACAGTGAGCTGACACATTACTTTGATCTTCTCTAGCCCATTATTTTGTCTATAATTTTAGTTATAATTTAGTTCTGAAATGTCCCCAGAAATGAAGGAGGATCCAGCAGTCCATATTGCTTTGACTTTTTTTTTAGGATAAGAACATTTTCATTATGTTTAGTTATGTTCTACTTCTTCAACTATGTGGCAGGCACATAATTGTTTTGTTATTAGTCTTTAAGCTTTCCACATAATGTCACAGTATTTTGCGCAAATCATTTATTTTTAAAGTAAAAAATAGTATCTGGTCCAATTAGATATTTAGTAAAAGTAAATAAACAAATATAAAGAACTAAATGATTATTCTCTTGATCACTATTTCATGAGTGCTCTGCTAACAAGAAAGCTAATAAATTATTCCGACAGAGAATAAAAATCTTGTTTAGCCTTTCCTTTTTTTTTTTAAATCTAGAACCAGTGTGCTTCCTATCACTCATTTGAATCATTGATGCCACTCCATTAGTTCAAGAAACACGTGTTTATTTATCCCAAGCACTTTCAGCCGCTTCCAGCATATTGCTTTTGATTAAGCACCTGTTATATGCAAACCATTGTGATTACTAATGTGCAGTATGTAAAAAATAATTTAGTGGGACCCACAATGAGCTTATCTTCTAGTAATGGGCAACGGATATGCTCACAAATAATTATAATAGAAGGTCTAATGTGATAAATGCAAAAAGGGAATATAAATAGATGAATACAAAATAAAAAGAAAAGCTTTATAAAAGATTTTTGGACTGAGCTTTGGCAGAAGTGTAGAATTTGATATTTGCAAGTAATTGTGTTCCTCTTTCTCATCTCTGGGTCTTCATAATGGCTGCATATACACTCTCATGTATCCTCTTAGCCAAGCTAATTCTCACGTATTCTTAGGCTCTTAGTTTTATTGTCTTGTCTTTCAGAAACTTTCTAGCTCCCCACTCTCACTTCTCTGAACCTGGGTGCAGCATACTTCCTATGTGTACACCAAAAAGCATGGTAAGTGAACTTTAACTTTTATCACAGTCCACTGTAATTCCTTGTTTATTTGCACATTGGAATGTTCCCATGTCTGATGAACTGTTAGCTAGAGGTTCACAGGCATCTATTTGTGTGAATTATTTGTATTGGGGGACAGAGTTCCATGCGAAGATTTTTTTTTTTAGCAAGGACAAAAAACAAAAGAGAAAAATAGAGAATAGAATATGCATCTCTTCTTCAGTGTGTCCTCGGGGGCTGATTCTGACATCACTTTGCAAGACATAGAGCATAAACAGTGCTGCTTGGTAGTTCAGGTAATGAAGTGCAACATAGAGGTTGGGCTCAGGGCATTTTTCACATTCTGCTGAAAATAGCACATTACACCAACCCAGTGGCAATATGGCGCCTTGAGAAATTGTAAGGTCGAGAATACAGGACATTGAATGCCAGGCCGGGCAGCATACATGTAGATGCATAATCAGCAGAGACAATGTCAGGTACCTGCCAGAAGAGTATTTGCAGGAGACCAAAGAAAACACTATAGGATTCCATAAACACATATGAGATATCCTTGGGAATTCTCAACTATCTCAGGAGGATTAGAAAGAAAACAGAGGTCTTCAAGTTAGATAGATTGAGGCAATCTTTTGCCAAATTTAGGCATTAAGACTGATATAACTTTATCTGTCTAAAAGATGGTAAGGCCTAGAAATCTTTGTAGGAGTCTTTCTATATTCCTAGTAGACTAATTAGATTGTCATTTCTTGAGAGTAGCAACTGTATCTTGCTAATTTCAGTTACTTAACTTGGTACAGTATGAGATATGTATGGTATATGGTCATTATGAAATTATTAACTAAATGAATCATAAATGGCATTAGATTTAAAAGAATTCCTTCTAATCCGGGACTATTTGCCACTATATTTAATTGACTTCTAAATTCTTTCATAAAGTATTTTTAACTGAGCCTATGAAAATGTATAAACTTTGTGCTTCTTAAATATATGTGTTCTTTCTTGACTTGAAGACTTCACACACATTATTTTAGTGGGATATACACTCCTTTATATCCTCTTAAACTAGCTAATTCCTATTCATCCTAGCAGTTCACAGGTATGCATTGTTTGCATGGATTATTTGTATCATAAAAAAGACGCCTGTTTCTTTAGGTAATTCAATTTCATATGGGTGAACTGGGGTGAAATTGCAAATATATGAAAGATAGTAAGTGAACTTTCATTCTTCTCAGTCTGTTTCAAACTATATCCATTAAAATACAATGTTGTCTAGTATGAACAGATGGGTTTTCAGATGAATATAATCAATATCCACTATAATTTGGTCAAGGATAAAGTTTTGAAATTGTGTACAAAGGGTTCTCTGTAATCCCAACACAGTACTATTTAGCAATAAGTCCCTATTCAATGAAAAATATCTCCTTACATTTAGACTATAGCATACCTGAAAAACTCTATATATCTCAAATTTTGCATTCAATTTCACATAAATAGCACTTTTCACTTACAAGACTGATTCTGTGTGTTGAGGCCAGAAATTAAATCAAATATCACAACCTCCCTGTAAAAGAACATGATTTTCATACTGATGAGACCATGTATAGCAACCAAACTGATTTATTAATTTTTTGAGCTTGTGTATTATTAAATAGTATGTGTAGATTGTGGAATACGAGAGGGCTAAACTATTGAAGGCTACATTCTTGCCCCAAAGAAGTAAATCAAACAAACAGAATTGCACAGGCTTTTACAAGGTTATATGGGCCCCTTGCTACAGAGTTGCCGATGGGATGTCAGGGTACCTGGACAATCTAGCCATATGTCTTCCCTAGGAGCATATTTAAAGATTTATATGCAAAGCTTTGTGGCACCCATATCAAGCTAAAATTCTGCACTTCTATTGTCAGAAAGAGAATAAACAGTGAATAGAACAATAAATATTTGGCCTGACAGTGCAGTGGGAAACAAATGCTCCAAAATGAAATTTTTAGAAAAATGGAAAGGATATTTGGCTAAAATGAAAAAAAAATTTCCCATTTAAAAATATTTACATACAAGAAGTAAGAATAGATTATTGGGAGGGAAAAAGGGAGGGAAAAAGGAACCATTAGGGGCTGATATGGAGCAATTATATTCCACACATTATGATTATGTCTACATGAACTCTACTATAATGCTCTAATAAAAACATTTAAAATATAGATTATTGAAGTAGTGAAATTCCTGATGCTTTCAGCTAGAAATGGGTGCCTGATCAGTTTATAGAAAAGTAAGATATCCTATACATAACCCCTCCATCCTCTGATAGTCTATGATACACTCCTTGCTTTGGCAGACTCCCAATCAGAAAGTCAAAATATTAAGAAACCACTTATGAAGGGAGGTGACTCATCTGAAAATATTTGCATTACACTTCCCACTGAGCAAGAAGTTTAAGGAAGGATTCCAGTAACATACAAATAACAATGCTTTGTAGAAAGTCAAATGAGAGTCCAATTTAACTTATCTATGCAGGCAACTACTAAACATATTGACTTTTACAGTCTGCCTAAAATATTTATGTCCATATTTTACTACAAGTAAGACATAATGCTTGGATGAAACAAACCTCTCATTTATCTTTGTTTTCCATGTCATATATTTCCACTTTCAAGTCTACAAGAATTCCAATCAGTCATTCTTTGGGGTACCTTTTGTTTTACTAGCAATAAAAGTCTTAAAAACTTAGGTGTATCATAATGGAAATATTTTACTCAGTAATCAACTTAACTTTCTTTATATAGTGACTCAATGCTTTGCCAAGACACTGGTTTTCTACTCTGTCCACTTAGTAGGTCTATCTACAGTGTTTCTCACTTGCTTAGTTTGCTACTAGGACAACATAGTCCTGTGTTAGCCGATAGCTCTTGCTGGTGGCATCAGTTTTTTTCCCAAAGCCCAGATAACCTTTCCTGTTATCCTAAAACCATTCCCAAAGGATAGATGCCCCAGCCTTCCAAGATGCTGTGCTCCAAGGAACATTTCTTATGTATCCATCCTATGTGGAACACACAACCCTTCCTCCTATCCCCCAAGCAGAGCCAACACTTTTAGTTTTGTGTTGTGTAGGCTGCAAAATGGAACCTGGTTTAGGTGGCAGGTAGAAGGCTAGAATTAAGCAATGTTCCACTAGCTGTGTGTTGTATCTTGACCCTGAGATACTTTGCCCAGTGTGAAACTTCTTCTAAATTTCACAGAAATCTCAAATCTTCCTTCAACTTCCTGGGTGAATTCTTAGATAATTCACCTAAATTCTTTTAATGGCTTTGAAATTTAAAAAGCTACTAAGGGCTTCTTGCCACTACACTTCCCTTCAGAAATATTTTGTTGCTATTTTGTGTGGCTGGAGGAGAAGAGAGATGAGGGGGAGCAGAGGACACCTTTCAAAGCAGAGAGAGAAAAGCATTTCAGAAATGGAGAGAGAAAAGGACTAGAACAATGACGATGATGATTAAGTTCTTACTCTATGCCAAATACACGTCACCTAATTTCATCTTCAAAACAACTTGGAGATACAATAACACTCAGTTTACAGGGGATGGAAACTGGAAAATAGATTATACAATATGCTTAAAAATCACACACTTAGTAAACAATAGAATCAAGACCAGAATCCAAGCATTCTAGTTCCAGAGCCTGTGCAATTAATACTACACCATAGTAATTCTATGATTTATTCGGTCACAGTATTTTTGGAAAATTATCTTTGTAATTAACTTTGCTCTGACAACTGAGAGGTCCTAAAATAAATGACATCCCAGTAGCAATGAACACCTCTTGTTCCCAGAACTTCACTTTTAATACCATTCTCCAATAAAATCTCCAATCCATCTCCAAGGATTCTCCATGCATGAATCCTTGAAGAAATGGCTGATTGTAGAACTGGAGCAGGGAATACACAAGATGACATTGGAACATTTTTAGTGCCAAAAAGTAAAGAAGTGCTTACACACAAAAATGCACCACCACAAACCCAAAACGATGGTACTATGTTAAATAGGAACACAAACTCTGAATGATCAAAGCTATAACAATTTCATCAACAAAATATAGTAGTGCATAATTAGTATGTTCATTTATAAATCAAATACTGTCCAACTGCCCTCCATATAGTTTGTATAAATTTAAATTCTGAGATAGAAGAATGTCTTCGTACATTGTATCACTGATATAAATCTAAATCTTTGCTAATTTAGAAAGTGAAAAATAATAATCTGAGTGTAGCCTTAATTTTATTTCCTTTACTACATATGAATAAAAGATAACATCTACTCATATACTTAAAAAACATCTCTATTTTATGTTCAGTGAATCACTGGTTAATACCCTTTGCCAATTTTTCTTTTGAATTATCAGACATTTTTAAAATATTTTCTTACCAACTAGCTGAACTCATTTAATTTTTTAAATATAATAGTTGCATGCAATGATATGGAACCTTTATATAAATGTCCCCACATGCCAATTTCGATTTACTTATTTACCATATTAATGTATAAATGTATAATGTATAAATGCTAAACATGCACACACACACTAGTTTTTACCTTTGATGAGGGAGAAGAATATGGGTCCTACACTATCTCACATGATTACCCTCCTGAGCATATGTCTTGTGTCAACATGGATTATCTTTACTAAAAGAATATTTTAAGATTCAAGATTCACCAGCATGATGCAAAATAAACTGCTCTCACATTTCAGTGAGTTAGTTTCATGTTAAACAAGATATTTTTATAAGAAACAATGCTGGCTTAGTTCATTATTTATTCAGGGAACTGAACTAAAAGAAATAGAATTCTGACTTGTGTCTTCCCAAGAGTAGCCTTGTGAGTAGGGTAAAGTTATTTGTACTCCTGTTTCCTCCATTAAAAACAAGTATGTTGAGGAAGAATATTTAGAAATTATTCTACAGGAAAAAACAAAAGACCAAGAGAACTTGATGAGACGTGAAGGCACCAAGTAGTTGTGAGGGCTATAAGCGCTGAATCCAGAAATCATTCCAATAGCATTTTGGCCCAAGAAAAACTTTTGAATGAGTTAAATATTATATATGATAATGTTTAAAATAGTTTAAAAATTCTACTTTAAATAAGTCCTATTCTAAATAATATATTTTTCAACAGTTATTATCAATAATTGATATGTGTCAACATTAGTAAAATCATTCCATTTTTACAAGAGCAGTTATTTTAAAAGCAAGAATTTATATTATGTTCTTTTGGCAAAGTAGTTAAAATTAGTAAAGATGCAATGTAGTACAGCAGGAAAAAGTCATAAAATACTTTGAAGTAACATTACCAGGAAATATGTAAAATTTATATGAAGAAAGAGAAGTATAGAAGATAACCTGGATAAATGGAGATAATTAATCTTCTCCTAATGGAAACACTGAGATTATAGAGTAGATAATCATACCCAAAGTAATCTTAGCAATTAATGTACTCTTAGTCAAAATGCCAGTGGGATTTATGCACTTTTATAATGACAAAATTGTGTTTAAACTAAATTTAAAAACTACTGAAAAGGAAGACCAATGAAGAATAAACTTACCAAGTACTGGAACATTCTATAAATTCATAATAGTGATTAAATTTGTTTGATACTGACAGAGGAATGTATAAACCATTGGAGCAAAACAATGGCTTAGAAATATTCCGTGCACATGGATGTATAAACATTGGTTTGGCAACTACATAAAAACTATGTGGAAGAATTTATCTAGATAGTCATCTTACATATTAGACAAAATTAAATTTTAGATAAATATAAATTACACTGCCGTTAAAAACCAAAATATTTGTATAGCAGAAAATATATGCTAATATTTATCTTTCCATGGAGGAAAAAACTCCAAGCGTAAAGCTGTGGAAGTAAAAACAAAGAAAGTATGTTTTGGTTAACTACATAACAACTAAATTTTCTTACATGTCAAAAATATTACATAGAAAATCAATAATATAAAACTGGATAAATACATAAAGGTAAAAATTTTCTATATATAATAAAGCATATTTATATAGGAAAAATATCAATAGATAATTTAAACCATTAATTAGAACACTATTAATTTATTTATAAAAATGCAAATATAATTGAGATACCACTAATATGATTTTCAAGTTTGCAAAGATTGAAAAATAATGTTATAAAATATGAAACAAAAAGGTATTCTGTTCAGAGTACAATGCAAATTTTTTTCTGGGAAACAGTTTGACAACTTGCTTCAAGAGCCTTAAAAGTATCTTTATCTCTTCCCAACTTTATAGCTAAGTTAAAAAGAATAATCATATATAAACAAAGGATTATGTACACAGATGTTCAATGTAGTATTAGTTGTAATGGTGAAAAATGGACACTACATGTGTTTAATAGGAAATGCAAAAATTGTTTTATAAAGTGGAAATTATTCTGTCATTATAAATGGAATCACAAGAAAACAAGTGATTACATGAAAAAGTATTTATGATAGAATGATAAGTCAAAAAGAAAGATATAAAATGAAAAGTATAATTTCAATCCAACTGTAGTATGCCAAAGATCCATAATGAACATCCAATTGATGATTATCTCTCTCCTTTCTTCTACTCTCCTGAATTTTCTACAATGACCTAATATTACTTATGCCACAGAAATAAAAGGAAAATCAGTCCACTCTTTCATTAATGGTCTCCCTTTCTTCTGGTTACCCAGGCTTAAAATTTCAAGTTATCAATGCATCCTCCCTATCTCTCTCCCTCTCTTCTCATTCCAGTCAATCACAACCATTCAGGCTTCTATCTGGAAAATTCATACATTCATTCCCCCCAGTAGTTACTAACACCTGCCATGTTCCTGAACTTTGTAGTATTGAGGATAAAATAGTCACTAAACAAATAAAAATCTCTGCTTTCAAGGAATTTACATTCAAATTGTAAGAGAGAGACATTGAAAATATAAGCAAAATTCAGAGGGTGTACATGGTGATAAATGCTATGGAAAAGATACGACAGAGTTCACAGGATTTGGGGATATGGGTTGAATATGGGGTGTCAATAACAGCATCCCATCTTTCCTCTCATCCCCATCCTCATTAATGTCATTCAAAATATATTGTTTTTATATTCAAGTTTTTCTTATTCTTCTTTATAAATCATTCTTTTTAGAACAATTTAAATTGCACTGATTTCCTTTTATTATTGTTAATGTTATAATAGATATATATTTTGCATATATTTTAGATTTCCAAATATAAATTTTTATACCAAATTTTTTATAAAACTTACATGAAAATGATATAACAAACACTTCAAAACTCACTATCCAGAATTAACTATTGTTAACATATTTTCACATTTCCTCAGAGGCAGTAATACATCCATAACAATAATGTTAATATGTTTCATTTCCCCTCTCAATCTCATTGCTTTCTCTCTTTCCCAAAGACGATTACCACCACTGTTTTGTTATACTAACATTTATTTTTCTACATACCTTACATATTCAATAATCAATGGTATATAATATTATAATACACTTGATGTTTTGGTTAATGTAAGTAATATATCATGCATATTATTTGAAATTAGTTTTTTTTAATTCAACACTTTTTTTTTTTACTTTTTTAGAAGGAGTTATTATATAGAGTTAGTTCATTTACTTGGTTTCTATGTCATTGGTTTCTGCCAATTTTTTAATGCTTTACTCTCTCTGATTTTGGAGAGGAGGGTTGTTCTCTTTTCCTGGATGGATGGCTTGAGCCTTGAATGTAATTGTTTTCAGAATTTCCTGCGGCCCTCTCATACCTGGTTGTGGGCCCCAGTGTTTCTTTTACCAGGCTTTTCCATGGATGTTCTGAGACCCTCTGCTCTTGCCTTCTTCTCTCCCAATACATAGTATTTGGGAGATTTTTACTATTTATTCAGACGATCCTGGCTATTTACTAAAGATTGGCAAGTACTTTGGGGATGATGGGTGGGGCTGGGAAGTTTGAAAGGAGTTGAAGATATGATACTCTAATTTTCCAAGGTTAACCTCCACAGCCTCTCCCCCTGCCTCTGGAATAGACCTTCCTGTTGTTTTGTTTTTGTTTTTGTTTTTTCCAGCAGGTCCTAGCTTAAAGGGCTCTGTGCTGTCCTGGAAGTGAGTGTAAAGGAGACCAGAGAGAAAGTATCCTTGACAGACTCCAAGGTCTGTAGGATTGGGCAGACACACACTATTTCCCACCAACCTGAGAACTTGTCAGCCGGTGGTATGGTCCCAACTTTGACCCCTTCACAGCCTAAGGCCTGAGCTACCGCCTGGGATTCAGAAGACACTGCTCAACCTAATATATTACCTCTTCCCCCATGCCTGTGCTCTCCGCTCCTGGGACCATACTACTTGAATCACTGCATTTGCCTCAGTGGTAGAGCTAAGTTCAGGGCTCTCTCCCTATCTTTGAGTTGGAAATTCAAGAGCACAGAAATCTTGTCTTTATTAGTGTTGAGCTCCCCAGTGGGATCTTGATTAAGCAAAGGACCCACTCTTGATAATTTCCTCTCTCTAGATTCTTAAGGTAGGCCCACAGAGTTTAAATGCCTGGGGTTTCCTCTTAGGAAGTTACTCCCAGAACTTTGCACACTAAAGATTGAACTGTGTGAATTCTACAAGTCTCAGTCCAGATGGTCAAAATATTAGTCTGCTGTTGCTTTTCTGTTGAGTTCTTTGAATTGGTGCTGTTTATTAATGACATGTAGTCTTTAATAAGTCATGCATTCTTTGCAAAAACAAATAGCATGCTTTAACACCTTTCCAAACTTCCCCTTTCCTTTCTTTTTGTCTAAAATTAGTTTATTTTGTGTTTAAAGGAAGATAAAGTTCTCTTTATAATCTGTTTATTGATCTTTACCAGCAGCTTTCCAGTGTCCTTGCTTTTCTTATTCCAGGGCTTTTATCTGCTCTTGACTTCTTGCTAACAATATCCTTTGCTTTCTTTAAGCAAGTATTTATGGTGTAAAATCATTAATTTGTCTTTCACTTAAATGATGCATGGAGAATTACAAGTTTTTAATTATTTCCCACCTGCAGCATTTTGAGTAGAGATTCTATTATCCACTAGAACCAATTATTTCTAATGTCTGGTACCTGCTTATTTGTAATTCTTCTGTAAGAAATCCTTCTCTGGTTAGTTTTAAGATCCCTCTGAATGTTCTTTATATATTGTAGCTACCCTAAGATATATATAGGTGTTGATCAATTTTTATTTATCCTGCTTGGTATCTGCATGTTCTTTATATATAGTCACTCATGTCTGTCCTCAGTTTTCATAGTTATCAGAATTGTTCTGTTTTCTCAACTTTCCAAATAACTCCCTCTTTTCTCTATTCCGTACTTTTTCTTGTAAGTACTTGTTAAAGATTCACACACTCCAAGTTTTCTAAAGAATCTCCATACTGCTTTCCAGATTGGTTGCACCAATTTGCAGTTCCAACAGCAATGTATGAGCGTGTCTTTTTCCCCACAACCTCGCCAATACTTATTGTTGTTTGTATTCTTGATAATTGCCATTCTGA
Organism: Xerus rutilus; assembly: GCA_028644305.1. Lineage (NCBI taxonomy): Eukaryota > Metazoa > Chordata > Mammalia > Rodentia > Sciuridae > Xerus > Xerus rutilus. Next base: position 65,163,216 of record CM053408.1, read on the forward strand.
CTGGCATGAGATGAAATCTTAGGGTAGTTTGGATTTGCATTTCTCTGATTGCTAGAGATGTTGAACATTTTTTCATATGTCTGTTGATGGATTGTATATCTTCTTCTGTGAAGTTTCTGTTCAGCTCTTTGCCCCATTTATTGATTGGGTTGTTAGTTTTTTTGGTGTTAAGCTTTTTGAGTTCTTTATATATCCTGGAG
>CM053408.1:65163515-65174709 GCA_028644305.1 Xerus rutilus
TCACTTCATTGATTATTTCTTTTGCTGAGAAGAAGCTTTTTAGTTTGAATATATCCCATTTGTTGATTCTTGATTTTACTTCTTGTGCTATAGGAGTCTTGTTAAGGAAGTATGGTCCTAACCCAACATGATGAAAATTTGGGCCTATTTTTCCTTCTATTAGGCGTTGGGTCTCTGGTCTGATTCCCAGGTCCTTGATCCACTTTGAGTTGAATTTTGTGCATGGTGAGAGATAGGGGTTTAGTTTCATTTTGCTGCACATGGACTTCCAGTTTTCCCAGCACCATTTGTTGAACAGGCCATCTTTTCTCCAGTGTACGTGTTTGGCTCCTTTATCTAGTATAAGATAACTGTATGTAAGTGGGTTCGTCTCTGTGTCTTCTATTCTATACCATTGGTCTACATGTCTATTTTGGTGCCAGTACCATGCCATTTTTGTTACTATAGCTTTGTAGTATAATCTGAGGTCAGGTATTGTGATGTCTCCTGCTTCACTCTTCTAAGGATTGCTTTGGCTATTCTGGGTCTCTTATTCTTCCAAATGAATTTCATGATTGTCTTTTTTATTTCTATAAGGAATGACATTCGGATTTTAATTGAGATTGCATTGAATCTATATAGCACTTTGGGGAACCACCATTTGAGCCTGCTATTCCTCTCCTCACTCTATACCCAGAAGACTTAAAAACAGCATACTACAGTGACGCAGCCACTTTAATGTTTATAGCTGCTGAATTCACAATAGCTAAACTGTGGAACCAACCTAGATGCCCTTCAATAGATGAATGGATAAAGAAGCTGTGGTATATATACACAATGGAATATTACTCAGCAATAAAAGACAATAAAATTATGGCATTTGCAGGTAAATGGATAGAGTTGGAGAATATCATGCTAAGTGAAGTAAGCCAATCTCAGAAAACCAAATGCCGAATGTACTTGTTGATAAGTGGATTCTGATCCATAATATGGGGAAGAACATGGGAACAATGGAGGAACTCTGTTCACAGGGGTGTAAGGGGGAAGGGGGCATGGGGACAGTAAAGGTGGTGAAATATGATGGTCATCATAGCCCTAACTTTATGTATGACTTCATGTATGTTGTGATTCTATATCACTTACAACCAGAGAAAGAAATGTTATCCTCTAAATAATAATAATGATAATAATAATAAAATTTTAAAATTTGGAAAAAAAAAAAGATTCACACACTCTCTTCCATGTCTTTTGATGTGTCTTATCACATCTTCCAAATTGTATTCCATTTGTATTGTGTTCCGTGTCAGTTTCTCTGTACCTATTCAAATGTATTAATATTTTCTTAGGTGAACCAAGTATAGCATTTGCTTCATCTTTTGAATAGATCACTGCAACTATTACATATTTTTAGTTCCAATATTTCTAATTTATAGTTTACATTTAGCTATTCTTGGTTTGTAGGTTTGTATCTGATGGTTGTATTTTATAATTTCTTTCTGATTTTGTGAATATCATTCTTTTCATGATATCATTACATCAAACATAACATATATTAAAAATAACATGCCTTTACAGATATCTCTGTTTTCTTTGGAGGGAATTCTCTTGGATGATTTCTATGGAATATCTTTTATAACATTAGATTCATTTGTGTGCTTCAGATTTTAATTTGTAGTTGCAGCCAACTTAAGTGGTAATTTTTTGGTGGATATGTTTGTATGTACATACATACGTTCCGACATGTGTCATTTCCTCTTTATTCATGCACCCAACTTTTCACTAGAAGGAGAAACCCAACCAAATCCCTCCATTTACATGGAATGGAGATGATCTCCATCCCAGTCACAAATGATAATTTTAAATTCAACTTAACATGTCAAACGAATATCCATTCTTTATGTACATTTGGTCATATTCCATCAGGCCTGTAATTTCAACAATCACTTCTGTGTATTTGTTCAATGTTTTGCTCTAGGGAGATAGTCCACTCTTATGCCACTGTATTCCTTTTCATACATCCTTAGTATTTTACCTGTAATATAAATTGTTGGAAAGATGGATAGCTCATATTGTTTCTATGTGAACTCACAGCACCATTTTTCTTCAAATACTGATTCAAAATATTCATCTTAATCCAGTTGCTTACAAACTCAGATCAGGAGGATTATTTTTCTCTAGCCAGTACACACTTCTCTCAGGTCCTCTACACTTCATGCCATCTTGTGTTGTCACTTGAATAAATTACTTAAATATTTCTTTGTTCCAAATCATTCCATAGCCTCCAATTTCCTACTGAATAATATTAAAGCATGTCCACCCTGTTTTTGGATATGAAGTACTATTTAATGTAAATAATTCAGATTTTCAAGTCATTTCTGTCTCTCACAAAATCTACCACAGATAGGGATTATACTTCAGTGGCTAAATCTTACCATAATTACATCATGTCTTTTAAAAGGGAAAAAAATTAAATAAAACTAACTTCTAAACCATAGAAACTAATCCTTTAGTACTCATGTAGGAAATCAAAAGAGGTAGCTGTGATTATTATCTAGCATCCAAAAATAGTTTCTTCTCTGTTGCCCACCAGAAAGCTAAACCTATGTTACATATTTTGACATTTCCTTTGGGCTATCACTTTTTGTATCTGTCCGTAGACTAGGAACCAAATAATGTGGTAACCAATGAAAATCTCATGGCTTATCATGTAAAAGTGTAATTCACTTACACCATGGGTCTGCAATTGCTCTGCTTATCACAGTCTCTCAAGGAGTTGATAAAAATGTAATCTTCAAATACACTTTTTTAATGGACATAATACTTTTATTTTACTTATTTTAATGCAGTGCTGAGGATCAAACTCAGTGACTCACACATGCTAGGCAAGTGCTCTACCACTGAGCTACAACCTCCAGCCCTTTCAAATATATTTTTAAAATTATTGAAACAAGACTAAAGTTTAACTTCAAGTCATGCACAAGTTCTTAGGGTTTTCTCAAGGAAGCATTAAAAATCAGTGGTTTCCAACAAGTTATATTGTCAAGTTTACTATCAAAGGAGGCAAATAAGTCTAATCTTATCATACATGCAGAAGGAAAAGAGTTAAAAATATTTGGTAATCCACAATAATAATTTCCAGGCTATTTATAAAGAGGGCAGCATTAAATACTTGTTTTCTTATTTTGATTATTACTATAATTTTGTTAATGCAATATTTATAACTGATATGAATATAAAAGAGTAAAAACAATACTGAATTCCTCAAGAAAGACATGTACATCCAGTGTACACTTCTTAAATTAATAACTTGAATTGTCAGATCAAATCACAAATTCACAACTATGAACAAAAAACTTCATCTCAAGGTTTCTAAAAATTATTAATATGCCCCTACAGCCCTATCTAAAACATAATGATAGTAAATGATATGGAAGAATAAAATATATCAAATAATTTTATAAACAAAGATATCGTTGTTTCTATATAATTCTTTCAATATTTATCATTTATGAAGCATTAAGATAATATATTACTATTTACATAGCAATCAATCAGTAACTTAATTACAAATATATAGCCATATTCTTTAGTGTTTCATAAATAAAATACTGTACAGGGTTGTAATTGCTTGTATATATCTTTTATCTATTTCTGTGAAGATTATAATTCACATACAAAGCTAGGTGTTCAGTTAACTAATCTCAAATTTTTGAGGGCTCCTCATTGTGTCATTTTTATAGGCGTTAGTGGCAATAAATTGTTCATTTATTTGAACTAGACTAAAAAGAAATGAGGCATATCATGATTACATACAGTAAACAATCCTTAATTCTTTCATAAAATCTTACATAACCACATCTTACAAATCCTGTTGTAAAAGTATCTTGAAATCCTACAAAATTACAACAAAAGAATTACCTACATTCTTAAATTAAATGTATTATGTTAAAATGGCTTTTAGCAAAGGAAAGTTTTCAGTGGAGAGTGCTTAATTTTATTCAAAAACAACAAAGACAAGATACAGATATGACATACTAGTGAACCAGCAGGAAAAAAAATCTATACCTTTTAAAATAGTCTTCTTAAGAAAATTTGGATCAAGACTAAGTGCTCAGATTTAGGAATTAAAAGCTTCCTTCATCTATTGCAATTAGAGTGCATTGGAGAAGGGTAAAATAAATGTATAATTTTAATCAACATTGCCAAGGCCCTGGAGTTATTTCTCTGGGTATGCAAAACCCATGCCCATAAGAAGTTTATATCTAGATGGGTACATGAGACCTGAAAACGAAACCCAGAATACAAATAGGAATGGCAGCCTTACTGGCAAAATTTGAGTCTAATGCTTTTCTCATCTGAGTATATTGCCCAATTGTGCACAAGTTAGCCACAGAAAGCTTAACATGTACAGAGTCCAATTGTAAATTAAGGAGGAATCCATAAAATTAGCTAGATAAGCTCAACAGCATTTAAATGGTTGGGAAAAAAAAATCAGTGAACTTAAAATACATCAACAGAAATTCTCCAATACAAAGAACAGAGAGAAAGAAAAAGAAAAACAATAAAAGACAAGACAAGAAAAAAAGAACTGAACATTTGAATTGAATTGGCCTAACCTGTATGTGACTGGAATTCCAGAAAGAAAAGTAGAAAAAATATTTGAAAAAATTTTCCAATTTGGTAAAATGCATTCATTTACAGATCCAGGAAGTTTAATAAACGCCTGTCAAAATAAACAAAAAGAAATTCTCTCCTAACTACATCAGGGACAAACTGCTGTAAATTGAAGGTAAAGAGACAACCTTGAAAAGAGCTAAAAGAAAACATTTCTCCAAGGGGTTTGGAGAAAGGGAAGATATCATAAAATTTAATGGTAACTTCTCATCAGAAATTATGGAAGTCAGAATATGTTGGATTGGCATTGTGTTAGTTACTTTTGCATAGCTGTGAGCAAAATACCCAATAAGACCAACTTATAGTAGTAAAAACTTATTTTGGCTCACAATTGCAGAGGTTTAGTCCATGGTCAGCTGAGTCCATTACTCTGAGCACTAGATGAAGCAGAACATCATGATGAGAAGGGTGTGCTAGAGGAGCACTACTCCATTCATGCCATCCAGGAAGCAGAGAGAAAAGGGGTAAAGGGGATGTAGGGAAGATGAACTTTTCCAGGGTACATCCACAGTAAGCACTTCCTCCAGCTATGCCCCACCTGCCTATAGTTACCACCCTGTCAGTCTATTCACATTAGGATGGATGGATTAGGTTACAGCTCTTATAATCTAATAATTTCATCTCTAAATATTTCTGCAATAATATAGGAGTTTTGGGGGGAGCATACTGTTGCATCCAACCCACATCTCTCCCCAAGAAGTGCAGCCCAGACAACTCTGCAGAAGCAGCAAAGTTTATTGAGGAAATAGGCACACAGGCCAATCAATTGGGGTCAGCTCTCCTTTCCTTCAGAGAGTGACCCCCAAATGAGGGTTTCAGAGGTTATTATAGGGTGGGCTAGCTACATGACTCAGGAAAACAGGATTTGACAAATATTCAACCTATAGTTATTTACAGTTCAACTGTGACGGCGCCTCCTATGTCCCTTTTCAGTTCCTGGAACTTTAGGTAACTGGCCAGGGGATCTGGCAGCCTGAGGTTTGGCCCCATCCTTGAGAAGCAAGCATAGCAAAGCATTAATCATAGAAGCACAAAAAGCAGGTTAGCAGATACATGCAGGCCTGAGCCAGAGTGACTCCATTTTGAGTTTGGATTTTACAATATCTCATATCCAAACCAAAACAAGCATATTAAAAATACTGAAGGATAAAAAATTATATTAACATTTTCACATAAATTAAAAGTGAGAGAAACTATCAAAAACAGATATGCTTTATTAAGAAGTGCATAAAAGAAGTTCAATAGAAAGGAAATGACAATGAAGGAAATTTCTGAAGGACAATGACAACCAGAGCTATAAGAAAGATTAAGAGCATCACAAGGGGCTGGGATTATGGCGCAGTGGTAGCGTGCTCGCCTAGCATGCGGGAGGCACTGGGTTCGATCCTCAGCACCACATAAAAATAAAATAAAGATATTCTGTCACCTACAACTAAAAAATAAATAAAATTTAAAAAAAAAAAAAAAAAAAAAAAAGAGCATCACAAGTGGTAAAATTATACGTAAGTATAAAGCTACTTTCTTCTTAATTTCTAAAGTTGTAACTCTTTAAACAAAAGGTTATTATGCTTACATTTTTCCCCACATTTTTATTTTTATAGTGAATATATTATGGGATTTGTTGTTACATATTCATACATGTATACAATACACAATATAACAATATAGCCAATTGATATGCTCCCATTTTGATCTGCTTGGTTTTTGTATTTTTTAATTTCCTTATTCATTTTTTCCATATTTTCACCATCTTATATATGCTAATCAATTACATTTTAAAATGCTACCTTAATACTTCAGCTTACTTTCTATATCTATCTCTGCATATTTAGTGATTGCTCCAGAGATCACAATTTGTGACTTACCCTTATCAGTCTGAGCCTCAAGATTACTTAGTTATGAAATGAGTGATTAAACCATAAGACCCCTTTGATTTCTAAAATATTAATATTTAATCAATTAAATCCTCCAATTAGTGGTTTCTATCAAATTACTAGTACCTTAAATATTGACTAAATATTTATCTAAGCATAAATCAGTAATTGAAGTTTGTTGGGCTTTTATGATTTCAGGATGATCTTTAGTTTATTTGACAACATAGAAAAAAATCTAAAACTACTTCCATATGTCAGTGTACACATTTGATTATTTTAGAATAAGAATTCCTTCTCACTTCTCAATATGGTAGAAGAATCATAGCCTCTATTGAATTCCAATAATTTCCAGAATCAAGTTTCTGAAGAAGTGATTAACAAACTGGTCACATTTTCCTTCTTAACCCTTTGGTATACCTCGTGCTCACTTAGCATAGCTGATTAGGAGATCTTATTAATAAGCTCACAGAATCATCATTCAAATGATTCAGTAAACCCCTCCCACTAATCAGCCATCTGACATATGCTTGTCACTGGTCACAAGGTCAAGTGAATTATTTTATGTGGTTACATCATTGCAAATCTATCACCAATATAAAAATAATTAACAAGGTACATCCAGTGCACAATGGGTTAGCATCATCATTTTTCTGTATGAATACAGGATATCAAATTAAGTTTCCGGTGTTCTCAGCAGACATTGTTAATCTCAAAATCCAAAACTATTCAAATTTTACATCCTTGATACTATCTTTGTGTCCTTCACTCCTTATTTTTGTTATTCTTTAGGGCAGAGTTGGGAGGCAAAAAACCTAAAATGCACATATTTCCAGGACTTCCAATTGTGACTTAGAAGAAAGCACTCACCTTTTAACTGTCACTATGTTATTGAGCTGATGATCCAATACACACACACAGACATTGTTATGAAAGAATTACTCTCTGATGGATTATGATAATAATATGTTCATCAGGCTTAGATGAGTACTGTAACATATAAAGTTGAATTTTTAAATAGGATGTTGATATATTCAAAAATATATTTCAAAACTTACTATAACTAAAGAAATTAAGAAGAAAGAAGTATTTTGTTTCCCTTTCACTCTGAAGCTTCAAATAGTGATGTCTTATAAATGTTCTCTTATAAATGTGACTTCACATGTGAAAAAATTAGGTAATAACAACACAAAGCCTTTATAAGGAAGCAGCTCCAAAATACCCTAAATAGTATGGCAATGGGAAATATAAAGCACAAACCTTTACACAGAAGGAATGTACCTCTAAGAGAAGCAAGATTCTGGAAACATGGAGAACCCTCAGACAAACAGAGGATGGCTCTGTGATTGTTAGTATGGCATACAGTTCAAATGGTTTTGGTTCTCACTCCCACTCTATCACAGGAAAGCAAAGAGATGGCCATGTTAGAAAGCTCTTATTCTGCTTGAATATTAGGTTCATCTATGAGCACTCCTGCTCCTTTGGTCAGCTTTTTCAGAGCCTGCTGGCATTGCAGCACTGCTGACCTGGTAGGTCTGATTATGAATGATCAATGTGCCTATTTGCAATAAAAGTCTTGCACAGATCTGGACCCTCAGCCCTTATTCACTCATGCAGATAATAACAGCAGTTCAAGGCACTTGCCCATAACTCCAAGCTTCATTAAACAAAGGGAATGTCACCAAAAGTGTCTTTAACTGTCTTTATGCTGCTATGCAGGAGAAAATTGGAAATTCTGAGGAAGTGGAATTTACAGTGTTAATAAAATAAGGATTTGTATATCCCTGTATTCTGTTTTGCATATCTTTATTGAGTGTCTAGTGTTAAAATACACAACTTTAGTGGAGAGAAGAGATAGGAATGTGAACAAAGGATATTGTGTGCCTGAGGTCAGGTTCTTTTTACAGAAGAAAGATTTCAATGGAATTTTTCAGGTCTGTGACAGAGAATGGGGTGTTGCCACTCCTCCTCGTTTATTATATATACAACTAGTGTCAGGCTGGTGTCTGGAAGGATTGTAGGTTGTGGAAGAATGGTGGGGGAGGCTCCAGAGGAGTTCAGTGTGGACTTGACGAGAGGGTCACTCTGATGTGCATTGAGGCATGACAGCTAACTACTTTCCAGTTTTTGAAGGGTGTGAGGCTAGGTTACCATTTCTCAGCTACATCATGTTAGCACATTGCTGGTGTTTGGGGAAGATGTCAGCTGCAGAAGTTCTAACAGGGATGGTCATCTTAAGACACAGCACCCATGCAACACCTCCTTACTCATGCTCAGCACTCCACCAAACTTCCTTGGCATCACTCATACATTATCATAGCTCATACAAATACTTGCCCTATCTAGTAAGAATACCCATTCACTTTCATATTCCTCTCCCTTAAAACTAGACTTTAAGGAAATCCTTAATTTTTTTTTTTGCCTGAATAGCCCTGCTATGATTTGAAATGCATAAGGACATAGTTTCAAATTACAAAATAATCCAAATTAAAGTTTGGTTTCTTGAAGAAAAACTAAACAATCATTTCTGGATTATAATTAGTATTTGCACTTTAACTCTTAGGCAATGTCAGTTCAAGAAAAATGAAAAGAATTGATAAATGATAAATCTGTCCTTTATTTCAATTTGTCCATTTCTTACTCTCGATTTCTGTGCAATAAACAAATAGTCACAAAACTGTGAGAAATGAAGCCCTCAATGAAATGCCTTTCCACAGATAAATTTTTGGCCTAAGTTGTTTTGAAATGTTTTTTCTTTGACCCATAAAGAATAAATATAAGATCTGGTCATATAAACCCTGCTAGCCAAGTGGTTTGGTGCTAATTCACTACTGAATATTAAGAAAATGAGCTACCAAAGTTTCTGGCTACTCAGAAATTGACTAGTGGGCAAATTACACAGAGGCAGGGGTTTGTGGAGTTATCTTCTGTACGATGTTCCCTTGTGAACTCCATTCAAACTCAATATGTCTACTATGTAGACAAAGTTCAACACTCACAGATGCTCCCAAGTTGGAATTGTGTATTGGAAGAGAAATGTATAAAAGTTTTTTTTTTTAAATGTAGAGGAGCCAGATGTGATGGCATACACTTGTAATCCCAGAGACTTATTAGGAAGCTGAGGCAGGAGAATCAAAAGTTCAAGGCCTCAGCAACTTAGTGAGGCTCTAAGTAAGTTGGTGAGATTCTGTCTCAAAATAAAAAATAAAATGAGCTGGGGATGTGGCTCAGTGATAAAGCAAACCTGAGTTCAATCCTCAGTACCAAAAGGAAAAACAAAAGTGTAGGGGAGTAGAATGGGATATCACTGGTAATGAATAAAATACAGAGAAGGATTATTCCTACAATATGACCCTGGAAAACCCACCATGCAAAGAATAACTGAAGAACCTGAATATAATTGCCCACCCCAAAAAAAGAAATGAATTAGCGTTACATCCAAACATTTAAAGAACATCTACAGATGGGGAACATAGATTTAGACCATCTTTGCCTAATGGTCAGAATTTGGACTAGTGGACAGAAATTATAAAGTAGTAGATTTTGTTTCAAGATTTTTTTAAAAAAGAAATTATTATTTCTTTACTCAGCTAGAGTCATCTTCAAGGCAGACTTGAGTTCTGTTTGGCATTTTCATTAGGGCATGCATGTCTTCTAACTAGAGAGATGATATAGACTTTAATTTTGCTTAAAAATAACTTTTTTTAAAAAAGCAAGAAATGAGAATGTACTATTCTGTACAATTTCCTGTGGCATAAAGATGGTCAGGTTGAAAATTACAGGGATTCTTGTACACTTAGAACAGGTTGGTCCTCTCAATTTAGTTAGGACAAGAAGCCCGCTGATTCCACTTTAAACCTCCAGGATAAAATATTCATAATATATCCTTTTCTTCCCTCCCACATGCTTCCAAGGCCTGAGAAGCTTCTGATCAATATTCTCTATTCAAACTGAAAGCTAGGCTCAGTTATTCAAAGCTTACTCCCAGGCACTTGGGTTTGTGCTATTATTCAGCTGTAATATACTTTGATATATTCTGTGTTTCAATATGTCCAGATGCACCTCCCGTCAGCTAGAATAGATTCCCTAGAACTGCAGTCTTCTTTCCTTTATTTTTTATAGATATTCTTTTTTAATATTTTTTATTTGTTGATGGATCTTTATTTATTTATATGTGGTGCTGAGAATTGGATCCAGTGTCTCATGCATGCTAGGCAAGTGCTCTACCACCAAGCCACAACCCCAGCCCTCCTTTATTTTTAATCTAGGCAGTTTAAGGCTTATTCTGTTTTGTTTTGGACGCTGAATTCTATCCTCAGCTTCCTGATACTAAAATTTATTTCAATATATTTCTACCAGAACATAAATTCCTATGGATTAAATTGTTCAGATATGGTATGTAGAAACCACTTGTATTTTAGTCATTTTGCATGTTCCACAGTGCTTGGTATAATGCCTTGTACACAATAGGTGTTCAACAAAGGTTTGTGAAATTTAATTACAATTAAATTTTTTATAACCAAGTAAAAGACATAAATTTTCTGTTGCTTAGAAAAGTAGAACAGTCAAAATGATGACATTTATAAAATACCACATGCTAAAATATTGTGATACTTTCCATCCATTCCAACAATTATCCATCAACTTCACTACTGATATTTACCAAGACA
>CM053408.1:65175209-65216646 GCA_028644305.1 Xerus rutilus
AACAGTCAAAATGATGACATTTATAAAATACCACATGCTAAAATATTGTGATACTTTCCATCCATTCCAACAATTATCCATCAACTTCACTACTGATATTTACCAAGACATTTGAAATATTTGATCACTTACTATTTATAATCAACCACTGTTGTTTTCTAGAATAAATGAAAAAAGAAAGAGAGAGAGAGAGAGAGAGAGAGAGAGGGAGGGAGGGAGAGGGAGGGAGAGAGAGAAAGAAAGAAAGAAAGACAAGAAGGAAGGATGGAAGGCAGGAAGGAAGGAAGGAAGGAAGAGAGGAAGGAAGAGAGGGAGGAAAGAAAGAAAAAAGAAAGAAAAGAAAAGAAGGGCAGACAGGTAACCCTGACTAAAACAGTAAAATTAACTTTGAGCAACTTTATGATTTCTTTACAAATACACCCTGTCAGACTCACTGTGTAAGCACTGTAGAGGTGTGGCAGACATAGAAGGGCAAGGCCTTCTTTTCCTTAGAGAGTTTAGTAGACATTGCTAACTATAATTGTGCAGCCTGAGTTTCTGTTGTGGTAGAATTTGCTCAATGGTAACAGATAATAATGATACACTGAAGACACTTACCATCTAGAGGAGGAATTTCCATTCTATTCCCTAGAGAGCAAAGCATGGAAGTATTTCAGCCTCTCCCCCAACTCCCTTCTCTCATGGAAATAGTAGCTGATCTAACTGATGAATTTGGGAGAAGTAGTTGAGTGCACAGGGCTCAGTATCTTCTAGATCCCTATCTTTCACAGTCAGCCTGACTGCAAAATGCAAGCTTTTGGGCCTCTTTTGCCATGTTAGAGTTAGCAGGTCTAACCTTCCTCCTGCAAGGAAAAGCCTGTAGTTCTGGAGAAAAAAAGAAATGTTCAAATCAGGTGATATAATAGCAAGCTCTCCAGCCATAAATCTATAGCAATATTCACTAATTTAGGCTGTTAAGAGTAATAAAGATTTGTTGTTGCTGGTTACTTTTTCCTGATTCCTATCTCTCAGTTGTTTCAAAACTTGCAAGAAGAAAGAGATGAACAGAATAGAAAAAGTCTCCATTTTTAAGCCCATGTATTGACAAACTGTAATATGAGCTATTCTATGAAATTACATAATTTTTAAAAACATTATAGAAAATTATTAGGTAACTCAGTTTCCAAGTTTTCAACATTCAGATAATCTTCATTCTATTTAATACTATGTTCCTTTTAGTAAAAAAATAAAAAATTGAATTGTTATGTATAAGCAGCATCAAGTTCATGGGAAGGAAATTTTTATCAGTCAGTCCGTAAAGTGTATAGTAAATTTGTAATTCAGGGCTTTGATGAGCAGAGTGGCTATACCAGTTTATTTATTCATTACTCATAATGAACATTAATTCTCTTGCTATAAACAATATTATTCCCAGCCATATATGAAACCATATACCTTCAACTATCATCTCCATCACTATCTCAATACTTTTTGTATGGTTTTCAAAATATTTTCCCTTGCATTCTTTTATTCATTCATTTCAATAACTCCATAAATTGGTTAGGACAAATAGTTTTACCTATATTTTAATGATGAGAAAGCTTAGAAGGGGTGATTATGTGACTTCTTCAAGTTACTTAGCCAATAGTGAAAAAGCTGATGCTAGTACCCAACTGTTCTACCTCCTATGTTTAGACGATATTAATAAGGCAGAAGAAAGGGTTAATGGACAGGATGGAAACTTGGGCTCCTTCAAGGTCAGGTCTCTGTGTAGCAGGGCTCAGAAATTACAGACACAAGCCAGGCCCATTAAGGTCAGGCCAACTCCTATGTAAGCAGAGAAAAAAAAAAGAAATAACTGATAGTGAGACATTGACTGCCTGGTACCCAGACCCCCACCAAAAAAAGGCACAGTAACCTGACTAGACCAAAGGACATGTGAACAGCTCATGAACACATAATGCTTTACCCAGGATAAGGTAAGTTGCTAGTTTCCTAAATTTTGTAGATCTATATAAACCCCCAGGCAATAGTTACCTCAGGTGTCCCTCAGAACTTCTCCTCTTTGGGAGCTCTGCTTTTTTTCTTTCTATTATTCTAATTCTATTACTTTGCTCTCACCCTTGTGTCCATGGATTTCATTCTTCCAATTCATGAGACAAAGAACCCAACCTCATACTCCATGCTACATTAACACATTTATTTTGTTCTCATTACATTACATATTTACAAAGGCAGGATTCGTTGCAAATGACCAAAACTGTATTATTTGTTCCTTGGCTTCCAAGAACATATTAATTTATGTAATTAAAAATATTTATTGAGTATCTAGCACATAGTCTAATGTGTTGGAAGGATGGATGGATGGGTGGATGGAGGTTTGGATAGATAAAAAGGAAGTAGTCATAAAGATAAAGAACAAGATGTAACTTGTAAAGAAAAAAAATGTAGTAATATACAAATACCTAGAATACAAGTTGTATGTACTATAATAGAGATAGGCACCTTACATCAGAGGAACAGACAACAAAACAATTCATGGCACTGTTTTTAAAGTTATTTTACAAATGTACTATAGACTAGTTATAGTGTTATTTATGTTGTAAAGAAAAGAATTGGAAGTAATGAAACATGGATGCCCATTGTAAGAATTACCTTAGAATCCATGAAAATCAACAAAGAAACTAGGATTTTAAAACCCCAAAGAATTTAAATGTAAAGCCCAGACCCACACATTTTTATTAGAGCAATGACATCCAGATGGGGTGGAGAGCAGAGGGGAGAGTCATAATGTCATGCATATGCATATTTAGGAGTGAAAGAAAGCTCTGAACCAAGGCTTTAACTAGACACATTTCTAACCTTGACACAAGTTGCCGAGGAAATGGCCCTAAGGATAAACAGCACAACTGGCCTTATTTTGACCTGAGTCAGCAGGTGCTTTTAGCAGTGGGGTAGTTGGCGTTCTGTCATGCAAATGGTTTCTTGAACAAGAACAGAACACATTGTTCAAGTTGCTCAGAGTTGGCAGTCAGTAATTGACACAAGAGAACTTTGGTAGAGACAAAACAGCGAGAAGATGTCTTTCAGGGAAAGTGGTGGGTGTTCAGAGAATTTAACAATGTGAACAGGAACAATTCTAGGAAAGATAGTATATGAATCCAAAATAATTTGGCACTTTAATCAAATATGCTGCTTAGGGAAAAAGCACAGTCTGCACCCCAACACCTGCTGGACCTAATGGACTCTGAAATGTTGTTTCAGAATTAATCAAGTCATTTAAAATCATAGCTGCAGTCTCCATTCACTACTCCTGTGCATAAATGTGCTGATCCTGATACTAATCCATGTCGGGTGACTTGAGCAATATATCACCATAATTGCCATTTTAGGGCTGCAAATTGGAGCTAAAATAACCAGATGCAAAAGAGATGGCAGTATCATACTCTCAAGATGGATCTTCAAAGTTCAAGGAGAGTTCAAGCATGGGAGAAGCAATAGAAAGGGGTCAAGTGTAAGGGGATTGTTCATGTTCAAGAAGAATTAACTTTACAAATATATTGTTTCTGAGGTGGTAATTGTCCCATCTTACAGTTATTCATACCTCATTTACTCGTTGCATTCTTCTCAAGCATTTAATGAAATGAATTTGATTTTGACAAAATATTCTATTTCAAAATTACCATTAATTTTCAAGAATTTTTTTATTCTCCTCTAAATTACCTGTTTTAAAGGGATAGAGACTGGTTTTGGGAAATGGAATATTTTCCTAGGTAATTTTCTGGAAAGAATTCATGTTAGTTTCAGATATTTCCTTCCTAAGTAAATTAAATCACTGATCAAAAAAAAAAAAAAAAAAAAAGACACCAACCTTCCAAACATCTAAAATTCAAAATGCCAGGACAGAGTTCTGTCCCATGTGAATAAGACCAAGGCAGTCTTACTCCAGTGTACCTCTCACAATTTCTTATTGAGAGGACTATAAAAATATGTAAATGAAAGCCTACTGCGTAGTTTTTTGTATGTATAAAATTGAGACAGATTTGGGAAAATTGGGAGCAAGAGAGTACCCTTGTGACTACTCAGTATCAAAGTTGCTCAAAATGCCTGTTACTTGATGCTTTGATTGGATCTTAATTTCCTTAATATCCTTACAAAATAGATTTCCATAAGAAGGAAGCACAATATAGTATTTCCATTTCAAAATCCAAACTTATTAGCAAATATAAATCTTTTAGGATATCCATAATCTACAGCCACCTACTTGTTTAACATTTCTTTCTTCACAAGCCCTGTTTCTATGTAAATGTCTCATTATTTACCAAAGAACAAGTCTGGTTTAAACTTCTGAGCCTTTTCAAGTGCTGTTCTCTATAAATGTTATGTCCTTTCTTCCTCCTTTCATCCTTCAATACCCAGCTGAAATGTCACCACTTTTCTTTGACGATCCAACCCAGTACAGAAGTATTTTTTGTTTTTGCTTTCCAAGAGCACAGAATTGAAACTTCTATTGCAGAATTGCCATGGCATAACATTGATATTTTCTTTGTTTCTATCACCCATAATTAGATTATGATCTAACAGTGGATTTATTTTAAGAACTGATTGAAATAATATATTAAATATACATAAAATTAGCAAAATTTGCAAAGCAATATTAAAATTATAGCTGTATTCCTATTATTTCTCAAAATAAGCAATATATTATATCATATTATAGATAATTCTTTGTTTCTAATTCTTTGTTTCACATTGTATCTAATAGAACAATGATTTGGATAAAAAGAATGAATATTTGAAGAAATAATTGTCAAAACTTTTCAAAATTTGATGAAAATTATAAACCTTTAATTCTGAGTACAAACAAAAGGAGGATAAAAACAAATAAAACCACACCAAGGCACATAAAAATATGATTGCTCAAACTATTAATAAAAATAAAACTATAAGTATATCTAGTAGCAGGAAAAATGATGCATACAACAAATGAACAATAGTAAATACAATCTTAAGTGTCAAGAGCAATGCATTCCAAAAGACAAGTGTAATGACATTTTGAAAAAACTAAAAGAGGAAAGGAAAAGGTAAAATCAGAATTCTGTATCTGGCAAAAAAAGAAAGAAAGAAAAGAAAATGCAAACCTCTAGATTTTTTTGCATCAGGCTTTCATTAAATAAATATTAATAATAATTTTTCAGGCTGATGAGAAAACCACATGGGAAGTTAAATGTGTACAACAATATCTAAGAATGCCAACATAGTAAAATATGTGGCAAATGTAAGACATGTTTATTATTTTTAAAATTATTTTTAAAAGCTAAGCAATTGTTTAAAGAAAAATAATAAGTTTTGAGGCTTATAATGTGAAAAAATTGTATGACAACAATAGAACAAAGGATTACAGAAAGGAGATTGAAGTATATGGCTCTGAGATTATCGTGATATGCATAAAGTAATATTATTTGTAAATAGATTATAAGGTAAATAATGTTTACACTAAATAAATAAGAAGGGCATTTAATAATAATAAAAAATTTAACTTAAACTCTACAAAATAGCCAAATTAATTCAAGTGGAAGTAGAAAAAGAACAAAAAGAAAGCCAGGCACAGTAGCGCACACCTGTAATCCCAGCAGCTTGGAGGCTGAGGCAAGAGGATTGCAAGTTCAAAGCCAGCCTCAGCAAAAGCAAGGTGCTAAGGAACTCAGTGAGACCCTGCCTCTAAATAAAATATAAAATGAGGCTGGGTATATGTCTCAGTGGTCAAGTGCCCCTAAGTGCAATCCCTGGTATCAGTAAAAATTTAAAAAAAGGAAAGAAAAAGAACAAACAGAAAAAGAAAATGTAAGATAAAAGAAAATAAACAATATGATAGCAAACCTAACCTGAACCACATTAATAATCATATTACGTATAAAGTGCTTAAAATTCCTAGTAAAAATGCAAACTTTCATACTGAATAAAAAAGTATGACTAAATAACACACTGTTCACAAGAAATGCACTTAAAATATAAAGATACAGATTAATTTAATTAATTTTAATTTTTTAAAAATAACACATTAATTAAAACTAAAGTAGCAATATTAATATTTGAAAAATGTACTCCAGAAAGATACATTCCAAAATTTAAAACAGACATTTCAAAATGACTAAGTTATCAATTAATCAAAACAGAAGAACCCTAAATATGGACCACTAAATTACATAATTTCAAAATATATACGAAAAAGCTGAAAAAACTGAAAAGACAAATCCATAAATATAGCTACAGATTCAACATTTCACTTCATTAAACTCATAAAATAAGTAGCATAAAATAGTAAAAGTATCTAACACTCAACACAATCAACCCACTTGACATAACTGACATTATAGAACATTTAACCCAATGAAGCAAACCTGAATAAACAGAAAAGTATTAAAATCATACAGAGTGTGTACTTTAACCATAATATAATTTAATTAGAAATAATTTTAGAAATCTGCATATTTGAAAATGAAACAAAAGTCTCCTGAATAACTATAGATCAAATAAGAAATCAAAAAGGGAAATTATAAAATATTTTTACTTTAGTAGAAATAAAAACACAACACATTACATTTGTAGAATGCAACTAAACTAATAAAGAAAACTTTATTGGTTTACATGTGTATTTTGTTAAAGTAGAGTTTAAAATAAATGAAATTAAGTTCCATTTTAAGAAGCAAAATAGAATAACAAATTAATGATAAAAAGTAGGAGAGGGGCTGGGGCTATGGCGCAGTGGTAGCGTGCTCGCCTAGCACGCGTGAGGCACTGGGTTCGATCCTCAGCACCACATAAAAATAAAATAAAGATATTCTGTCTGCCTACAACTAAAAAATAAATATTTTAAAAAAAAAAGTAGGAGAGAAAAAAGATTTATGAGATGCAAAGATGAATGAAAAGATAACTGAAAAACAGAAAGAAATAGAAACAAAGTCTGGTTCTCTGAAAGACAAATTAGAAACCTCTAGCTAGACAAGTCAAGGAAGGAAACTAAAAAAATAACTTCAGCAACTTACATGAAAGGAATAAATTTCTATTGAAATTTCATCTAACTCCAGTTAGAATGGCAACCATCAAGAATACAAATAATACATGCTGGTAAGAATATGAGGAAAAAGGTACATAAATTCTCTTAAGGACTGCAAGTTAATGCAACCACTTTGAAAAACAATAGGGAGATTCTTCAGACCACAAAGAATGAAATCATCATATGACCTAGCTAACCCACTCTTTGGTATTTATTCAAAAAAACAAAACTTAGTATACTATAGTACATTCATACCAATGTTTATAGTAGTACAATTCACAATAGCCAAGTTATGGAACCAGCCCACATGCTCATCAACAGATGAATGGATAAAGAAAACATGGTATATATATACACAATGAAGTTTTATTCATCCATAAAAAAGAATGAAATTATGGAATATGCTGATAAATGAACTGGAGAATATCATGCTAAGTGAAATAAGCCATACCCAGAAAGTCAAAGGTCTAATGCTTTCTCTCATACGCAGAAGCTAAAGCAAAATAAAGGGGGTGGGTAGAGAGAATCCTGAAAAAATAGAAAAAAAAAGTAGAAAGGAGATCAGTGAAGAAGAGGAAAGGGGGAGGAAGGAAGGGAGAAGGGATAGGAAAAGGGAGGAACTATGGAATTAAATTGGCCAAATTATGCTGTGTACATACATGAGTACACCACAGGGAATTTCACCTTCATGTATATCTGTAAACCACCAATTTAAAAAATTATATATAAAAGGAAGACTAGTAGAGCAACAAAGGGGAACAGAAAGAGGAAGGCGAGAGGAGGGAAAGAAGTACTGGGAACTGAAATGGAGCAAATTATATTCCATGCATGTATGATTATATCAAAACGATCCCCACTATTATGTATAACTATAATGCACTAATAAAAACATTTTAAAAAGAGGAATAGGTACATCAATAAATACAAATGCATCAATACTTTTGATGAATATACTTTTGATGAATCTTTATTTAATGGTTTTTTGAGCCATCTGGAGGGAAACAACTAGAAGAGTTTCTCTTAATGCATACCAAACAGATCAAAATACAATGGGGACAGTCTTGCCAACCCCCACAGAGACCAGGCAGACCCAGAACAGTCTTGCCAATCCCTGTTGGCAAGGCCCAGGACAGCCCCACCAATATCCATAGAGAGCAGGCAGGCCCAGGACAGCCATGCCAATCCGCGTGGAGCCCAGGCAGGCCCAGGACAGCTTGCCCACCCAGCAGACACCAAGGCAGGCCTGGGATAGCCCCAGCAATCCCTGAGGAGCCCAGGCCCAGGACCACCCTGCCAAACAGTGAGGAGCCCAGGCCCAGGACCACCCTGCCAAACAGTGAGGAGCCCAGGCCCAGGCACAGGTTTAGGACTGCCCATCTTACTGAGGACCACACTCACACACCACAGTGGTACATCTCCAAACAGGTCACTCAAAGACATTGCTGGGCTTGCCCTTTCAGCCCCATCTGTAAAAGTGGTTGTCACCATCTTGGGAAACCTCCAACACCATCTCAGGTTATCCTCACTGCTGTCACCACCATCTTCAGTTGCAGCAACTTCTATCTTAGAACACCATCTGGTGGCTGGAAGCACAATATCAAGGTGCTTACGAGTTTGATTACCCAGCCACCAACCATGGACATGGCCACTTCCTTCTAGGAACAATAGCCAGGACACAAAAGACCATTACCAAAGCCACCCCAAAGAGGCCTGGCCCACACCCTGCACCCTGTCAGCAGAAAGGAGCCCCATGCTGCAGTTCCCTATTTACCAACGTGTGGTTCCACTCAAACCGCCTCCATTTTGAGGCATTACAGCCACCACCATAGCCCTCCCCATGCGGGAAACCCCACTGTGAGACATCAAACAAGGCAAGGAGGCAGCTGTCCATTGCAACACCGCACACCACACTGCAGCATTACCAAATAAGCTACCCAACACTATTGGACAGCCTATCCTTCCAGCCCTCTCTCTGAAAGTGGTTGCCTCCATCTTGGGACACCTCCACTGCCATCTTGGGTTACCTCTGCTGCTGCCTTCACCATCTTTAGCTGGGGAAGCTTCCACCTTGGGACACTGACTGGGGCCTAGAAGCCCAACATCAAGGTACCTACAGGCTTGACACTACCACCAACAACAACTAGGGGCACTGCCGCTCCCACTTGGGACAACAACCAGGTCCTGGAAAATGATCACTAAGGTCCCTGTGGGCCCAGCTGCACCAGAGGTATCTCTTCTCAGTATACTAACAGACACCATCCTGCAAATTAAAGAATGACCTAAGTGAGAAAATAAAGGCAAAAATTTATCACTCCAACAAAGAGATAAGAGAGCAAATACAGACAGCAAAAGACCACTTCAAGAAAGAAATAGAGATTCTGAAAAAAACCAAACAGAAATCCTTGAAATGAAGAAGACAATAAACCAAATAAAAAACTCAATAGAAAGCATCTCCAACAGACTAGATCACTTGGAAAACAGAACCTCAGACAACAAAGACAAAATATACAATCTTAAAAATAATGTTGGCCACACAGTGAAGATGATAAGAAACCATGAACAGAATATCCAAGAATTATGGGATAACACCAAAAGACAAAATCTAAGATTTACCTGGACAGAGGAAGGCAAAGCATTTCAAACCAAAGGAATGCACAATCTCTTCAATAAAATAATATCAGAAAATTTCCCAAACATGAAGAATGAATTGGAAAATCAAATATGAGAGACTTACCAGACACCAAATGTACAAAATTACAACATATCTACAGCAAGTCACATTATAATGAAAGGCCTAGCATAAAAAATAAGGAGAGAATTTTAAAGGCCCCAAGAGAGAGGAATCAGATTACATATAGGGGAAGACCAATTCGAATCTCAGTAGATTTTTCAACCAAGACCCTGAAAGCCAGGAGATCCTGGATCAACATATACCAAACTCTGAAAAAAAATGGATGCCAACCAAGAGTCTTATATCCAGAAAAGTTAAGCTTCATATTTGATGACAAAATAAAAACTTTCCATGATAAAGAAAAGTTAAAATAATTTAGAGCAAGAAAGCCTGCACTACAGAACATTCTTGGCAAACTCCATGGGGAGGAAATGAAAAACAACAATGAAAATCTGCAAAGAGATAAAATACACTAAAGGAAAAGTGAATCAAAGGAGAAGCCAAGTCAAGTTAAAAACCAAAAATAAACCAAAATGACCAGGAATACAAATCATGTCTCAATAATAACCCAGAATGTCAATGGACTAAATCCATCAATTAAAAGGCATGGACTGGCAGATTGAATGAATGAATGAATAAATAAATAAATAAATAAATAAACAAAAGACCCAATAATACTCTGCCTTCAAGAGACTCATGTCACAGGAAAAGACATCCACAAACTGCATGAAAGGATGGGAAAAAACATATCACCCATGTGGACTGTATAAACAAGCAGAGGTTTCCAAGCTCATATCAGATAAAGTGGACCTCATACCAAAGTTAGTGCAAAGGCATAAAGAAGATCATTTTGTACTGCTTAAGGGAATCATACATCAACAAGACATAGCAATCTTAACTATCTAAGGGGCATCTATGTATATAAGTAAACCCTCCTCAACTTCAAGAATCAAATAAACCACAACACTAATACTGGGTGACTTTAACACACCTCTCTCACCACTGGATAGATCTTCCAAACAAAAATAAGACAAAACAACTATAGGACTCAATTAAAAAAATCAATAATTTAGACTTAACAGACATATATAGAATATTCCATCCATCAACAAGTGCATATACTTTTTTCACAGCAGCACATGGATCCTACTCCAAAATAGATCATATGTTATGCCACAAAGCAAGTCTTAGAAAATACAAAAAAAAAAACCAGATACTACCCTGAATTCTATCTAACCATAATGGATGAAATTAGAAATCAATGAAAAATTTAAAAATAGAAGCTACTCCACACTTGGAGACTAAATAATATGCTATTGAATGATGCATGGATAACAGAAGACATCAAGAAAGAGATAAAAACAATTCTTACAGGTAAATGAGAACTCTGATAAAACACATCAAAATCTCTGGGACACTATGAAGGCAGTGCTAAAAGGAAAGTTCATTGCATTAAGCTCATTCATTAAAAGAAGAAGAAGTAAACAAAAACAACCTGACATTACAATTTAAAGCACCTAAAGAAGTAGAAGACAGGAAATAATTAAAATTAGGGCCGAAATCAATGAAATTGAAACAAAAGAAACAATTCAAAAAACTGAAAAAACAAAAGCTTGTTTTTTGAAAAGATAAATAAAATTGATAAATATTTAGCTATCCTAACAAAAATAAGGAGAGAGAAAACTCAAATTAATAAAATTCATGATGAAAAAGGAAATATCACAACAGATACTCTTGAAACAAAGAATATAATTTGAAACTATTTTGAAAATTTGTACTCCATTAAAATAGAGAACCTTGAAAATACCAACAAATTTCTAGAGGCATATGGCCTACCTAAACTGAACCAGGAGGACATACACAACTTAAACAGATTAATTTCAAGCATGGAAATAGAAGACACCATCAAAAACCTACTAACCAAGAAAAGCTCAGGACCAGATGTATTCTCAGCCAAGTTCTACAAGACCTACAAA
The DNA here is from genome assembly GCA_028644305.1 of Xerus rutilus. Classification (NCBI taxonomy): domain Eukaryota; kingdom Metazoa; phylum Chordata; class Mammalia; order Rodentia; family Sciuridae; genus Xerus; species Xerus rutilus. The sequence goes on from CM053408.1 coordinate 65,186,893, forward strand.
GAAGAACTAATACCAATACTCCTCAAATTAATCCATGAAATAGAAAAGGAGGGACCCTTCCTAACTCATTCTATAAGGCTAATATCACCCTGATATCAAAACCAGAGACACACCAAAGAAAGAAAATTTCAGACCAATATCCCTGATGAACATGGATACAAAACGTCTCAATAAAATTTTGGCAAACTGCATACAAAAACATCAAAACAATAGTGCACCATGATCAAGTGGGGTTAATTCTAGAGATGCAAGGTTGGTTCAACATACAAAAATGAATAAACATAATTCATCACATCAATAGACTTAAAGATCAGAATCATGATTATATCAATTGATGCAGAGAAAGCATTGGACAAAATACAGCACCCTTTCATGTCCAAAACACTAGAAAAACTAGGGATAGCTAGTTTTCAACATTGAAAAAGCTATCTATGCTAAACCCAAGGCCAACATCATCCTAAATCGAGAAAAATTGGAAGCATTCTCTCTAAAAATGGGAACAAGACAGGGATGCCCTCTTTCACCATTTCTATTCAATATAGTTCTTGAAACTCCAGCCAGAGCAATTACACAGACGAAAGAAATTAAAGGGATGCGAATAGGAAAAGAAGAATTTAAACTATCACTATTTGCTGATGACATGATTCTATATGTAGAGGATCCAAAAAGATCCACCATAAAACTTCTAGAATTAATAAACAAATTCAACAAAGTAGCAGAATATAAAATCAATACCCATAAATCAAATGTATTTCTATACATTAGTGATGAATCCTATGAAATAGAAATTAGAAAAACTAGCCCATTCACAGTAGCCTCAAAAAAAAAAAAATACTTGAGAATCAATCTAACAAGAGAAATGAAAGACCTCTACAATGAAAACTATAGGACACCAAAGAAAGAAACTGAAGAAGATCTTATAAAATGGGAAGATCTCCCATGCTTTTGGATAGGCAGAACCAATATTGTCAAAATGGCCATACTACTCAATGCACTATACAGATTCAATATGATTCCAATTAAAATCACAATGTCATTCCTTATAGAAATAGAAAAGGCAATCATAAAATTCATTTAGAAAAATAAGAGACTCAGAATAGCCACAGCAATACTTAAGAAGAGTGAAGCAGGAGGCATCACAATACTAGACCTTAAAGTATACTACAAAGCTATAGTAACAAAAATGGCATGGTATTGGCACCAAAATAGACATGTAGACCAATGGTATAAAATAGAAGACTCAGATACAAACCCACCTAAATACAGTTTTCTACTAGACAAAGGCACCAAAAACATACATGGGAGAAAAGATAGCCTGTTCAACAAATGGTGCTGGGGAAACTGGAAACCCATATACAGCAAAATGAAACTAAACCCCTATCTCTCACCATGCACAAAATGCAACTCAAAGTGGACCAAAGACCTAGCAATTAGACCGGAAACCCTACGCCAAATAAAAGAAAAAGTATGTCCAAATCTTCACAATGTAGATTTAGGCCCCAACTTCCTTAACAAAACTCCTAAAGCGCAAGAAATAAAATCAAGAATCAATAAATGAGATGGATTCAAACTAAAAAGCTTCTTCTCAGCAAAAGAAGCAATCAATGAGGTGAAGAGAGAGCCTACATTTTGGGAGCAAATTTTTGCCACCACGCACATCAGATAGAGCACTGATCTCCAGGATGTATAAAGAACTCCAAAAAACTTAACACCAAAGAAACAAACAACTCAATCAATAAATGGGCTAAGGAGCTGAACAGATACTTCTCAGAAGAAGATATAAAATCAATCAACAAATATATGAAAAAAATGTTCAACATTTCTAGCCATTAGAGAAATGCAAATCAAAACTCCTCTAAGATTTCATCTCATGCCAGTCAGAATGGCAGTTATCGAGAACACAAACAACACAGGGCTGAGATTGTGGGTCAGTGGTAGAGCGCTTGCCTTGCATATGTGAGGCACTGGGTTCAATCCTCAGCACCACATAAAAATAAATAAAATAAAGATATCATGTCCATCTACAACTAAAAAATATATATATTTTAAAAAAGAATATAAACAACAGTACGTTTTGGTGAGGATAAGGGGGGAAAGGCACACTCATACTGTGTTGGTGGGACAGCAAATTGGTGCAACCAGTATGGAAAGCAGTATGGAGACTCCTTAGAAAACTTGGAATGGAACCATTTGACCCAGCTCTCCCAACTCCTCAATCTATACCCTAAAGTCTTAAAAACAGTATACTACAGTAACGCAGCCACTTCAATGTTTATAGCAGCATAATTCACAATAGCTAAACTGTGGAAGCAACCTAGATGCCCTTCAATAGATGAATGGATAAAGAAACTGTGGTATATATACACAATAGAATATTACTCAGCATTAAAAGAGAATAAAATTATGGCATTTGCAGGTAAATGGATGGAGTTGGAAAATATCATGCTAAGCGAAGTAATTCAATCCCCCAAAACCAAAGGCTGAATGTTCTCTCTGATAAGTGGATGCTGATCCATAATGTGGGTGAAGGTGGGTAGCATGGGAGAAATGGAGAAACTTTGGATAGGGCAAAGTGAAGAGAGAGGATGTGGGGGTAGGAAAGATGGTGGAATGAGATGGACATCATTACCCAAGGTACATGTATGAAGACATGAATGTTGTGACTCTACATTGTCACATAGAAATAAAAAATTGTGCTCCATATGTGTACAATGAATTAAAATGCATTCTCCTGTGTTAAAAAATAAAAAAATTAAAAATTAAAATTAAAAAAGGAGAAAATAATACAATGGGTTTTTACTAGTGTATTTATAAACAAGGACATGATCTTTTTAATATAAAAATTGTTTGAAAGAGAGAGTAGAATTTGGATTAAAACAGATGTTGGGGATCATCTAATCTATTTCTCTTATTGTGTAGCAAGAGGAAATTGATTCTCTACAGAGATACATCCTCACTGAATCTGCAACTGAGCTAGGTCTGAAATCCAAGCCATGAAACTCCTTGTTCTCTTTTCCTTCTTCTATTGGCACTTAATGCTTGTCCAATATTTCAATGTTTGGTCCAAAATTAACAGCACAGAATGTTCATAATTCTTATTATAAAATATTAGAATATAGCGCAGGTACTTTATACTAGTCTGAGATGGAATAAATATATGGTTTCAATGAAGATTTATGAGTGATAAAATGAGTGTTTAATAGTGAATATTCTGGGAAGGATGGCAGTGTTTGCTTCTAAACTGAGTTAGATTGATTGGGAAAATCCAATGCACTGAATTGTCCACATTCTGACTGCATTTACCTGAAGTGAATATTTTAGCTGTTATGATAATATAGCCAGTATAAATATGCCACTTGTAGGAGAGTGGACTGAATATTGTGGTATGATATTTTCTTTGAAAATTAATTTATCATTTTGGTTTTTAACTGTACTTTATACAAGTAATTATTGAGGAAAATATAAAAATTATGAAAGTAGTACTATGAATGTTCTTGTCTGTATGGACAGTTAGACAGAATATTATCAATTAATAATTTGGCATACAGGGCCAAAGAATTATGAGATTAACTAATGTTGATATCTAACTGAAAAATAAAATAACTTTTGATGTATTCAGAAGATGCTTTCTGGGTTGCTCAAGCTAAGGGTCATACCCTGAAGATAGTAAGTTTAATAGAAAATTACTGTATGCCTTTGTGATTCACTTGAGCATCCATATCTAATGTGTAATGACTAAACTTTCTAACTTCCTAGTTTACTTTGTAGAAAACTATACCTATGCTCACCTACCTTCCAACACTATAACTTAATTTAATGTACAGATTATGTTTGATTCCATGGATAATAAAATATACAATTGTTTCCTCTAATAAAATGACTCCCTGGCCGGGCATGGTGGCTCAAACCTGTAATCCCAGCACTTAGGGAGGCTGAGACAGGAGAATCGCGAGTTCAAAGCCAACCTCAGCAACGGCGAGGCGCTAAGCAACTCAGCGAGACCCTGTCTCTACATAAAGAACACAAAATAGGGCTGAGGATATGGCTCAGGGGTCAAGTGCCCCTGAGTTCAATCCCCAGTACCAAAAAAAAAAAAAAATGAATCCCTGTATTCTCTAGGGGAGACAGAAAAATAGCTATATCTAGCACAGAGATTGAATTTGTAAATTAAAAATTCTCCCACAAAGTAAATGACAAGCTTAAATAGTTTTACTGCCTGGAACTTAGCGATTAAGAAAGAAATAATTTTGATGGTGCAGAAAATATCTTAGAAAATAGAGAAGAAAGGAACTCTTCCAAAATTATTATAAATGGCCATTTGGAGCCTTTTCAACTATACCCAAAAATCAGTTCAAAATGGATTAAACATTAAGACCTAAAACCAAAAAGTTACTATGAAAACACACAGAGGAAAGTTTCCATGACACTGAGGTAATGGCTTTTAGGATTCAACATGAAAAGTAAAGGCAATAAGCTGGGTGCTATGGTGCACACTTATAATCACAGTGGCTCTGGAGGCTCAGGCAGGAGGATTGCTAGTTCAAAGCCAGCCTCAGCAACTTAGCAAGACTCTAAGCAACTTAGTGAGACCCTCCCTCAAAATATAAAAAGGGCTGGGGATGTGGCTCAGTGGTTGAGTGCCCTTAGATTTAATCCCCAGTACCAAAAAAAAGTACAGGTCCCATGTCCATCTACAACTAAACATATATAAATATATATATATATATATTTATATACATGTATATATTTAAAGTATAGGCAATAAAAAAAAAAACAAGTGAAACTGCAACAAACTAAAGACTCAGAAAGTCAAGGTCTAATATTTTCTCTCATATGTGGAAGCTAGAGAGGAATAAAAAATTTGAAAAGGGGATCTTATGAAAATGGAAGATAGTAGAATAGAGGAAGGGAGTGGAGGAGCGGTTGAAAAGGGGAGGAAATGCAGAAAGAAATTGATCAAATTATGGCATGTGCATGCATGAATATCTCAAAATGAATTCCACTTTTATGTATAATTTTAATGCACCAATTTTAAAAGCAATAAATAAATAGAGGAAGCCCAGCAGAGTAGAGAAAAGTGATCAGGGAGAGAGAGGAAGGGAGGGAAAGGGAATGTACTGAGGATTGAAATGGAGTGAATTATGTTACATGCATTTATGAATGTGTCACAATGAATCCCACTATTATGTATAACTGTAACACACTAATAAAAATAATTTTTAAAAGTTTTTGCACAGCAAAGGAAACAATCAACAAATGACAGAAATTGGAGATGATACTTACAATCCATGTATCTGATAAGTGATTAATATTCAAAGTGCATAAGAAACTAATACAACTCAATAAAAAAAAACTAATTTAAAAATAGGCAAAGGAACAGAATAGACATTTTTTTCCAAAGAAGATATATGAATATCTCCCAGAAAGGTATATGAAATATACTAGCAATTACATAAAAAGATGTTCAATATCAATAATCATCATGAAATGCAAATCAAAACCACACTTGAGGATATCCAATATCAAAAAGGCAAAGATAACAATTTTGGCAAGTATATGGAGAATAAGCATTTCCTGTATACTCTTGGTACAAATGTATATTGGTACAGCCATTATGGAAAAGAGTATAGAGAGTCCTAAAAACATTAAAAATAGAACGACCATATGATCTAGCAAGTCCACTTTGGGTATGTATTCCAAGAAAATGAAATCAGTCTGTCAAAGAGAGACTTATACACCCAGTTCATGCAGCATTATTCCCAATTTCTAAGACACAGAATCAAACTAAATGTCCATAAATGAATATATGAAGTAAATGTAGTGTATATATACAATTGCATACTATTCAGCCTTTAAAAAGATGGAAATTCTATCATTTATGGTGATATCAATAGACCTGGAGGACAATATGCTAAATTAAATAAATCAGTCACACACAAAAAAACAAATACTGCATGATCTTATTTATGTGTAGAATCTAAAACAAGTGAATCAGTAACAAAGAGTAGAATGGTAGTTAGCAGGTTTTATAGGGTATTAAAATGATAGAAAAGATACTGGCCAAAGAATACAAACCTTAATTGTAAGATGAATAAGCACCGAAGACCTAAAGCACAGGATAGTTAATAAAAATGTATATTTGAAACTTGCTAAGGGAATATATCTCAAATGTTCTCTACACTCACACAAGAAAAAGGTATCTATGTGAGATGATAGTATGTTAATTAGCTTGAGTGTGAAAATCACTGCACAATATATGCATGCATCAGAACATCACTCTGAATACCTTGAATATATATAATTTCTATTTATCATTCATACCTCAATAAAGCTACAGGGGCAAGAAATCAGGGGAGGCCATAAGATAATTGTGTACATAGAAATCCTACAGAATCTCAAATAAACTAGTAGAATTAATAAATGAATTTAAAAGTTATAGCACACAATGCCTATAAATAAAAATCATTTGTATATCTACAAACTAGCATCAACAGGAAGATAAAAGTTTTAAAATTCTATTCACAACAGCATTAAAACATCAATTATTTAATTATAAAAATTGTTATTGGTGCATATTAATTAAACAGTAGTGTGTTCAATTACAGCATATTCATACATGCTTATAACATGTATTCATACATGCTTATAACATGGTTTGGTCATTCATTTCCCATTACTTCACCTTTCCCTCCCTTCTCTCTTCTTCTTGATCCTCTTCTTCTATACTAATATTCTCTTTAATATTCATAACAATCCCTTTTATTTTTATTTCCTCTAGTTACCACATATTAGAGAAAATATGTGACACTTGTCATTCAGAGTCTGACTTAACACAATGATCCCTATTTTCAACCATTTACCAGCAATTGACATAATGTCATCTCTATGACTGAATAAAATGCCATTATCTCTATATACTATATTTTCTTTATCTATTGACCTGTCAATGGACATCAAGGCTAATTTTGTAACTTTCCTATAATAAGTCATACTGCAATAAACGTGTATGTATCCATTATGAAAGTATGTTGACTTGAATTCTTTCAGGTAAATATCAAGGAGTGATAAATCTTGATCATATGGTAGTTCTATTTTCAGTTTTTGAGGAGCCTCCATACTGATTTCCATAGTAGCTATACTAATTTACATTCCCACCAACAGTGTACAAGTGTTCCTTTTTCTCTACATCCTTACCACCATTTATGATTATTTGTGTTCTTGATGACTGCCATTCTGATTGTATTGAAATGCAACCTTGATATTGATTTGATTTTGCATTTTCTGAGGCGAAAGTTATTATTTTTTCATATAATTGTTGGTTATTTGTACTTTTAAAAAATATTTTACTGAATGCATTTTGTGTATTTGTGTATTTTTGTACTTCTTTTGAGAAGTGTCTGCTCATTTCATTTGGCCATTTGCTGAATGGATTGCTTTGGTGTTCAGTTTTTTGGACTTTCTATATTCTGAATATTAATCCTCTGTCAAAGGAGTAGCTAGCGAAGACTTTCTGGAGGTTCTCTTCATACTATTGTTTCATTTGCTGTGCAGAAGCTTTTTAGTTTGATGCTAAACACATTGATTCTTTGTTTTATTTTCTGAACTATTTAAGAAGTCATTGCCATGCTCACATGCTGAAGTGTTTCCCCTATGTTTTCTTCCAGCAGTTGCAAAGTTTCTGATCCTATTCCTATGTAATTGATTCATTTTGAGTTGACTTTTGCCAGGGTGAAAGATAGGAGTCTAGTTTCATCCTTCTACACAGGACATCTAGTTTTCACACACCATTTGTTAAAAAGACTATCTTTTCTCCAGCATAGGCTTTTGGCACCTTTTTCAAGAATCAGGTGACTATATGTGTGTTAGGTTTTCTCTGTGTCTTCTATTCTATTTCATTGGTCTACATATCTGTTTTGATGCAAGTACCATTCTGTTACCATAGCTCTATAGTATAATTTGGTACCAAGTATTCTGATGCCTCGAGCATTACTCGTTTGCTCAAGATTGCTTTGGCTATTCTGGATCTTTTGTTCTTACATATGAATTTAATGACTGTTTTTACTAGTTCTGTGAAGAAATTTCATTGATATTTTGATGGGGATTTCATTGAGTCTGCAGATTGTTTATAGTAACACAGCCATTTTAGCAACATTAATTCCGCCTATCTATAAACTGAGATCTTTTTATCTTCTAGTGTTTTTTGTTTTTTTCTCAGAATTCTGTATTTTTCTTGCAGAGGTCTTGCATGTGTCTAGAAGTTGATCCATTTCTTCCAGATTTCTCAATTTATTGGATTATAAGTTTTAAAAATAGTCACTAATAATCATCTAGATTCCAGTAAGGTTTATCATAATATCCCCATTTTTAATTCTCACTTCATTTATTTGGTTTCTCTCTTTTTTTTTTGGTTAGTTTTGTTAAGGATTTATCAATCTTGTTTATCTTCTCAAAGAACCAATATTGTACTTCATTAATTCTGTGCATTATTGTTTTTTTAAATCTCTATTTCATTACTTTCAGCTCTGATCTTTATTCTTCCTTCCTACTAGTTTTGGGTTTGTGTTCTTGCTTTTCCAATATTTGAGATGTATCATTATATTATTTGAAATCTCAGATTTTATTTTATGTAGGCATTCATAGCTATAAACTTTCCCCCTTAGTTCTGCTTTAACTATACCACACATTCTGGAATGTTGTATTTCCATATTTGTTTGATTCTAAGAAATTTTAAAATTTCCCAATTTCTTCAATGTCCCATTCATAATTCAAAAGTGTATTGTTCAGTCTTAATGTATTAGTATAGTCTCTGTAGTTTCTCTTGCTTTTGAATTCTAATTTCATTCTATTATTGTCTGAAAAGATGCAAGATATTATTTCAATTTTTTTGTATTTTCCAATATTTGCTTTGTGTCCTAATATATGATCAGTTTTGGAGAAAGTTCCATGACCAGCTGAAAAGAAAGCATACTCAACTACTGTTGAATGAAATATTCTATATATGTGTTAAGTCCATTTGACCTATAGTATATATTAAATCTGTGTGTCTTTGTTGCTTTTCTCTCTGATTGAGCAACCTACTGGTGACAGTGGTGTATTGAAGTTCTCCACTGTGTTTGGGTCTACTAACCCTTAATGTCAAGTAATGTTTATTTTTACAAAATTGGGTGAAATTTTTGGCATTTTAACTATAATATATCATGGAGAGGTTCTTTTCTGAGCATGTCTATTTAGAGTTTTAAATGCCTTCAGTCCCTGCATATCCATCTCTTTCCCAAGATTAGGAAAATTCCTTACTATTACTTCACTGAATTAAGTTTTCTATGCCATTACTATCTCTTTTCCTTCCTCTGGACCTATGAGTGTCAAGTTTAATCTTTTAATGTTGTCCCAGGGCTCTTATATATTCTGTTCACAGATATGTTTTTCTTTATGGAAATCTTAATGTTTCAGCTTGTTTTTGTCTTTGAACCCTGATATTCCTTCTTCTGTTTGATCTAATCCATTGATCTTCTCAATTGAATTTTTTATTTCATTCACTGAATTTTTCATTTTCAAGATTTGTGTTTGGTTCTTTTTCAGACTCTATCTTCATTGAAATGCTCTCTCATATCTTTTATTTTCTTCCTTCATGTATTCCTTATTTTTTAAAATTCATTGATCATTTTAACCATCAATGGTTTTAACTTTTTGTCCAGCACTACTTTCATATTTGACATATGTAGGTTCAGTTATTGGAGTGATAAACTTTTGGAGGTCTTATTACCTTGTTTTCTCATGTTTTCTATGTCTCTATATTGAAATTTGTGCATTTGCCTTGATGGATATCTCTTCCACTCTTAGGTGGAAGTTTAGTGAGCTGCTCTCTCTTTGCTAATGTGCCTCAGGCTGGGGATAAGTGAATGGAATGTTCAACTTGGTTTTCCCTCAATAGTGAAAAACATTGGCCAAAGACTAAATGGCATCTGGTCATGCCCAACAAAGCTGGAGAGTAAGAAATGTAAGGACTAAGTAGTTTTTAAATGACTTAGTCACAGTATAAATGCATAAATATTTAATAATATTTATTAGGATGCAAAATACCCAGGATGGAACAAGTAAAATTTCACAATATCTGGCATCAAACTAACAATTAAAAGGTTAAATGCAAATTAAAATGCAAAGAATAAAAATAATAAAGAGAAAGATCAATAAATTGGACCCAGAAAAAATATGGCATAGATTATATAATACAAAATAAAAATAGCTACAACTGTATTCAATATGTTCAAGAAGCTAAAGAAAAATACTGAACATATTTAGTAGAGACATAGAAAATACATGCATAAAATGAGTCAAAAATGAATATCTAGAATTTGAAAACACAAAATAAATGGAGTTAACAGAGTAGATATTACACAAGAAAAAATTAGTGATCTTGCCAGGCATGGTGGCACACACCCATATCCCAACAGCTCAGGAGGTTGAGGCAAGAGGATCATGAGTTCAAAGCCAGCCTCAGCCTTAGCACTGAGGTGCTAAGAAACTCAGTGAGACCCTGTCTCTAAATAAAATACCAAATAGGGCTGGGGATATGGCTCAGTGGTTAAGTGTCCCTGAGTTCAATCCCTGGTACCTCCCCCACCAAAAATTATTGATCTTAAAGACACAGTCAAATTTTTTTTAAAAAAGTTATGCAAAGGTAGTAAACATTACTTGCAATAAACATGAAGTAGAAAATAATATCCCTTGAAGATAAGCTAATTTAACAATGTGTACTATACATTTTGATGCATCTACTAAAATAACATGGCAAATAGATATAAGTAATAATAAAACAAGGGATATAATATTAAATCATTATAAAATATTTCATAATGCAAAAGAAAGCAAAAGAGAAGAACAAGAAATAACAAGATAAAAACAGAAAAAAAGTCCCCAACCATATCAATGTAAATGGTCTAAATACCACGAAAGCAGAAATAAAGAGGATCAGTTATAAAGAAAACAATTCATTCAAAGGACGTAATAACTCTAAACATTTATTAACCTAATCCCAAAGTTTCAAAAGCAAAATTTGATAGAACTACAAGAAAAAATACACAATTCTAGAATTAGAAGAGATTTCAACTCTCCTCTTTCAATAATTGATAGAACAAGTAGACAGAAACTAAAGATAAAGAAAACTTATACAACACTATCAACAAAATTGTTGTAATTGGCATTTATAAAACACTCTTCCCCAAAATAGGAGAATATCCATTCTTTCCAAGTGCATGTGGATTATTTACCAATACAGAACCAAATGTAGGCAAGTTCATAAAACAAGTCTAATGCTTTTAAAAGTTTCAAGTTATATAAGGTACATTGTCTAAGCACAAAATAAGAAAATCAGAAATCTGTAAGAGAAAGATGTTGACATAGTTAAGCCCTCAATAAGTGGTAGGTATTGTTATTACTGTTTCCCTTAAAATATTGTCCATCCTGTAGTCTCTGATGATCACAGATCACCTGTGATCTTCTGAGTAAAGAAATCTGAGAACCGAAAAAGAAAAGAAGGAAAGGGTGTGAAAAATCCCCCAATAATGAACTTGTGAGGGTTGGGGAAATACCTCAGTTGGTAGAGTGCTTGCCTAACATGCACAAGGCCCTGCATTCAATCCCCAGTACCACATTAAAAAAAAAAAAAAAGTTCTGCAGCTGGGGTAGACTCAGCAACACAATGAAGGCAATAAATGCTTTAAAATCCCCATATAATGAACTGAGTATCTCCCTGGTCGGAGAAGAAATCAAAAGAAAAATGAAAAATTATTTTGAACTGAATAAAAATGAACAACACATCAAAATAAACGAATGCTTCTAAACTAGTACTTAGAGGTAAATATATAGCACTGAAGGTCTGTATTAAAATATAAAGTCTCAAATCAATGAGACTTCCTTAGGAAAAAAAAAGACCAAAGTAAGCCCAAAGTAAGTTCCTCTTTCTCTGTCTCCACTCCATTTACCTGTCTAAAATAAAAGAAAAAAGAAAGAAATCAGCAGATATCAGTAAAATAGAAAAGAGAAAAAATTTCATGTTTCTTAAAGTGCTTCTTTAGAAAACCAATAAATCAATAAAGTTGTAGCAAGACTAATGTGGGGAAAAAAGATAACACAAAATTATTAATATAAGAAATGATAGATGCAGCCTCAGTGCAAATTCTGCATTAAAAGAATAAAATATTAAATTAATAATTAATAATATATTAAAAGAATAATAAGGGAATTGAATAAACAACTTTATTTCAGTGAATCTGACATCTTAGACAAAATGGACATATTTTTTGAAAGATATTACCTAGTAGAACTCCTTGAAAGAGAAACAAAATATCCAAAAGCACTATAATTTTTGTGAAAAGGAATCTTAGTTAAAAAATCTTGCCACTAAAATATCTCTCCACCAGGGAATGTGGTTTCACCAGGGAATTACAATGAGTACTTAAATCAATAATATCAATTGTATATAAATGCTCCCAGAAAATTGAAGAGGAATCTTTCCCAACACTTTGTATGATACCAGCATTATTCTAAAAATCAAACCAGAAATATATATTTTAAGAAAAGGGTACTATAGACCTTCATGAACACAGGAAAATATTTAACAAAATTTTAGCATATAAAATTCAACAATATATGAAAATAGATTATACATCATGATTCACTGAGGTTTATCCCATAATGCAAGCTAGGTTTAACTCTTGAAAATCAATTTAAATCACCATATTAACATATCAACAAACATAAAAAAAAATTTAACAAAATCTAAAATTTATGCCAGAGAAAAGCTCTAGTGAACTATAACAAAAGAACACTCCTATACCCCGACAAAGGGCATCTATGGAAAACGTATAGGCAACATTATACTTAATGGTGAAAATCAGTCGATTTTCCCCTATAATCAAGAACAAAGAAAAAATATTTACTCTCACTGTTGTTTGCACCATCCAACTAGAGGTTCTAGTCAGCACAACAAAGACATAAAAATAAATAAATAATCTCTGATTTTTAAAGGAAGAAATAATATTAACTTTTTTTCTAAAGACTACACACAGAATCAATTAACTATATGGAAATTTATATGGCATCTTTAAAAAGCTACTAAAACTAAAGGGACTTTAACAAGATTGCCACATACAATATCAATATACAAAATCACCTGTATTTGTATATAGCAACAATGATCAATGGGAAATTAAAATTAAATGTATAATATCATTTATAGTAGCATCAAAAACATGAATACTTAGGGGGTATATCTTACAAAACATGACACATATACTGACCATAAAATATTACTGAAGAAATTAAATGTTAAAAAATGGATTGCTGTATTCAAGGATCAGAAGAGTCAATACAATTAAGATCTCAAATCTACTGAAACTTATTTTAGGACATAATCTCATTCAAAATCTTAGCAGAATTTTTTGTAGGAATTGATAAGCTGATTTTAGGTTCATTTAGAAATGCAAAGGACCTAAAATGGCCAAAACAACATTGAAAAAGAAGACCAAATACAAAAGACTAACACCATCTGAAACAAATCATGGAATGACAATTAGGAAAGTGACTACAGACAAAGAAAATGCAAGGAAATGCAAAGTCCCAAAATAAACCTACACACACATGGTCATGTGTTTTTTGACGAAGACACAAAGGCAAATCAGAGGGACTAAATAATCTTTTCATAGATGCTGAAATTCTTTTACATCCATATGTAAAAAATAAAATTTCATCTAAACTCTGAACCATGTAGAAAATTTAACTCACAATGGATTGTAGGCCTAATTTAAAATTTAAAAGTACAAATCTTTTAGAGGAAAATAAGAGAAAATCTTTGTAAGGTCAGGTTATGCAGAGGTTTCTTGGCTATGGCACCAAAAGGACAATCCATAATCAAGAAAAATTGATAAATTAGATTTCATAAGAAATTTACTGTTCTCCCATGACATTGTCAAGATAATAAAAGAAGAAAATATTTTCAAATCACATAATTACATCCAAAATATGTAAAGAACTCACAAAACCCATTATCTTTAATCATCAGCAAAATGCAAATTTGAACAAAAATGAGCCACCATCATATAATCCATAGAATGACTAAATAAGTAAGTAAGAATGATAATATCAAGTATTGGTGCTATTAACAACTAGAACCCTCTTACACTGCTGTGGGAACGTAACATATCAAAATGACTTAGAAACTTGTTTGGAACTTTTTTTTTCTAAAGACAGTGTCTTACTGTATTTGCCTAGACTGGCCTGACCTTCTTAGTCTTCCAAGTAGCTGACACCACAGGCATGAGCCATCATGCCTGGTCACGGACAATTTCTTTGAAAAGGTAAATATACATTTGAAGTAGAAAATCCACTAACAGGTGGCAACAGGTTTACACAAAGACTTTTTGTATTAAGATATTCAAAGCAATTTTATTTGTAGTAACAGAAAACTGGAAATATCCCAAATGCCAATCAACAGGTGTATGGATATGGAAATTGTGGTGTATTATACAATGTAATGCTAGTCAGCAAGATCAGTAAAATGGAACTAGCTTCCAATATACACAATAATGTGAAAAGTTCTTAAAAATATGCTACATGAAGAAAACCAAACTAAAAAATGTTCATATCGAATGATTCATTTCCATGAAATTCTACAATAGGCACAACTAGTTTATAGTGACATGACAGATTAATGTTTGCTTGGGGATGGGGATGAGGTATTGGCTAAAAGGGATACAAGGGAACCTACTGGCATAATGGAATTGTTTAATATCTTAACAATAGATGTGGTCATGTACATGTTTGTCAAAAGTGACCAAATTTAAAAAGGATGGATTTGTTATATCTATGTTATAATGCCAATGAAATTTATGCAGAAATAATCTTAAACAACTTTCTGGGAAAATGTTTATTAGCAAAATTAAGATGTTGAAAATTTGAAATGAAATAATTACTATAGAAAAAATCAATTGTCAACATTTTTTGAAAACCTTTAAGATACTGAATACTTCAGAAGAAAATATGTAAATGACTAAAATCAAGGATATGAAGTTCAACAGAATCAGAAAAAAAGTAAGTTTTTAGGTTTCCAAAGATTCAATTCCCAAAGACAGTTTTAGGGATAAGTTCTTTCAATCTGTTGAGGAACTGGTGATATTTGTTCCATAGCATAGAATACATAATTTAATAGGTAAAATATCAAGTTACATAAAAAAGTTTGAAAAACAATGACGTTCAAAGTTGATAACAATATCAAATCCATGTAAAACTACAAAAGAAAGTTCTATTCTAAGATGTCTTAAAAGAATTAAAGTAAAATTCAATGTTAACATTATTTCACAAATAAACAAAACTAGGAAAAACGATTTAATGGCCAAAAAAGCATCAGATAAAAGACACTCGTAAGTGTTAGAACTAAGAATAAACAGCTTATTTCTTAATATGTTGAAGAAGTACCTCAAAGATGACATATCACATAACAGCAGAATAGAATATTTTCACTCAAATTAAATGAGGATCTTACAACTCTTATGAACACTGTTACGAAAATTCCAATCAATGCTATAAAAAAATAAATTAGAGGTATGACTACTAGAAAGGCAGAAACACTCCCTTTTTGAAAGATAATATATATTTTAAAGAAAACTCTAAGAGATTCACTAGAAAATTGTATAATAAAAGCATTCAATAAGATAATCATTTATAAGACAACATATAAAAAAGACTCTCAAGGACTCTCCAACATACCAAAAACATACTTTAAAAGTGTTTCATGCTATATTCTTGAAAATCACAAATATAGTAGATATTCAGTGTTTTTTTATCACAAAAAATAAGTATTGAGGTAAATAATTTTAATTAATGATAACTAGTTAATAATTAACTAGTGTAATTAGTTTAGTCATTCCACAATGTATACTTATTTCAAAAATTCATATTGTATATGAGATATACATATATATATAAAATTTGTGTTTTCAACTGAAAATTATTCAATTTTCAATTACAACTAAAAATATTAAAATCTAGAAATAAAAAGGTACGTGTAGAAACCTTACATATAAAAGTTTAACACTTTGCTGGGGAAAATATAAAAATAATTCATTAAATTTATATGATAGCAAGGCTGAATTTTTACAGTGTTTAAATTTTTCATAGTAAACCATAAATATATAAAGATAAACTCCATTTGGAATCTTGGTTTTTAAGTTCTCCACATTGTGCTTTCTTTGCAGTTTTTGAAACTTAAAAAAAATTTTATTCTAAAGGTCATATGAAGCAATAAAATGTGAAAAATTGTTGAAATGTTTTGAAAAGGAATTAGAATGAGTATATGCAGTGACAGAAAAAAATTAGAATTCTATATTTTGAGTGTGATAATATACAAGTTGATGAAGTGAAAAAAGAAAATCCAGAAAAAGATGAAAGTATATATACTTAATAAATTAAAAGGTAAATATCTAAGTTGTTGGAAGTTGTTTATTTATTCACGTGGATAAATAATCAAGAAATAGTTCTGGGGCTGGAATTGTGGCTCAGTGGTAGAGTGCTTGCGTAGTATGTGTGAGGCACTGGGTTCAATTCTCAGCACCACAAACAAATAAAGTCCACTGACAACAAAAAATTTTTTTTTTAAATTTAAAAAATTAAAAAAAAAAAGAAATAGTTCTGGTTCCATCAGCTATTTGGGTGAAATAAAGTAAAAATAGTTAATTTAATGTAAGAATGCACATAACAAAACTAGAAGAATTAATAAAAACATATCTGATCTCTAGTAGGAAGATACATAGCTTTGACCAAGTAAAAATTTAAAGCTTCTATGTATTAAAAGTTATCTAAACTGGATTTAAAATTAAAAGGAGGGACTGCAGTTATAGCTCAGTGGTAGAGCGCTTGCCTAGCATGCATGAGGCACTGGGTTTGATCCTCAGCACCACATAAAAATAAATAAATTAAATAAAGGTATTTTGTCCACTACAACTAAAAAAAAAATTAAAAGGAGAGTAACAAGTTAATTTAAGAAATATTTCAGCACACTGGATGAAAAGAGGCATAGATTTCTTAGATCTTATAAATTAACAAAACATTTACACTGAATGGCATGAAAGAGGAATATATTCCACTCATACAAAAAGAAATCCAAACAGCAAAAATATATCCCAGAAAATGTTCAAACCTATTATTGGTTGAGTGAAGTAATTAAAACATCAAATTGACATATGTCATCTCCAATTGGATATTTGTCATTATTACAATGGAAAAAAATTAAATAATGCCAGTACTGGTAAGATTATACCAAAATACACATTTTTATACTCTGTTGGTATGAATATAAATTGTAATATTATTTCAAGATGGCAACTAAGCAACTAAAAACTATAAATATTTTCATATTCTTTGAGCCTTGTCATGGACTTGCTCAACATTTTTGCTTAAGGTTATTTATTATCATTGTATTATAATAGTGAATAAATGGAAACAACCTAGATATTGAACAAAACATTGAGTACAGTCATATTTAACCTCTTATAGACAGAAAGAAATCATGGTATTGAATACCATCTATTCATGAAAAAATTCAAATACATGAAATAATACATTTCATATGATACTACATTTATCAAAATAAGTGCCATAGGCAGAAAGGGGAAAGACCAAAAATCTATCAAGATTTTCTGTATTTCTTTCTGAGTCATAAGTTTAAAGACTGCTCTTTCTCCTCACCTGTACAACAGTTTCTAAATTTTCCAAAATAAAGAATTACTTGTAGAATCAGAAATTATTTTTATAATTATAAGATTGATATTTATTTTCCTTTTAGTCAAAAGATTTGACCCAAGCATGCTTCCCCAGCCCGAGTCAGTTTAAGTGTGATGTCCCCTCCTTCTGCTTTCCAAACACCATGGCATGACACATTAGTACACTTTCTTGTAACTATAATCCTCTGACAAAGCTGTCTCCCAACTAGGCATTGAAATCTGTGAGGTAAGAAGTGTTTCCTGCATAGTTAGGCACTCCATGAATGCTAAGGGAAAGAAATAAACTTGCAGAAAAGACAAATATCAATACAGAAAATATGGAGAGAGGCACTGAAAGAAAAGGGCCTGTTTTAACCCCCATTCCCACCCTGTAAGCACAGATGAGGGTCAATATGCATTATGTAGGCTTGCCTTCCTCTCCATCTCAACCATTATGAGAATAAGAGCCAATTAATGTTTCCCAATCCCTTAGTGCTATTTTGAAATCAGTCTTCAGACCACACCTCTCAAAGTCACATGAACTTACTCTATCACATCATTACCTCAACTCCAATCCCTTGGTACTTGAGAGGCAGAGAAGCACAGCAGTAGAGAACAATTTCTCTTGAGTCAAATGTTCTGGGTCAAACTCTGGCTTCACCCATACACAACCTAGAACAAGTTACCTAACACACATAGTTACATATTTGTCTATCTACTGATGCATAAAATAAGGATGTTATTAGGATTTAATGAGTTGATCCATGAAGCATGTGCTTAAAACAGCCTTATAATAAGTAAGGTGCTTTATAATATATGTTATGATATATCATAAAGATTTATTATGTATAATAAAGATTATGTTATTCACCACATGTAGCAAACATACTTGTTGATTAACATTTATCATAAACATGTCACCAGAATCTGTCACCCAACCTCTGTCAGGCATGTACAATGGCTGACTCTTCTGTCCTAATAAAACATCCCTAAACATTTACTGAGGAAAAAATCCTTAAGAAATTAATTAATCAAAATAAATTACCAAGGCTTTCAGTTCACATAAGTGCTAAAAGTAATCATCTTCATTCTTGTAACATGCTTTAGACAACAAATTTGACCACAAAAAGATATGAGTAAAAAAGAGATAATTCTAATATTTTCACAGCAAATACCTAATTATTCTTTAACAATACAAAACTCCATCAAATTACAAATTTATTATTTTTGTAGTTGTAACAAATGATAGTTTAAGATTGTATACAAAAGTAGTTAAAATACCTCTTTCTACTTCATTTCTTCTAACAAGTACTGATAAACTTTTAATTCCTAAATTAAATCAACTATCAGGTCAAAAAGAGGCTATAGACTTCTGTGTATGATGCTTGCACTTGCCCTTCCCCCCTTTTTCTGTGTGTGTGTGTGTGTGTATGTTGTCTGTGTGTCTTGCCAACAACTCCTGTAGGTTCAGAGGAAAACTTGGTGTAGAGACTGGGCCAGAGACATGAAATAGCATGTTTATGACAAGACACAAATTGTTTTACCTCATCTGCAATATTTTGTTTTGTCATTTTCTGCCTCAGTGGAGTCTACATTCAATATTAAATGCCAAACAAACCCCTGTGACATTCTGGGAAACTCATCCTACCTTAATCGTGATAGAATCAGTGACTCAGAGAAGCCCAAATGGACCAAGGGAACTCATGACAGCTATAGCTGAAAAGAGACGGTGAGAGAGAAGAGACACTTCATTTTTCTAGGCATAAAAAGCCAACAATGGCTCCTAAATATAACCAAATCTTTTTGCAGAGTTTCTGCATATTAGATGTATTAAATAGTTGCCTGAGATTGTTTTAAAAAAACAGAAAGACAAAATAAATGAAGAGATGTTTTATTAAGCCATAGACCTAAGGGGACAGGAAGTTTCCAATGCCACCTCTATTACTGAATCAAACAAAATTTTAAAATAAGAATTGTCTTCTTAAATGTCAAATGAGTTCCATCCACTACATGTGTGTTCTTACTTTTAACCTACTATGCATGTTAAGTTATGCCTTTTGGAGAAGAGCTTAAATGAAACCAGCTCTATATACAAACATTTCTGAAAACAAGAATATGTAGGAAAATCCCCAACAGTCTAAGATTTTCTTTTTTGTAATAAATATTCTCATTAAGTAAAATGTACTGGCCAGCCATCAAATGCATATAATTATTCCAGGAACAATATAATATTTGGCTTGTGGTCCTTAAAAAAAACAAAAAAAAACAAAAAGCCACTTTTGGGTTTAAGCAGTTCAGGCAATCTTACATTTTTTTCTTCCCTAAATAACCCAAATCAAATGTTCACTTACAATTGTGATGACAACTCAAATTATGAACATAAATAATAAATTATATTTTGAATTAAGTTACCAAAAAATCTATTAAAATGAAAAAATAAAAGAAAAACAGAAGCCTTCTATCATTACCTGCACCATCTCCACCACTAAAAGTTGCACAAAAAGAACAAAAATAATTATACCAAGAATTGTCAGTATTTAAATAGCAATGTATTTAGAAAGTTCTAAACTTGTTAAGGGTATCAGCTAATTAACTTATCATGGCAGAATGGACATATATTTATGATTAAGTTCTCTGAAACACATAGTTATAATTGAGGCCATGTTATTAAAAAGTTATCATATAATTGCAATGTCTTTGTGATAAGAAATTAAGCATCAAAGTGATTAATATAATTATTCATATCCATGTGCTCCTATTCATTGCATTTTAAGAAAGTGAATTTAGGTAGAATTTCCTTGAATTTAGCAAGGTTACTATCAGGTACACTTTGTCCCCTAGAGAGAAATCCATACCTCCATGAGGTATGTCTATGGGAGTGGAAGTGAGGGCAAGAGGTGATTTGAGATAATCACTACTAAAATGTTTTATTTGCAAATGATAATTTTTTCTTTCATAAATATCAGCAAATATACTTTTCTCTTCCTCAAGCTCTCCCTCTCTCTCAGGATATCAGGCAGATAAGAGTTATCAGTAAAGGTCATCCTCAATTTCTGTACAGAAATGATCTGTCTCCGGTATGTAATAAACATTTATCCATGCCTTTATTAGCTATATTGAAGCTGACAGTTCTGTTAAACCATTTTCTTTCATTTTGCTAGGTCATGACGGTTAATGCTGCTAAAAAATCTCATCACTGCTTTTGATCACTGTATTGTCTTCCCTGTATTATCAGAATTTTGTGAAGGTAAGCACTGGCTGGAATGACCTATTAAAGTTACAGCTCGTTGAATCTCTGGTTGTTTTTTTTTCCCCCTTCTTTCCTTTTCATCACAATAAAAAGGCAAAGAAGTGCAAAGAATAAATTTTCCTCAAAGGTATTTAGTTGGGCAGTTGACATGTTCAGTCAACTGAATTATCTACAGCAAAAAGGATCAATCCAAAGCATCAAATATAAATGAAAAAAAAAAGACATAATCCAAAAATCTTCATTTTGGCTAAATCTTTTACCAGAGTATTCTCAAGATCTAAAAAGAAAACTTCACATTTTACTCTAGTCCCTTTCTCATCTTTAGGAATCAGTTCTCAGGCTGTAGGAAAAAAAGCAAAAGAAAAAACAAGAATTCATCTGTAGAATACATAATCCCCACACAACTGAGAAGGGCAACAGAAACACATGGTTAAAGCAAGGGGCATCTTTGTCTCTTTCCATTTTTCTTTCATCATTTAACCTCTCTTCTCACTCAAATTAATTTTTTAAAATGTTTCCTTTTGAGAAATTAAAAACAACAAAACAGCTATGAAAATGTCTGCCTTTGTTAATAGATTAAAGATCTTCTAAAATTTGTCAAGGATTAGTTGTAAATTTCAAAGAAATATTGTTCAGATCAATTAAAGAATAAAGTAGCCAAAATTTAAACATGTTTTCTTTCAATTCAACAAATATTTATTGTGTTCCTATGGTATGCTAGCCACTGAGGGAAGGAGGATCTAGAAATATAAAAATATGAATGACTCATTTCTGCATTGAAATAGTTTATAAGTAGGGATACATAAAACAGATATTGAAATTCACAGAGTAACATAAAAGTACAGAGAGGAAGCACCTTTCCCCCCACTAGTGAGATCTTGAAGGACTTGTAAAGAAAGATACGGTTCAAAGTGAGTCCTGAAGAGCTGGCACAGTTACTCAAGTGGCAAAGCAAGAGAGGAGGAAAAGGAATTCCAGGCAAATAGAACAGCATTAACTAAGACACAGATGTGCGACACAGTTTTATGTATTCAGAGAACAACTGGACTCTCCAAGCTGTCAGGACACAGCAATCATAAGACAAGACAGGGGAGGAAAAGGCAATTTTTGTAACCAGAAAGCTGAATAAAGCACAAATCTTTAGAAGCTGTGCAAGGAACTTAAATAATTCCTTCCATATCATTAATAGGAAATAAAGCAAGAACCAATATGGTACTGTAAAAGCATTATCTATTCATTCTTCCTTTTTATTTATTTAAAAAATTAGCATCTGCTATATGGCCAGCACTGTTCTAGGTGGCAACTGTATAGTGGTGTGTATAACTAAATTGCTCAACTTATGATGTGTTCATTCTGATGGGGTAAGAAAGACAAGAGATAACACATGTTGGGCAATGATAAGCTCTGGTGTGTGGAAATAAATTAAGGCCAAATAAATGGGATCAGAATGTGAGGTATAGGAATGAGAGCACAGAGTACTATTTTATAGAGTGGTCAGGACATTGAATCTCCGAGAAAGTGATATTGGAGGAGAGCACTAAAGGAATGAGAACAACAGCCATGTGAATATTCCAGATAACTGCTTTCAAAGCAGACTTGATCATAAATGCAAAGATCTTGCATGGAGAGTACACTTGTCAAGTTGAAGGAAAAGGGGTCAGTTTGGAATACAGAGAATAAGAGAGCAGGCAAGGGAAGTGGACGAGAATGCAGACAGATGCAAATTACTTCAGAGTGCAGGGGGTGTCAATCGTTTTGGATAATGGTCTAAAGTAATACATTTTACCGTGATATGTGTGTCTTAGGTACTATAATTTTCAAACCTTCATAAAACAATTCTACCATTTGCTGTGTACTCTGTTTTCAACTTTTTAAAAAAAAAAATTCTGAGTTCCATCTATCAGATTTATTTTTTTGTTTACACCACCTACTAATATGACACAATCCACAGTATAGAAAACATCTTGGCAGGGTGTTTTAATTAGAAAAAAAAATCATGTTCTTTCTAAGGCACACAACACCAGGCCAAGTGCCAGGCATGTTAACATCCTACTCTTGTTGTGAGGGTAAATGAATAAATATGATCAAGAAAGCCCAAAGTATGAAGACTTCAAATTGGTCATTTCTATGCCAAAACAAAATTATAACAACTGCATGATTTTTAGATCATGGCTTGCCATCAGGTTCACAGAAAGCACTCAGAAGTGAACAGGTAAACAAGTGTCAGTCACTTCTCAAAGTGGACATAGTTTTTACAGGAAGACCATTTACTGGAGTTAAAAGAGTCCTTAAAGTTTACTTTAAAAAAATTATAGACATTTTCTGGAACTCAATTTTTTTTCTGAATAAAAACTAAGTTTGAAGTAGGTTCTCAAAAAGGTTCATTATTGTTTTCATGGAATTTAATTTCTTCTACCCTTGTGTGATTTCATACGTAGCATTATGAAATCTTTAGATCCAAGTGTGATTGTGTGCTAGAACTTCTGACAAGCACCTTTGATTTCTTTAAAAAAAGAAACATATATAAAGGTAGCAACTTCCTTCATGAAGTTGTTTTCTAAAAGTTGTTTTCTAAAATAACTCAACTAGAGTTTAGAAAATCTGACCTTTACTCCGTAAAATAATATTTACTAACATTTCTGTAGGACAAGGTACTGTTATTCTAAGCATTTTGTACACAAAACATTACCCACTAAATCCTAACAATCTTGTGGTGAAAGTAATATTATTATCCCTATTTTATAAACAAAGAAAAGGAGGCACAGAAAGCTAAAACTACCTATAGTTAGCTCTTCTGATCCATGAGTTCTACATCCATGGATTCAATCAACTGTGGATCAAAAATACTATGGGAAAAAAATAGTGTCTGAACATGTACAACTTTTTCTTGTTCTTATTTCCTAAACAGTACAGTGTAACAACTATTAACATAGCACTTACACTGTATTATGTTGTCTAAGTAATGTAGGGATGATTTTATGTATACAGGAGGATGTACATAGGTTATATGCGAGTACTACATCATTTTATATAAGGGACTTGAGCATGTGTGGATTTTGGTATCTGTGACGGTCCTGGAACAAATTCCCCAAGAATACCTAAGGACAACTATGTGCCAAGCACTGCAGTACTGTCTACATATTAATTTATTTAATCTTCACAACAACCTTACTTTATAAATAAGGCAGAGAAAGATCTAACTTGCTAGATCTGGAATTGAGTCCAGGATAATTAGCTCCAAAGCCCATGTACCTGATGGCTATGCCACTCAATATCCTTTATTTGTAATATCTGTGCCAAGTTAGCAGTTTTATTAAGTAAAATGACACTTTCCAAGTGAGACCTTAAAGAAAACATTAGCTCCTCAGGAGGTAACAGTGGTCCTGCTATGCATATTCAACATCAATCATCAAATCAGAATTTTAATATCCTTACCATCAAGCACTTAGCAAACATAACTTATAAAAATTATATTTTATACTTCTTTCAATAAAATTAAAATTCTCTACTAGAATTTTTAAATCACCTTGAGCCAGAATTAATTCAAGTATTAATGTCTATCTACATCTGTTTTTGTTTGTTTTGTTTTGTTTTTGCTTTCTTTAGACCCAAGTTTGGAACATTGTGACATTAAATTAAAATGCAAATACCACATGGAATGGTGCATGTGTCCATTTGACATCTCATTTAAAAAAATACTGATTAGATAATTTTGTTTGTGAAAAGATGCAGACATCTAGACACCTGTTCACCTCAGCATTTATGGCTTCATTGAAAGGGAAGAATTTCCCTCATGCTCTCCTTCATTTGTTGTTTTCTTGTCCAGCACTTAATACACACATCCAAAGAGTAGGATGTTAACCTCAATGGTCTGCTAAACTACATTCTTTGTTATCATGATAATGGTCATATTAATGGTCAGGACCCATTTCCTAAAGAGCCTCTGTTCTCTATGGGGACTCAGCATAACTATACCAATAATAATAATTCACATTCAAATGTCCTATTGACCCAGCTTAGAGATGAAGGTTGGTCCCAGCAATGATAAGTCTTTTTACCATCCTGAGTAGAGATACAGACAATAAGCAAGCACAGAACACCACAATGAACTCTGACCTTCATGCTAGAGGTCACTGGGCTACAAAACAAGAGGCAAGTCCCCTGTGGTCATGGGAATCATGGAATATTTCAAACTATATCCCTCACATCCTGGCATTTCTTTAGGAGCTCGCTTTTCTTAAACTCTGATCTGAGGTATGCTCAAAAGAATAGCATCTCTTTACCTGCAGGTAAAGATTTCAAGATCTGAAAATAAATTCAGCAGTTGGAAAAAAACAACTGAAATATCCATTTCCCCATGGTGATATGGTATTTTAAGCTAGGCATTTTCTGTGAAAGCTTCCCACTGTTTGGATCGAAATGAATAACAACAAAGGACCAAATGCTTAACAGCTCTACTAATATTTCTTGTTCTTTTGAAAGTGTCTTGGAGACAACCCATGATAATCAAAAACCACATGGTGGTCAGGTCGCCTTAATTTAACAATTCACTCTTCTAATATCCATAACCTTGGATATGTCCCTATTTCCTAGTGTAAATCAATGTAACAGAGAAGAAATTTTATGAATCATTTTTGCCCTTTTCTCTCTTAGAAATGCACTAGAGCTCACTGTAATAGCTATCTTCCAAATGTTTTTTGTAATATAAAATTGTGAAATAACAATATAATAAAATCCAGGGCTGGGATTGTGGCTCAGTGGTGGAGTGCTTGCCTTGCATGTGCGAGGCACTGGGTTCGATCCTCAGCACCACATAAAAATAAATAAAATAAAGATATTGTGTCCCTCTACAACTAAAAGAAAATTTAAAAAAATATATAATAAAATCTTTCCTGTAATTCAGTAATACAGACTAAGACAAATACCGCTTATAGCATGTTCTATATCAGCTTATGCCAAAATTAGCTGGGCTCATGAATTCATTTTTAAAAAGTTAAAACCTTTTAGAGAATTCAGGAAGGTTATCCTCTGCAATGATACCAGGAAAAACACATGAGTAGAAATTGCTCTTAAATGAAAAAAATCATCTTCCTCTTCTTAAACATGGTGACTCTAAGTCTTATCTGATACTGAATAAAAATTTAGATGAGAGTTAAATCCACCTTTAAAAAAAAGAAGTCATAAAATGCAAAATAAACAGAATGGGATCATCAGCATGTGGCAACTCCAATACATTTAGTCTCTATTATTTAGTTGCTATGTCATCCCTATTTTTCGAGAGGAGACAAGTAGTCAATAAGAAGAAAAACTATTGATCTACCAACAACTTTAATATAATCTTGAAATAAATTCTGTTCAAAACCGAGAAGCCTGCTCAGTCTAATAGTTAAATTACTGACTCCCAGGCAAAACAAAAACCCTACCCTTAGGCAATTATCAGCATGGGCCTTTATTTGAAATCTTACAGGCTGTTCAAGGGAGACCCTGATAGTTTGGCCAAAGGGAAACAACACATCCAGTAGCTCAGTACAGGGCAAGCAAACTAGAGCCTCCCAGTATGAGAATATTAAATTATTATGGCTGCAACAGGGGGCACAATTGTTAGTGGCTCCCTCCCATTTATGGTCCTTCTTCTTTCTTCCCTGCAGTGAGTGTTCATTGTCATACCTAATATTGAAATGCTTTGATAATAATAAGATTGTCAAGATGAGAGCAGGAAACTTTCAGTAGAAACTCAATTTTCAAAAGCCAGCTGTGTTCAACCCTATTTGATCTTTCTAAGAAGATGTCTTCAAAAAGCTAAAATTTTCCTATTTAAAAATTAGAACAAAGCTCCTACTATATGTAAATACACAGGGTCTAAATGTAGGAGTAAAAATGTACATCAACAATTCAACACTATAAACAAGTAAGAGAATAAATGCTATGAGACAGAGATCCAAAGGAAATTGGCTGTCTAAGAAATAGGACAGCAGAATGAGAATGAATCTTTCTTAATCTAACATTCTGTTGTAGTAGATGTTTTCCTTCATCCGAAGAACTTTAAGTGGATGCATGAAGGAAACAGGTCTTAAATCAGAGAATGATTGCCCAAGTGGGCATTATTGATGGCACCAGCTAGAAGCAGCAGTTTGGGCTTCTTTATTTCCTTTTATTTTGCATGACAAAATGACTCAATAGACCCAGTGAGGTGGTGTGTAATGTGTTTTTTAGGAAGAACACTAGTATTGTTAACATGTTCAATATCTGTACTTCTTAAGGTTGATTCAGAAAATCTTGCTCTTTTGTCCTAATAAAATAATAGTTTTAGGGAAACTATACCCTTTGGCTTTCTTTTCTTAGTCAATGCTATTGCGTATACAGCCATTTTAGATAAAAGTGCCAATGGATCAGGAAGAAAAGTAGCAGCTGAACACTAAAGCTCTGCAGGTGGCTGCTGATAAATACAGTATTGTGACTTGCTGGCATAAGCCCTCTCAGAGTGCTCTGAATAAAGGTCAAAAGGCTTGACAAATTCAGAAGTCAGTTTTAAATTATAACCTACATGCAAAAAAATCCTTACCCATGCCACCCAAAAGGATTCTTTTTTTTCTTTCTTATTATATAGGAATAGACAGAATTTTATTTACCCTTCCCACACATACTCATATCAGTATCCATCAGCATCACTGAAATGCAGAGTTATTCCAGGTATTTTACAGCTTACAGCAATTGCGGTCACTTCTTCAAGGAAGAATAACCTATTTTTAAACTACGTGAGAATATAAAAGTCAACTTTTTTAAAACTGGGAAAAAAGCACTATAAACAGGTAATTTAGTTTATTTCATTTTGTCATTATATGGTACCTGCAGGTAAACTTCCTTGATTCATCTCATTTGGATACATTTGCTTGTTTGTTCTTTGTCCTCTAGTGCCTACGTTCCCCATTTTCATGAAGTTAATTAGTAATTGCCTGTATATTTCTTTAAAAGTGTTGTCTTTTTTATATATTTATTCTACCTCTATATCTAAGTTTTAGATTTCTCAGGGTCAAGTGCCATGTCTTTTATTGACTTTTTGTGTTTCCCAAGAACAATCCCTTCTCTGTTCAATGTGAATGTTTAGCAAAATAGCTGATAGTTTATGAGCAGGAAGAAAAGAAATCTAAGAAGTCTATAAGACAACTTCCTAATAGTGATCATTTTTGCAATAGAAGAATTAGAGATGTTTGAGTTCTAATTATAATAATTATTATTTTATGCTAAAAACACAGCAAAGTAAAATAAGTCTTAAAGAAAATAGGAGGAAAATCTGAAAAGGCACATTAATGCTTACCTTAAATGTTCCACCCAAACATACTTTTAACCTTCCTAACAAATAATGAAATGAGGAGATGGACTGGAGTGATAGAAATGGAAAAAAAAAAAAAGTTTTAAATCTTGTTTCAATGTAAGAACTAAGGAATATATGCCCTTTAATCTGAACTTTGATTTAACTATGCAAGTAGAGAAAAGAAATGGTGTTCCTTACTCCATCTACTAATACAGCATTCATTAATTCAATAAAATATTTTAAACATCTAACTATATGCCAGCCATTTTTTTCTAAGCACTGAAGATATAGCAGTGAATAAAACAAGTAAAAGATCACTGTTAGCACTGAATTACATTTAGTGAAAGGAAATAGACACTAGACACTAAGACACTTAATAAAACAAGTGATAAGTGTGTTAATAATTAAGTAGGAAAGGGAAGTTGGGAGTTCAATAGGTAGGGAAGATGGTTGCAATGAACAGTTCTGTGAATTTCAGGTCTTGTCTCCTTACCCAAAAGGGGCCCTGATGCCCTATTGCAGCCCCAGCAGGAGGAGGAGAAAGAGGCCTGGATTAGAGACTAGAATTTTTTTTATTTTTTTCTTTTTGGTACTGGAGATTGAACTCAGGGGCACTTGACCACTGAACCACATCCCCAGCCCTATTTTGTGTTTTATGTAGAGACAAGGTCTCACTGAGTTGCTTAGCGCCTTGCTCTTGCTGAGGCTGGCTTTGAACTCGTGATTCTCCTGTCTCAACCTCCCTAAGTGCTGGGATTACAGGCATGTACCACCGTGCCTGGCTTAAGGGCTGTGGCTGTGGCTCGGTGGTAGAGCACTTGACTCGCGTGCATGAGTCACTGAGTTTGACCCTCAGCATCACATAAAAATAAATAAAATAAAGATAGAGACTAGAATTTTAAAGATGACAACTACATTTACAAAATTCCTAGTTGACTCTGATAGCAGGAAAACCCTGCATCCTCTTGCTTTTTCCTTGGAGCCACACAAAGGTGAGGACCTTCTCTCTACTTTGCCACTTTTTAAAATTCTGTAATAATGCTTTTAAAAATACTTAGGACCACCTCTTAGAAGAGCACAAAATCCATGCAGTTAGAGTGTAGAGAGGTCTTTATGCTTTCATTTTCTCTATGCATAAGATTGGTTTTAGGGAACCAAGTTTTAATCTAAATGTTTGAATGCTTTAAAAATTTTTTACCATCCAGTGGGACTGGATCCAGGTTTTTGGAGGCATAAAGTTTATACAATTTGGGAAGTGCCTCTTTAACAACAACAACAACAAAAATCTAAATTATGAAGAAAAACTAGGTATGAAAGTGAATATTTAAGTCAGAAAAGAAACCAAAGCAAAATTTATAATTCACAAAGCTGACAAACACCACAAATATCACAAAACCTAGGATAGGCCACGATAGCATTTCACTTTGTATATTTCAAAT
>CM053408.1:65224857-65285515 GCA_028644305.1 Xerus rutilus
TGTAATCTGCTTATAATTTTGTGCAAAGTTAGAAAAATTATGATTGTAACAATTTTTTTCTATTTGCCTCAACAAATGTTTTCAGTGAATAGTGTGTACAGCTTCTGATAATTTGTTTTTTTCTGTTATGTTTGCCAACATGTATTAAAATGCAACTTTTGGGAAAAAAAATAAAATAATAAAAAAAAAAAAAAAAAGATTTGTTCCATTTTCTTTTTTCTTTGTTATATCAGACTCCTTGGTATATGTAGCTTTGGTGCTTTAAAGAGTAGAAATAAACACTTGTGGGCCATGTGGCCCTATTTGGAATCTTTTACATTTATCTTAGTGCAGATGCTTTAAAATAAAACTTTCCAATAAATTCTGACCTTCAACTTCTAAATGGGAGTGGTGTTGTTTTTACTGTGGCAAATTGATAAGAATATTGAATATGGTATTAAGAATTAATATGATTACTATTAAGTGAATTCTTACTATATATCTTTCAGATGTGGTACTAATGCTTTATGTACATTA
Source organism: Xerus rutilus (assembly GCA_028644305.1). NCBI lineage: Eukaryota > Metazoa > Chordata > Mammalia > Rodentia > Sciuridae > Xerus > Xerus rutilus. The sequence continues at coordinate 65,225,374 of CM053408.1, forward strand.
ATATATTATTTAATATTGCTTTCATTTCACTTGGCAATTTCCAGAAAATGTACATTTTAAAAATATGGAGTTTTTCCATATTTTTCCACATTTCCATGAATATAAAATGTACAACAATTTATAATTTAGATTTTCTTTACTTCTTTCAGCAATATTTTCTACTTTTCAGTATAAATGTTCACTTGTACCTTTTTTTGTTTTTTAATTTTTAAATTTGTCCTAATTAGTTATACATGACAGTAGAATGCATTTGACACACTGTATGTGCACTAATATTGATAACAATCCTCAGGTTAGTGCCATGACTCCCATTTTACAGAACAGAATGCTGAGATTTAGAGCGGTTACAGAACCAGTAAAAGGCAGAGCCAGGTTGTCTCCAGTTTCCATGGCCCTTGCTCATAAATGGTATTGCCTTAAGAAATGTCATCAGAACAAATTATATTGTTATGCTGTGTGTGTGTGTTCTAGTATGTAACATCAAATCCCACCATTATTTATAACTATATTCAGCAATAAAAATTGTGGAAAAAAGTAAGAAATGTAATCAGAAATATTAAAGTAACTATGCTGTGGCAGTCCTGAGGTTTATCCTGAGCACAGGCTTGTCTAACTAGCACTCATTGCAACTTCAACCCCTGGAACTATTAGGAGTACGAGCACAGTGTAACAATAAGAGAAGTGCTAAGAGCCCTGGACAAGACTGATGAGTAGTTGGGTCTGGAGCCTAACTATAGCTTTAATTATGGATTCCTTTGTGCATATTTCTCACACCCTCTGAATCTCAGTTCCTAATTCTCAATAGAATGATGATAAAGAGACCTGCCTATTTAGCCTCACTATTGAGTAATTAAGCAAAATATATGAAGCACTTCAGAAATGAATTATTTAGAATCTTTCTACATGATCCTCTCAGATTGTAACTCTGTTTTATGCACACTCAACCACTAAAACAAAGGTCAGTTCTTCCTTTCTTCATGGCTTTCACTCAAACAATACACACAAGAAATATTCTCCAAATACTAGAAATTATGCAAAATGACCATAAGTTGGGTATAAGCCCAGTCCTGGGGCAAAACAGAAAAGGGCTCCATGGTTCTTGAAATGTTTGTGCTGTGTTACTTACAAAGGGCAAAAAGGAATGAATTATTTCCCTAATTTCTGAATGTATGATGTTGGCATTAGCAAGTGGTAAAGCAGGGATACTAAATTGTGTAGCCTCCTGACTGTATTACTGTATAGAATATAAATATCACAAATATCTATGAGGCATTCAAAAATGGCTAGGCCTATCAAAATTTATTTTTGCCTCTGATTTCAAAATTTTGTTCTTTCTTCCTAGAAAACTACAAAGTCAGGACTCTTACTATTATTATTTTATTATTATTATCATTATTATTATTATTTTATATCCTTTGCAACTGCATTTAAAAGTAGTGCTAAAATTCTCAGATCTCTACCAATATAATTTGAATTTTCAAGGACTTAACTTTTTGAATTAAGGCTTCCTTTGAAAATCTGATAAAAAGTCATGAACCTTGTCCCCTGACAAAGTCCCTCACACCCATTCACACACACGTCTATAAAAGCGGTTTCAGATCTAAATCCTATCCTTGGGCCCTTAAGGGTTTACAGACCCCAAGATAAGAACTCCCATCTGCTTGTGTAGGTTAAAACACTGCACTACCACAGGAGGCCAAAGAGTGATGTGGGAATTTAAAGCCATTCCCCATACCACCCACCACACTGTGTAGTATCCTCCCAGAGGGTTGTTGTTTCCTAACTTATGCAAAGGTGCCAAATGGCCACCAGTGGGTATGTTGGGTTCAGCTCACACTAGCTCTCAAGCTGAGTCCATTGTGTGCATCTCCTTCCAATTCTATGTTCAGTGACAGTCACCATCTCGAAATCAGCCATGGTAAGATTATTTACACCACAGAAATTCACAAATGGCTCACTCCCACCATAAGAACCAATCACTGGAGATTTACCAGTATACGATGACACGTGGACTAGTAGAGACTCTGAAAACTACTGTCCCACCTAATGATAAATTTTAAATAAAAGGGAGAAAACAATTTTTAAACCAACATCCCAATTTCCTTTCAGCTTTTCCTAATTGCTTTTAGGTCAAGGACACATGAGCCCTGGCTTGTTTTAAGCACATATTTAACAGTTAATAGATATTACAGAAGGTATGCAAGGGGGCTGCTAGAAAAATTGGTTCTTATTCAATCCCAGATGGGTCTTAAGACAGCATTCAGAGCTATATAAAACTATATTTTAAAGCATCTGCAGAGCTGATGGTAGTAACTGCCACAAGAACCATTAAGAAAACAAAACAAATGATGGTTGCTTATAATTTTTAAGATAGGGATTAAAAGGAAGAACTACGGAGGGAAATAAATCTAAAGATCCATCACTTCTTAAGATGGCAAGGAAGAGAAGTCCTGCCTGTAGAGATATAAATCATTGTGGACTGGTATCAGGTGTCTTCTGAAGGCTTTTTGAAGAACTGCGCTTTACAACTGAACTCTGTCTGGAGCTAAGACATTCTCTTAGCAAGGTGGGGAAAAGTCAAGTCAAACAATTGATTCCATTTTTGAATTACAGAGGGCTATTGATTTTTCATTAAGGTTCCTGTGCTACTCTCAAGAGCAGGTACAGAAAGGGGAAAGTAATTCATTGATCAGAGCGGAGGGCCATGTTCATTTATTGGCTTTCTGCCACATCCCATTATTCCCGGTTCTAAATGTATATTGAAGTTAGTTTATTTTCATCATTGTCTCCTGTCACCAGAAATGTCTCCCAGCAACTATTAGTTTAATAAACCTTTTCTCACAATGGTAATGAGTGATAATATCCGCTATGATCCCGGATTCATGGTATTATTCACCGAATTACACTATGGCTCCTCTGGTTAAATGTCTGTCAACACTTCCATAATCTAAAAGACATTAATGGTTTGAGGACGTTTTTAAAAATATATTTTAACTACAATAAGACAATAGTCTTTTACTATAGTTTAATTTGCTAAAAAATAAAATAAAACTTTCCTGGAGGGTCCATGTTCTTGTTCTGTCAATGCTAGTAACTTCAGGGAGTACAGGAAAGCCACTCATATCTATACCAAGGCACTGGATACCAACCTATAGAATCATCAAGCACATTCAGAATAAATCATTTCCATTGAGCATCCTAATTTCATTTGCAGAAACAATCTTAAATTAGCCTATATGTCTTGATTAACAGTGGAATCACTTATTAGCAAACTGAGATCCTGAAAAACTGAATGGCTCAGGACAAAGGGAAACAGTGGAGACCAGGTCCCATATTCCTGGGGTTCCCAGTCACTATTTGCCCCACAATTCCATGCTGCCAATCTTATAATCTACCATATCATTAATGTGATATTTATAATACATAAAATACATTATTGACTTTCATATCAAGTCCTGAAAATTCCGCTAAAGACTTCTTTTTCTCCATCTCCAGATAAGAACTTATTTCCCACTAAATTCTGCCTCATGCCTAGGTAGCCTAATCAGCTGCCCACATTATATAAGTACCTATTTGCCTCCTAAGGGTTCCCAGTCCAATCCTGTCATATCATGAGCCCCATGGAACCCATGAACATTATTAACTCTCCTGAAAGGATCTTCCCAACATCCTATGAGAGGTGGGATGAGTTCTCCCATTTTGTAGATGATTCAGTCAAGACTACACAGGAAATAATTTGCAGAGCTTGGTCTCAGATTCAGACCTTCTCACCAAACAGTGCTCTTTCTACTACACTACAGCTCCCTCTGGTGATAAAATTAACAGTGGGAACCATCAAAAACAACTATGGGGAAAGAGAAAAAAAGAAAGAAAGAAACCTATATAAAAATTGTATACCAGTAAATTGAGCTAGCAAATATGATAGAAAAAAATCTCATTAAGAATAGCAATCAAGGGGCTGGAGTTGTAGCACAGTGGTAGATGATCATGACAAAAATGTGTTTAATTTATCTAACTAAAATAGACAACCTTACTGAAAAACGTAGGATAAGATTTAACTAAATGAAGAACACAATATGCTTTCAATGTGTGAATTCTTTTCAGTGAGATATTCTGGGAAAAGGATGATTATTAAATAATTCCTCTATATGAGCAGACAACACAAAAAAACACAAAACGTATTTGGAAAAAAAATGATGGGTCACTCACTCTATCAAATATCAAGTGGAATTTAAAACTTCAGTGTTTAAAACAAATTGAGAACCTGTGCAAAAATCAATAGACTGACCAATGGAACTAGTCAGATGGCCATAAAACACAATATAACGCGTATATTAAAGAAAATGTTAACTGATTAAAGGGAAAATTATTATATATTTGAAAATATCAAATTCATCCAATTTAATTTTGAATACTCAATTTACAAGGTACATTAAAATTCATTTCAGATGAATTAGTTAAATATTTGGATTTCTTTAATGCTACAAGAAAAGAATAAAATAGAGAGAAATATTTAAACTAAAGAACAATTTTATCAATATAGAACCAATGAAAAATCAGTATGGTGTTACCTCAAAAAACTAAAAATAGAACTACCATATGATCTAGCTATATGACTCCTTGGGTATATATATATCTGAAAGAATCCAGGTTGCATACAATAGAGATATCTTCATGCCCATGTTAATTGCAGCATTATTCATAAGAGCCCAGTATGGAATCAGTCTAGATGTCCATCAGTGGAAGAATAGAGAAAATGTGGCATATATGCACAACTGAGTATTATTCAGCCATAAAGAATGAAATTATGTCATTCACAGGAAAATGGATGGAACTCTAGATCATCATGTTTAGCGAAATAATGCAGAGTCAAAAAGACAAATATTACAAGTTTTCTCTCGTGTGTGGCATCTAGGGGAAAAAGATGACATGAAAGTAGAAGGGAGACTAATAGGAAAGAGGAAGAGGACTGTGGGGGTATAAGGGATATAGGAGAGTGTAACAGGGAGAGTGAATACAGTCAAAGAACATTATATGAATGTATGAAAATATCATAAAGAAACCTATTTGTTATGGTTTAGATGTAAGGTGTCCCCCAAAAGCTCACATGTGGGACAATGCAAAAAGGTTCAGAGGAGAAATGATTGGGTTGCAAGAGTCTTAACCCAATCAGTGAATTAATCACTTGATAGGGATGGACTGAGTAACAGCTGAAGTGGTAGGGTATGGCTGGAGGAGGTGGGAATTAGGGTGTGGCTTTGGTGTATACATTTGTATCTGGCAAGTGGAGACTCTCTCTGCTTTCTGATCCTCATGTGAGCTGGTTCCCTCTGCCACACTCTTCTGCCATGATGTTCTGCCTCACGCCAAGCTCAGAGGAATGGAGCAAGCCTTCCATGGACTAAGACCTCTGAAACCATGAGCTTCTGAAAAAACCTTTCCTCCTCTACAGTTGTGCTGGTTGAGTCCTTTGGTCCCAGCAGTGAAAAAGCTGACTAAAACACTATTATTTTGTACAATTAATACTCAGTATTAAATTTCAAAATTTTTTTAAAGATTTAAAGTATAATAAGACCCAATCACTGAAAGTGTGTGTGAAAATAAGAATGAGTCAGGGATTATTCCTAGGATACTGTCTCAGGTGTCTTGAGAAGTGGGGGAGAACATGAAATATAAATGAAAAGTTTAAAGACTGACCTGTCTCAAATATAAAGATTAGTATTCTGCTTTATGCCCAGTTTTTAAAGTTCCATTGAGTTTTTGTCTTCATATACATTACATATGGGAAAATCTCATTGTCTTGCCTTTCAGACATCACAGATCATTCAGTCTATTCATACTTAAATTATGCTCAATGTCAAATTGTACTACATAGACATTTGATGGCAGGAAGATATCAAACTTGTTGCTGCACTGAAAACTTGAATGGGAGTGGTTTTAAAAAGTTTAGGAAGCATGAAGAATGAGCAAAAGATAATTAACCCTCTATTGTACACACAGCACTCAACGGAACAGTACGAGTGGTGCGACTATGTGAGAGACTGCATCATCAGCTCTTGCCACCACAAGTTTTGAGCGTATGAGAAATAGCCTGAAAGAAAAAACTTTTCTCATAATCTCCATAAAATAATTAAGCAAAACAGCCATTTATATTAATCAGAATTCAAAGTAAAATTTAGCAGGGTTAATAGTCAGATTGTATAATCCATGTGCATTTAACAAAAACTGACTCTAGAGAGTGTGTAACAGTTTGTGTACAATATTCATGTTCATAAAATTCCTCCAAATTTCTCTAAATTATAATTAGCTCCAACTTAACCACACTGCATAAATTTTACACTTATTACTCAGCAACAACATTCATCTTCGTTTCCCAGAAGAACATTTGTAGGACAGATAATTGTTTCTTTCTACATATTATATGATATTTGGTTTCATTAAGGTTTAAACAAATTCCATGAAAAATTAGGACTTAGGTATTCACATAGTGTTCCTTAAGAAGGTATAACGGCTCTAATTTTGAGGCAGCAAAACTTTGTGACATGAATTACAGCATGAAACCAACCACACCTTTCAATCCCTAATCTGTGTTCATGAACAAGACATTTAATTTATCTGAGATTCAGTTCCATATCTGTAATTGTGGAGAAAAATGACTTGTAGGTTTCTGTAAGGACTAGAGATACTGATTGTAAGACATTATCACTAAAATATTCTATTATTCTATGTATTTTCTATTATCTCATTTAATCCTCAGAATAATCCTATTCTTTCTATTTTAAAATTTAAGCAACCAACGCACAAAGAAGTTAACTTAGCCAAGTTCATATACTTAACAACAGAGCTGGAATTCAAACTTGGGAAGTTTGACCAAGTGGATAGACACACCAATCTACTTCATAAGAGCATACTTTAAGTGTAAACTATTAGAAATAATAACAATTGCCAGGTATAGCTGCACACATTTATAATTTCAGGAACTCAAGAGGCTAATGCTGGAGGATCTCAAGTTCAAGGCCAGCCTCAGCAATTCAGTGTCACTCTAAGCAAACTAGTGAAACCTTGTCTCAAAATAAAAAATAAAAATAAATGGGGATGTAAAGTGTCCCTGAGCTTAAGCTCCAGTACTAAAAATAAAAAATAAATAAATAAATAAAACAATTGCTGTCATTGTAGTTGGTATGACTTGCATCAAATGTACTGTTTATTAAAACTCTGCACCAATTCATGTTCTCACAAGCCACTGTTTTGTATTTATTTCAACACAGATAAAACTAAAATATCATAAGTATGTACAAATGTTAAAAAAAAACTCCTTGAGTGCTTAAAAGTTTTACAAATATAAATCCAGAAGCTATTGCACTTTACAGTTCAAGGTAAAAAAGAATGGCTGATGTAAATTGTGTCGGTACACCACCAACATAAACCATCAGGGCATCATATATTACTGAGTAACTTCCACCCTGTACATTTATCTTGATACAAGCAATACTTTTGACACCAATCACTTCCCGAGATAAAATACAGTTTGCAGGGGAATAATTTCCACACCACATAAAATGGCACCCTCCCACAAAAGAAACAATCATTTTTGTACAAAAAAAGAAAATGCTCACAGTGTTGAGTAATATAGTCAACAAACACAAAATAAATGCAATTCTGTACTTCCCCCCAAATTGCTATATTTAGTCTCATTTTCCAACATAAATGTTAATAATTTCTTATTCCCATCAGAAAGTGAATAATGAGAATCGGTCAGTTCTCAAACCTTGGTAATTATATATTTCTCCTGTGCTCTTTTTTTCCTGGAGAGTCAATGAATTTTTTTGGTCAAAGTAAAACATCATTGTAAACAATAAAACTATGCTGTTTATTAGCAAAAAAAATAAATTATTTCAATATACAGTACCTCTCCCTTTTTCTCATTGTCTTTATCTAAAGGCCTGGCATGAATATTGGGTAACTACTATTTGTTATCCTATGTAAAAAGAATTTTCATTACCAGTGCATTTAACACATTCTATGGCCAACATCGAGGCTGACATGTTTTTATCTGGTACTGTTTAACACTTAGCCTGTGGCACATTTCAGACTCTAAGAACCCCCCAAAACCATAAAGACACATATTATTACCATCCAACTATAATCAAGATAAAATACATGGTGGTGAAAATTAGAAATGGTTTTAAAAACTCGGAAATGCTGGTTCTGGGGATATAGCTTAGTGGTAGATCACTTGCCTGAAATGCAAGGCCTGGGTTTGATCCCCAGCACCAGATAAAAAAAAAGAATACTTATTGCATATTTTAAAATCTCGATATGGTTCCTTCAAAGTTAAAAACAATTCCATGACAATTATGGATTTTAGTGTTCCCTCTTTTAAGTTTCCCTTAAATTCAGAGAATAATAATTTCATCCTGAAAGCACAACTTAAGTGAAATGAATCAGGTCTGGAACCCAACCAGATCTAACTCCACAAATTTGTTATAATTTTTTTTTAACTTTATTGTAGTTTAGAGGACATAGGCTATAATTTTAGGCTCTAACTTTAGAAGCCAGACAAACTACAAGTAACCATTTGGTTTTATCAGTCTTTTCCTCCACTGAATTTAAAATGAAAGCATGAGGCTCATTATTTCCATAGCTCTCTCATTCTATGAACATGTGGATAGATGAAGCCAAATTTATTCAACACTAACCATAAACTCTGACCACTCTGACCACACCAATTACTATGATTTTTGGTAGAAATCACAACTATGATTTGAAGTCAATGAATATTAAGAGAAGTATGCAAACTGAACAAATGAGATACGTTTTTAATCTTCATCAAAATTAGGAGTTGTTCTTAGCCTCAATTCTTTTGACTTTGCCTAGAAAGAACTCACATTGAGTCACACAGTTTTCTCAGAAAAAGAGTTTACAACATTTGAACATTAAATTATTTCACAATCCAGACAGAGGAAAAGAATGAATTGAAAAAAAAGGGCTAATTGCATACATTCAGATATCCTAGAAAAAAACAATTGCAATGTCTGGCTTTATGACTAATGTATGATGTATACATATTTGAAATAACTACTCTCTCAAATAACTTTTAAGATAAGTCTTTGGATCACACCACTTGTATAATAGTTTGACTGGTCTTTATCCTTATTTCTGGAATGGAGACTATAAATCCTTGGAATTTCCCAAAAGAAGTATCTTTTTTATTCATGAGCCTCTTGGATCACACCTGAGTTTAAGCTAATGAAGTGATTCATGGTGGACCCCTATCTAGCTTCAGGATGGTGGCTGATCATGTAATTAGAAGGCTAAGGCTTTGACCCATCTGACATCAGCCCAAGCTCCTTGCCTCCCTCTAACATGGGGAAGACTAGAGATTATATTAAATTCTGTGGGTCATGATTCAGTCATGACTATATAATGAAACTTCAATAAAAACTCTGTTCATCAAAGCTTGAAGAAGCTTCTTGGATGTCAATACATCAGTTTGCCAGCTGTTGGATGCACAATGATCCCATGGGAAGAAGGCAAGGAAGTTCTGACTTTGGGACTTTATCTCAGACTTTGTCCTTTATGTCTCTTCATTAGGCTATTTCTGATTTATATCCTTGAAAATAAAACACTAACTGTAATTATGGTGTTTTCTTGAGTTCTACAAGTTCTAGTGAATTACTGAACCCAAGAGGGGGTTATGGGAAACTTTTCCATTTGTAGACAGTGTTACAAAGTGCAGGTGGCCTGAGATCCCCAAATTTTAAAAGGATGTTTCAAATGAGAGCAATCTTGTTGGGGACCATGTCCTTAAACCTGTGGAGGCAGATGCTCACATTGGTGGTTAGGATTAGAATTGTATTACAATACACCATCACTGACAAAGACAAAGTCTCTAGCCTCTATATTTTTCACCTGCTTGTATTTTTCACCTTCAACTGGTTAAGAAACATTCAAGGACAGTTTGTTGACTACCATAGTTACATAACTGGAGCATGCCAGAAGGAGAATGAAAATCTACTCTCTAAGGCTTATCCATCTTTCTATCATTCTAGATCCATTTTTAATATGCAAAAACATACATTGGTAATACTCCATTATAACCTTGGAAGACATCAAGTTTGACCCTTGCCTCTAAAGAAGATTGTAACAATATTCCAAAGAAATCTGGTAGTAATAGAGCTTCCAGCTTCACATTTCATAAATACTGCCAAGGATATCTGCTTACTAGCCTAAAAAAATCTGTCTTTTGTATTACCTAGAATTCTTTGGATATATCCACTTGACCTCAGATTTTTAGAAATTTTTGCTTCTTAATTTCATTTTTAACTCTGTAATATTATCCTGAAATTTTATATTTATAAATGTAAGTTGAATTTATAAACTATAGTCCTTTACAGTTTACATAGTGACTTTCCAGGGAGATCCATAATACAAACAAGAACATAAGCAAGAAGAATATTTTTATAACCTAACTTATCCAGTTTTATTTTGATTTAATCTTATTATTTTCCATTTATTTTTATTTCTAAAAGCAAAACTATACTAAAGGCTAAGATTATGGTGCAATAATTCTAAATGTTACACTGAATTATTACATAAACCTATCTACTTTATCCCAAAATATAGTACATTCTGAACTTTTCTTTCCATTGGAAATTAATTTATTTTTGTCATGTGTTACTTTTAAGTAAAAGTTTTCTGAATTTTTCATTCTTGACTATTTGTGACATGCTTATTTTCATTCAGAAAAAAAGAAAAGCCATACATAAATGTCCTTTATTTGGTAAGAGAATCAGAATTACAAAAAATAAAGAAATATCAGAAACAAAAGAAAAGCAATTTATTTACTCAAAGTCACATCATTAGTGAGGCTCAAAGGGCCAGAATCCAGGATTTTTGTTACATAATGTGGGGCCAGTTCTATTCCATCAATGCCGCTTCCATCATTGGCTACTGTAGTTAATGATTCCAAGGGACATTTAGAATAAAACAACTGCAGGACACAAATCCCTTAAGGACACAGTAAGCAATGAAATCTTACCTTATGGAATATTTCATTTTAACCATTTCAAATAAACCATGTTGTGGAAATAAATGTCAAATATAACTTAATGATAAAACCTTCCAAGTCTTTATATCACATCATCAAAAAAAAAAATGTGGAAAGGCTCCCACCAAGTTATCAGTGATGAAAAGGTTATATTATAGAATGGAAAACAACTTGGATGTTTTATCTTGCATATCTTGTATGATTTGAATTTTTTATAATGCCTATCTTAATTTGATAATTATATTAACTTTGAAACTCAAACACCAGACTTCTAAAAAGGCTTGATATTTTAAAACATTTTAAAATTAGCAGGCATGGTGGTGCACACATGTAATCCCAGCAGTTCTGGAGGCTAAGGCAGGCAGTACAAAGCCAGCAACTTAGCAAGGAGCTAAGCAACATAGTGAGACCCTGTCTCTAAATAAAACGTAAAAAATGGACTAGGGATGTGGCTCAGTGGTTAAGTACCCCTGGATTCAATGCTGAATACTTAAAAAAAAAAAAAACTTTTTAAAATTGTTTTTGATGGAGAGATTTCTAAAATTTGGCTGTATTTACTTTTATGCAATAATAAAGTACAATTAACTTTTTTTTAACTACTCTCCTCTTAGTGTGTTCACTTCTGGGTCAGAGTTTACACCTCTAAATAAAAAAATCAGAGTAAACCTAATGGTACTTTTAAAATTTCCAGAATGGACACCTAAGGGGTCAAAGGCATAAACATACTGCCTTCTATAACTAAAAGCACTGAAAACATACCACTAAGAGCTATAAATCACAAAGTGACAAATAGGTGACTGATTCAGAATGAATCTCACTAAAAACAACAGAAAGGAGCTTTGAAATCAAATAAAACAATCTTCAACATTGCTAGTAATAATATAATCTATATTTCTAAAGATATTTTGTTTCAAAGCAAATATGAGAATCCAAACACAAAAAATAGTTCAGATTGGTTTACAGATAAATCTGTAACAGTATATAAAAAAAGCTAAACACAAAATAAAAGTCCACTTGTAGTTCCAGACAATCTGTGCCACATCTTATCTACTTTTTAAAAAGGGAAAAAGTTCTAAAACAGAAAAATTATAGCATATATATAAAATGCATACTTTTAACAAATTAACATGTCTAACAGAATAACAAAAGATGGGATATGACTGATTTCACAAGATAATAACAGGATTTAAAGACACAATGTAAGTGTTAAGGTCCGGTAATGATATAAAAGGCTAAAGTTTTGTGATGAACATCCATCAATACTGCCAGCATCTCTCTACAAATGTATATAAACTGATCTTGAAAAGTCTAAATTGAGGCCATTCATGCATGTGAGGTCTGTGTTCAAAGTGGCCCACCCTGCTATGATTGATTTGGGGCTAAATTTACCTTGTCAAAGTTATAATGAAACCCTACAAGAAATTTCTGTTAGTGTCCCTGCCAGAGAAAGAATTAGCACATTTAGATTAGCTGTGAATCAGCAATATTTTAATCTCTCTGCTCTTACATAAACAGTCAATATGCCTTTCTAGCAACAAAAATACTTAAGGACCACACCGAAATACTAGGAATTTAATCTCCATTTTATAGTTCTATTCTCTGTGGTCTAGAAATGGATTAATTTTAATATTCAAATACCCATGGCAATTATTCTGACACAATGGTATCAGAATCAAATAATTTCAGCCACCATGAACACTGTCAAAGATGAAAGAGATTCCACAGATGATTATCCAGGTAAAAGGATGACTAAATATACAGATACAAAGAAGGAAGAAGAAAGAAAGAGTGAGAAGGAGAGACCAAAACAGTGATTAGTGTACTTGAGTGATATAGTTTATAAAACTGAATAACTAATGCCTAAATCTATGGATCCTCCATAGCATGAGGCTTGAAAAACCCACATTGGACTTGAGCAGTATGATTTGGCAGAGAATGTGATTGATTTAATGTCAGAATATCTGTGTGTAAGTAGCAGTGTGACCTAAAATGAGTCACTTAACCTTGATCTCAGTTTCATTTTTGAAATAAAGACCTATTATCTTCATATTTCCTTCAAAATCTAATATAGTGTGATTTCATTTCTCTCTTTGCTGTGTAATCAAATCAATGGACAGAAAAGACCTCACAGATCACCAAATTAATAAGGATAAAATGAAACTAAAGGCTTAAAAGCTCCTTAAAATGTATTACATGTTGTACAAATGTTACTATTATTATCTCCATTATTAATATGAAATATCCAGTCTAAAAACTTTAAAATAAAAAGAGCTATAGACAAAATTTTCCAAATGTCTGATAGCAAGGCCATGTATCTAAGCAAGTATCAAATTTGAAATGTATCTTTTGCAAATCTCTACTTAGGGTTATTATGAAGTCCATAAAATAGTAATAAATCATTTATGCTCATGCTTACCTTTTCAATTTGATTGTAAGCATCTTGAGAATAAAAATGTCATGCATCTATGTATTCATATAACAACTAGCATGTAAGAAATTATGCCTGATGATTATTTATTGTTTTAGTCAGCTTTTGCATTGCTAAAACCAAAAAACCTGACAAGAACAACTTAGAGGAGGGAAAGTTTATTTGAGGCTCAAGGTTTCAAAGGTCTCAGTCTCTAGATGGCTGACTCCATTTTTCTGGACCTAATTGGAAACAGAACATCATGGGTGAAGGGTCCAGCTGAGGAAAGCTATTCAGCTCATAGTGCAGTCAAGAAGAGGAGTGAGGAGATGTACACTTCCAGGGCAGGCCCCAGTGACCTAACTCCTACAGCTATACCCCATCTGCCTATAGTTACTACCCAGTTCATTCAAACCAGGATGGACTGATCAGGTTGAAACTCTTATAATTTAATCATTTCACCACTGACTATTCCTGTGTTAACAGGAACTTTGGGGGGACACTTTATATCTAAATCATAACACTTATAAACCATAGAGAAATATATAACTCTATATTCCTTGTAAACTTTAAGGGACTATATACACTACCTTGTAAATTATAAAGAGAAAGAAGGGAAGGAATAGGAACTTAATAGTGTTGGTTGAATTAAAACTGTTGGAACAAAAAATCTGGGTCAGAAAGTTGTGCAGAACTAAGGTGTCATCTATACAATAATAAGCCTACTAAGGATCCCCTCTCATAGTGCAATGCATATTAACTTACCCAAGGGGCTTACAGGAGATAATCCTGATCCTAATAATAATTGTAAAGAGGAGAATTCTGCAGGAAAAAAATATGTTCATGAAAATGGAAAAAGTAAAAGAAAAGACATATTGTGCAAGGTGGCTAAACAATAGCTGTTCTCTGGTTCTGTAAGATGCCTACAGTAAAACAACCCCAAAATAAATCATCTATGAGCAGCACACTACATAATTTCACTTTTTTTAAGTATTACAAAGATGTAAGTCTAAATTTTTTGGCTCACTATCAAAATAAAATTCAAACAAATGACAAAATGCAACAGAATCAAGAGTTTCAAAAGTAAAACAAAATTTTTTATTTACACAAACTCAGTCTCTAATATACTTGCTTTCAACAATCTCTGATTATATAATTTAGTTACCAGTGTCTACCCACAACATTTTAATCACTATCAATTTAAATTTCCTCCTACAATATTCCCGCAAATTCTTGTGAGTCTTTTAATTGACAGCAGTCATTGTCTGGTTTTTTTCTTCCTACAATTTTTAATTCTTAGTCTTGCTACTATTGCCGAAATATTTTAAAAGAGGAAAAGACAAAAGTAGGTAACTCTAAGATATTACTGTAAATAATTTAATATCAAATTTCAACCCACTGGATATTTTAACAATAATTCTAATATTTTCCCATTTGCTTTATTGGTGTTCAAAGCAACTTGCTAACAAAATGTCTGTTACAGTTAGACACAGTAAGTTAGCCTGTCATTAGGAGATACAGGATCTCACTAGGCTTAATTGGGAATGCTTGCCTTTGATCTGTGTCCTAAATGGAAGACAGCAATGTGCATTAGGGGAGAAGTTCAAAATGTCAACTGGTAGAATGCACACAAGGCCTGTGTAATGGCAATCAATTCATCATCAACCACTTTTTCATGATGACTTTGTCAACTGTTTGTTCATTAGTTTCTCATGCACAAATACTGCAGACAGATACCAAATGTAATAAATGTCAGGATAGGAGGGACAATGCAAATAAGACCATGCAAGTAAAAAGAGAAATTTAAAAAATGTAAAAATTTTAAAATCTCAACTTCTGTTTGGGATTAAGGCTTTCAGATAACACATCCCCAAATATAATTTCAAAAATTTATTAACAAATTGCTTCAGTAATTTATTATTACTAATACTACTTAGCTGCTGTACCATGTATTAATGCTATTTATCCCTATTTCATCATCATCATATTTACAGGATACTCCACTGAAAGAAACTCAAAACAAATTAAAATAGTATTTCTAAAACCATTGGATTTAGAAAGTATACTCTTTAAAATTATGACAGTTATAAACTGGTCTGAAGGAATTATTTATAATGGAAAACTCCATTAAAATCCCCAATGGATTTAGCATCAGATTTAACTTAAAAAGTATTTTAAATGTAATTTTTTTAAAAATATATTTACTACTACTATTAAAATCTATATTACTAAAATTTGTAATTTAGTTAAATTATCTGCAGGTTTACTTTGGCCATTGTTCTGCTACTATATCATAGCAACACTGTCCACTAGGTAAAGGATGAAACATGTAAACTTCGAAATTTTAATAAGCTCTGTCTATGCAGTAAATCTGAAAGAAAAAGGGATATTGTTACTGGGTGTGCTTGTGCTTACAAATGTTGACTGACAAATATGCAATGTGTACTTTCAACTTGCAAAATCAAGAATTCTCAGGTCTCCACTCCAGGAGGGAAGAAAAAATTATGTACTGTTTTAATATATAAATTATCCCAAACCTCATTTATCCCAAACCTCATTTAAACATGGGATGTGATCTTTACCATCTCCTATTAGCGCCTACAAACAACTAATTAATCCAGATGTTACTCCTTCTGTGGTGAATAATCAGAAAAAAAAACTACATATCCTAAATTAAAAAGAAGCCTAAATGTCTTACTGGTGGCCACACAACTAAGCTCTGAGAATTACAAGTGTATTTCATTCTCATACTTTTTTGGCAGGTGACTGAAGTAACAAGTTATATATTTCCTCAAGAAGAGAAAAAAAACAAATATATTTTTATCTAACACTGAGAGAAAAGATGCTCACTTCATTCCTGATGGTGTTGTTTCTGTAATTTAAAATTCCAACCGTCACCTTTTGCAGCAACTGATCTACCGAACTCAAAATAAAATGCATCTTCCTACTTTTTCAGCAAGTTTCCTCCTTCTAATGATGAAACCTAAAATATATATTTCTCAGAGTCATTTCAAAATACATATTCCATCCCCTGTATATTGTAGGTGGCTACATAAACCAAATAACCTAAAGCAAAATCTGAATCTCAACTCAATTGAATAGTCATTAAAAGCAGTAGGTTCAGAGCACAAATTTGGGGATCAAAGACCTCAGTTCCAAATATGCCTCAGCCTTTCACTGTGTGAACTTGGACAAATTACTTAACTACTTTGAGCCTTGGTTTTGTCATATATAATTATTGGAATAAAAAATTATGTATGGAAGTCTTTAGCATTTGCCTTTCTAGAAGACAGTATTCCTGCCCACCGTAGGAGCTTTTGCACCAGTTTGATTTGTCATAGTTCTTTTATTTTCTCATATTTATACTTATATGTGGAAATACATATTTAATACTACTTTTTCTTTCCTTTTTCATTCATCAACTTTTTTTCTCTTCTCTTCTCTGGTGTTTCCCCCACCCACTTCCAAATCTTTCTCTCCCAAGTGAAAGTATACAAAACAATATGATGACAATGAGGGAAGTTGGTAGAAAATATTCAGAATTTGATAAAAGAGCCCATTAATCCCCCATTCTACTTCCTCTCATCTACCACACGTATTCATGCACATTCACACTGATTTAGCATTAGGCCTTAATTCATTCAAAGGACTCTGAATGGCATGACTGCTAATAGCAACATTGGCCCATATAGCAAAATGACCAAATCTGACTCACTAATTTTGCATCTCTAGCCATCCTCAGTCTTAAACCATTGGCTCTATTACTGAAAAAGGCTGCAGTTGAGGGCCCCTCTAAATTTATAAGCAACTTAATCATGCTGAGAGTGAAGGCTAGCAACTCCCTGGCCAAGAAAGCTGAGTGTAGAGATTGTACCCTTCCCAGGACAGTCTAGCATGAACTAGCTATATCTGTACATTTATTTCCTGCCTTTTGCCTCATTTTGCCACCTTTTCTCTTTTAAAAGCCTTCTTGCCCCAGTAGCTTCTGAAGATGGAATGTTTTGGACAAAAAGTTTCTTCCATCTTTTTTTAAGGCTAGCTTTGAATGAAATCTATTTTCCTACCAACTTGACTAAAAATATTTCTGGAGCAAGGAGCTGTGTAACTTAACCTCTCTCTCACCCCACACACCCTCCTTGGCTAGCAACACTGCTGTCTGCTAATACCAGCTTTTACCTTTAGCAATAAAACCTTCTCAAAATGAGACAACTCAATGCGAAATATTACTTTTCAGCTACCACATGAGTTAAATCATTTGTGATTACACAAAGTATTAAGATAAACATAAATATTCAAGAAATTATGTCCCTGGACCTCTATACATTTCACATGGGGCATAGTACATGAAAGATAGTGAAAGTTTGACTGCAGTTTCTTATAATGCTAGAGAGGAATCAGATGAAGTAGACAATTGACTACTTACTAATACAACAGTATTTCATTTTGAAATAATTTTTACTTTGGCATATAAAGCATGCGTACATCTTCTAAAATATTTTGGGTGAGATAAAAATTTTAATTTGAATATTATTAATCAGAATTTTATCATGAAAATATTGTCCAATAACAAAAAATAATTTAATCCCTAAAATTCATATGAGCTTATTTCTATTAATTTAGAGAAATATTGAATTCCTTCAAAACATAGAGATGTAAGTAAGGCGATTAATTTAATCTCTTCATATAAAATTCTAGTACACAAATTGTGTAAGCCACTGAAACAGGGAATATGGGGATAATTGTTTTGATCACCTCTTCACTTTGCCTAACAGAAGCACAGCTAGTATCTTAAAATAACCATAGAAAACTTCATCCACTATGGTTCTAGAAAGTACTAACAGATTACTATTTTTTTCTTGAAAGGAGCACAAAAGATACACAGAAGTATCTATAATAAAATCTATAATAAAAAACTAATAAATTTGATATTACAATTCTGTCCATAAAGGTATATTTAATATCAACAATGATAATAGCACACTGTGAGAATAAATTGAAGACTTTATTTATACTTATGGTACCCTTCATTCTCTTTACTGTTTGGTAGATACAGTATAACTCTATTCCCAACTCTGCTATATTGACCAAGTCTCTTTAGCTCCTCCACCTCTCTCTTTTGTACAGTGGATAAAATAACTTCTCCACATAATATCTCAAATTTGTCAGTCTCAATTCACTTTGAAAAAATGTACTAACTAAAGGGGCAGAAGAGTTTTAACTGTCTTGAATGTTCTACAAGAATATATCATGGGGGCATATATCTAGTAAAAACCAAACCAAATCAGTGTATTCACATTTCCTCAGATCAAGAAACACATTTTATTTCCTGTAATAATTCCTTGATAGTCTGAATTTTACAATGTTATTCTCTTCTTTAATTCCTTTTGCATTCTGGTAAACACACAAGTAACACCACATTAGATTATAGAAAATCTATATATAAGGCACTTGCTTATTTTCTTCTTTCTTAAACTTTCTTATATCTTTATTTCTTCTACCAAATAATAAACTACATTTTGCATGCATTAAACTTGTATGTGAAATATAATAAGGGCTCAACACAAGTTTTGCTTATTCATTCATCAAATATTTAATATTGTGCAGCATCACCTGAGCTAGGCACCAGGAATACAGCAGCCAAAGACACAGACTCAGTCTTTTTTCTTTTAGAATTTACAGTGTAAAAGAGGAGACTTAAAGTAAATATTTGACATTCACTTATCAAATATTCATTAAACACTCACTGTAATTCTAGAACAATTCATTACATAAATATTTTTATATTTGCAATTGTAATCATTGCTCTGAACAAACCAAACAAGGTACCATGAATTCACGTGTGTGGTCCCTTTAGTCTTCACAACAGGTCTTTATGAATCCAATCAAGAAGTATTTATTAAACTTTCACAAACCTAAGAGGTTTCACAGAAATCCTGATTCTCTGCCCAAAATACCCCTTTTCCTCCACTTTTGCATGCATTCTTTACCACCTTCCAAGTCTCCATGACTACTACTTCTATAGCCCATTTCTGTGTAATGAAATTGATTCCACAATCATAAAAACAAAATTCAGATATACAAGTCAGGTAACAAAACTTTGGTTTTTAAGACTACTACTAAATTTTTGGCTAATTATCAGAGGTACATATGACAGAAAGTATTTTAATGACTGATATATTTCCTATTGAAACATCATCTAAAGCCTATTATCAAAGGACAAAGCAAGAAAAATAAAATTGTCTTCAGTATATAAAAGGAAAATAAAATAATTAAAATTGTCTTCAGTATTTATTTTAAGGGACTGCTTGGGATGCTAATACACTCAGCTCTGAGATATATCTAGTTTAATGAAGGAGAGGGTGGACCGTGGGCAGGGCCCTACAGATATAAAATATGATTCCAAAGTGAGCAGAACTGCTTCTAATAAAGCCTTTCTATTAATAACCCTTTCCGGATTTGATGGATCACATCAATGGGACAAATAAAAAGATGTTGTTGGAATAGAGGGTGGTGGTTCTTCTTTCCCAAGATTCAAAAGCAGAACACCTGGCCTACCTTACCTGCCTCTCCCAACCCATTTACAAGTGAGAAAGGAGCCTCCAGGGCCTCCAAAGCAATTAAATTTGGTCTGCTGTCTCAGGAGGGGAGGTCTGCATGTGAAAGCCTGCAGCTATGGCAAATCCCTTCCACCAGCCAAATGCTGGCAACAGGGCTGAGCTAGGACATTCCCTGCTAGAGGACAAAAATCACAAATGCAAAGTGTAGAAAAATTTGAGCCCTGCCCTCTATGTTCACTTAGCCTAGCCTCCAGGCTCCACTTCAAACCCTCACTCCTCAAAAAATACTAAACAGGAAGAAACAAGCAATGAGATAAGCTCACCATTGAGCGTGCATGAAGATAGGATGGAAGGGTATGTCGTTTCTTTGAGCTCATCTCACATGCAGCCAGCTGAATATAAATTTCCCTCTATCTCATCAAGCTCTCACTGTTTGGCCTCCTCTGACTGATATTGGCTCATCATACTTAATCTAGGGTGAAATTTCCTCGTCTGAGCTAAATTACTCGCAGCCATCAAGGGAAGCGATATTTATTTTTCGTGGGGCTAATGACCTGTCCCCCAGACCCACCCACTGATGGTTATTTACTGGGGCCCAGATGCTTGAGCTCAAAATGAGTGCTAATGTCAGCAGGTGCCATCCCTCATTCAGCTCAGTGATTGAATTGGAGCGATCCCATTGACATTGACTCTGTGACTTTTAAGGCCATTACCCTCAGCCAGAGATGAACCTCTCATCATGGTGATGACAGTGACAGCTGATTAGCGACAAATTACAAGCAGGAAGGTGCAGAGGCTTTATTGGTCAGGGCAGGACCAGTGGTAAGTGTGAGATATGTGGGGAGAAAGAGCAAGAGGAAGAGATAGAGACCTGGGAAAGAAGGGAGGAAACAGGGAAAGCATCATGCATTCCATCTCTTTTCAGTGTTTTATCAACTCTTAACTATGGCCCCTGTAGATGCTTATATTTTATATCTATTTATTGTATTTAAACACCCAGAGATTCATATATCTACAGACACTCATAGCTCAACACATACATTTTGAATAGGCAGAACTCACATCTAGTAAATTTAGGCTGTTAAAGCAGCATAACATTTTGAAAAGAATCCATAGACGACTAAGGCATAGACTCTTGGATTAAACAAAGCAAATAATTTCTCTGTCCTTTGTATTTGAAATTTCACTGACCAAAAAGTATTACAGAATTTATTTTCTAAATGTTTTTATAGCCAAATTGTTTAAGTACAGTGGCATGTGGATTGGTGCTTAAAGAACATGAACA
Organism: Xerus rutilus; assembly: GCA_028644305.1. NCBI lineage: Eukaryota > Metazoa > Chordata > Mammalia > Rodentia > Sciuridae > Xerus > Xerus rutilus. The sequence continues at coordinate 65,246,673 of CM053408.1, forward strand.
CAAAGTTCTAAATATTGTCTTCAAAACTCATTTGTAGAAAGCAATTAGGTTCCTCAAACTGTCTATTCAGTATACTTTAAATCAAAGCTTTTTTGAATTTTTAACTTAAATATAAGAATCGTTTTTCTTCTTATCATTAAATTATTTCCTGACACTTCTTTTAAATTGAGAGTATTCTTTGTTCTCTGATGGGGGTGTGGATTGGCTTAGGGTGACTTTTTGTTGTTCTCATAATTCAAAATCTTAATATGTAGCGTCAAAGTTTAATTAAGAATTATAGGCAACTTGAGATTTGGGGAAACTTGAAAACTCCACAAAACAACACAGACACTGATTTTTGAGGCCTAGACACTTGTTACTAAGTAGCAGTTACACAAATACTCTGTTTCAGACACTACAAAGAACACACAGAATGGGACTTCACAGCAGCAGCAGCACTCACACAGAATGAGAGCCTGGCCCTCTGCCTTGTTCCCAGACATGTGGCAGTTGACCAAACAGTGACAAAGGCAATGGACATTCTGTAAAGGAACCCACCAGCACCCACTCACCAGCGCAGTACAAGGTACTATGAACAAAACCAAGGAAAAAATTAGACCACCCTACCCATGCCTCTCTATTTTTATAATCAATCTTCCTCTTTCAACTCTCCTTTTCTCCACAACTGCTGTACTCCTTGATTTAATACTTTCTCAGAAATAATAATTCCTTTTCTTTCCTTCCTTCCTTCCTTCCTTCATTAAGCCACATCCTACACCCTTTTTAATTTTTTATTTTGAGACAGGGTCTCACTAAATTGTTTAGGACCTCACTAAATTGCTAGGGCTGACCTTGAACTTTTCTGATTCTCCTGCTTCAGTTTCCCAAATCACTGAGATTACAGGTATGCACCACTGCACCTGGAAATAATACTTTTTCAGAATAATAACTTCTTAGAAGTGCCTTCAAGCTAACTGCGGACCATATCCAATTTACCTGGTAGCAAATATGACAAAAAATATTTTGTCAAAAATGCAACAAAATATTACACATCTTACTACATACTATCATGCATGGTTGAAGTTGAGTAAGCCATTTACACAACTGTGAAAAAAGTGTGGGTGTACTAGAGATGGCCCTTCCAGCAGCAGGAACTGGTTATGCACGCCTCTTCCCAGCTCTGTTGTCAATTAAGTCAGACTGGAAGCTTGAAATTGGCCAACATGCAAATATTGACACTACATTCATTGGCAAATGCTACCTGTCAAGATTTTGTTTTTTGTTCTGTTTTGTTTTGTTTCTTCCAAGTAAGCTAATTGTTTAACATTTGTCAGGACACAACTGCATATAATGCTGTCTGTTTAGAAACACTTTTGAATATGGGGCAAAGCCAGCCTCTAGTAGCCTACAGCTACTACCCTAATTCAAAGCCTATCACTTCTCAACCTGATTATTCTACAACCTGCCACTCTTTCCTAGCCTATCAACTCATAGTTCTCTATTAAGCAGCCACAGCACAGAAAAACCTTATGAGGTCACTCTCACTAGAAGGTTGAGGAGGGTAAGTAGAGGGAAATGTGGCCTTGCTCTCTGATTTTTTATTTTCTTTCTGATAAATCTTCATTGTGAATTTCCATGGTAGATGTGTTTTTTTATGACTGATAGTGTAAAAGACAAGAGCACACTGTATGATTAAGAACTATTACATAATCAACCATGGTGGAATCAATAAATAATAACCATTATCTTATAATAAAAACATAAAATTCATTTTCAGCATTTTTAGTTTGTCTCATATTTGAAAGAGTCCTTTGCTACTGAAACAGGAATGTTCAATGTATTTAACCTCAGCTATCACTACGTAATAAAAGAAACCATTAGAGCCACTGACCTTTTTGAAACTAAATGAATTAATAACAAATTGGAACTCTTTTTTTTCCTAGCAAACCACAGAAAACATTTAAGCTTCAGTAATGAAGAAATACTTTCCATTATTAAATACTCTCAAAATGATCGTGTCCCTCAGTATACATGTGCTCTCTATCTTATCCATGCTTATGGTTTCAACTACCAAATACATGATGTAGACTACACAAACCCCTGTCTAGCCATGCCCACCTGCTTATTAGACAAGTCCATTTGCTTAAACCACAGGTATCTCACACTCAGAATGACCCAATCTAAACTCACAGTTATCAGAGTCCCCCAAATGTCTGATTCTCCTCTCATCATCTCTGTCTCAGCAAATGGCCAGACCACCCACCCCATGCCCTAGCACTACCCAAGAAGTCATTCCTAATGACTTTTTGGCCTTCATTCTCTACTTCCATACATAATGAACAATGGAATCTTACTGATCTTTCCTTGTATATGTTCCTTTAGCCCACCCATTTCCAAATTCAGGAGCTACTACCCTAATTCAAAGCCTATTACATCTCAACTCAATTATTCTACAAGCTGCCACTATTTCCTAGCCTGTGAACTCATAATTCTCTACTAAGCAGCCACAACAATGTCAACAGAAAAGCCTGATGAGGTCACTCTCACTTAAAATCCTTCAGTGGCTTCCAAAACTCAACATGAGTTGCAAACCCTAGAGGACCTGATTCCTGCTTTCCTCTCCACGTTCAATTCCCAACATTCTCCATCAATCTTTCAGTAATTTCAGTGTGCCTTGATCTCCCTTGCTGTTGTATTTTCAAGTATGTTACCTGGAATACTCTTACTCCTCGCCCAAAACGTTGCTGATTCTTACTCATCCAGCAAATCCAAGATTAACTATCACCATGGAAGCTTTCCTTGACTTCTCAAGAGTAACTGATTGGATATCCCTCCTTCCTTGATATTCCTGCTAGGTCCATTCTCTTCACCAAAACACAGTGGGATCAGAGGCAGTTATAGAACCAAGGAAAGACTAAAAAAGTACTGCCCCACACTATATTCTGATTACTAATCTCCCTCCTTTTCTCACTAGCATACAAAGTTTTTTTCATTATTATATCTTCTACTCTTTACAAGTGCTATGCACATAATAATAAATATTCATCAATTGCCTAGATGAGCAAAATGGATTAAAATTAATAGTAAGTCCTCAGACCTAGGAGATGGTTATCAGATTCACACTGAAAGGGCTGTGTCTTCAAAGATGAGTAGGCCCCAGATTTCAAAAGCCTTCTTGTGCCCTTTTACTCCTCCAAATCTTCCTCTTTGTGTATTCCTACTATCTTAATTTCGCTTGATCTTTTTCCTTGCATTTATTCTCTGTCAGACTCACCAAAAGTGTCTAACCTTCTCCCTGATTTGAATTCAGATATCTCAGCCTTACCTTGACTGCTCCTGTTTACACATGACAACATCTGATCATCTACTGGGCATTTTTCTCCAAAAGACAAAATGATATTTCTTTGTAAAGCAAATACCAAAAGGCCAGTTGAGTGGAATAATTCTTTCCTGAACACAGGATCACATAGCTATCCTAAACATTGCACATATAAGAGTTTACTGACTAAATACTTGTCCTTCAATCCCTCTGAATTATATTCCTCTTAGGAAGACAGAGCGAGAGAGAAAGAAAGAAAGACACTAAGTTCTGAGGAACCAGAATTGCAGTTAACATTTATAACCAAGGTAACTTGGAGCACAAATCCAAGAATATGAGTAAAGTAAAATACTGCATGGGAAAGCCACAGTGTGAAGAAAGAAAAGCAGAAATCAGAGGAGCACCAAAACAGAATGGAATCAGAGGTGGTTATAGAACCAGGGAAAGGTAAAAGCAAGTAAAGAGAATCAGGAGGAAGGCAAAGGCAGTTTTAAAGCAGTACACTAGAGTGTGCATTTGCATGTCACCAGGAAACAATGAAAGTATGAGTTAGTCTAGCCCAAAGTGACAGATTCAGAGATCAAGTGCATGAGAAATTGTGTGGCATTTGGAGCAAGTACTTGGTTATATTAAAACTCATTGTCCTATCAAAAAAAAAAAAAAGAAAGAAAGAAAGAAATTGTGTGGCATTAATGAGTACTTATTAGCAAGCAATGTGACCCTGGGCAAGCTACTCTCTCTCTAAACCTCATTCTCTTCACCTAAAAAAATGGAACCTATGATCACTCATACCTAATAGATTATGTAATAGCTGAAAGAACATACCTAAAATACTTAGGTCATCACCTATTAGGTGTTTGATTGATAACAGTGATTATATTGCTATTATTATTTAGTTTGGAATTCATTAAGAAGCTGGCCCAGGTGACACCTATATAATGTATTTCTTCATGTTCCAACATAGCATTAACTACTTATTTAAGATTTATCACAAGAATCCCTAGGTCTATAGATACATCCTTGGACTTGGTATAGCAGTAATGTAATCACCCTCTCCTCTCTTCTGAATTTGGAATTAATAAATGCAAAATTCAAACAGATGGAGATCAAAAGTCAATTGTATTACTGGTAAAGTTGGACTGGAGAATATGGGTGAGGTTTGCAGCCATGAAATTGGCTGATACTCCCTGAATCAGACCCACCCGGGCACCAGCATCTGGACAAACAGAGAGCTGTGCTGCCAAGTTCACGACTATGCAGGCGTGTGATCTGGATTACATTCCCTATGCTGGCCTGGGAGAGACCTGTCAGGCCAGGCTCTCCTCCTTCTTCAGAGGCAAATAGAGGCTTATCATGTTCCTTTGATCAAGTTTCTTCCTAAGGACAAAAGGAGTGGGGAGAAATGTCTCACCTAGGATGGCTGAAGTCACTATGTCCTCAAAATGCTTGGTTTAGATCCTACCCTCCGAATATACATTTTTTTCAGTCTACAAAATCCCCTGGGTCTATGAACTTCATTAACCCAAATTTACTTTCTTGAAGGAAAGCACTATTAAATTGTTTACTTCTATACCTTAGTGTGAAACACAAAACCAACGAATTTTCCCCCACATCTTTGTACCCTTGTCTCCTCAAGGTGCTCCGCTCCACCTTTCTTGCACATGAGCTTAGCCCCTAAAAGTTGCTGTCTAGCCCTCTTAATAAGATTCAAATTTCCTAACAATGGCTGTTCATCCTAGAACAATTTATATGTCCTCTTTTAATGATCCTTAATCAAGTGTTCCAGAAACTGGCTGAACTTCTGCCAGCCCCCTGACACTACAGTCTTATACAGTCCACATCTTTCTCCAAGTTAAAATGCTCCTTTAGACCTTCAAGCTCAGTATTCTCAAATAAAGGCTTGGGATAATGGTGCTCTGGTTATTTTTTTTCCTCATTGGTATTCTCTGTAGGATCATTTACCAAATTCATAGGCTCAAACTGACCCATATTACAGTATCATTGCAATGCAGCTTGAATAAGTGCAATATGTGAATCTTAGAAAGTGTAAAATACTAGCACTAAAAGGGGCTATTAGCCTTACAAGTAAGCTGAGTCTCCTTAAATGGTCCTCATGATTTGAGGTGCTTAACTATCTATTCAATTGCTGCCTTCTCAGAAAATTCAGTTTAATCTATCAACCACAATGTGATTTTAAGCTTTACATGGCAAAATTATGTATGTTAGAAGATGCAAAACATATGAAACTTAGGACTGATGAATAAAAATATCAACTTACTTCACCAAATCAGCATAGTCCATTTACTCATAATACTCATGCCTTTGAATAAGTCAAAACATTACTTGATCACAACCCATTTTGTGCAGTGAAAATCAAGTGGTAGAAAATTTTTGTGATGTTTCAGATGATCATACAGCCAACCTGTCCCCGAGTCTGAGTCCAGCCTGCTGAAAGTTAAAGCAGTAGTATTATCAGAGAATGAGGAAAGAGAATGAGCCTGTGACCCCATGAGGGGCCCATTCACCACGGTAGGTTAGTGAGACTGAGTACCCAAACAAGATAATGCTCTCCTCACCATTCTGACTGGTCAATTTGGATGACATATTTTGGGCATCTCTACTGATTCCATGACTGCAACTTGTACACCGTCCACAAATCCCCATCTGCAGCTACAGATGGTCCACATTTTTTTTCCAGTGTTTATAACAGCTCTTGAGGTGGGAGTGGGAAGAATGAAGGTTTTGCAGCCAAGCTGCCCTAGTCAGGTGAGTGTTCAGTTCCACTGAACTACAGCACATCCAAACAAATTTACAGAGCTACATTTACTCAATGCTGGCAAACCATGTCTCAAGAACTATGCCACAGATAAACACAAACACTACCTAGCAGAAAATTATCTTTGGTTCACTGCAAATTACTAATCTTTAAAAATTGTCCAATGAGAAGATGGTTACCTTTTAGAATAATTTACACTTTCAGTTATGACTTGGGCCCTATAAGGCTGTGTTATCCAATCTACTAGCTACTATAACTAACACTATAATATTGGAAATCCAGTCCCTCTATCACTCTAGACACACATAAAATGCTAGGTAGCCACATGTGGCTAGTGGCTACCATACTGGACAGCACAAAAATCAAATAGTTGTAATATCACAGAAATTATCCCCAAGGAAAATTATCAACAGTGGCTATTTTTGCCACAATTTCTTTTGACTTTTAACACTTTTTAAATGGCACAATTCTTTTTATTTCTTCCCTCTCCTATAAATACCCTAAATGATGACTTTTTTAAACAAAAGAATCAATGGCTCCTTTTCAGTAGGTAACACAGTACCCTCAAAATGTGCAATTCTACAGTGACCCATTATCTCTGAAAAACTAAGCAAATAAATACCAAATTTAAGTCTCTTTTTTTCCACTGCATAATTGAGATGAAATATAAACTTAGGACCAATGAATTTGTTCTATTCACATTCTCTACCATCTGACCAATTCACACTTGTTCCAGCTAATGGGGAAGGATTTCTTGATCTACTTTACTTAATAAATATAAAAATAAGAATGCTAAGCAGTCCCTGTTCTAACCTCACAATAGCTCTAGAAGAAGTGTATTGTTTTTATCACAGCAACATCTTCATTTTACTCATGAGAAAATAAATGCTTGGAGGGGTTAATCAATTAACTTGTCAAAATAATTCAGCAGAACCAAGTGATGATCCAGGTCTGTGTGACAACAAAATTTTTACTGTAACCACTACATTGGACCTCTTCTTGCTGAGTTAGCTGCCTTATGAAAGCTCTTGAGAACTTTTAAGCTTTACATGGCAAAATTATGTACGTTAGAAGATGCAAAACATATAAAACTTGATCCTTATCCAAAGGACCAGCAAGTACACCTGTATTAGGATCACTTAACTCTTCCATGTGCTTATGATACAAGCAATAAACATGATCTGGTAGCTATAGCAAACACTGGCTCCAAAACCTGACACTTTTAACTATACCTGGAATTATGAGTAAGACTGAGAAGCATCCAGGGAAATCTTGAGTTGCTCATCTGTAAATGAAAATAGTTTACATTCATTTTAGCAAATAATGTTTATAGCTTTTATCTTTGGTTGGTGGTTGTTTATTATTATTATTAATCTTATTATTGATATTGAAATATTATATGTAAGAAGGACTAACTCATAAACCAATGTTCTCAGGCTATACAGGTGAATTATACACCAAAATATAAGAACTACATAATTCAAATATTTAAAATCTCTAGAAAAGAATAGAAAAATAGGAAATGTTCATTAATTATTTTATGAAGCTAATATAATCTTCAAAGTCATACAAAGGACTATATAAGAAAAAAAAATACATGCTAATTTCACTTGTATTATGAGTTCATCATGTGTATGGAGAAACATAAAAATCCTCACTAAATATTAGTAAACATTAATAAATGTGCATGAATTTTTAAAAAATTTTTGTTATTCACCACACTAACAAATTAATGGATAAAACTGATATCAATAGATGCATACTTTAAAGTTTGAAATATCTCTACATATACTTAAATTTGTCCCTGTGATAGATAAAATATGATGAAAATGTTAATTCTCTCCAAACTAATTCATAATCAGTATAATTCTGTTAAAGTCTTTTTCCTGTTCCTTCATAGATTTATTGAGACATAACTGATACAACAAACCACATATGTTTAATTATTATTAATTATTATTAATAACTATTATTAATAATTTGATAATTTTTAATATATGCATACACCCATGATATCCATCCTTACCATAATTAAGGTAATACACATATCAATCACACCTAAAAATTTCTTTGCTTCCATTTACAATTTTTTGTGGTAAGAGCATTTACCATGAGATGAACCTTCTTAACAAATATTTGACTTCACAATGCAATATTATTAACTATAGGCCCTATATTATACAGCATTTCTCTAGAATTTACTCATCATGCACATCTGTAACTTTATATCTATTTAACAACTCTCCAAAAATGTAATACCCTGAATAAGTGAGGTATATAATTATTTGGTAAATGATATAATTTATGAATGAAGAAGTAAAGTTGAGAATCATTTATTCACTGCGAGCAAGACTAATGGAGTACCTACTAAATAAAATTCTTGGTACCAAAAAAAACTATTTTTGAATTTCAGTTTCACTATTTGCTGCATGAATTTGAACTAGTTAACCATTCTGTTAAAATCTTAAATTTTTTAATTTTATTTGTTTAGATACACATGACAGTAGAGTGTATTCTGACATATTATATATAGATGGAGTATAATGTAGGATCGCATACATGATATGGAGTTTCACTGGTTGTGTATTCATATATGAACATAGGAAAGTACATCCAATTCATTCTACTGTCATTCCTACTCCTATCTCCCTCCCCTCCCTTCATTCTCCTTTGTCTAAACCACTGAACTTCTATTCTTACCTCTCCCACGCTTATTATGTGCTAGCATCCACATATCAGAGAGAACATTCAGCTTTGTTTTGGGAGGATTAGTTTATTTCACTTAGCATGATAGTCAGCAGTTGCATCCATTTACCAGCAAATACCAAATATTCCATTGGGTATATATGTCACATTTTCTTTATCCATTCATCTGTTGAAGGGCACCTAGGTTGGTTCCATAGCTTAACTATTGTGAATTGAGCTGCTATACACATTGATGTGGCCACATCACTACAGTATGCTGATTTTAAGTTCTTTGAGTATATAACAAAAAGTAGGATAACTGGGTTAAATGGTGGTTCCATTCCAAGTTTTCTGAGGAATCACCATACTACTTTCCAGAGTGGTTGCACCAATTTGCAGTCCCACCAGTAATGTATCAGTGAACCATTCTTCCCACATCCTCACCAACATTTATTGTTACTTGTTTTCTTGATAATTGCCATTCTAATTAGAGTGAGAAGAAATCTCAGTGTAAATTTTCATTTCTCTGATTGCTAGGGATATTGAACATTTTTCATATATTATTGACCATTCATATTTGTTCTTTGAAGTCTATGTTCAGTTCCTTTGCCCATTTATTGTTTGGGTTAACTGGTTTGTTTTTTGGGGGGTTTTTTTGGTGTTATTTTCTTGAGTTCTTTGTATATTCTGGAGATTAATGCTCTATCCAAGGTGCAGATGACAAAGATTTTCTGCCATTCTGTAGACTCTTTCTTCATGTTCTTGATTGTTTCCTTTACTGTGAAGAAGCTTTTTGGTTTGATACAATCCTATTTATTAATTCTTGATATTATTTCTTGTGTTTTAGAGGTCTTATTTAGGAAGTCAGTTCCTAAGCTTACATGAGGGAGAGCTGGGCCTAATTTTTCTTCTAGTAGGTTCAGGGTCTCTAGTCTAATGCCTAGGTCCTTGATCTACATTGAGTTGAGTTTTGTGCAGGTTGAGAGACAAAGGTTCAATTTCCTTCTGCTATATATGGATTTCCAGTTTTCCCAGCACCATTTGCTGAAGAGCCTAACTTTTCTCCAATGTATGTTTATGGTGCCTTTGTCTAGGATGAGATATCCATATTTATGTGGGTTTGTCTCTATACCTTCTGTTCTGTTCCATTAGTCTTTATGTCTATTTTGGTGCCAATATGTGATTGACATGATTCTATCTATATTTAGAAGACTAAAAATTCCACCAGAAAACTTCTAAAACTCATAAACAAATTCAGCAAATTAGCAGGATATAAAATTAACACCCATGAATCAACTGTGTTCCTATACACCAATGATGAATCAGCTAAAAGAAAATTAGGAATAGTATCCCATTCACAATAGCCTAAAAAACTAAAACTTGGTAATCAATCTAACATAAGAAAGGAAAGACCTCTACAATGAAAACTATAGAACACTAAAAAAAGAAATTGAAGACGATCTTAGAAGATGTTCTTCAGAGAAATAGAAAGAGCAGTCATGAAATCCATTTGGAAAAATAACAGGCATAGAATAGCCAAAGCAATCCTTAGCAAGAAAAGTGAAGCAGGGAGCATCAGAATACCAGACCTTAAATTATACTACAGAGCTATAGTAAATAAATAAATAAATAAATAGATAGATAGATAGATAAATAAATAAATAAATAAATAAATAAATAAATAAATAAATAAATAAAAAGCATGGTATTGACAGGGTATTTTAGTGAGCTTTATAAACTGGTCAAAATGTAAATGGAAGAGCAATGAGCAGCGAGGTGCTTTTACATTCAATAATCATCCCTAGTCTCTTTTGGATTAACTGCTTAATTTAGAAAACTAGACAAAATGTTTTTGGTCTACTTGAAAGCATTGGAGAACGGACAAAGGAGTGAAGAATTATTTGGCTCAGAATTGGGAATGGATACCTCAGAAAACAATTTAGCTCAAGAGGTTGTTTTCTCCCTAGAAGCGTTTGCTGTACACATAATTAAGAGGCTGAATAAAGATGGACAGCCTTCTGGGACTAAGAACTGACACTGAAATCTAAAGACAACCAAGAGGAAGTTACCAATGAAAATTCTCTTATCTGAGTAACCTAAAAATATACAAGGCATCACTGCCTATCTGATTATTAAGTTACATTAAAGTATCCAAGACTAAGAACATCCTATGTGCCTAGGAAAAGCAAACAGAAATTCCTCTGTAAGTGTATGTACCTAGAAATGTTTACAGTTGAAAGGAGTTCTAGAATTTGCTTGAAAATAATGAAGATTCCTCAGAAAACTTGGAATGGAACCACTATTTGACCCAGTTATCCCACTCCTCAATCTATACCCAAAGACTTAAAAATAGCATACAACTATGACACAGCCATATCAATGTTTATATCAGCTCAATTTACAATAGCTAAACTATGGAACCAACCTAGATGCCCTTCACCAGATGAATGGATAAAGAAACTGTGGTATATATACACAATGGAATATTACTCAGCATTAAAGAAGAATGGAATTATGGCATTTACAGGTAAATGAATGGGGCTGGAGAATATCATGCTAAGCAAAATAAGGCAATCCCCAAAAAACCAAAGGCCAAATGTTTTCTTTGATGTGTGGATGCTAATTCACAATAAAGGGGTGAGGGTAGGGAAGAATAGAGGTACTTTGGATTAGGCAAAGAGGAATGATGGGAGGGAAGGGGATATAGAGGTAGGAAGATTAGTATAATGGATCAGACATTATTACCCTATGTGCATATATGATTACATAACTGGTGTAACTCTACATCATGTACAACAAGAAGAATGAGAATTATACTTCATTTATGTATTCTATTGTCATTTTAATTAGAACAAATAAATTTAATTAGAACAAATAAAAAATGATCTGTTATGTTTTGGTGGAGTTTTTTGATGAAACAAGATTTGACATGCTTTGATAATTATTAAAAATAGATATTAGTTATAACAACCTCATTATAATAGTCTCCCTATTTTGTATATATTTAATTTTTTCCATGACCAAAGCTTTAAATAATTCTCCAGAACCAGATGGTATGGTCAGGGTGTTTGTCCAAACATTTAGACAGAAATAACATCAGCCTTATACAACTTTCTACATAGAGGAATACAAAGGGGAATCAGAAGTATTCTGGGAAAAGAAAAGCTAGAATGGGGTTTAAAAAAAAAACAACTTGTTTTCCCTAATCTGCCCATGAAAATAGACATGTAAAATAGAATAGCAAAATCCAAAACCCTCATAAAACATCTACAAAGGACTATGATAAAGTATCTTCAGAAACCCCAAAGCATGAGTAGGTATAGACAAATTACCAACAAAGACCCTCATGGTATCTGAAGAGAAGCAGAGAAAAGGCAATGGTAATTCTAAACTTCTTTATATGAATAGAATCTCAAAATCTCCAATTACTCAATGGCAAGTGCAGTAAGGTAAAATAAAAAGAGCATCTAAAATTAGAAGGATGTTCTATAGAATCTTATTTAAGGATGAATGCAAACAAAAAGCAATAAGATCTGGTGGTACTGAAACAGATTTGGCCCAGTGAGCTATAAAAATTAGCATATTGAATCCAATTTCCAAAATGAAATATAACACTGAGAAAAACAACATTTGAGTAGATTTAGTTGAGCAGCACAGAGATAACTACAAAGTGAAAAACAGAGAAGGTCCACATAAAAGTGTGAAAGGATAACTGAAGAACAATAATTCAAGGAGTAGAGAGACATCATGGTGGGAAAACAACAAAAGAAAAAAGCTCTACAGCACCGAAGCTAAAACAACAACAACAACAAAAATAACACATTCAACTATACCACTCCATTTTCTACTACCATAACAAAATACCTGAGGCTGGGAAACAAACAGAGAAAATGGCCTTATTTAGCTAACAGTTTAGGAGGTTTAAGAGCACATCACTGATATCTGCTAAGCTCTGGTAAGGGCATTTTTACTGCATCACATGGTAGATGGCTTCAATATGAGAGCACAAGAGAGGGAGATATTGGCAAAATAGGAGGCCAGAGAGTAGAAAAAGTCCAATCTTGCTTTTTTATAAGGACCATCTCATGAGAATAAGCCAGGGTTGCACAAGAAGTACATTAATTCCAGACAGGCGCAGTGGCACACACCTGTAATCCCAGCACTTTGGGAGGCTAAGACAGGAGAATTGCGAGTTCAAAGCCAGCCTCAGCAACTGCGAGGCCTAAGCAACTCAGTGAGACTCTGTCTCTGTGTAAAACATAAAATAGGGCTGGGGATGTGGCTCAGTGGTCAGGTATCCCCGAGTTCAATCCCCAGTACCAAAAAAAAAAAAAAAAAGAATTACATTAATTCCAAAAGAAGGCAGCACATCAATGACCTAATTACCTTGCACAGAGTTTCACTTCTTAAAAGTTCTACCACTTGTTAATATCACATGGGGGACCAAACCTCTAACACATGAACCCTTGAGGATAATATCACATCCAAATCATAGTACTGGCTCATTACTCTTTCTTAAAATCATCCAAAAACTCAAAAAAATGAGTAACAATAAAGGGTCATGATCAAATTTCTTCCCAAGTTATTTGTAAAACTAATAATCATCATCAAAATAAACTCCCAGCAAAAACTGAAAACATCACAGAAAAATGTGTTCAAGGAATAGGTTGAAAATTATAACCTAAGAAAACAAAAAGAATTAAAAGGAATGACAAAAATATAACTGAAAAACATGAATCAGAAAAAGATATAAATTCAGTGTTTGAAGAAAAGGAATATTTAAAGAGAAAGTAACAGAACTTTAAAATGACTTAGGAAAAATAGAATTTTTAAGGTTTTAGAAACAAAGACTACATTTTCAAGAACAAAAGAATTAATAATCAATAACCTTTAACAATGCCATAGTAGAAAATGTTAAAAATAAAAAAGAAATAGAAGGCGGGGCGGAGAAAAGGCTAGATATAAGGGAAAGGCAGAAAAGATTCCATTGAAGTCTCTGGAAAAGAAAACTAAAACATTGGAACAAAACATGTATTAGAAGCTGTGAGTCAAGAAAATTTTCTTGAGGTGGTGGAATAGAGAAGGTCACTTTCCTGGCTGATACATGGTGTGAAACCAATAAGGCAGATAGGCAGCTTCTCAGCAAGGTAGGTGAAAAAAAAGAGGGAGACTTTACCTGAATTTAGTACTGAACATTCAAAGCAGATCAGGGACTCAGGAGGTTGAATATAATAAAATAAGGAAGAAATCCCCAGTACCACAGCTGCTGACACAGATGAAGCACCAAGCAGAGCAGTCCCTCCATGAGCCAAGTGGAGGGATAAGGGAATTAAAGGATCTGCATTTTTAGGATCTGAGGCTTGTCTCAGTATGGCGAGTTTAGAGATTACAGACACTGCCTGATTAAACTGAAAGGTGTGCTTGCCCAATATCCTTGTGCAGGAAAGAAGCTGCATTTCTCCCAGCTGCATGCAAAGTATAGAAGAAGGAACCATTTTGGAGCCGCAGCATGGGGGCAGTAGCTGGGAGAGCTGACTCCTGGCAAGCCCAAGTTTGGCCCCAAATATAGGCCTGTCAAACCCAAGACATCAAATGTGCCTAAGTGAGCAGGAGAAAATCAAATGTGGAGAGAGGATTATACACAGGAATACTGGTTATGGAAACCCACCAGCTCTCCCCTACCCCTTCCAATCAGACTACTTGAAGGACTGATTGGGAGAGACACATCATGCCTGACCGGGAATTTGAAAGGGAAGAAGTGGGAGAGATTGAGTTTGGAAACTGAACTCAAGACCAGGAAACATGGGGTTTGCAAGTGACAGAGTGGACTGAGAATTGGCTCTTCCACCACAAAAGTGGAACCCAGGGAGATCCCTGGGTTGCTGGGCCCTGTGCAGATTTAAAATCTCCAGACCAACTGGCATTCATCGAAGAACCTAGAGCCTACCTAAACCTAAATCCCACCTCCAGGAGTTTGCAACCAAACTGGAGATTCCTCAGAAAACTTGAAATGGAACCACTATTTGACCCAGTTATCTCACTCCTTGGTTTATACCCAAAGAACTTAAAATAAGCATCCTACAGTAACAAAGCCACATCAATGTTTATAGCAGCTCAAGTCACAATAGCTAAACTATGGAACCAACCTAGATGCCCTTCAATAGATGAATGGATAAAGAAAATGTGGTACATATACACGGTGGAATATTACTTAGCCTTAAATAAAAATGAAATTCTGACATTTGCAGGTAACCTGATGGAACATGAGAGTGTCATGGTAAGTGAAATAAGCCAATCTCAAAAAACCAAAGGCCCAATGTTTTTTCTAATAAATGGATGCTGATCCATAGTGGAGGATGGGTAGGGAAGAAAGAAGGAACTTTGGTTTGTGCAGAGGGTAGTGAAGGGAGGAGTGGAACTGTGGGGAGGGGAAGGACGGTAAAATGAAACAGACATTATTACCCTATACATGTGTATGATTATACTACTAATGTGACTCTGCATCATGTACATCCAGAGGAATGAGAAATTGTGCTCCATTTGTGTACAATGTGTCAAAATGCATTCTACTATCATGTATAACTAACTAGAACAAATTAAAAAAAATAGAAGGGAGACCAATAGAATAGAAGAAGGGGATCAGGGAGAGGGAGGGGAGGGAAAGGGAAGGTACTGGAGAATGAAATTGATCAAATTATACTGTTTTATTGTGTGCATGTATGAATATATTACAATAAATCCCACTGTTACATATAATTAAAATGCACCAATAAAAAGGGAAAAAACATGAATACATACATTCATAGTAAAAGTATGACAAACTGCATTAGAATAATAAACTTGAATTCAGGAGAGTAGTTATCTTTGGGATTAAGAGAAACTTCAATGGAGGAGGGGTATTCAGGTACTTTAGTACTGCCTTAAAATGGATGGTGGTTACAAGGATATTTATTAGATTATTATTTTGATATAAATCGAACAATTCATCAATAATTTTATTTAAAGAGGGAGGCCAGACCATGAGTAATTTGAACCTTAGTGGTATCACACTTATACCATGATTTAGGAAGATTCAGAAACAGCAATAAGTGGAATACATCAGAGAGACAAAAAAAAGCTATAATTTGAAGCCTCTAGAACTCAGATGACAAGGGCCTTCCCTAGGATTTGGGAAGTGAAAACAAATCAAAAGCCACTTTGTGGTTTCTGAACTTTTACCTGGTGTCCCTGTGCCCTCTCATATGTAAAAGGACATTTAAAAGAAAACTTAGACAAGGAGACATTGGATAAACTCCATGTGCCAATATCCAACATTAACATGTCTCATATCATTTAAGAAAGTTTCTTTGAAGGAATACTTACAAATACAAACCTTCTCTCATCCTTCTAACCCAGCAAACTTCAAGTTTTAGACTATGCCCATTTTATTTTGGGTGATGATGTTAAGTTTTAATACTGCAATGCATGACTTTTTATTCTATCATGCCCATAATATTTATTTATTTTAGACCAACCAGTTAGCAATGACTTCTGTTCTCAACATGGCTGACTAAAATTAAGAGTTCATGCAGTGTGTCTCTCCTATACAGACTAATCTCCAGCATTCCCGCTAATACTTTTGAATTTTGATTTATCAAAAAAATTGTCTGGGTCTTTGCTTCCTCCATATCTAGAGAGTATAGATGCATACATTGTTACAATTACTTTTGTCAACCAATATCTGTTGATAATGAAAAATAGGCTAAATTTTTATGAGATTTTTACAGTTTCCTTTTGGAATAAAAATATTATTTTAGTTATGAGAAATGAAAGATCTTGTTATTTATTTTTTTAACCTATTTTGTTTTAAAAACTGAAATAAGTGATAGCAGAGTTAAGAGTTCACCTCTATACTTTCCATTATACCAAACTGCTCATATTTCATAGCATACCTGGATTTTGACAAAACAACTGACAAAAGATCTCATCATATGTTTGTGGCCAAAAAAAAAAAAAAAAAAATCTGTGCATTTGGTTAGCTAGTTCAGCTAAGAAGATTACTAAATGCTGAGTAAGACTGGCAACTAGTGAAAGGATGGTACCTTGAAAGGCAGGTTGACCGCTAATGTTTAGACTAATCCATACCTAACTGCTACCACGCTGCATTATAAATTGTTTATTCCTCTAGTGTCTCGAATCAGGACATAAATAGTGTGCTGATCATGCTGATCTAGTGAGTACATGAAATCAGAATGAGCTCTTCCACAGACGAGAGACTCAGAGCCCAACGTGCTCTACACTGCTGGCAGTGATTGCCAGGAATAAACACACACATTTATCCATAAAACATGCACCATGCCCCATATGTTTAATGTTGAGGGAAACCCTGACTTTGTAGCTGACATTTCCTTACCAATGGCAAGTGCATTCACTAGTGTAGTTTGGAAGGAGAAACTAAACATGAGTTTAGTTTGAATCCCCTTCAGACCCAATGTCAGATTCTGGAGTTGCTGGTAGGGAAAAGGAAACTGCCTGTATCCTGCAAGTTAAGCTTCACCAGCATCTACTCAGCGAGGGATCACATCTCTCATAAATTCACATTTTGTTGCAACAGAAAGTGAAGCTTAGTCATGTGCCCAAAACTACTTATAACCACCAATAACAAGCAGTGGAGCCAAACTCAAACCCAGGTCTACCCGTTGCAGAAACTATTACCACCTTCTACATTAGGCTACCTCGTTACCTCACATAGAAAGTACAGAGTCCCTGTACTTCAGAAGCTCCAGCTTAGCCAGAAAGTCTAGTCCTACTCTTAGGTCCTCAAACAATTCCTACTTCCTACAACAATCCTGATTTTTAAATATGCCTTCTGACTGCCAGGCATTTCTGGAATATCCTTAGGATATTGTCTTCATATTTCTGGAATATCCTTAGGATTTTGTCTTCATATTTCTTTATAGTAACGAATCTAAATATATAGATATCTAGTACTAACTTCAAAATATATAGTGGAATAATTTTAAATGTATTAGAGGAGAGGGCTTTCTAGGTAAAGGAAATATTGTGTAAAGTAAATAATTCGTCAGTGACTTATGTCTTTATAAACTTAAACAAATAATGAATTTCCTTTTATTAGAACATATCAATTTTGTAACTATTTTTTAGCACAGAGCCACTTTTTAACACTGATTTGAAAAGCTGAAGAGTGGTTATGCTTTTTCATATTTCAAAAAAAATACAAGTTTGGACTTGAACTAGATGCTTGAAGGGTCACATCCAGCAAAAAATCTATTTATTAATTGCTTAATTTTGCAAAGCAGTTGACAGTTGTCAAAACATTTTAGCATGCATTCTCTCATTAAATCCTGACAACAACCCTCATTGGGTTGGGGGCAGCTATTATTATCTTTCTGTTCTTGATAAGGAAATATTCTTCTATAATGTGAACCATTCTATAATATGGCTTAAGAGACAGAGCTGAGTACCCTAGAGTGCAGGAGCTGAAATATATCTCCTGAAATCCAGCTCTATGCTATCACAGTCCTACCTGTAGCAGTTGTGAAAATGTGGTTTTACCAGCATGCAGTGCTTATACTCAACTCAGATACTAAAATTAGAAAGTCAATAATCAGTACTGCTAAGAATTTTCTTTAGTTAAAATAATAATAATAAGAGGGTAAGTGGGTGGTCCTCAGCAAGAATAATAGGCTACCAACAGGGTTTGTATTGACATGCAGCACTGCCAAGGACCAAATAATTTGTATCACCTGCACATGCCATGATGCATGCCTGCACTCCACCCCACTCATACAACGCACCTGTCGTTAGTTCTATAGGCAGGGCTCTGTGTGTATCTTATTCAAAATGCAGTTTAAGGCCATTCCATACAGAGACAGTAAAAAGTAAAGAGCAGTAGACACCTGGGGTATGACAAGAGTAAGTAAGAAACATTTGAGAAATCCAGTGCTCTGAGTAATACAGACAGTGACTTGGGAGTCAGTACACAGGGGCAATTAAATATTATCATCTTCTATTTCCATAAAAGCTACTAAGTAGGTGATGGAATGAATGATCAGGGTTCAGGGCATTTTCCAGTTAGGACAAAATATTTAGAGGCCTAAATTGTGATAATGTCCCTATTTATGAATCAGATTGTTAAGGCTTTTTTTCCCTTAAACAATGCTTCAACTGGGATGGAGTTTATTAAATATAAGTAGAAAGTAAACTTACTGGACTTTGAGAATTGTAATGAACCAAATAGTAAATAAAAAATAAGAAGTCAGATTAAAGATATGTGGAAATAACACTGTTACTGTGATCCATATTAAAATAGCTACTTATTTTTGCAATGGCTTATACCTAAAATTCAAATGCACATTATCATTTTAAAAAATGTTTTCAAACACATTTTTCCCTGCAATCCTGTGAAATAGCAAGCATTTGAGTAACTTTTTAAATTGAGTACTATACATAATTGAATAGTATGCACCCAGAAAAGTGTCCAGATCATTAGGGTACATACATACAGCTTGAGAAGTTTTCACATAGTAAACACACCTGTGTAAATTGTGCCAGATCAAGAAAGAGACTGTGGTCAACACTCCACAACACCCCACTGACACCTCTTTCATGCCTGCCAATAATCACAATTTCATCCCTGACAATAATCACAATTCTCACTTATCACAGGACAACTTTGCTTAGGCACAGATTTTCAATTTTCATTTGAGGATAAAGAAATTAGGGTGCAGAAAGCTGCTAGGATATCTCCACAGTCAAACACTTCTCCAGTGTTCCAGACACAGTTCTTACTCCCAGCCATGTGCCCTGTATTCTCCATCACAGCTGCATTTTCCTTTTGTTTCTTGGAAAATAGAGATAATTTTTATATCCTATCTGCTATTCATTTAATATTGAAAGGCAGATTCACTGATCAACCTGAATATGAATGTCCAAATATACTCTTTACAAGGATATTCCAAGCAGGGAACTGTTCCTCTTGTTGCCTGTCTACCTTTGTGATAAATAAGAGTTATACTGCAAAAATCAAAAGTCTTAACAACTTTCAGTCCTCATGTCACACAGCTAAATAATTATATACAATTCATCTTAGAAATGCAACATATTGCTATTTTTTGGAATCCTGATGGAATAGCTGCAATGTTATTTAAATGAAAGAAACTTCCAAGCAAATACCTACAAGAGAACATAAAGACAGGGTAATTCTGAAAACTAGTGATAATGAAGTTAGTAGTCTCTAAAAGCAATTGCAAGCGCTAGGGGTGTAGCTCAGTAGTACAGTACTTGCATAGCATGTGTAAGGCCCTGGATTCAGTTTCCAGCACTGAAATAAAAAAAGAAAGAGAAAAAAGAAGTTGTGTGTTTCTTCAAAAAAGTAAATGCAAATGAATTTTCCACCTCTTCAATTTTCTCTAATTAGTTGACATTTAAATAAATTTATGTTATTCTCTACTTTCTCTTTAACTTCAGGAAAAAAATAATTTGTCATTAACTACTGAATTTTCAAATTTATCACCTATCAACTTCCAGACACTACATATAGAATGTGTAGCTGAAAAAGTGCTATGAAAAACAAACAAAAAACAATGTAGAGCAATTCTAATTCTGACTTCAGTATTTTTGTCCAGAGATAAGAATTTATATAAGGCAGGACTAAAAAAAGAAAAGAAAAGAAAAGAAACACATTTCACATAGTTGCAGATAACTAGCCTACAATAGTTTAAGATTATTAAGATATGCAGAAAAAAAAAATCTGACCCTTGAAAGTAGGGAAGCAAAAGCTTCAACATCTTTTTTAATATCAGCATTTGAAAGCAACTAGAAAATAAAAAAATAAAACAATTTCTAAATGAGGTAATGTAGAAACACCATTCTTACTATTGCACTGAATTATTCAAAAATATAATGAAATTCCAGGAAACATCAGATGCTGTAGGTACATGAAGATAATTTTGTTTTTATAACCAATTTCAGGCAGATAAATACTAGAATCCTTTCCAATTTCTCCCCTATGAAACTGAAGTGTCACTAAGATTTACAGCCCCCTCAAGTTCCCTTTTCAGAGGAACATTCATTTACATAAACAGATAATCCTAGATAAAAATTTCCATTAGACAAAGGTGAAATGGATCAATTTTCTCTGCCAAGACAAATCTTAAATCTTGAACAGATAGGGTCATTATTACACCAGCCCCATTTCAGAAATAATGTATTTTTAAAAAATCAGCCGATAGCAGCCATTTCCAGCTTTCCAATTATCTTTAAGAAAAGCTTATTCTGTGGACAATAAAGCACATTACTGCACAATATGATACAGTCCATAAAGATCACAATGTTTTATGAAAGGTTAAAGAAAGCTCAGCACATTTAGGGGAATGTCATAACCTGCAAAGTCTTTCAAGACTTAGCTGAAGCCGAGGGCATGCTGTGCAAAACAGTACCCGAAGCAATTCAGTCTTCCTCTTTCAGGATCAAAACAGTAAAGGAGAAAGCATATGCCAGGATGATTCTATTGTGAATCCCAGGATTCCTGCAGATAAGAATTGAGAAAGAATCAAATCAAAAGAAACACCTCCCCTCATTTTGAAAGCAACCAAATTCATTCATGTGAGTTACATGTTGACAACAAGGCAACTCTATTTTCTTGGTATCCAGTGGCCCACTTTCTTGTTTTCTCTTCAAGCAACTTTTTCCATGCTGTTTCATTAATATTAATAGTGAATAAACAGAAAATTAAGGAAAAGGTCTCAGTTCACCCCCAACTCCCAGTTCTTTGTAAAATGCTCTGCTAGTTTTAAATGAGCAAGGGATGTGTGCAGTGATACTGTTATAATTAAGTAAGGGAAGTCAAAACTCTTGAATGCCTGATATAAAGTGGTTTCAATATAAAATTATGGAGACTTAAAGAACACCGCATATCTTCTGTACCAGCCAATAACTGCATGAAATATTTTCAGAAGCTAAAACTCCCTGATCAAATTAAAACAGGCAGAATTCACTCAACATGGTTCTATAATCACCTGGAATAACAGTTGAAGTTAAATAAAAACTTTGAAGAAACTTAAGCTAGTCACTGATTCTATTCCACTGATACTTACCCAAGAATGGGGAAAATATCTGAATCATCCAAATAAAAGAAATGTTATAGGAAACTTGGTTTTTAAATAAAATTCAGTTTCTTTATATCAAACAGTCTTTTAGATCATGTAACTAGATTGTTTAGGAAATAAATTACCCTTGGCATAATCATAATCTAATCAGATACGTATGCTGTATTTGAATATTTTATTTAGAGGAAACTCAGTAGAGGCTGAGTCAAATACACTCAGCTTACTCTTCTAATAGAATAGATCACTCAAGAGAAGTAAGAAGTGAAGAGGAGCAATTACTCTGCTCCATATTTCTGAAAGACCAAATTTCCCCTCAATGTTCATTTAACTGGTACACACAGGTCAGCAAAATACATGGTAGGAACAGAGTAAAAGTTTTCAGTCATATAATGAGAAGGAAAAAATAATAATTTTATACTTAGAATTAGCACCAGACTCTACAGGGGCCAACACCTATATAAGTACTTGACAATGGAAGATGAGATTCAGGGGGCCAGGCTGTGCTTTGAATAAGATGAGGAAAGAAAAGTGTCTATGTACTGAGGGAAAAATAAATAGGGGAAAAGAAGGGGACACGTGAAGCCAGAAAATGGCAGAAAGCTGTAAGGTGCATAATATGACTTTCCAGAGCCTTCCACATTTTTACTAAAATTCACAACAAACTCACCAAATGTTTGACATGAGTGAATTTCACATAGAAACAAGTACCAAAACGATAAATTGAAGGCAAACAGTGAAGTCCCTTGGCAAAGGCAAGAACAGACCATAAGTCAATGAAATCAGAATTCTTCAGGAAGCTTAGAACTCTAAAGGGCAGTAGGATTCAAGGTTGGAGGTAATACTACTTTGATCTCAAGGTTAGAGAGGTCCCAAGTTTCAGTCTGGAACAAATTTTCTAACCTACTTTTTGTTTTGCAAGGGATCTTTACACAAGTCAGTAAGGGAAACATGAATGAAGAACTGGTGGCATTACTTTTACAAGCACACTTTTCTAAGTGTAAGTACACCTTAAATGTCATTTGAACTTTTTATGTGCATGTAAATAGCTATTATTTCAGTTGCTGGAATATTAGTCATAACATCTAATGATGTGGAGATTGTTGCCTTATAAAACTCACAGCTGGGTAGCTACATGGCTCAAGGCAAAAACCTATTTTAAAATCCATTGCTTTAGGAGGAGAATGTTTATTAAAACATATATCTATTAAAAATATATGATGCATCATTGGGCATTCTCTGTGTTGCAGTGCCAACCACAGTTTTTCTAACAAAGCTTTTTTGAGTTGATACCTGAAAACCTGGCAAGGTCCGCAGCCTTATAATTTACCAGTCCATCAAAAAATAAATAAATTCTAATAACCAGAAAGTAAATCACCAAAGGTGCCTGCACAGCAACCCATAAACTCATGTTTACACAGACTCCATGGGGGTGAATGTCGCTGTCAGTCAAATATTTCTAAGCTTGTAGGGAAGAGAATGTTCAAAAAGGAATAAATGTTTGATCTTCTTGTAACAGAAGTTAAATGAATTAATAATAAAGATACAGTAGGTGGGGCTGATAATTGTAAAATATAGAATTGAGACAGGAAAAAAGGAAAGACTAGCAACTGGGATTATAAGGGTTGAATAAACATGTAGAAAGACTGTGAACTTCACATTATTCAGCTAGATTTACCTTTAGTCGTTCTTATGTTATTTAAAGCATGAGGGAAAGAGGATAAAAATTGATTACTTAATATTTAGTCTTGACTTAGTAAAAGATCCATAAACATGTTACACTGAATCCAAGTCCTTTAATTGTGTTTATTTTTCTTTTTTGCCACCCAACTTTGCACAATTATTTTGCCTTAATACTTTTCAATCAGGGTAAGCAAAGAAAGGCAGACGAAAAATTGAAGAGGGATGGAGATAGCAAGGAATACGGACATATGTTTTAACAATATTAAAAATGAGGTTTAAAATAGGCTTATCTTTGACTTTCAACTATTCTAATTCTCTGTTCACCACCATCATAGAGATGTAGACGCAAAAGAAAGGGTCAATGCTGGAGACTGACTGTATGTAATTAAGCAAATAACTTTTGCTAAACCAATAGCACAGAACCTCTTAATCTCTCTTTCTGAAATCCAGCTGGGAGCTCTGTTTGATGCTGATCTCACATTGCCTTTCCTCTTTCTATACTTTTTCAGTGGTCTTCAGCAAAACATAAGTGCACCTCTCAGCTCTTTGTTCAGGACTGAGGCACTCTTTTTTCCCTAGCTGCCCAGATGTGCTAACTGCCACTGGTTTATAGTTGAATTCCTCCTGGGGAACTGCCCTCAACAGAAGGGAGCTGACTCACTGCATATTAAGCAACTCCTCTGAGGCAGGCCCCTATCCAGTACTTGTTCAATGTTAGGATACAAGGGTCCATTTCCTTTGCCTCAACTCAGCATATCTCTGAAGGGCTTTTTGAGCTTTAGAACTTCATCAGCCTAACTCTATCATATTTCAGTTTATCCTTCTGCCCAATCCTGCTTTCCAAACAGGTGGTGTTCTAGAAAACTTCAATAAATTTCCTGCATGAAAATCTCCAGCTCAGAGTTTACACCTAAGAATCTGACCTACAAGAATAAAACTAGACTGAAACCTAACAGGAAAAGCCTCATTGAGAGCCAACCATGGACAGTTTTTGTGCATGGCCCCTACCTATTGCTCCACCTAGGAGACACTGGGTTGCTTACAGTCACCTACCTTTATCAAGAATGAGAAATTATATTAATCTTTATAGAAAAATAGGACTGGAGAAAGGAGAAATGGAATAATTCAGAAAAATAGCAAATGGTTCAACACCATCTCATTCAATACTCAATGGCATTCCTGAGGCAATCTTAGCCATATTCCTGGAGCAGAAAAAGGAAATAGTGCTGAAATTGCATAATTTATGTGTATTCTCAACAGGAAATAGACGAATTTCCACCTCAATAAGTCAGTAACCCCTTTGAATGAACCTATCTGCTGTGACCCACCTGGAACCTCCCAGTGACTGGAAATTCCAAAGCTTTCTTACCTCAAAGTATTGCAATGTCAAGATTACCTTCACTCACCAAGTCTTTTCTCCAACTACCAGGTTGTAGTAGGTAATACTATTTTCCCATACTTAGAGTTTACTCAGATTCGTTTGGGAGAAGAACAAATATTCAAAATGTAGAGTTTCTACATTGGTAGTCATGATATATTAATTTCCTGTTGTGCTATACCAAATTACTACATAGTGGCTTAAAACCATACAAACTTATTATCTTAAAATTTTGTGGTTCAAAAATCTGAAATGTGCCTTACAGGCTAAAAATCAAGATGTTGGCAGGACTGCATTCTTTCTAGAGGTTCTAGGGAAGATTCCATTTCCATATCTTTTCTAGATTCTAGAGACTTTCCACATTCACTGGCTCATGACTCCATCTTTCCTCAAACATCTCTCTCCTTGTCACCATTTTCTTACTCTGATTTTCTGCCTTCCTTCTAAAAGACCTTGTGAGTATACTGGACCCACTGGATAATCCAGGATAATCTCCTTATCTCAAATCCCTTAATGTAATCACAGCTGCAATATTCCTTTTGTCATGTGAATTAAATTCACAGTTTTCAAGCATTAAACATGGACATCTTTAGGATGACCATTTTTCAACTTACCTTATATAGCTATTCATTTTTTCCAAGGAAATGGAAAATAATTATCTAAATTCTCCAGGAGAATTAATTCTAAAGTTCAGGTCACACAGTCCCACCTCATAAATACTGGTTCAGGCTCTTCTCCCCAGTGCTGCAGCTGCATAATCAAACATCATTGTGCCAATAGAAACTCATCCATTCAGATGCCTGGATTCTGCTAACTCAGCTGGGAGCCAACATATTTAGTGAAGCTGTATTTGTGGAAATCCTTTTCCAGGTTACAGGGTTAGAGAGCTAAGATCACAACATACTTTTGAACAGAGGGGGGAAAAAAACTCTATGGCTAAAAATACAGTTAAAAAAAATCTTCATGTATATTTCAAAAATCAAGGCAAATGAAGTTGTAAAATTTGAT
Source organism: Xerus rutilus (assembly GCA_028644305.1). Taxonomy (NCBI): domain Eukaryota; kingdom Metazoa; phylum Chordata; class Mammalia; order Rodentia; family Sciuridae; genus Xerus; species Xerus rutilus. The sequence continues at coordinate 65,272,607 of CM053408.1, forward strand.
CATTTACAGTTCTCTAAAGGAACCTATTTGATGAATTCTTTCTTAGTGAAAAAAAACTAAGGAGGAGTAAGATTTTCAAGCTCACCAGTCCTTACTTTCTGTTGTGGGGCTTATAAGAAGGAAAGGTATTAAGAAAGGAAGGAAAGAAGGAAGTGATAAAGAGAAGAAAAAAATTAAAATGATTTGGACATCCATCTTATACTAGATTTACATAAGTCACTTTGCTGCATATTATATTATGTCATCCTTAAAAATACTATATCCTTGAGTGATATAGGGATATTGGCCTAATTTTTTTTTTTTACACCAGGAAAACAAAGTTCAAAGAGGCCTCGTATATCCACTGAAGTTCAGACCTCAGATTTAGTCAGCTCTTGATTAACAAAAATAAAGGTGAAAAGGGCTGAAAATCATGTATAATCAAAAACCCTGATTAAAACAATACTAATCTAAAGCCTGGTGTCAAATAAATTTATATAAACACATTTTCTTATAATTATATCTAATATTTAGGAACACATTTACCACTCTACAGATGTCCAAAAGTGTAAAAATAACCCTAGTGTAACTCATTAAGAACACTAAACACCACATGTGTCACTTGATGAGAAACTGCTAAAAGCTTGCTAATAAATAGTCTCATTTCTATTTGCTCCCTAGTTAATCTCATTTTTAAATGTTAGAACGGAACTAAGTGAGGCAGAGTAGTTGCCTCAGAATCAGTCTTCCTTTTCTTTCTCTTTCTTTTTTTTTTTAAATATTTATTTTTTAGTTGTAGGTGGACAGAATATCTTTATTTTATTTTTACGTGGTGCTGAGAATCGAACCCAGTGCCTCACGTGGGCTAGGCGAGCACGCTACCACTGCACCATAACCCCAGCCCCATTCTTTCTCTTTCTTACTAAGTTCAACCTATCTTTGTAGTTCTTGAATCCACAACCCTCCTGATTCCTCTTTGAAAGTTCACTGGCTTAGGGATAGATCTCAGAACTAACCTGATTGTCGAGGTAGAGTGTTATGATGGGTACCAGCCAGCTACAAGCAATGAAAGCCTTCAGATATATGGATATTTGCTTTTACTTAAAATGATTTTTATATTTTATGTACTCAAAATGCACATTCTATTAATCCATAAAACAAAACACAAGCCTAACTGAGCAATGACCATGACTAAAAAGCTAGAATGTGACTTTAGCTTTTCATGATTCCCATGACTCTTCTGTTTATTGTTCACACAGGACACACAGAAATGTGTGCTCAAAAGCTGGCTTAAAGCCATATACAAACCCAGCATTGCTTTGAATTGTACTACAAAATAGAACCTGAAAGTTGTATATGAAGTGAATTTTCATTAAAAGAATCACAAGTTGACATTCATTTGAAGATAGTTACACAGATGTGTTCCATAAGTCCCCAAAATAAGCCTCCCTCCAGCCTATCATATGTGTGCTATGAGTACACACACGCACACACACACACACACACACACACACACAATCTAAATGGCTTTTTTCATCACTTCATCAGGCAAGTCTACACAAACCCTCCAAATGCCAGGTGCAGTGGCGTGCGCCTATAAACCCCAGAGACTCAGGAGGCTGAGGCTGGAGGATCTCCAGTTCAAAGCCAGCCTCAGAGAAAGCAAGGTACTAAGCAATTCAGTGAGACCTTGCCTCTAAATAAAATACAAAATAGGGCTGAGGATGTGGGTCAGTGGCTGAGTGTACCTGAGTTCAATCCCCGGTATACATCCCCCCCCAAAAAAATTTAACAAGGCTTAATCTTCTACCATTGCCATAAACTGAATAAACATTTGTTAACAGCATAAAATAATGTTTATTCAGGCTTTGGATTCTGGAGCCAATCTTCCTAAGTTCAACTATCAGCTCTGTCACTAGTTGTGAAATTTTTAAGCAAGTTTATTAAGATCTAAGATAAAAGTCCCTCTTTATAGGACTGTTGAATGAAATGTGAAATAATATATGTAAAGCATCTGGGAAAATGTCTGTCATGTGAAAAGTCCTATACAAATATTTTCTATTACAGTAGTCACCCCTTTTTGGGGGTGATAACAAGGATTTAATCCCTAGCAGGTACTAGTAGATAATTTACTAGGCAATGAGGATACAATAATAATTGAATATAAGATCTGAATTTTGCCCACATGAAGCTAAAAATACACTTTATGAAGTGGGCAAAGCAGGTTGAAAGAAGTAGTTTATACAAGGCTACACAGACAGCAAAAAGTAAAGCTCTGACTAAAATCTCCTCTTGTGCCTTTAGTACAGTAATTGCTTTCAAAATTTTAGATTGGAATTTAGAAATGGAGATGACTGTTCACACCTAATACAAAGGGGAAAGCCAGATAATCAACAATATCATAGCTTTTTAACTCAGCAAGAGACCTGAAAGTATAAATACAATGAAACTAACCCTAAACCTATATAAGTATGATCTTGTTCTAGGAGAGAGGAGACCAATGCACACATCTCATTGGTCAAGTGGTAAAAGACAGAACATACCAGAGAGGGGAAAAGAAGAAACCTTTTGAATCTTAAAGGACTATTTGTACCTTTGTGTGGACTGGCTTGACATGTTGGAGTTCCAAGGAAGCTGATCCACATAGTGAGGCTATATCCAAATGTCAATCCATCATTACAGGCCTTCACCACACTGAAAATTAAGGGCAAGTATGAGCCATGTGAAGACATCCCTAAGTGCAAGGCAGCATCCCAATGAAGACTGGAATCAGAGCAGAAAAGCTCAATGAAATCTGTCTGTGAAAGTCTGGGCCTTTACAATTGCAACTAAAGCCAGAAGTAAGGCAGGAAGACTGGTAGAAATTCCTCAAAGTACTGTAAACTTTCATTAAATGCAAGGTACTATGTACTAAAGCCTGAGAGTTGAGCATCAGCAGGAAGGGAGACTTCCTAAAATTAATAAAGTCAGGGGCAGGAAAGTAATAAGAACTCTCTAGCAACCAAAACAGGCTGGGGTCATAAAGAGATCTCTGAACATTATGTTAAGAAATAAGCCAAATTCAGAAGGTCAAGGGTCATATGTTTTCTCTCAAATGTGGAAACTAGAGAAGAAAAAGGAAAAGAAAGGTAGGAGTGAGGTTTCTGATGAAAATAAAGGGAGATCAGTAGAACAGAGGAAATGTATCAGAAGGAGAGAGGAAGGAAGGGAAAGAGGAAACGCTGGGGAATTTTGGCCAAATTATATTCTTATATTGTGTGCATGTACAAATACGTAAAATAAATCCCACAACTATAATGCACCAATTTTTTAAAATGTGGAAATCAAAAGTGGTCTTTGAGATTTACCAATACTTAGATCACAAGCCCTAATGATATAGGGAAGTCCTTATTCTGCCTGTAAAATACTTGAAGTCAATGGTGAATTAATCTAATTAAACCTGAAATAACAATCACAAACCTCAAGTATACATCAGATTCCCTCAGCCTTTGCAAACGAAGGCCTGACAAAAGAAAGGGTGTGTCTTTTCTGGGATAAATAATAATTATTTATTCCTACTTTTTTAAAACTTACAATGTCTAACATAAAGTAGAAAATTATGAGACACATAAAGAAACAGAATATGTGAACAATAATCAAATGAGAAAATAGTCAATAGAATCAGACTCTAGAAAGCCTAGATGTTAGAATTACCCAGGAAATGACTTTAGCATAACTTTGACAATAAAAATGTCAAATAATTCAGTAGAAAGGCAGACTTCATGCAGGAATAGTCGAAGAAATTCAGAAGAAAAATGAAACTATAAAAAGGAACTAGAGTGAACTGTCAGAAATGAAAAATATAGTATAAGCAATGAAGGATACATGTTATGATTGTAAAAGAAAACTATTAGCAATAGAAAAAATAAGAAGCAAACTTGAAAACACATCAGTTATCCAACCTGAAACTAAAAGGAAAAAGAAAACTGGAAAAATTGGAACGAAGAGTCCATGGTTTGTTGAACAATATTAAACAGCCTGATAAATGTTTAATTGCCTCCTTGATGCATAGAAAACGGATCAGAAGAAATATCAGAAGACATGATGGTCAAGAGTTTCAAAATTTGTTAAAAAAAAAAAAGTCAAGCCTCAGAATCAGGAATTATAATAACCCCAAATGAAAATAAACACACACACACACACACATACACACACAAAAGAAAAAATAAACATAGCTAAGCATACTATAGTCAAACTGTTGAGAGCCAAAGATGACATAAAAATATTAATACCAGTCAGGGAAAGCAGAAACATTATGTGTAAGATAACAATGATGCTATGGTTTGGATATGAGGTGTCCCCCCAAAGCTCCTGTGTTAATGGAACATTCAGAAGTGAAATGATTGGTTTGTGAGAGCTGTAACCATCCAAACTGACTGGATGGTAACTGCAGGCAGGTGGGGCATGGCTGAAGGAGATGGATCACTGGGGTTGTTCCCTAAAAGGGTTAATCTTCTCTCTGGCCCCTTCCCTTCATTCTCTGCATCCTGGAAACCATGAAGTGAACATCTTTCCTCTGCCATGCCCTCCTTCCATGAAGTTCTGCCTCAACTTGGGCCCAAGTAATGGGCCTAGCCCAGCATGAATGGAACCTCTGAAACTTCCCTCCTGCAGGTTGTTCTTGTCAGGTGTTTTGGTCAGGGCATCAAAAAGCTGACACAAACAATAAGAATTATGCCTCATTTCACATGAGAGATAATGAAGCCTAGGCAAAAATGGAATGACATCTTTAAAGAGCTGAAAGAAACAACATGTTCCTCTAGAATTTACACAAAATTAAAGATTGATTCTAAATAGAATTGTAGGGATTCAACATGGAGGAACTAATGTTCCAGAAAGCTGACTCTGATCTGGATTACACTAAGTATAGGCTGGAATATAAAATCAAGACTAATCAACCTGATTCATCGAGCCAGAAAAATTCAGTTACAGTCGTGAAGAAATTGTCAGCAAAAATAAAGTCTCACTATCAAACTTTATATGCATGTTTCTGGCCAGTTGCTGTTTGGCAGAAAGAGACTACAAGCCACATTTATGCTACTTTGAATGAGATGGTGGCCATGATATAAGGACTACAAAAGCAAACAGACCTGGATCTGTCACCACTCACTGAAGAACAGAAAACTATGACAGAGAGAGTAAAATCTCATATGCCATACTTACCAAAAAATAGAGTCACAAAGGGGAACTTTAATGAAGAAATCAGGGTTCCAGAGAAATTAAAAAACATGTCACCAATTGATTACTAGAGGTGGGCTGGTAAAGGAAAAGGACGTTTGGCTTAGTGAAAGGATAGTAATATCTTTGAGGTCTTTAATAGGAGTGGAAAATACAAGAAGGACAGATATTATCTGTATAAAATTTAGCCAAAAAAATGGAATTGGAATAAAGGGATTTAAATATATACAATGCAAATTCTATATATATATATGCATATATATACATATATATAATACACACATACACTCAAATATACAAACACTTAGTTTTATAATTTTCCTAAGGAAGTACCTTAACACTATTTTAGACCTGTTTCCTTTTTGTATAGTTGGGATAATGTAGATACTCTGGCCTATCATAAAAGAATGTTTATGTACATTTTAGTCAGTCAATGTGTGAATAAGCATGCTTTAGATTAAAAAGTAGGCAAAATACTTGTATTATTTAATATATATAGGTATATAAATTCATTTGTGGAAAAGTTTATTGCAGATTAGACTCATTATTGGTAATACCATTAACATATTATGTGTAATCTCTCACAAAACCTAGCTAATGTAATAAACTGGCTTTTCTGTGATATCCTCACTTTTATGTATTTGTTCCTTATTCCTTCTGCCTCCTAATGTTGAGCAACATGAGCTTGTCTTCAAATGCTGTTTTAGACTATCCCTGTGGTATTTCAATAGCCCCTTTGTTCTCGTTCAGCATATATTTATAATTGTTGTTGTTTGTCTTTGCAGTTCTAGGAATTGAACCTAGGGCCTTGCACATACTAGGCAAGTGCTCTACCACCACATCCCTAGCTACATTCCTAGCCTTGTTCATTCTATATGAAAGAAAGCCAAGTGCAGTGGTGCATGCCTATAATTCTAGCTACTCAGGAGGCTTAGGCAGGAGGATTCCGAGTTCAAGGCCAGCCTGGGCAACACAGTAAAACCCTGTCTCTAAGTAAATAAATAAATAAAAGTATGTATATGAAATCTATATTGGAGTACATATCTACTACTTGTAAACTTTGCATGCATGAGCCCATTTCCCTACTTATTTTTAAATAATTACTTGCAATAAGATAATTGTCCAAAATAGGAACAAGGCTGGGAAAGTAGCTCAGTTGTAGAGTGCTTGCCTATGATGTTCAAGGACCTGGATTCAATATTCAACACTGAAAAATCATAAAAATAAAAAACCCAAAATATAGACAAACAAAGAAAAATGTGGGACATAGCCCAGTGGTAGAGCATGTGCTTAGTAGGGTGTTTGGCCCAGGATTCAATCTTCAGCACTAAAAATAAAAGGAAAAGGAAAAGAAAAGAAAGATATTACAGAGCTATTTATAACAGAAATACACTTATACATCTGGCAAATCATGGTGTATCTATAAAAGTTTATTGAATAATCAATCAATAAATTATTATTGTCAATGTTCTTGGAAATGCTAAAGCTATGCCTAATTGGGGGGAGAAAAAGTATCATGTACAGCAGTTTTGTAGTTAAGACTGGGCTTTGGAGTCACACTTGGATGTAATCACAGTAGTTCCTCTCTTTAATCTATGATTTGTGGATTTAGGAACCTGTGGTTAATTGCAACCCAAAAATATTAAGTGGCAATTTCATAAATAAACAATTCCTAAGTTTAAAATTTCAAAATAAATAAACAGAATTAGAGGTCTTATTATATCATACAAAAATAAATGACAAATACATTTCAGATCCCTCCCAAGAAAAACAGAATTTTTCTCTAGTGGACCTACACAGCAATAAATACTAAAAGAAATTCTTTAACCTTGCCAAGAGATTATATCTAATGAATGCTGAATTCTACAGAAAGGAATAAAAAAAAAAAAACACAAGAAGAAATAAATACTTAAGTAGTTGTGAAAGATCGGTTTTTAAATTCTTCACAGGATTATTGCCTGTTTAAAACAAAAATTAATAATGATATATAATTGGTTGATCACATATGTAGAAATAAAATAATCAGCAACAGAAACAGAAGAAGGAAGGATATAATTATGTTGTTGTGTTGTTCATACATTATTCATAAAGTGGCAAGATACTATGTTAAGACAGATGACATTAAATATGCATATTATATTCTTTGGAGCAACTTCTAAAACAATTTTTTTAAGGTTGTATGGCTGAAAAATCAATAGAAATATAAAATAGAATTCTGAAAAACATTCCCAAAAGGAAGCAGGTAAAGAGAAACAAAGAATAGAATAGGAATAACCTAAACAAATTAAGATAGAAAACAAATATCCATGCATGTCAATACTACCTTAAATGTAAATGAACAAAATATTCCAGTAAAAAGGTACGGATTTTCTGTTTCCATTTTAAAAATTAAGACCCAATACATATTTAAAATAACAATATGAAGACTCAAATAAGTTGAAAGTAAGAGTCCAAAGATATATCACACAAATAATAAGCATAAAAAATATCTACATTAATATCAGGCAAACTAGACTTCAAGCTAAGGTATATTCCTAAGCATAAACTTGAAAATTATAAAACAACCTTTTATTAAGAACACATGAGAATCATAAATGTACACTCACTCATCCAATAGAAGACTTTAAAAATGAAGCAACAACTTCAAAAGGTAAAACAGACAAATTCATATTCATGGTTCAAAACTTTAGTACCTCTCTCCCAAAAGCAAGTAGTATATAAAAAATAAAAAGTTTAGAAAACATATAGAATATTTGCACAATGTTATCATCCCATTTGACCCAACTGAAATATATAAAGGACTATACTCAATAACAAAGATATATTCATTATTTTCAAGTGCATAAAGAGCATACACCAAACAATGTTATTCCTCAAATTAGGTCCCAACCATTCTCAAAGGGCCAAATAATTCAACTATTTTATCTGGACATTTTGGCAAAACATTAGAAATCTTATATGAGGAAGAAAAAAATACAAGTAAATATTGCAGAAAATTTCTCAACTCATTTTATGAGGCCAGAGTAATTCTGAAAGAAAAATCTTACAAACCATTATAAGAAAGAAAAAACAAAGGTTAATAATCTTCACGAATTAATAATCACTTTGAAAATTGAGCTAGCAATACTTTTTAAAACTATATCATGGTCAATTAAGGTATATCTGAGAAATTCAAGCTTGGTCTGACATCCAAAAAATAAATAAATACTCTTCTGCTTCTGACCACAATAGATTTATCCTCCTGTTATATCAAGCAAAATACAGACAAAATATATAAAACAATGGTTTGAAAGTCACTAGACATCAAGCAATGAAGAATGGAGAATAGCAGAGACAGAGGAAAATCAGGTAAGCCTCAGGATGGAACTAGATTAAGAGATTCTGAGAGTTTACAATGAGAGGGACTTCAGACAGAGACCAAGAGACTCCCTGAGTTATGGAGACAGCACTGAGGGTTCAGTCATGTCAAGACAGCAAGAGTTTGCTACAGAATTCCAGAGAGGGGAGAGCCACAGAGAAAGAAAACCCAAGAGATCTATAATGGATCCCTCTTGCATAATACAGACACATAGTACAGCACAGACATGAGGAAACTACTCCAGGCCAGGGAAAATTTTACTCTGTGGTAATACTTGGTACTCATATAGTGCTGTTAATAATATGTATAATTAGCCATGATTACAGATAAAGGAAAAACTCATATAATTATTTTAAATAAATGAGAGAAAAGTCTTTGATAAAGTCCAATGCCTATCCAAAATTTAAAATTTTCAGCAAACAAAAAGGAAAAAAGAACTCTCTCAATCTGAAAGAGACTCTATGAAAAGTCTACAGTTAAAATCATAATTAATGATGAAAGAGTAAACATTTTTCCGGGGCTGGGATTATGGCGCAGTGGTAGCGTGCTCGCCTGGTGCGCATAAGGCACTGGGTTCGATCCTCAGCACCACATAAAAATAAAAGAAAGATATTCTGTCACCTACAACTAAAAAATAAATATTAAAAAAAAAAACATTTTTCCTACCCCAATAACTGAAACTATGTATCACCCTTTTTTTTTACATTGTGTTAAAGCTTCAAACCAGCTAGGCATGGTGAAGCCTATAGTTCAAGGCCAGCCTCAGCAACTTAGAGAGACTCTGCCTCAAAATAAAAAAAGGTTGTGGATGTAGTTCAGTGATAGAGTGCTTGCCTAATATGAGGAAGCTGAAAATTTAATCCCCAGTACCACAAAGGGGGGAAAAAAAGTCCAAATCAATGTGATAGGAAAGAAAAAGACATCAACATGGAAAGAAAGAAATAAAACTCTTTTTTCCCACAGGCAACATGATCATTGTATAGATAACATTATGAAATTTTCCCACCCCTCTCCCCCGACACACACACAAAAACCCTACTAGAATAACTAAATTTCATAAAGTGCAGAACATAAATTCAAGATACAAAATCAGCTATATTTTTATATATTAGCCACAAATATATGTTATTTTCTTGAAAAACAAAAATTAGAATGGAATATCATATACACTGGCTTAAAATGAAGGTTAGATACCTAAGAACAATTGTGAAAGTTATGTAAGCCCCCCACACTGAAACTATAAAACACTCCTGATAAAATTAAAGATTTGAATAAAGGAGAGATATAACATGCACATAGGTTTGAATTTTCCAACATTGTTGTCATCTGTTCTCCCCAAACCAGTTTATATATCTAATACAAACCCTTTAAAATCCCAGCCGTCTTTTGGGAAGAAATTGACAATTTGGTTCTAAAATTTATATGCAGAGAATCTATTTTATATCAAATGGCATTTTAAAAAATGAAGTTGGAGGACTTACAGTATTTGATAAAGCTATAAAGACAGTATAGTAGTTGCTTAAGGATAAAATGGACAAATAGAATAGTCTGAAATACACACATATATGGTCCATTGATTATCAACAATGGTGCTATGTAAATGTATCAGGAAAAGAGTCTTGCAAATGGCAATGAAAAAATTGGATATCCAAGTGGGAAAAAAATAAATATTGATTTCTACCTTACTACATAATAAAAATTAATATGAAAATGTTTCATATACTTCAACATAAATGCTGGAACCATAAAGTTCCAGCACTAATCATAAACCATAAAAATAAAACTTGTTCTTATACTACAGAGCTATAGTAACAAAAGAGCATGGTGTTGGCATAAAAACAGGCATGAAGACCAAAGGAATATAATAAAAGACACAGAGACAAATCCATATAGATACAGTCATTTAATATTTGTCAAAGGTGCCAAAAACTTAAGTTAGAGAAAAGACAGAATTTTTAACAAATGGTGCTAGGAAAACTGGATATCCATATGTAGAAGAATGAGACTAGATTCCCATCTTTCAACCTGCACAAAATTCAACTCAGAGCAGGTGAAAGACCTAGGAATTAGGTCCGAAACACTAAAACTGCTAGAAGAAACACAGAGTCAACACTCCAACATAATGGCACAGGCACCAACTTCCTTAATAAGACTGCTAAGCTCAAGAAATAAAACCAAGAATCAATAAGTGGGATACCATCAAATTTAAAATATTCTGCACAGCAAAAGAAACAAGAGTATGAAGAGAGAGCCTATAGAATGACCACAGTGGATTTATGACCACAATGGAGAAAATATTTGCCAGCTATTCTTCCAACAGAGAATTATCAAGAAAATATAAAGAAGTAAAAAAACTTAACACCAAGAAATGATCCAATCAATAAATGGGCAAATGAACTAAAAAGACATTTTCCAAAAGAAGAAATACAAATGGCCAACAAGTTTCACTAATGATAACATTAGTGAAAATGTTCAACATCCTTAACAATCAAGGAAATGAAAATAAAGCTACATTGAGATTTCAACTCACTCTAGTTAGAATGGCAATCATCAAGAATACAAATAACAAAAAACCTTCTGTCAAGGATGTAGGGTACACTTAAGGTACACTTAAACTTTGTTGGTGGGGTTGCAAATTAGTACAATCATTTTGGCAAGCAGTATGGAGATTCCTCAAAAGACTAGGAATGGAACCACCACGTGACACAGGTATCCCACTCCTAATTTAGTTCCAAAAGAACTAAAATCAGCATACTAGTGATACATGCATACAAATATTTACAGCAGTGCAATTCACAATAGCCAAGCTATGAAACCAGCCTAGGTGTCCATCATCAGGCCAATGGATAAAGAAAATTTGGTATATAAAGAAAACGAAACTATGTCATTTGCTGGTAAATGGATGGAACTGGAGAACATCATGCTAAGTGAAATAAGCCAGACTCTGAAAGTTACAGTTGAATGTTTTCTCTGATATGCAGAAGCAAAAGACAGGGTGGCAGGGGGAGGAGCAGGTCTCACAAAAATAGAAGGGAGACCAATAGAGTAGAAAGGAATTGAGAGGGAGGAAGGTAGGGAGGGCACAGGAAAGTACTAGGAATAAAATCTACCAAATTATGCTATGTCCATGTACAAATACACCACAATGAATGTTGTTTATACATACACATATGTGTGTGTGTATATATGTACATATATATAATGCACTAATTAATAATAATAGAAAGGAGATCAGTAGATTAGACAAATAAATTTGGTGAGGGAGAAGGAGAGAGAAAAGCAAGGCACTAGGGAAGGGGATTGGGAAAATTATGTTATATGCATGCATGAATATGCCATAATGAATCCCACTGATATGTATAATTATAATGCACCAATAAAAATTGTAAAAATGAAATAACTTGTATTTTTAAATTATATTAAAATTATACAAAGTTCCTTTTCCTTCTCCAGTACTGTTAGTTCTTTGTAAATAATTGGTGGTGGTGTCAATATTGTGGTGTTTTCTGGTGGGGGGGTTGCAGTGGTGGCAGCAGTAATAGGAGAGATCTAGGAAGGAGTAACAGTAGAATACTAGTAGAGTAGGAGAGAGAAAGAAGAAAAAGAAGAAAAGGAGGAAGAAAAAAAGAATCTAGTAATTTCTCTACTAAAGAATGAATATAATAATTCTATTTCTCACCATTACAAGCAATGCTACAATAAACAACTTTATACAATTCTCCTTGTGCACATGACCTGATGTATCTTTAGAGAAAAATAGAAAAGCACAAAGTTTGCCCTCAAAAGTGTTTATACCTAATTAGGGTCTATGAACACATAGACATTAATTTTTTAAAAAATTATACACCTTCTAGAATACCACTGTAAATGATTCCCTTCTTAAAGTACAACAAAATTTCTGCTGTGGTTTTAACAACACTCATATTTTAATAAGAGACATGCAAACAATCATATAAGAATGAAATAAGAAGTATACCTAGGTATAGAAATTTACCTAGGAATAAATAGGAGGAGTTGTCTAACAGTGTCAAGGGAGGTTCACAAAGGAGAAAATAAAAAAGGTATTTGCTTAATCTTGAAGAATTTGTAATCTGCCAGACTGAAAAACAGAAAATGGAGGAAAATCTTAGTAGAGGAAAAGAGAAAAACACATCATCAAGCCGGGCGCGGTGGCTCAAGCCTGTAATCCCAGCACTTAGGGAGGCTGAGACAGGAGAATCGCGAGTTCAAAGCCAGCCTCAGCAATGGCGAGGCGCTAAGCAACTCAGTGAGACCCTGTCTCTACATAAAACACAAAATAGGGCTGGTGATGTGGCTCAGTGGTCGAGTGCCCCTGAGTTCAATCTCCAGTACCA